>JBBDGP010000459.1:2875000-4075000 GCA_037952835.1 Lithobates septentrionalis
TCACAACCCCCTGAGAAGCAGGAGGCCGACTCTAGATCCCCCCCCCCCCCCCCCCAGGAGAGAAGAGGACAGAGTGGGAGCAGACTGCTACAGATAACACAGCACCTTAGGTTCACTTTTGATCTTCAGGCACCTAATGTACTGCCAATACCCTTTGAAGAATTTCAGTCTAAACAAGAACTTTTATGTAGTTCCTAATGGCAGAGCTGTCCCAGTTTCTGAAGCTGTGAAGGCTGATTACATACAAATTATCCCCAGCACCAGACAACCAGAATAATTTTGTCTTACTTTTTTTTTTTGGTTTGAGTTTGTCACGTATGTAACTGTTATGAAGACTTTATTTTTCTCCCTCGTAAAAAGTTTTCTGCAAAATTATTATTATACAGGATTTATATCGCGCCAACAGTTTACGCAGTGCTTTACAACATAGGAGCAGACAATACAATTACAATACAATTATTACTGTAGAAATTTAGAGGGCCCTGCTCATTAGAGCTTACAATCTAAGGGTCCTTGCACACTGGGGCGGTTTGCAGGCGCTATTGCGTTAATAATAGCGCCTGCAAACCGACCCGAAAGTGCCGCTGCTTTCATTCCAGTGTGAAAGCCCCGATGGCTTTCACACTGGAGCGATGCGCTGGCAGGACGGTAAAAAAAAGTCCTGCCAGCAGCATCTTCGGAGCGGTGAAGGAGCGTTGTGTATACCGCTCCTTCACCGCTCCTGCCCATTAAAATCAATGGGACGGCGCGGCTATACCGCCGGCAAAGCGCCTCTGCTGAGGTGCTTTGCAGTGGTTTTTAACCATTTCTCGGCCGCTAGCGGGGGGTAAAACCGCCCCGCTAGCGGCCGCATACCGACAGTAAAGCGCCGCTTACAATAGCGGCGCTTTACCGCCGACGCCCGCCCCAGTGTGAAAGGGCTCTAAGGGGCAGGGTCAAGAGATACAAAAGTTAATAACTGTGGGAGATGGGCTGATGGATAAAATGTACAGTTGTTAGGTGGGGGCCAGATAGGCTTCTCTGAAGAGATGAGTTTTCAGGGATCGTCTGAAAGTGGACAGAGTAGGAGATAGTCGGACAGATTGGGGTAGGGAGTTCCAGAGGATGGGAGAGGCTCTGGAGAAGTCTCCTGGAGGTGACAAGAACTAGAGCGCAGGAGGTCTTGGGAGGAATTTTGAGACAAGGTCAGTGATGTAGCGCGGGGCAGAGTTGTGGACGGCTTTGTAAGTTATTGTTAGTATTTTTAATTGAATTAGTTGGGTGAGCGGAAGCCAATGGAGGGATTGGCAGAGAGGGGTAGCAGACACAGAGCGGTTTGTAAGGATGATGAGTCTGGCAGTAGCATTTATGATGGACTGAAGAGGGGATAGTCTATGTAACGGTAAGCCAATGAGGAGGGAGTTGCAGTAGTCCAGGCGGGAGATAACCAGGGAGTGGGTTAGAAGATTTGTGGTGTTGGTTAGGAAGGGGCGTATCTTGGAGTTGTTGGGAAGTTGTTGGGAAGGTTGAGGTGACAAGTTTTGGACAGTGATTGGACATGGGTCCGACATTCTAACAGGATATGTTATGTGTTCAGTTTGTATGTGAATACTGCTTAGCAGAGTCCTGGAATCGGTATTTCTGGGTTATAGTTGACATTGACTGCCTCCTGAATACTGTTATGATTTTTTGTTCTCTAATGCTGTGCTAAACTTGCTTTCCCTCGTCCATCACTGGCATTTTCTGCTGGGTGCCGGTCTTCAGTCGCCTTCTTTGGGAGAAGGAGGCCGTCACTCCGAGAGTCGGTCATCCCGGCACTCAGGGACCGTGACGGCATTACAAGCGAGTTAACATGGCCACCAGCCATGTTGTACATGCTGTCATGGTAGCAATGCTAAAAATTGTTGCAAAAGTGTTGCAAAAATGACACCACAGATTGCTTTGGCAACAGTACATCTGCCAAGCAGGATCCATTTAACGTGGTTGTAAACCCTTACATTTACCCAGTGAAGCAACAGACCTCAGGTGATACTCAGAGATGAAACATCCTCCTACATAAGTTGTTACTGTTTATCTGCAGCTCTCTCTCCTCTAAACCCATTCAAAGTCCAGCATTTAAAGAACTTGTCTGAGCTGTCAGAAAACAGAGGGCGGAGAGCTGAAGTTACCCTCTGCAGAGCTCTGACAGCCGATTGGATGTTTGCTTCACACAGGAACAGAGCTGAGGCTGTCAATCACAAGCTGTGTGCTGATGCCCCCTTCACCGTTTTTTTTTCTTGGTGTCAGGAAAACTTGTCAGAAGTGACTCGTGCAGATAGCAGAGGGAGGAAGCAGCAGACAGAAATGACACTCAGTGCTCCTAATTGAGACAAGTACACACACTATAGACTCGGGATATGCTTTGTTCATATTTCATGTTTGAGGTTTACAACCATTTTAATGAGGACGTGCCACAACTGCCCTGAAACCGTGTGTAATGCAGGTGGTTGCGGGGCGGTTCTGTGGGCTTTCAAGGTTACAACGGGCATCCAGGAGGCAACCCATCTCCTCTGAGCTGTGTGTTGGAATGACTCTGAAAAGCGACCCACTGCACATCACTTTACAGAGAGGCAACATAGATGACTCCAAGTGTAAATAAGCCCATAGAAAGCAGCCACACCCTGAGTGAAAAAGTCTATCCCCTGCCAGCATGCTGCAGAGAAGGAATGTGGAAGCAGTGGTCTTTCTGCAAAGGTCTGCCACATTCCATGCTGAGTCAGAGCTCTTTAATTAGCAGGGAGCCTGAGCTTTACTGATTGCAGAGCTTCTAGTTCTGACTCCTCATGGGGGCAAGTAGGACCTCTGCAGAGACACCACTGCTTCCACACAGTAGGGAATAGTAGTTCTTCTCTGTAGCATGCTGCCAGGGGACAGCCTTTCCTATACACTGTAAGGTTTTGTTGCACCTGTAATCTATTTATCTGCTTCTTAAACTGAAAGCTCAGTTAGGTTTTACATAAGTGAGGGAGTCTCAGTCATTCTTAAAAAAAAAAAAAAAATCAGCTTTTTACATCAGCTGAAGTCTTGGCGGCTTGAAAATATAAAGTCGTTTCTGAAATCCTTTACTTGTTCAGAATTAAAACATGTGATCCGCTTTGAAGACTTAAGTCATGGAATATTCATTGTGAATGACCCGAGCAGCAACCCGTTCTCTGGGTGACATTTATAGAGCTTCATTCACTTCTTTATGGAGTCTCGGTGACATTGGTGGAGATGGCCATGTTGTCCCTTCTCCGTGTCACATCAGCCAATGCTTACACAGAGCTATACCTTCAAAGCATCTACCTGAATTGTCCTAAAGCTTGAAAGAAGAAATGAATGCATGCATCTATTTAATTTTACATCACTGATTAACCTAGATTGCCTTGAAGTCTGCTTTAATGAACACGCAGTGCTTAGCAGTAGTGGGATGAACTCCCAAAGAGCAGACTAATTAAACACCAGAGACCGTGGTAACGAATCGCTGAATCTCATCAGAACCAGCCAATCAGATGAGGCCCCCCCAAATCTCCCTTTGCGATAACAATCTCCTTCAAAGCGAGAATATGCAAGCGGCTTAAAGTGTTACCAATATGGAACAAATGCCTCTAAGTGATATCTGGTTATTAGGTGCGTGATATCATGTAGTGGAAGCTTTTTCTGGCCTTATATTTAAAGCAGAGCTCTACCCAAAAAGGGGACTTTCCGCTTAAGGCCCCCCCACCTCTTCCCCAAATGGCATTTTTTTTTTGGGGGGGGGGGGTGAGCTCTTGGTTTTGATAGGTACCTGCTTCCACTCCAGCTCAGATCGCCTAGGCCAGCAGTCGCCAACCAGTGGTCTGTGGACCATCAGAATATTTTGGTGGTCCCCAGGGGTTCCACCGCAAATTCCAGTGTTCTCAATGCGTGCGGACAGTCAATACTGTCATTGATACCTGTCTGTAGTTCCAGCTCCTGTGAACTCCCTGTGCACATATGCCTATGTAATCAAGGTACATCTCAGTTCTGTTCTGGGATGTGTGTCTCTGCAAAGCAGGGGCTAGAGTCCTTTTACTTCCCCTAGAAAAAGTAGCACAGTGTACACAAAAACACTGGCTAGGCACACATTTAACCCTTTGATCGCCCTAGATGTTTAACACCTTCCGTGTCATTAATACAGTGACAGTGCATATTTTCAACACTGATCACTTTATTAGTGTCACTGGTTCCTACAAAGTGTCTGTCAGGCCTCTTGCACAAAATACTACTGTTTGCATCTACTTTTTCAGAAGGTGTTTATTTTTTTATTTTTTATGTATTTGCACGTATTTAGGTGCATCTTTGCGTATATGCGTTCACGCAATTCTTGCGCAAATGCATGCACACATGCTCTCGTTCTGCACAATATGTAAATGGGCATTTGCGCGCATGAGGAGTAAATTACTGACCAAGAAAGCAGAACTGAGCTTTTTTAAGCTGCAGTGTTCAAGAGGCCTTCATGTCTGATTGTCTGCCGCAATATCGCAGTCCTCCTTTAGGTCACTGATCGCCGCCATTTTTAGTATAAAAACCCCCTAGTTTGTAGACGCTATAAGGTTTGCGTAAACCAATCAATTTACACTTGGTGGTTTTTTTTTTTTTTACCAAAAACATGTAGCAGAATACATATTGGCCTAAATTTTTGAAGAAGTTTGATTTTCTAAAAATACATACTTGTATGTATGTATGTATGTATGTATATATGTATTTTTTGTTGTTGTTGTTTATAGCGCAAAAAATTAAAAACACAGAGGTGATCAAATATCACCAAAAGAAAACTATTAGTGGGGAAAAAAAATGACAAATGACATAAATGTTTTTTGTGTAGTGTGTTGCATGACTACGCAATTGTCAGTTAAAGTATTGCAGTGCTGTTTTGCAAAAAATGCCCTGGTCATGAGCGGGGGTGGGGGTGGGGGCTTTGGAAATCTTTCGGAGGGCAAGTGCTTAAAATCACTTTGTTTGTTCAGGTCACAAAAAAAGCTGGTCTTCGCCTGGTTCTTACAGTCAATGTGATGTGTCCCTTGTGTTGCTGATTGTTTTTTTTATTGAAATCTGCAGTCCTCTGATCCACCCCCCCCCACCCATTTCCCCCTATATTCTGGTGCTGCAGCAGTTATTACAAAGCAAGGGACCTGTCATATCCAAGCCATACTTTACTATATCTTCCATCAATGACAAGCGGTTTATGAATGGAGAATGGGCAGGTGATTGAAAGGTCTGCCACCTGCATTCATTGGTTATCTTTAATTTATGGAGGAGAGGGCGGAAAGGCCGGGCATAGCTGACGCTCCTGACAAGTTCATATGATATATATGTACCATCCCTTGTGTTTGATTTTATTTTGATTTTTTTTTTTTTCTTGACTAACCTTAGACCCCATACAAACTATACAACTTTTGTTGTTTTGATTTCCTTTAGATTTACCAAAACCATGGAGTGAAAGAGCCTGTCTGATTGCATACAAATTGAAACTCTTAAGATTTGACCTCATACTATATGGTTTTGGTAAATCTAAAGGAATTTTTTCTTTTATATATATATATATATATATGTGTGTGTGTGTATATATAACGAAGTAAAGAAAGTCATATGCTTGGGCGGGCATACACATGTATATAATATACATGTGTGTGAGTGCGCGCGCATTTTATAATAATATATATATATATATATATATATATATATATATATATATATATATATATATATATATATATATATATAGATAGAGATATATATATATATATATATATATATATAGATAGAGATATATATATATATATATATATATATATAGATAGAGATATATATATATATATATAGATATAGTGTGGATATATTTGTGGAAAGTGGCTTGCATCTAGCTTGCAGGCATCAGTTTGTGTGATTCCTGACAAAAGGAACGCTTTCCACAAACATTTGTCAGATCGCTTGTTTGCGAGGACTTGTATTGGGAAAACCTCCAAGAATTATCCCTGTGGGTGGAATGTACGAGACCGCAGCTTGAGTAAAGGTCAGATCCCAATTGGCAAACAAATAGCTTCATGAATCTGTCAAATACAGTTCTGTTCAAGTGCAACTCCTTATCATATTTTTTAACTTGTTTTTTTTTTTGTTTTGTTTTTTTGACCTGATTTCAATGCAACCCCGAGCAACATGTAAAAATCGATCATTGACCTGCTAGAAGTAGAAAATCCTCTAAATTTACCCTAAAGGGATCCATTCACAAAGCGTTAACACTTGTGTCTTTGCCATTTTTAGTATTGTCCAAACTGCATGCTGATCTGAGCAGCCAGGGTGGATTTAAATCGTGTGTTTTTTTTTTTTTTTTTTTATCAAATTTATTTTAATAAAATGCTTTTGGAGTCAAAATCTATTTAAAAAGATAGTTTTCTATTTAAGATACCCTAATAATTTAGTTTATTCAGCATGAAATGGAGCCTAGTTATGTAGCATGAGGCTGTATATTCTGTATATTCTGCAATATTCAATGAATCCAAACTCTGCAAGCTGAGATGACATGCACTGCATTGATGCATTCACACAATTTCACAGTAACCATGAGATAAACCTTCAGGAATATTCCTTTATGCCATTATTTTGCAAATCTATGTACACTACAAACTGTATGATTTGAATCGGTTCTGATATCACTGTTTTACTAACCTGACAGCTTATTATTCTAAATCAGAAACCTTCATCCTGTTTGTACATATTAAAGATTCTAACTACCAGCATGATTGAGTCATTACATTTAAAGAGCACCTGTCATTTCAGATCCATCATGGCAGCTCCTGTTAGCGGGTGTCCACTCACCTGCTGCCGCCACGTCCCTCACCTTGTTGTGCCACATCACCAGCCGTCCCATTAAAGTGAATGGGTGTGTTGGTGAGTGAACAGCGGGTCAGAGGAGGAGGAGCTGCTGCGGGACAGAGATGACAGCTGCTCTTGATTTAAATCGAGCTATTTTACTAGTGATTTAAATCAAATCCACCCTGTGAGCAGCACTTTATTTTTGAATGTCCCTGAGTTGGCAAAAAAAAAATAAAATAAAAAATGCTGGTCATACTTAAGCCAGTTTTGTTGAAGCTTTCCATCAACGTCCAACCACAGCAATCTGCCGTGCACCATTTCATTGGCTTCCAGGAGGAGAAATTCTGGTGAAATTGATTGTAACAATCTGATTTCCATGTCATTTTTAATTATATGGCCACTGGGGAAACCAATTAAAGCTCAACTGAAGTTTTGCTGTTTTTTTTTTTTGTTCTCTTTATAGTCCTGTTATGATTTTTGCTTTTGCTATGAAATGTCTTAAAGGAGAAGTAAGATTTTTTTGCCTACACTTCTGTGGTTTACAGGAGTGCGGTTAGTTTTGCACCCCTGTGACCCAGATTCAGCTGACATTGAGCAAAAGTCCGCTGTCGTCTGATGTCACTCAGCCACTCCAGGCAACTTTAAAAGATAATTTGCAGGTAAAATAATGTGCATTTATTTATTTTTATTTGTTTCTGGAGCCTCTAAAGCGCAATGCTTTGATGCAATACCAGCGATCAGCTGGTGCCATGCAGGTCGTCTGCAGATCTGTGTTGTGCCCAATGCCCATACATCCCGTACGGGCAAGCAGATACAATCTTGACAGGAAGAGAGGATGAACTGCCACAACGATTCACAGCGCCATGGAAGTTCATTGAAGACTATGCTGCTGTCTGACCTTGTAGTTTTCCATTCACAGAACATTGTTAAATGAGTGATGCTGCTGGATGGGTGGAGCCCCGCACGGCCAAGTTTTGGGAAAGGGGAACTCAGACCCCTTTCACACTGGGGCGCTTTGCAGGGCGCTACAGCGCTAAAGAATAGCGCCTGCAAAGAGCCCTGAAAGAGCCGCTCCTGTCTTTTTTTTTTTTTTTTTTTACTTTTTACTTTTTTTTTTTACCGTCCTTCCAGCGCACCGCTCCAGTGTGAAAGCCCTCGGGGCTTTCACACTGGAGCGGTGCGCTGGCAGGATGGTAAAAAAAAAGTCCTGCTAGCAGCATCTTTGGAGCGATGTGTGTGCCGCTCCTCCACCGCTCCTGCCCATTGAAATCAATGGGCAGCATGTCTATACCGCTGGCAAAGCGCTGCTACAGCGGGTGGTTTTAGCCCTTTTTCGGCTGCTAGCGGGGATTAAAAGCGCCCCACTAGCGGCCGAATACCTCTGCAAATGCGACGGTAAAGCGCCGCTAAAAAATACCAGCGCTTTCCCGCCGCCCCTGCCCCAGTGTGTGGGGCCTAAATGTCGGGATCCGCCCAGATTCTTTACCTGCTCAGCCTCTCGGCGTTCTTTATTCACAACAAATATTACAACCTGGAGGCATGTTCTATGCATTCCAGAAATCTCATTTCCTGTTTTCACTACCATTTATAAAAAACAGGCATCCTTTATAACACGTTTTTTTTTTTGTTTTGTTTTTTTTAGCTTAAAGTGATATTAAAGGTTCGGCTTTTAAAAAAAAATAAAAAATAAATATGTTCTACTTGCTTTGTGTAATGGTTTTCCACAGAGCAGCCCAGATCCTCCTCTTCTCGGGTCCCCGCCAGCGCTCCTGGCTCCTCCCCCTTGATCAGTGCTCCCAATAACAAGCCGCTTGCTATGGGGGCACTGGTGTGTGCTCGTTCCTGAGCCCCCCTCTATGCGCCACTAAGACACACAGAGGTGCAGCTCGATCCTGCCCCCGCTCTCTTCTCATTGGGTTACTGGCTGTGATTGACAAAAGCATGAGCCAATGGCTTCTGCTGCTGTCTCAGCCAATGAGGAGAAGGGAGTCCTGGGACAGCTGAGGCTCTCATGCACATCGCTGGATCAGGAGGGCCTCAGGTGAGTATTAGGTGGGCAGTTGGGGGGGGGGGGGGGAGCAGCACAAGGAAGGTTTTTTTTTTTTACCTTCATGCAAAGAATGCATGAAGGTTAAACAACCTTCAGCCTTTACAACCACTTTAAGGGCTGCTTCACACCAGATGCAGTCCACTGCGTTTTTAATCTGCATCGAAAAATCATGGATAGTGTTTTCCATGTATTCCAATGGCCCTAGTTCACACCAGTGCAGTGCTTTCTAGTCAGTGTTAACTTTGTTGACTAAAATATTTTCACCGACGCAATTAACACTATTTTAATTAAGTAAAATACGACTAAAACAATTCAGATCACTAAAATGCGACTAAAACTAAAATGACATTTTAGCCAAAAGACTATGACTAAAACCAAATCACACTGTAGAAACGCAGTCCAGATGTGTTCCAGATGCTTTTCTGCATGCGCTTTTTTTGATGCGTTCTGGTGCATTCCCCCCCCCCCCCCCTCTTTTTTTATCTTCACCTTAAATAAGAACCTGTATGTTCCAGTACGTTTTTTGGTGCGTTACGGTGCTTTTTGATGCGCTTTACCGCATTCCTGTACAGTGCAGAAGAAATGCAGCATGTTCTTTTTTTTTTTTTTTCTGGAGCGCACTGGAACTGACCACACTGATGTTAACTATGCGATTGAAAGCCATGTAATCTACTATCAATGTGTTTTAGATGAAGAAAAAAAAACGCACTGGACTACATGTGAACTGGCCCTAAAATCATTTTCGTCGACTAAAAATGGAATGGGTTTATTTAAATAGTAATGCATTATTATCCCCCTATTGGTTTGACAAAGGTGGTGCCCTTAAACGTGTAACCACGCCCCCCCGCTACGTAGTGACGTCATCCACAAGGAAAGCTGCTCTAAACCGACCACTGCCAAGTGGGCTGAGTGGAGCCGATCAGTTTGCGCTCCAGCTCCTTGGCAGACGCTGCTTAGCAGGAACACAGGATCAACACATTCCCCTCTCACAAAATGGCAATCTGCCTTGTTTACATAGGCAGACCACCGTTCTGCCCTTCTCCATGATTGGACACAGCGGGAGTCAGTCACTGGTGGTGCGCCCCAGACCCAGAAGTGTCAGATCACGCACTAGGTACATGATCTGGCACAGAGCGGCTGCCCCTGTCGCAGTATATCTATGGTGGGCGGTCGCTAAGTTAATCAGCATTCAAAGTAGAACTAAAGGCAGAACTTTTTTATTTTTTTCATTTTGAATAGCGTATGGGAGGGTTATAACCCCCGTCAGTTTTTTTTTTTTTTTCTAGCCATCTATGTCCCCTTGGGGAGATTTCTCTTCACTTCCTGTCCCATAGCCAAAACAGGAAGTGAGAGGAAATCCCTACAAAGTGAATCCAGAACTAGTGTCCCCATTGGAAAATGTCCCCTCTATTACTGTACTGGTGTCAACCCAAAATTTGGGATTTTTTTTGTGTTCACCTTCGATGATAATGGTAAACAGGACAAATAGAGAGGCTGAATCTTTCTAAGGGGGGCACAGACAGCAATAAATACCTGACAGGTGTTCTAATCCCTCCCCACTATATCCAAAACAAAAAAAAAAAAAAAGCCTTCCTTTTAGTTAGACTTTATTTTTTTCTAGTGCAGGGGACCCCATTGTATGCCTGGTAGATTTTCCAAAAAATAAAAAAATCTGAGATTTTCTTAAAAAAAAACTCGATTCACGTTTCGAATCAAATTTTTATTTTTTTTTTTTTTGGACACCGTGCCGGTCCTGAGGAGCTGCGGGCAGGAGTTTTTAGGCGAGGCTTCGGCCTAGTCCCTTGCGTCCGGCCTCGCCTAAAAACTCCTGCCCGCAGCTCCTCAGGACCGACGCGGTGAAAAAAAAAAAACTAAAAAAATCGATTTGCTTAAATTTTGAATCGCTTTGACCTCTCAACTCGACTCAAGATTTAAATCGATTTTTTCCCCAGCCCTACCCCAATGCATTCCGAAGTTGGCTTTAACCACCTCCCACCCGGAATATTATAACATGGCCAAGCAGGAGCACCATTATCCCGGGTGGATGTCCTATGATGTACTCGCACGGCGTGATCTGTGAAATCAGATTGTTTTTACCAGGCCGGTCCTGGTGCCATGTGATCGCTGTGACCAATAGCAGCAATCACGTTGTACACAATGGCTTTCATGCATAGCCATTTGTGTACTATTGTGATCTCTGTGATTGGTCACAGTAATCACATGGTACAGGGCCGATTTGCAGTGGACCTGTCCCATGTGGTAATTGTGGCCATTCCCAATTGTACACAATGGCACATGAATGAATGCTGTTCATGAAAGTGATTGCTTAAAGAGGAGTTCCAGCCAGGGGGGCTGTCAAAAAAAAAAAAAAAATTAAAAGTCAGCAGCTACAAATACTGCAGCTGCTGACTTTTAATTGGATACTCACCTGTCCCTGGGTCCAGCGATGCGGGGGATCGAAGCCCCGCTTGTCTCCCCCCTCCGCTCGTCGGCGCCGGCATTTCAACTGTGGGCGCCGGGCTGTGGCTTCACAGCCTGGCACCCACGGCGCATGCGCGAGCGGCGCCGCGCGCCGTGATTGGCCACTCAATCACCTGGGACCTGTAATGGGTCCCAGATGATTGACAGGAGGGAGGCAGCAGAGCGGAGCCCTTCCTGTGCCGAGGGGGAAGTGATGTCACCAGCCCAGGCAAAGGAACAGGCAGACTACGAGGGACCACCTAGCAACAGGCATTTAGAGGTAAGTGAAAAAAAAAAAAATATCCAAATGTTTTTTTTTTTTTTTTTTAGAATTTTTCCAGGTATTTTTGTTTTTTGGGTGGAACCCCACTTTAAGTAGTGATCAATCTAAAAAAAAAAAAAAAAAAAAAATTCTTATCACCCCCCTAGAGCAGTAAAGCATCACTATGGTGACAGTGAGCTGCTCTGGTCACAGTGTGTTGTGTTATGCTTGCACCCTTTTGGCCCTTTGTTCAGGCAATTGGGTTCTTTTTCTGATCTACTAGTTGTGATCAGATTACATGCAAATACTGTACTGGTTAGTTTAGTTGAGAAACTGCTTATCATTTTATGAGACACAAGTTCCTTATGGGAAACAGCCAGCGTTCGGCCACTTCCCTGTATTTGCTGGATGTGGAAGTTGGGATTTTGTTAATGCACTATTGTCTTAGCTCAGTTATTTGCATATACATGCTCCATTGTCTATAATGCAAACTGACATTCTGTTGCCATAATCCTTCAGTGCATAGTGATGGAAGAAGCGTTTTTGTTGGGGTTTTTTTTCTGCACAGGATGCAGGTCAAGCTAATAACATGGCCTGTATAGGAAGGCGTTGTACAAGTTCTTCCTCATTTAGAGAGTTAAACTTCCCTTTTCTCTGACTGCTTGATTTGTGACGTCTCGAAATAAGGAACTCTCACATTAGAGGAACATATCCGATGATTTGAAGCTAAACTCTAAGCAGATATTAAAAATGTCAATTGAAGTGGGCACACCACCAGCAGGTCATTTGTAGAGAAATGCTTAAATAATGTCATAAATACCTTATTTTATTCTAGGTCACATGATCACATTTCTTAATTTTACTCTCTCCTCATGTTCTGGGATGGGGTTAAGCTGCAGTGTCACATATCCTGGGGACGTCACTTCAGTTTTTGCTCCGCTTACCATGCCCCCTCCCTGAAGTGGAGCAATGTGCAGCGCTGTGTTGGCAATCATGCAGATTCTCTGAGGCTGCAGATCACTGCCACCAAGAAGAAAGTCTAAGTGACTGGCAGGATCACCAATTAACCGCTTGCCAACCAGCCTCCGTCATTATACTGCGGCAGGTTGGCACGGCTGCGCGAATCGCCATAGGTGTACGTCGGCCGCTTAAAGAGCGATAGGGGGGTGAGACGCCGGAGCTAATGTCTGCCAGCCCCTCGTGATCGCTCCTCAGAGAGCCAGGAACGGGGATCTGTCAATGTAAACAGACAGCTCCCCGTTCTGACAGGAGAGTAGAGAGAGATCTGCTGTTCCTAGTAATCAGAAACAGCGATCTCTCTCCTCCACCAGTCAGTCTCCTCCCCCCACAGTTAGAAACACATTCCTAGGGAACACATTTAACCCCTTGATTGCCCCCTAGTGTTAACCCCTTCCCATGCCAGTGACATTTGCAAAGTAATCAGTGGCTATTTTTAGCTCTGATCGCTGTATAACTGTCAATGGTTCCAAAAATGTGTAAAGTGTCCGATGTGTCTTTAACACTATAACACAATCAATATACGCTTATTGCGAATTATTTTATTTATTTTTTTTTACCAAACACATGTGGAAGAATACATATTGGCCTAAACTGATGAAGAATTTTTAGTTTTTTTTTCTTTTTGGGTTACTTATTATAGCAAAAAGTAAAAAATATTGTTTATTTTTCAAAATTGTCGGTCTTTTTTTTGTTTATAGCGCAAAAAATAAAAACTGCAGAGGTGATCAAATAGCACAAAAAATTGCTCTATTTGGGGGGGGGGGGGGGGGGACATCAATTTTGTTTGGGTACAGCGTCACAGATTGTCAGTTAAAACGACGCAGTGCCGTATCACAAAAAATGGACTGGTCATTAAGTGGTTAAAGTGTTACTAAACCCACAACAGTAAAATCGGTCTGTATATGCAGTTAAAGCGGGGGTCCACCCACACCGCCAAAAAAAAAATATTAAAAGCCAGCAGCTACAAATACTGCAGCTGCTGACTTTTAATACATGGCCACTTACCTGTCACAGGGTCCAGCGATGTCGGCAGGCGACGCCGAGAACCCGCTCGGTTCTCGGCAGCTGCCGTCGCCATCCTAGGTGAGGGAATCAGGAAGTAAAGCGTTGCGGCTTCACTTCCCGGTTCCCTACTGCGCATGTGCGAGTCACGCCGGGCGTCCCAACTGGTCCCCGCTCTCTCCTGGGAGCTGTGTGTTCCCAAGAGACAGCGCGGTGGGGATGGGAAGAGGCATAGACTCCCATGGGAGTCTATGCTGGAAGTGGGTGCAAATACCTGTCTTAGACAGGTATCTGCACCCCCTCCCCCCTGAAAGGTGCCAAATGTGACACCGGAGGGGGGGAGGGTTCCGAAAAGCGGAAGTTCCATTTTTGTGTGGAACTCCGCTTTAAGCATTCTTGTTATATTAACTGTGGAACCTAAGGGGTTAATCCTTTCATTGCATAAAAAGGCTGTTTGATCCTGTCTTCTCTTAACCTCCCCTTCTTCCACTGTCCACAATCCATCTGCTCATAGAACAGAGTCTAGGGGACAAGCTGCACATGCCTTAGTTTGGTGTGTATTGCTAGAGAGTTTTTTTTTTTTTTCTTGGGAGAGTGCATGTGATCAGCACAGGGCCAATCAGCACAGTCCAGACAGAGGGTCAGGGGTCATGCAGCCTCATAGGACAGTCAGGGTAGAATGAAAACTCCTCCTACAAGATTTAACCAGACACTGATAGAAGTCACAAGACTGCTATATACTGCTGGTGAGAAAAGGTATTTAGCAGTTTTATATTTATTAAAACAATTAGTGAATGCAGGCTCCTGGGTTTAGTAACACTTTGAGCTCTCATAATGAAAGGCTTTATAGGGGGGGTTACTGACCCTTTTCTACAGGTATGCATTTAGTAGGAAACTCTCTGAACTTTCTTTAGATCAGCCTCATGTGTAATTCTTTTGCACAACAGGTCTTGGACTGGCAAAGAATGGGGGGGGGTTACCACTAGGAGCCAATTAGTCTTGTACAGTCCGCATGTTCACTACAGTGGAACCTCGGATTGCGAGTAACGCGGTTAACGAGCGTTTCGCAATACGAGGGTTGTATTTTTAAAAATCGTAACTCGGTTTTCGAGTGTTGTCTCGCAAAACGAGCACGATTCAGGCCAAAGTGTGTTCAGTACCGCGTTTGGCCTGAGGGGGGGGGGGTGCCAGAGCCGATCGCAGCTGATCTGCGCCGTTCGGAAATGCACAGAAAGGCCCGAGGACACCTCGGCTGACCTCGGCAAACCTCAGGAATGGAGTCTTTCCGAGGTCAGCCGAGGTGTTCTCGGGCCCTTCCGGCCGTTTCCGAGGCTCCCCAGTGCACCCCCACCTCTGGCCGCATGTGGTATTGCATGCCATTGAAGTCAATGCGGAACTAATTATTTTCGTTTCCATTGACTTCAATGGGGAAACTCACTTTGATATTTGAGTACTTTAGATTACAAGCATTCTCCTGGAACGGATTATGCTCGTAATCCGAGGTTCCACTGTACAGTGATTATGCAGAGGGAGGAGAGCAAGTGATGATAATTCAGTGTGCTGTTGTTCCTTCCTTCCAGAATCACAGGCTGGGGTTGTAGCGCTTTGGAAGTTAGTATATTTAAAGTTAAACGTGTTTTATTTTTATTTTGGAGACAGCAGGGAAGGGCTAAAACCCCTGACAGTTTTTTTTTTGTGAAGAGCCAGTTCACATCTGTGCGTTGCATTGCATTTTAGGTTCATTTAACATGTGTTTTAAGTACGTTACCTTTAAACTCTATATAACGCGTGTTTTGATGAAAGCTCATCAAGAATACAGCATGCAAGACTTTTTTTAAATTTTTTTAAATTTTTTTATGCACTGCACCTAAAATGCACAGATGTGTAGGGGGCCTAAAGCCTCAGATTTTCGGATGACTGTTCGTCGGTTGCTTGCTGGTCTCATGTCGAAAGTGAAGAGGTTACTTACAATACAAAAATTCTCGTATGTCAGAATACAACTTCAGAAGTGACATCATGTGTTGAATAGTTTTGTATCTATTCTTTAGTTTCTGAGCATGCGTAATCTTGCTCTTAAGATTTTTTTCCGGACTTAAACCGTACTAATGAATCGAAAATCGTACCTTGAGTTCACGTACAACAAAAATTTTATAGTCTGCACATCCAGCTTTTGTCGGACAAAAAAATCGTAATCGGCTGTCGAAAGCACCGTACTAACGATCCAGCATCCATACTAACGGTACGGCAGATTGTTCATCGGAAAAAATTTTACTTCCAATTTTTGTATTGTGTGTATGGGCCTTTAATCTCTCTAAAGTGAGGAAAATCTCCAGGTTTGGATTGTTGCTGTCAATGAAATATCCCTTTGCACACAGTGTGCGCAAACAGCAGTGGTGCAGCCACCTGTACCAATTAATGACAGGCACCACTGCTGTTCGCACGTAACCTCCCATCCATACCATGGGATTAGGGACTCAGACCGGCCCTGGACGCACTTTGCATTTATTCCCGCACACCAACTGGCCACATCTAATTGGCTACCAAGTTTTCTTAAAAGGCTTAAAAGTGGTTGTAAAAGCTCAATTTTTTTTACCTTTATGCATTCTATGCATGAAGGTAAAACAAAAAACCTGTGTGCAGCTGCCCCCCCTAAAAAAAAATTACCTGAGCCCGATCTCGATTCCAGCGATGTGCCAGAGAGCCTCTGCTCTCCCAGGGGTCTCCCTTTTTATTGGCTGAGACAGCAGCGGAAGCCATTGGTCCCGCTACTGTCAATCACAGCCAGTGAGGAGAGAGCAGGGTCGAGCCACTCTGTGTGAGAATGGACAAACGGAGCAGTGACTTGGGTGCCCCCATAGCAAGCATCTTGCTGTGGGGTCACTAGGCGGGGAGGGGGATGGGGAGTCTGGAGCACAGGCGAGGGACCCGAGAAGAGGAGGATCGGGGCTGCTCTATGCAAAACCATTACACAGAGCAGGTAAGTATAAGATGTCTGTGTTTTTTTTTTTTTAAAAGGAGCAATCCTTTAGGCCTCATGCACTCTGGACGTTTTTTGGACATTTTTACAGCTGCTGTTTTCGGCTTCAGACGTTTTTTCCTACAGTCAAACACTCCAGCATGTTATCCTATGTGTCCATGCACACACAGGCTGTTATCAACTGTTTTTGGCTGTAAAAAACCCCAAGACTAGTGAGTTCTGACTGAGAGCGTTTTTCAGCTGTAAAGATGCTCTAATGTAAAAAAACGCAGAAAAACGCAGAAAAACGCTCAAAAACATGTCTCGCCAGTGTTTTTTTAGTTGGATACCATTGGAAGAAAAAAAAAAAAAAGGCTAAAAAACGTTGTTGCAAAAACGTTGTTATATTGTCCAGTGTGCACGAGGCCTTAATGTCACTTTAATTGTACTGTATTCACTATTTCATTCATATGTAGGTCACCTTTGATCTGCATAAGAATGTAATAGTAAAAACTATGAATGAAACAATACATTGATTAATTGTGTTTACTTAATGACACTGACCAGACTATGACCGTGTCATTTTACATAGGGTCGGCTGCATTTGACAGCTGCTCCAATACAAAGCAATTACCAGCTATCATTTTGACAGGAATTGCCGATAATGTTGGCGGAGGGTACGATGGCGGGGGAGGGGAGCTAAAACTTTAGAGATGCATGCTAAAAACGTTGCAAGGGCTCACGCACACACATCGTTTTTTTATTGCAATACGTTTTTATTGTCAATAACGTGCGACATTACATCAAAAAAAGAAGGTGAACAATAAATGTCAGGTGTGACATAAACCTGAAGTTCGTTAGTGATCTTCGGATTACACATTAAATAACTGTTAATAATAGACTGTTAATCTTATCACTTCCTCAGGAGTAAATCTCACTGGTGGCTGTGAAGCAAAGGTGTTGATCTGCGCTTAATTGATAGCAATTGGTCAGTCGGCCTCTAAGTCTATGCTTTTGTTGATGTTCGGTTGTTTCCAGGCTCGTGCAATGGTCAGTTTTGCTCCCAAAAGAATAAAGAAAATTAAATTCTGGTTGGCTTTCGTGGTTTTAGAGACCGGGGCATTTGTAATGCTAGTTAGGGATCTTTGGGGACCTGACATCCCTTAACCTTGCGTATAATGTGAAACAATTTGTTCCAGAATCCTCTGATTCTCGGGCAGTCCCACCATGAATCATGGTCCCTGAAAGAGTACAGCCTCTAAAGCATTGAGAAGAGGCAGAAGGGAACATTTTAGCTAACTTGGTTGGAACTAAGTACCACCTACTTAATGCTTTTAGATTTGCTTCAATCAGGGCAGTGTTGTGCATACCTTTTGTAAGATCGAAGAAAGTTTCTATTCCACACCGTTCCAGCTGTCCTGTAGCTCTCCCTCCCAGGCCAGCATGTACGATAATTTAGTGCTTTCTGATGCAAGTGACAGGTATATTGTGGAGATGCCCCCTGCTCTGCTCTGTGACTTGGCCACACCATTGCTCATATGCAGTCAACTTTGGGGGTTTTGGTTTATTTTTTCCATTGAGAGTTTAAGAAGTGAGATATTTGCATGAATCTAAACCTCTCAGAGTCGGGTATCTCCAATTTGCTTTTACAGTACCTGAGCGAGATAGGGCCAAGGGGGGTAAGGTGCTGTCCAATGCGGTATAACACCTTGTCTAACCACCACCTGAAGACCTTAATGTTCATTCCCGGAGTGAATTTGGGGTTGTGAAAGATGTGGGCTAAAAGTTGCATGTCTAGTGTTGGAGCGCGGAGGTTTTTCATGCTTTCCCAAGGGGAAATAGAGTGAGACCGTATCGGAGACATTATAGGAGGGCGATCTTTGGGAGGACACCAGAGTAAGAAGACTAGTGTGTGTGTGTGTGTACTGCTTGCCGTTCTATATGCACCCAATCTGGTTTCTCTAAACGTGTATAGACGGTCGACAGGTGTGCCACTTGGTAATACCACTGTAGGTTGCGTACTCTCAATCCTCCCTGTGTCCTAGGTCTATATAAAATTTACCTGGAGAGGCGGTGTCCAGAGGAGCCCCAGATGAATTTTTTAATTTTGCTTTGGAAAATCCGCAGATGATCTTTATTAATGGGAATCGGGAGACCCCCAAAGAGATGAAGTAGTTTGAGTGTGTCATCTTAACCGCATTCACTCTCCCTAGCCTGGATATTTCATGGAGCGCCCAGTTCTTAAGATCCATTTCAAGTTTTCTGTAGATGGGGGGAAGTTTACCATGTAGAGTCTGTCAATCTTTGAAGAAAGATCTATTCCCAGGTATCTAATGGTTGTGTCACTCCACTCAAATTGAAAGGAGCTGTTAAGATTCTCAGCCTTCTGATGTGGGATTGTCACGTTTAGAATTTGGGATTGGGATAAGTTGACCTGCAACCCGTAGGCTTTCGCGAAGTCTTCTAGCAGTTTACATATATTTGGAAGGGAGGTCGTCGGTGACGAGACGAATAACAGGAGGTTGTCCGCAAATAGGGCACATTTATGTGTCTGTGGGCAGCAGTTAACCCCTTTGATGTCTGGATGATTACGTATGGCTATCGCCAGGGTTTCTACTGCTATTGAAAATATTAAAGGAGATAAGAGGCAACCTTGCCTGGTTCCTTGCAGGCATACTCGGGCTTCCGGGAAGGAATAGAGTGCTGTCAATAGGCTCATGAATCTCTGTCCAAAACCCCATCGATTCATAATATTGAATAGATAAGGCCAGGAGACCAAATCGAAGGCTTTCTAGAGATCGATGGAAAGGAGTATTCCTTTCTGTCGTCTCCCTTTGTCCCATCCCATCTGAAGTAGAGAAATGATGCTAATTGTTCTCCTGATTTAATCTGGGCCCTGTCTGCCAGGAATAAAACGTACTTGGCCCTTATGTATATACAGGCTAATAAAAGTTGCCATATGGTTCGCTAGGATCTTGTTCAAGATCTTCATGTCATTATTTATCAGAGATATTGGTCTGTAGTTACCCACCTCCCCTTGGTCTTTGTTTGGTTTGGGTATTACAGAGATAAATGCTATGTTATGTTGTCGATCTAAAGGTTCCCCTTTAGTTTTGGCATGAAAGAAGCAAGCAAGGTGCGGTTCCAGGGTCTGGGCGAACGTTTTGTAGTAAGGCGTGGAAAAGCCGCCTGGGCCAGGGGCCGACCCCCGTTGAAGATTCTTAATGACATTTCTTCCTCTGTTATCGGGGTCTCCATTTTATCCTGGTGGCGGTCAGCCAGAGTCGGAATTTGGAGGGAATCTTAAAGGGAGTACTGGTGAAACGTCTGCTGTTATTCAGTAGGAAGTATTCCTTTATAGCCTTTTCAATTTCCACTACCCTAATCGGGTCACTGAATATGGATTCATTAATTCTCCAATGTCGTAGGGTAGGAAGATCAAGGCTCCTATTTAGGATGAGAAGGACTATAGAGTGGTCCGACCAAACCGTATCTCTAATGGAAGACTTAACTAAATTCGGGATTTTGGAGGTGGATATAAATATGTGGTCTATCCTTGCATAGGACTGGTGGGAGCATGAATATTGGGTGTAGTCTCTTTTGGTTGGGTTCATCTCCCTCCAAGCAGCCGCCATTCCGCAATGAAAGATTAATTTGGCCAAATTGAGGCTCTGTTTGGGTGGACGGGTGAGTTGAGATCCTGGTGGTCTGGATTTATCCAGCCCCTGATGTAGAGCTGTGTTCGCATCTCCCCCCATACATGACCGTCCCACCCACTAGTGGATCTAGTTTTTTAAGCATGTCCTGGAAGAATTCTGTTTGGCCCTGATTGGGTGCATAGTACGAGATAAAGGTTTAAAGTTGATCGTCTATCATCCCCATCACTAGCAAAAATCTGCCCTCTGGGTTCTTATATTCTAGCTGCTGTGTGGATTTACAGTTATTTGAAAACAGGATAGCTACCCCCCTAGTTTTGTCCTTGGCATTTGCTAGGAAAAACATTGGAAATTTGGCATGCAGAAATGAGGGGTTATACCACTTTGGGAAGTGTCTCTTGAAGGAGTGCTATGTCTATCTTTTGGGAATGAAGCGACTGCAGGATTTTACGCCTTTTCACTGGAGAGTTCATCCCCTGCGTGTTGTGTGAAGCACCCCCGTTCTGGAGGTGTCATTACCTTTACATTGACAACATTGCAGATCTCAGTGTGAACCAGTGTGCTATTCAGGTGCGATAAAGTGTGAACCAGGACTTGGTGTGAACCCAGCCCAAAGCCTCGTGTACACGGTACAATTGTTGGCAGGGGATTGTCTGTTGACAGACTGTTGTCCTAAAATCTTACCGTTAGTACGCTCCTTTTGACAATCGTTGTCCAACTTTCGGCCAACAAATGATGACAGGCTAGTAAATTTTCGGCGGATAACGGTTTGACGTCAGTTTTTTGTATGGTCAGAACACAAATCTGTCACACAAGTCCAAAGTACAAACACGCATGCTCAGAATCAATGCTCTTCAAACACTAAATTAGCAGAAGGGGGGGGGGGGGGGCGCTCAAGAGCTGAAACTCCTCATAGTACGTCACTACGTTCGTGTTTGTGGCACGACAATTGTGTACCGTTAGTATGCAAGACAAGATCCTGGCACGCGCCCTTTGGACAAAAATCAGACGCTCGGTTGGCCAACAATCGTACCGTGTATACGAGGCTTTACACTTGTGCTTATTGGGAAGAATTACCCCCTACAGATAGCTAGAAAGATCAGTGGTGTTAGTGGGAACTGTTACCAGTATACTAGATTTGAGACTTAATATCGCTCAGATATGATTTGGGTTAAAAGATTTCTTTGACCATGAGTGAAAGCTTTAACACAATAACAAAAATGTATTGGTATATGGTAAAGTAGGCCCAGTTTAATACACAGCAATCTATCTAATTATACAGGAAAAGGGTAAGAATCATGGATTTTTACCCTTTTCCTGGGAAGTCCTGGGTAGATTATGAAAAGCAAGCCCACGCTGACGATGTCGCCATTTGGTAGAACTTTATTGTACCACAACCAGTACACAGCGCGTAACTGCCATAGTAGCCGCCCTACTGACGCGTTTCACCACAGTAGGCTTAATTGTAGCATTCTGATATTTTAATATTTAAAACTGCACATTTCTATTGGTACTTTGCTATGACTGGTAGCCCAACTGACCAATAGGGACATGTGGGAGAGGGCAGCATTATCAATAGGTGTTGAGATCCACTTGTTACAGCCTGCAGGAATTCAGGGCATCTGGGTCACAGCAAGGGGCATACAAAGGTTTGTGTCTGGTGCTTGGTGCCTGTTCACTATCCGTGTTAATTGTCGATGCAAGTAACACTATTTTAGTCGACTAAGATATGACTGATACAATTCAGATGACTAAAATACGACTTAAAACAAAAAAATTGCATTTTAGTCAAAAGACGATGACTAAAACTAAATCGAAGTTTAACGTAAAAAATGAACACTGTTCACTGTCAATGAGACCCTGGCAGGTTTAGTTTTTTGTAAATCTTATCACTGTGTCTAGAATAGATGAGTTTAAACCCCAACTGCAAAGTCTAGGGGACAGGAAAAGCAGTTTTACTTGCTCAGTTCTCTGCTCTCTGGGCTGCTCTGGGCTCCCCTATGCTCCAGCAGTGGACTTTTTCTCGCTATGTACCCTGCATTGGTCTTGATGACGTCAGAGGACCTGCATCCCCTGGATAGGGAAGAAGTTGTTGTGGGTTCTGGTCTAGCAGCATGAACTGAGCCTAATGCAGGCCATACATGGGTTGATTTCCACACAAATTTTCTTTCGAAAATCAAAAATTCCGTACATTTTGTGATCCGATGGTGCCACCATTGATTTGGAAATTTGACCAATCAAGCCTTCAATGTCACCTCATGTTGATACAGAAAATAATTTTCGTGGCCGGGAATCTTCTTTTCTTTCCGGGAATTTTCTTTTCTTGCACTCATGCACATTTCTCTTTCGACTATTTCTCCCACGATTCTCCCATCATTGATTAAAAAATTTGTTAATTTTTCAATAAATTTCCATCATGCCCGATCACACAAAGTTGATGGCCGTGTGAAAATTGGCCATTGCTGCGCTGCAATAATAGTGCGAAATTCAAACGAAAATTCTTAGATAAGATTTTCGAAATTTGACCCATGTATGGCCGGCCTTAGGCTCCATTCACACTTGTAGGACTCCAGTTACTCTGACTTTGGAGTGCAACTTTGGATGGGTGCAACTTGGGTAGGACTTTGGCTTTGGCCACTGATAGTGGACAACTGTTGCACAACTGTTACATTGTATAACATTCAGGTACGACTTTCATGCAACTCTTGAAGGTTAACATTGAAGTCTGTGGCCCTCAAGTTGCATGAAAGTTGGACCAAAGTAGTGCTGGAACTACTTTTGAAGTCTTTGTGACTTTTAGTCGCACCTACACTATATTACCAAAAGTATTGGGACACCTGCCTTTACACGCACATGAACTTTAATGACATCCCAGTCTTAGGCCAAAGGGTTCAATATTTAGTTGGCCCACCCTTTGCAGCCATAACAGCTTCAACTCTTCTGTGAAGGCTGTCCACAAGGTTTAGGAGGGTGTCTATGGGAATGTTTGACCATTCTTCCAGAAGAGCTTTTGTGAGGTCAGGCACTGATGTTGGACAAGAAGGCCTGGCTCCCAGTCTCCACTCTAATTCATCCCAAATAATTCATTCTATTGGGTTGAGGTCAGGACCCTGTGCAGGCCAATCAAGTTTTTCCACCCCAAACTCTCTCATCCATGTCTTTATGGACCTTGCTTTGTGCACTGGTCCAAATCATTTGGTGGAGGGGGGATTATGGTGTGGGGGTTGTTTTTCAGGGGTTGGGCTTGGCCCCTTGGCTCCAGTGAAGGGAACCCTTAAGGCGTCAGCATACCAAGACATTTTGGACAATTTCATGCTCCCAACTTTGTGGGAACAGTTTGGGGATGGCCCCTTCCTGTTCCAACATGACTGCGCACCAGTGCACAAAGCTGTGATTTTTTTTTTTTTTAAGTGAAAGGGAGGAAAGGTCCACTTTAAATTTTACCACATTGCCTACCTGCAACACTGCATTATCCATACTGTTTATCCCTTCACTGACCTCACCGGGAATCTGTGGACTCTTTTCTCTCTGTCTTCCAGAGGCTTCATCCCCTGCACCCTCTTAATTCCTATCCCAGCACTCTGCTGTCTCAGAGACTTGCTGTCAAATATACTTAGCCTTAGCCCCGGTTCACACAGGGGCGGCACGACTTGCAGGTCGCCTCAGCGAGGCGACCTGCACTCAACTTCCACGGCGACTTGCAAAATGACTTCTGTATAGAAGTCTATGCAAGTCGCCTCAAGTCGCCCCCAAAGTAGTACAGGAACCTTTTTCTAAGTCGGAGCGACTTGTGTCGCTCCTATTAGAACGGTTCCATTGTACAGAACAGGAGGCGACTTGTCAGGCGGCTAGGGCGCCTGACAAGTCGCCCCTGTGTGAACCGGCACTTAGGCTACTTGCACACCAGACGTTTAGCCAGTGTGCATCCAATTCTAGCGTTTTAGGGTGGCACAGGTAAACTGAACCTTACCTGAGTTTGAGTGCAACTGGGAGGTACAGGTGCATTGTCCAGTCCTGCTACCTGCAGCCAGTTAAAGTCTATGGCAGGCTGCGACTCGGCTGAACACTGTCCCCAAGTGGTACTTTAATGTTGTATGCGTTCAGTGATGTATGCCAGGAACATTCCTATGTCCCTGGATGTATACAGCCCTGAACATGAGGGCCACTCTGTAAAGCGTTCATCCAACTGCAGCGTGTTACAGCCTGCCATAGACTTTGACAAGCAACTGGGCTGAATGCTAAACTTGTGACTCCCTGGCGCACTAAAACGCCAGGATAGGGCCTAATTTACTAAAGGCCGTTGCACCAGAGCTTAGTGAATGAGGTAAAGTTTCATTTTGCAAAGAAAACCCATTCATGTGCAAGGAAAATTAAAAACTGTATTTTTTGCTTGCACATGATTGGGTGATGGAGGTCAGCAAGAGCTTCCCCTTGTTTACTAAGCTCTGGAGCAACTGCTCTTTAAAAAGTGCACAGCCTTTTTGCCACCCTATCCCCTAGTGTGCAAGTGGCCTTAAGAGTCTCAATCAAATAACTATACTGCTCTCTGAAGGAGTCTCTGTCCAGTAACTATATTGCCTTCTGGTTGATTCACTTTCCAGTAACCACACTGTCCTCTAAGGCCTAGTTTGGACTTGCGGCGTGTGAGCAGCAAATATGTACAGTTGAGCAGGCAGAAGAGGGGGATGTTTAATTGCCTCGGGCGCTATCCTTTGTGACTACGGCTAAGTTGACCCAACATGCAGCGATTGGCGGGCAGTGAGCCTGCCAAACACTACATATTTAAGTCAATGGGGAAGCGCCGCAAACGCCAAGCAACTGTCTGAGTAATTGTCAACAAAAATGGGGTCAAAACAGGTGGTGATGAGCCATCGCAATGCTTCCTCACGGACTGTAGCCTCTGGAGCGCAATCCAGAAACGAATCGGGCTTCAGATGCACATCTATAAATCTACCCTTGGGGGGCCAGTTCACACCACATGCAGTCCAGTGTCTGTTTTTTTTTTTTTTTTTTTTTTCTGCGTACAAAATGAATGGAAAGTAGGTTGTATGGTTTCCAATGGCATAGTTCACACCAATGCGATCAGTTGCATTCCAGAAAAAAAAAAATAGAGCATGCTGCATTTTTCCTGCACTGGACTGTACTGGAACGCAGTAAAACCCAAATATGCTGGAGCGCATCAAGAACGCACCACACCCCAGTACAGTGGGGGGGGGGACAGGGGAAAAGGAGAAAAAATGCATCTGGAATGCATCAAAAACACGCATCTGGAACGGATCTGGGGTTCGTTTTTGTTGTGTGAACCAGCCCTTAGTGATTCTTTCTCCAGTAACTACAGTATAACGCCCTCAGAGCGTCGCTCGTCTACTACAGAGTCACTGCCCAGTATCTTCTTTAAGAGGTTCTTCTTCCACAATGTATAGGTACACTTCAGATACAAAAGTTCAAGTGACAGTACGGCCTAGCAAGTAACGTCTTGCACCAGGGAGTAGATGCATTTACTAAAGGTGCACATTCCACCACCACAAGCAGTGAGGAGTGGCCGGAGCTCAGGCTCATAAACTGGTTAAACCTCATTACTGAAATCTCTGATTTCTATGTATCCTTGGGGCAGTTGCCTTTCTGAAGAAATGAAAAAAGGGTTCAATTGCCATCGTCTTGAGGGAAAGCTTACGTATGATCGTCTTTGTGACTCTGTTAAGGAAGAGCTGCTGTGGATGCAGAGTACCAAATTAAAACGAGTGGAATGCTCAATTAGCACTTTAACCCTGTCGCTGTTGGAGAATAAAAAAATCTAAATTTTTGGCTTTAAAATTTGAACACCTTCAAAACATGACATTCAGTATTTTCTGAAAGCTTATAGAATAACATGATGGTATTGTTATTGCGCAACTGTTTAAAAAAATATAAATTTTTTGTTTTCATTTTAGTGCACACAAATGCCACATAATCGGTTTTCTTTTGAATATAAAAGATAAGACCGTATGGAGTAAATAAATACACATATGTCAAGTCTCAAAATAGTGTGCGCCTGCCAAATGGCAAAAAATTATCAATAGGCGACACTTTAAAAACCTCTTATCTCTCTCTATCCATTGGTACAGGTTTTCTTTTTTTTTTCTTTTTTTTTCTTTTTTTTTTACAGGCATAGTGGCAGTTTGGGTGGTAATGGAACATTTTAACCACTTGCTGATTGTCTAGCTGGGAATGTATGTCATGATTTTGGCATTAAATACCGTTCTTATGGCAGTCGCTAGCTGCCATAACCCCGGTATCGTTTTTTTTTTTTTCCCTTAGGTGGTCGGCTTTCAGATAAAAGTAATCCCAGTGGCAAATTCGCTGGGAGATCACTTTTATAGGTGGCAGAAGAGATGCCTGGAGCCGTCGGTAAGCCCGGAACCGATCCCATATGGGCGATGGCTAGGCAGGAAGTAGGGTGAGGGCAAGATGGGACCCCCACTCAGTTCTATGCCCTTGGACCGGAGCGACCTCCGACGTCCCTTCTGGTTCTCGGGCAGATTGACAGATTTTTTCTTTTTTTTTTTTATTTTTTTTTTCTTTTAAGGGTAAATGAGAAAGCTGGGGTCTTTTTGACTCCAGATCTCTCAATAAAGAGGACCCGTCATGCTTCTATCTATTACAAGGTATGTTTACATTCCTTGTAATAGAAATAAAAGTGATAAAAAAATAAGGGGACAGTGTAAAAATAAAAAGTAAAATACAAATTTTTAATGTGCCCCATCCCTCCGTGCTCGCACGCAGAAGCGAGCACATACGCAAGTCGTGCCCACAAATAAACGGTGTTCAAACCACACATGTGAGTTATGGCTGCGATTGTCAGAGCGAGAGCAATAATTCTAGTGCAAAACCTCCTCTGTAACTCTAAACAGGTAACCTGTAAAAAAATTAGTGTATTTTTTCCTAAAAAAATATGGTTGAAAGACTGCTGCGCAAATATACTGTGACATAAAATAACGTCTGCCATTTTATTATCTAGGGCAGGGGGTAGGCAACTTGGGGCCCTTCAGCTGTTGCAGAACTGCAAGTCCCATCATGCCTCTGGGAGTAATTGTAAAGCCTTGCAATGCCTTATGCCTCTACAGCTGGAGGGCCCCAGGTTGCCTACCCCTGCCCTAGGGTCTCTGCTAAAAAAAAAATGTTTGGGGTTCTAAGTAATTTTGTAGCAAAAAATACAGATTTTTACTTGTAAACAACAAATGTCAGAAAAAGGCCCGGGCATTAAGTGGTTAATAGCATAAGTTCCTGGGTGTCGGCTATACAACTGGGCAGTTAGATCAATTGAACCTGATGGGCATCAAGTTCTGTACTCTTATTGGATTTATAATTTATAACCTGCTTGCTGTGTTTTTTTTTTTTTTTTGTGCTTTTTCTAGCAATCAAATACAGAGGACCCCCCCCCCCCCAAAAATAAATTTAAAAACACACTTGAAAGAGATGTAAAGTTTGAGGCCCCTTTCACACTTACATGACTTGTCCCACGATTTTGTACTGCAAAATCGTATGACAAGTCATTCTCCATGCTTTTCAATGACTACCATTCATATTGGCACGACTTTAAGTCGTGCCGACTTGAAAGTAGTCCCTGCACTACTTTGGTCCAACTTCTATGCGAGTTGTACTCCATAGACCTCAATGTTAAACCCTGAAAGTAGCATGCAAGTCGTGCCTGAATAATATAGACACGACTTCAGCACGACTTTGTAAGCACAAGCCTGGCTCGCTGATCGGGAAAGGAAAACTTTTTTTTCCTTTCCCGATGAGCAACAGGCAGTGCTGACAGCTGTCTAATATGAATCCAGAGGGGGAACTCCACGCCAAGTTTTAAATGAAAAAAACGGCGTGGGTTCCCCCCCAGGGGCATACCAGGCCCTTAGGTCTGGTATGGATTGTAAGGGGAACCCCCTACGCCGAAAAATCGGCGTGGGGGTCCCCCCAAAATCCATACCAGACCCTTATCCGAGCACGCAGCCCGGCCGGTCAGGAATGGGGGTGGGGACGAGCGAGCGCCCCCCCCCTCCTGGACCGTACCAGGCCGCATGCCCTCAACATGGGGGGGGTGGGTGCTTTAGGGCATGGGGGGCACCCTGCCGGCCCCCCCACCCCAAAGCACCTTGCCCCCATGTTGATGAGGACAAGGGCCTCTTCCCGACAACCCTGGCCGTTGGTTGTCGGGGTCTACGGGCGGGGGGCTTATCGGAATCCGGGAGCCCCCTTTAATAAGGGAGCCCCCAGATCCCGGCCCCCCACCCTATGTGAATGAGTATGGGGTACATGGTACCCCTACCCATTCACCTAGGGAAAAAAGCGTCAATAAAAAACACAGTACACAGGTATTTAAAATAATTTATTAGTCAGCTCCGGGATCTTCTTCCGACTTCGGGGGTCCTCTTCCGACTTCGGGGGTCTCTCCGGTGTCCTGATCTTCTGCCGGCTCCTCCGCTTTCTTCTGCAGCTCAATTGCTAGCGGTGGTCCGGACTTCTGTCTTCTTCTTTTCTTCCAGAGATGTTGACACGACGCTCTCTCCAGCTGGAATGGTCTCTGAACGCTCCGCAACAGACTTATATAGGCGGTGACCCCGCCCCCTATGAGGTCACTGTCCCGGGGCATGCTGGGACTGTGCCGTCATAAGGGGGCGTGGTCATCACCCGGTGACCACGCCTCCTAAAACGTCACAGTCCCAGCATGCCCAGGGACTGTGACGGCATAAGGTGCGGGGTCACCGCCTATATAAGTCCGGTGCGGAGCGCACAGAGACCATTCTGGCTGGAGAGAGCGTCGTGTCAACATCTCTGGAAGAGAAGAGGGAAGAAGACGATCCAGAGGTCCGGACCACCGCTGGCAAAAGAGCGCCAGAAGATAGCGGTGGAGCCGGCAGAAGATGCGGACACCGGGAGAAGACGCCGGAGAGACCCCCGAAGTCGGAAGAGGACCCCCGAAGTCGGAAGAAGATGCCGGAGCTGCCTAATAAATTATTTTAAATACCTGTGTACTGTGTTTTTTATTGACGCTTTTTTCCCTAGGTGAATGTGTAGGGGTACCATGTACCCCATACTTATTCACATAGGGTGGGGGGCCGGGATCTGGGGGCCCCCTTATTAAAGGGGGCTCCCAGATTCCGATAAGCCCCCCGCCCGCAGACCCCGACAACCAACGGCCAGGGTTGTCGGGAAGAGGCCCTTGTCCTCATCAACATGGGGACAAGGTGCTTTGGGGTGGGGGGGGCCGCAGGGCGCCCCCCCCTTGCCCCAAAGCACCCACCCCCCATGTTGAGGGTATGCGGCCTGGTACGGTCCAGGAGGGGGGGGCGCTAGCTCGTCCCCACCCCCATTCCTGACCGGCCGGGCTGCGTGCTCGGATAAGGGTCTGGTATGGATTTTGGGGGGACCCCCACGCCGATTTTTCGGCGTAGGGGGTTCCCCTTACAATCCATACCAGACCTAAGGGCCTGGTATGCCCCTGGGGGGGAACCCACGCCAGTTTTTTTTATTTAAAACTTGGCGTGGAGTTCCCCCTTATGATTCATACCAACTACTGTATGTTTTCATTTGTTAATGCCAAAAACGTGGCAAAGTAGTACTGCTCCCAAATCGCGGTAAAATCGCGTCAGATCGCGGTAAAATCGCGGCAAAATCGTGGCCGCGAAATCGCGGTAAAATCGTGCGACTTTGAAGTCGTATAAGTGTGAAAGGAGCCTGAATGACCCTTGTTTATGGTTTCCCTCCCCATATCTGAAAACGTGTTTTCCTGACAACACCTGTGTGCTGTATGTCCTGGCATGACATGGGACAAAGCAATGAGAATGGTGGTGGGTTTATGGTGGCAATTTTTTTTTATTCACACTGCATTGATCGCATTCTATACATTGTGAAGTGTATCGAGCCCTGAATGCTATGACTTAAGACAGGTCTGTATACCTGATTTTGTGCCCTATTTCATGCTTGACTTGACCGCCTGTGTTTTTTTAAAATTTTTTTTATTCATTTTAGATCCGCCGCACCTCCTCATCTGGTGTAAAGGGGATTCCAACCACTTGAAGAGCCTCTCATCTGCTGGTAAATATTTGTTCAGCTGTCCCAGGACTTCAGTTGCTTAATGCAGAAATGTTTTAGCGTGACTCTTATCCAAAGAGAGCTGCAAGCCGGGACCCGCGTTCCTTTCCAGGAGAAATGATTTAGTTACAGTGTGTGTGTGTCTGCCTCAGTTCTATTATGTCTAAGCAAGAAAAGAGAATATACAGTGCCTTGCAAAAGTATTCACCCCCTTGGCATTTTTCGTGTTTTGTTGCCTCGCAACTTGGAATTAACATGGATTGTTTGAGGATTTGCATCATTTAATTTACAGAACATGCCCACAACTTTGAAGATGTGTTTTTTTTTTTTTGTTTTTTTTTTTTGTTTTTTTTTAATTGTGAAGGAAAAAACAAATAGGACAAAATAACAGAAAAAGTCAATGTGCATAACTCTCCACCCCCCTAAAGTCAATACTTTGTAGAGCCACCTTTTGCGGCTATCACAGCTCCAAATCGCTTTGGACAAGTCTCTATGAGCTTGCCACATCTTACCACTGGGATTTTTGCCGATTTCTTCTTGCAAAACTGCTCCATCTCCTTCAAGTTGGATGGTTTGCGCTTGTGAACAGCAATCTTTAAGTCTGACCACAGACCCTTAAACCACTCTAATGTTGCTTTAGCAGTGTGTTTGGGGTCATTGTCCTGCTGGAAGGTGAACCTCCGTCCTAGCCTCAAATCACACACAGAGTGGTACAGGTTTTGCTCAAGAATATCCCTGTATTTAGCACCATCCATCTTTCCCTCAACTCTGACCAGTTTCCCAGTCCCGACTGCTGAAAAACATCCCCCCAGCATGATGCTGCCACCACCATGTTTCACAGTGGGGATGGTGTTCTTTGGGTGATGTGATGTGTTGGGTTTGCGTCAGACATAGCATTTTCTTTCATGGCTAAAAAGTTAAATTTTAGTCTCATCAGACCAGAGCAACTTCCTCCATACCTTTTGGGAGTCTCTCACATGCCTTTTCGCAAACTCAAAACGTGCCATTTTGTTTTTTGCTGAAAGTAATGGCTTTCTTCTGGCCACTCTGCCATAAAGCCCAACTCTATGGAGCGTATGGCTTATTGTCGTCCTATGTACAGATACTCCAGTCTCTGCTGTGGAACTCTGCAGCTCCTCCAGGGTTACCTTAGGTCTCTGTGCTGCCTCTCTGATTAATGCCCTCCTTGCCCGGTCCGTGAGTTTTGGTGTGCGGCCGTCTCTTGGCAGGTTTGCTGTTGTGCCATGTTCTTTCCATTTGGTTATGATAGATTTGATGGTGCTCCTAGGGATCATCACAGATTTGGATATTTTTTTTTATAACCTAACCCTGACTTGTACTTCTCAACAACATTGTCCCTTACTTGTTTGGAGAGTTCCTTGGTCTTCATGGCAGTGTTTGGTTAGTGGTGCCTCTTGCTTAGGTGTTGCAGCCTCTGGGGCCTTTCAAAAAGGTGTGTATATGTAATGACAGATCATGTGACACTTAGATTGCACACAGGTGGACATCATTTCACTAATTATGTGACTTCTGAAGGTAATTGGTTGCACCAGAGCTTTTTATGAGCTTCATAACAAAGGGGGTGAATACATACGCACACGCCAATTATCAGTTTTTTTATTTCTGAAAAATAGTTATGTATATATTTTTCTAATTTTACTTCACCAACTTAGACTATTGTGTTCTGATCCATCACGTATAATTCAGATTAAAAAAATCATTGAACTAAAGGCTGTAATGTAACAAAAATCGGTAAAAAGCCAAGGGGGGTGAATACTTTTGCAAGGCACTGTATCTATCCCAGTGTCTCGTAAAAGAAGCTTGTGCGAAACGTAGTATACAAGTTGCCAAAAGTTACCACAGACCTGATGCTTGAAACGCTAATTGCTTGGCAGTCAATGCTGGCTTTTCTCTTAAAGGGACCAGCTGAATATTGTTCCATCTATGCCTGCTCACGTTCGTTCTAATGATCAACTTCTTACGAATGGGCTTGTTGGGAAATTTTTGTTGGATCAGTACTGCAGCCAGTTGGCTGTGTATGCTGACAGTGGAGGAGTCCCCTCTGCCAGAATACAATAAGGCATCAGAGAGGATTCCTTCATCCACCTCGATTGTGTGGATGGGGGAAGCCATTCAGTTTTATTTTTTTCGATCAGCCTGTTCTGTTCCAGAGTGACCCTGTCAGCACAGGCTCTCCTGTATAGAACTACATGTCCGACTAAAAGGAGGAGTCACCATACTTCGCTTTCTGGAGGCCGTTTTTTGAAATGTGTCCTCTTTGCTGTTTGCCGGGCTGCTGTCTGTATTCCTGCTCCTCGCCAGTGGTCTCCCCCACTGGCTCATACATCAACGCATCATGTACTAACCAGAGGGTGATTCAGATCGTCCGAACGATTATATATTTGCAGCAAATAGTCAGTGTTTTTAACTAAGTGATTCTGTGCTGACCGGGTCACTTGAAGAATAAATCTTTACTTGCATCACTGGTCCTCTTTAATCACGAACCAGAAATAGAACAGAACTAGATTCCTGGCGCTCTGTCCACAAACCACCAACTAGCAATGTACAGGCATGTAAATGTACACGGCTTTTGTGGCATCTACTTCTTGTTCCATATTGAGGAAGTCTCACTTCTTCCACATTGTGCCTATCTCAGCTTAGAACAAGTCATTTAACTGTATTACTTTTGCTGGTTCATTGCTGTTTGTGACACTGGCAGATTTCCACTGATTTCCTTTTTTCCGGTGACACCCTTTCACAGTGAGCAGGTAAGGAAGTGAGGGCTGACACAAACATCATTGACAATGAAAAACCTGAGCCTCTAACCCTTTACCACTCTGTCCAAGATGAAAAAAACCTTGGCTGGAGTTCCACTTTAATGAAAGTTCCTTCTGTGGCTTTTTTAAAGAGCAGTTTTAGTCAAGAAGTTAAATCCGTCAGTGAATTGCTAATCTTGTTCCACAGACACGGCAGCTGTGGTAACATTACAATGTTCAGTATGTTTGCCGTAATCTGAGTTTTGTGTAACACATTTCAGACGGATTCCATACATCTTCCTACATGTGGGGTGGATGGGACTGCTTCCTACAGTCTGTTCTGTGCAACTTCCTCTCAGCTTGCTGCATCTCTGACCAGATTCACACATCTAAGACAGAGAGCGGGCTGTGAGAAACGTCTTCATGCTAATGCTGCTCACATTCTATAGGGAGAGGCAAGTCATCAACTCTCTTCCCCTCTATCCCCCCCTCTTCCCCATCCCTCTTCTCCTCTCTGTCTCCCCTCTTCCTCCTTTTCTCTCTGTTCCTCTCTACTGCCCCCTTCTTCCTCATCTCTCTCTTCTCTATGGCCCCTTCATCTCTCTTTTCCTTTCTATCTCCCCTCTTCCTCTCCATCTCTGTTTTTCTTTTTTTTTCCTCCCCCTTTCTCTCCAACTCTCTCGCCATCTTCCTCCTCCATTTCTCTAGCCCTCTCTATTTCTCTAGCCCTCTCCATTTCCTTAGCCCTCTCCATTTCCCTCACCCTCTCCATTTCTCTCCCCCTCTCTATTTCCCTCGCCCTCACCCTCACCCTCTCCATTTCCCTCGCACTCACCCTCTCCATTTCCCTCGCCCTCGCCATTTCCTTCTCCCTCTAAATTTCCCTCGCCCTCTCCCTCTCCATTTCTCTCGCCCTCTCCATTTCTCTCGCCCTCTCCATTTCTCTCGCCCTCTCCATTTCCGTCGCCCTCTCCATTTCCCTCGCCCTCTCCATTTCCCTCGCCCTCTCCATTTCCCTCGCCCTCTCCCTATTTCCCTCTCCCTCTCCCTATTTCCCTCTCCCTCTCCCTATTTCCCTCTCCCTCTCCCTATTTCCCTCTCCCTCTCTATTTCCCTCTCCCTCTCTATTTCCCTCTCCCTCTCTATTTCCCTCTCCCTCTCTATTTCCCTCTCCCTCTCTATTTCCCTCTCCCTCTCTATTTCCCTCGCCCTCTCCATGGCCCTCGCCCTCTCCATGGCCCTCGCCCTCTCCATGGCCCTCGCCCTCTCCATGGCCCTCGCCCTCTCCATGGCCCTCGCCTTCGCCCTCTCCATGGCCCTCGCCCTCGCCCTCTCCATGGCCTTCGCCCTCTCCATGGCCCTCGCCCTCTCCATGGCCTTCGCCCTCTCCATGGCCCTCGCCCTCTCCATGGCCCTCTCCATGGCCCTCGCCCTCGCCATGGCCCTCGCCCTCGCCATGGCCCTCGCCCTCTCCATGGCCCTCGCCCTCTCCATGGCCCTCGCCCTCTCCATGGCCCTCGCCCTCTCCATGGCCCTCGCCCTCTCCATGGCCCTCGCCCTCTCCATGGCCCTCGCCCTCTCCATGGCCCTCGCCCTCGCCCTCTCCATGGCCCTCGCCCTCTCCATGGCCCTCGCCCTCTCCATGGCCCTCGCCCTCTCCATGGCCCTCGCCCTCTCCATGGCCCTCGCCCTCTCCATGGCCCTCGCCCTCTCCATGGCCCTCGCCCTCTCCATGGCCCTCGCCTTCTCCCTCTCCATGGCCCTCGCCCTCGCCCTCTCCATGGCCCTCGCCCTCGCCCTCTCCATGGCCCTCGCCCTCTCCATGGCCCTCGCCCTCTCCATGGCCCTCGCCCTCTCCATGGCCCTCGCCCTCTCCATGGCCCTCGCCCTCGCCCTCTCCATGGCCCTCGCCCTCGCCCTCTCCATGGCCCTCGCCCTCGCCCTCTCCATGGCCCTCGCCCTCTCCATTTCCTTTCCTCTATACCCCCCCCCTCAAAATCTGTCTTTTCTATCACCCACCTTCTTCCTCATCTCTATCTCTCCCACCTTCATACCAGCTCCCTTCTACCTTTCTCTCCACATTTCTCTCTCCTATCCCTTCCTCTCCACATCTATCTTCTTCTCCCTCCTTTCTATATATCTTTCTTTGTTTCGGGTTTCTCTCTGTGTCTTTCTCACTTCTTCCTCTTCTATTTCTCCTTCTCCCCCACTCTATTGCCCCCTTCCTCTTCACCCCTTTTTCTATGCCCCCTCTTCCTTGGTATCTTTCTCTCTCTAACTCCTCCCTCCCCATCTCTCTCTCCTTTTTTTTTTTTTTTTTCTCTTTCCCCCTTCCTCTCCATCTCTTTTCCTTTCTCAACCTTTCTGATTCACAAAGGGAAAAGAAAAATACAAAAATGTCTAAATGTCCCCGTCCCCCCTTCTCAGTAGCACCTATTGCCTATTAACTATTGTTGGTTGAGAAAGGAATGCAGTTTTTCTGTGTCTATTGTGTTAGAACAGTTAAAGAACAGCCTTTCTTCCCTTCTCATTGTTGCAGAGGTGGATGGTTTGTAAGCGCTAGCTGTGACCTGTATGCCCTGCACTGCCATCTTGTGATAGTTTTTGTTTACTACAGTGAGAAAATTTCCTTGCCATCTGTTCTGTGAAGTAGAGGTTGTCAAAGTGCCTCTGGCAGGGTCCTAGTCCAAATAAATCATAGTGACTTGTAACTTTACATGGTATATATATATTTTTTTTTTTTTATGAATTTGTATATTCAAAATGTGTATTGTAACAAAAATGTTCCATGCTTTTTTTTTTTTTAAATACAATACTTTAGCAAAATCTTACTTTTTTTTTTTTATATATATATATATATATATATATATATATAATAAATCAGCCCACAGCCGTACTAGAAAATCTTTTTCTAGCTGTCATGCAGCAGGGCAGGACTGCTGCTCTCTTTGTGTAAGCAGAAGTCATCTCGGCTCTAGTCAGAGATGCCCCGCGTGAGTCAGAACTGGAGTTCCTCATTCGCCAGGGAACGAGGCTCTGCTGCATGACAGTGGAGGGAACAAACTGTTTCTTTATTGTGGCTGTGCTATATAAATGAATGGCAATAAACTGTCAACTTCCCATTCTAATGAACATGGAATCTAGAGGCATAGTTTTATACAGGAGTTCAGTTGGGCTTTAAATGCTATTGAAAAATTAAGACACTGGAGGAGATTTACTAAATTGGGTGCTCACAGAATCTGGTGCATAGTAACCAATCAGCTGCTAAGTTCAGCTTGTTCAATTTAGCTTTGACAATAAAACCTCAAAGCTGCTTATCCCAAACTCTCTCTTCCCTTGGTTCTTTTTCCCTATCCCCCCTTCTTTCTCCCCCCCTTCTTTCTCCCCCTCCTCTTTACCCCCCTTTTTTCTGTATCCCCCCCCTTTTTTCTGTATTCCCCCCCCCTTTTACTCTCTACCCCCCTTATTTTATCCCCACCCTATTTAATTTATGCATTGAATGGATTACAACTTGAATCCATGCTCCTGTTGGACGCTACAAGATATTATTTTTCCAGTGGAATTTCCGGTGTGTCTGCAAGTCACTCCTTGTCCACGCTTTGTGCCAGGGCTCTGGCTATTGAACCCCTGTTATCAAGCCCTGGTGTGCGGGGTGACACATGTCAGGGGGGAGTGGCTGGAGTGGTACTGGCTGAGGCCACACTCATTCACATATTTATGCACTCGGAGCGGTATTCCTTCCTTTCTCTGTTTGGGCTTTGGCTGTTAATTACATTCTTGTGTAACCATCCGGACCCACATATGTTTATATGTACTGTCATCTGTAACCGTGTCCTTTTTTAAACCAAATAAAAACTATTAAAGCAAAAAAAAAAAAAACCCAAGCACTGATTGGTTGCTTTGCGCAGCTGCACTAGATTCTGTGTGCACCAGTTTCAGTAAATCTCCATTGTTTTAGAATTAAGTGCTGTTGAAATCTCCAAATACAACCAATACCACTCTGTTCCCTTTCCTTGCATTGTGTGAACAGCTCAAGAAATCCTGAAAACGTTTAGGTCTTCCCCGACTCATTCACTATACTTTCCTGACTGACAACACAGCTTACACTAAATTAGAATAAGGGAATCCTGTAGTGAATCATTAGGCCTGCCAACTGCAACCCTTGTATCATTTATTGTTGGTGGGCAGACAGCTAAAACGTCTCTTCTGCTTTGATCCCAGAGAACTTGACAGTAATAATATTTTATTAATGTGTATTAATAAAGTGGGTATTATCGTTGTCAGTTGCTCCCTCAACTCGCCCCCCCTCATTTAAAGATGTACGTATTGTAGAGAAATTATTTGTGGATCGCCAACTCTAACATACATACAACATATAACCTCTATATTTCTAATCATAGAAAAGTGATGGCAGAGAAAAATGTATTTTTTTTTTTTTTTTACTATTTTGTACATGGTTTTTGTAAATTTTTTTTTGTTTGTTTCTTTTTATGCTTTTGTTTTCTTTTTTCTTAACTTTTTTTTTTTTTTTTTTTGTCTGAGCATAGATCTGTGTTTGTCCCTAGCATGTTTGAAGCCTCTGCTGGAAGTCTATTCCAAACATCAACTATGCTTCCTGTAAAATAATCTTCGAAAGTATCACTTTACTGAAGGGGTAGTTGATGTTTGGAATGCAGTTCCAGCAGAGGTAATGAGTCCGTCAACGATAACGGGCAGACTCGACGGACCACTTGGTCTTTTTTCTGCTTTAACGTAGAGCTGCACGATTCTGGCTAAAATGAGAATCAAAATTTTTTTTTTCTTAGAAGATAGTTCATGATTCTCTTACGATTCTCGCTGCGTAACATCATCTTTCACATTAAAAAAAAAAAAAAAAATTGGCGTAACTTTACTGTTTTTTTATGTTTTTTTTTTTTATTCATTGAAGTGTATTTTTTCCCAAAAAATTGCGTTTGAAAGACCGCTGGGCAAATACAGTGTGACATAAAATATTGCAGCAATTGCCATTTTATCCCCTAGGGTCTCTGCTAAAATGTATATAATGTTTGGGGGTTCCAAGTAATTTTCTAGCAAAAAATATTGATTTTAACTTAAACAAGTGTCAGAAAAAGATTTAGACTTTAAGTGGTTAAACTTCCTGCATTTACACATTGTTTAAAAACTTGGCAGACTGCCTGCATTTTTTTTCACACAGAAGTTTATCCCTTTGATCTAAGAAGGAAGAGTTAGTTACAATGTTTCATGTTAACTTGGCAGACTGCTGGGATGTTTTCTGTTGACAGCTGAGTGAGCAGATAAGTCTCTACTTGTTATATGAAAGAATCAGCAAACTCTGCACTAGAGATCGTCAAGGGGGGTGAATCGAGATCATGATTTTTTTTTTTAACGATTAATTGTGCAGCTCTACTGTAACATTTTTATGTTTCTATGTACTGTATTTTTCTTCCACACTAGAAGTATGTTGGTATTGGTGAGCCACAAATAATTTTTCTACTTTTTTTAGTACATCTTTAAAGGGGTGGCTGTTGAGGGAGCAACGGACGATATCACACAGATTATCAGTGTATTCCCTGGTCTGTTCATGTTGATTTCATAGTGGTAGTTTTGGTACTTTTGTGGGGGTTTTTTTTAGGGGCCAAAATGAAAAATAGGCTCTTTTATAGCGATAACTAGTGTTATTTGCCATAATTGTTGTTTTCAGCAATGAATGGTGAGAAAAATAGTTCCTAACACACATTATTTGTGAACGAAAACTATTACCTGGTTATATTGTAATCTTTTAAAAGCATTCTTTCCATAATAATTGCAGCATGTTCCTATACCCAAACTGTTACACAGCAGTACTACATCCTAATATTGAGATAATCAAACGGGGGGCAACAAAGGGGGATCTGGGACTTTACAGTACCAAATAATAACTTACTGTGGACTTTTAAAGTACACCTTTGGAGACATTCAGCCTCACGTGAGGTTCTGTATGTTTAATATTGGATGTAAGTGGGCATTAATGCTTGACTATGTGTTTTTCTGAAGGATTGCTTTATGGGTTGTATACTATTGTGATATACAGATATACAGTGCCTTGAAAAAGTATTCACACCCCTTTGAAATTTTCCACATTTTGTCATGTTACAACCGTAAATGTATTTTATTGGGATTTTATGTGATAGATCAACATAAAGTGGCACACAATTGTGAAGTGGAAGGACAATGATAAATGGTTTTCAATTTTTTTTTACAAATATCTGAAAAGTGTGGCGTGCATTTGTATTCAGCCCCCTTTACTCTGATACTCCTAACTAAAATCTAGTGGAACCAATTGACTTCAGAGGTCACCTAATTAGTAAATAGAGTGTATCTGTGTGTAATTTAATCTCAGTATAAATACAGCTGTTCTGTGAAGCTCTTCAGAGGTTTGTTAGAGAACCTTAGTGAACAAACATCATCATGAAGGCCAAGGAACACACCAGACAGGTCAGGGATAAAGTTGTGGAGAAGTTTAAAGCAGGGTTGGTTATAAAAAAATATCTCAAGCTTTGAACATCTCACGGAGCACTGTTCAATCCATCATCCGAAAATGGAAAGGGTATGGCACAACTGCAAACCTACCAAGACATGGCCGTCCACCTAAACTGACAGGCCGGGAAAGGAGAGCAATAATCAGAGAAGCAGCCAAGAGGCCCATGGTAACTCTGGAGGAGCTGCAGAGATCCACAGCTCAGGTGGGAGAATCTGTCCACAGGACAACTATTAGTCGTACACTTCACAAATCTGACCTTTATGGAAGAGTGGCAAGAAGAAAGTCATTGTTTAAAGAAAGCCATAATAATTCCCATTTGCAGTTTGTGAGAAGCCATGTGGGGGACACAGCAAACATGTGGAAGAAGGTGCTCTGGTCAGATGAGACCAAAATTTTACTTTTTTGGCCTAAAAGCTAAACTCTATGTGTGGGGGGAAAACTAAAACTGCACATCACCCTGAACACACCATCCCCACCGTGAAACATGGTGGTGGCAGCATCATGTTGTGGGGATGCTTTTCTTCAGCAGGGACAGGGAAGCTGGTCAGAGTTGATAGGAAGATGGATGGAGCCAAATACAGGGCAATCTTAGAAGAAAACCTGTTAGATTCTGCAAAAGACTTGAGACTGGGGCAGGACAATGACCCTAAACGTACAACCAGAGCTACAATGGAATGGTTTCGATCAAAGCATATTCATGTGTTTGAATGGCCCACACAAAGTCCAGACCTAAATCCAATTGAGAATCGGTGGCAAGACATGAAAAGTGCTGTTCACGGATGCTCTCCATCCAATCTGACAGAGCTTGCGCTATTTTGCAAAAAAAAAAGGGTAAAAATGTCCCTCTCTAGATGTGCAAAGCTGGTAGAGACATCCCCAAAAAGACTTGCAACTCTAATTGCAGTGAAGGGGGGTTCAACAAAGTATTAATAAAAAACAATATTTTGTTGCACTAGATAACAACCGTATGCATAGGTAAAATGGATGGGAGGAAAAGGGGAACAAAAACCAGGAGCAGGATACTGTTGGGGATAAAGAGACAATTTTTGTTGTACTAACAATAACAGCTGCATGCACAGGAAGGGAAGGGGTGTCAAAGTCCAGGAGCAGTATACTGTTCAATATACCAGCAACGGGTAAACAGATAGTTGTCCAAAATATGTGGTAGTTCAAAAAAGTAATATGGTTCCTGGTATGAGTATATATGGAGAAAAAGGGGGGCTGGGGAGGGTAAGGTTGGTAACCTGGGTAAGATAATTTCAGGAGCCATTAAAACTGCACAAAGCAGGAGGCAGCATCCTGAAGGCAGAAACACCTTTGGAAAAAGATACAGGAGAGAAACAAAGGAGCGCCAACTTAAGTGCAGTATTTAAAAGCACACATTTTTTATTCAGTAGAAATACACTCTGAGTCAAAAAAGCAGGCACATCAGTGGGATGAGTCCAGATCCACAGGGTTCTACGGGGCTCCACAGGGGGCGATCCTATGGTGCTCAATGGTCATGTCTGGTGGCGCCGGTGGATTCCTGTGTCCCAGGCTAGGATCGGTGAGAGGCAGCAGGGATCATCTGTCGCATCGGCTCCCGGGTCACGGAGTGATGATGCTACAAAGTATTGACTCAGGGGGGTTGAATACAAATGTACCCCACACTTTTCACATATTTATTTGTAAAAAATGTTAAAACCCATTTATCGTTTTCCTTCCACTTCACAATTATGTGCCACTTTGTGTTGGTCTATCACATAAAATACCCAATAAATTACATTTACGTTTTTTTGATTTGTAACATGACAAAATTTCAAGAGGTATGAATACTTTTTCAAGGCACTGTATATTCATTGCAGAAAATCATCACAGAGAACCAAAAGAAAGAAAGGAAGGATGGATGAAGAAAGGAAGAATGAATCACATTGGGGTTCTCGTTTACAGTTTGATGGTTCAAAAGAATATTATTTGGTTCTAATAATGTATACATGGTGTACAACATTACCCGTATATTATGCTGTTATGGAAGACTTTTTATGTATTCAGCTGATAGAGCTTCTTAATGTTCAACATTAATAAAGACCTGTAAAACTTTTTATATACTATTTTTGCACATTCCCTTTATTATTTTGTACAGTAAAGTCCCGGATTCCACCTTTCATTGTTTCCATAATGTGGATCTGTTCGTGTTCATAGAATGTTGAGTGACAGAAAAGCCCACGTTAGACTTGCTGTCAGAAAATGTTTTGGCCTTCAAGTTGAACTCCAGTCCAAAAGCTAAATACACGGATGAAATTCATATATGGGAGATTATTTAAGGATTTGTAATGCTGTCCATCCAGTCCTGAGATTTACACAGACCTGACACACAGCACAGCCCTATTTGAAAGGGCAGGAGACTTGATTTTTCTTTGCAGTTTAGTAAATCTTACAGATTTCCTTTCCACCTCCACCCTATGACTGGATAATGAGAGGAGAGCAGAAGTTCATTTCTTTGCCACTTGATTCTTCCATTAGCTCAGTTCCTTGAGCTAAAGCAAGACTGATTGGCTCCTTGTGCTGCTTCTACTTTTCACAGTCTGAGCTCTGCTGTGCAGGGATTGCAAAAGACTGATCACATCTCATATTCAGGTACTTGCACTGCTTACATTTAAAGCCCATCTCGGCATCAGAAGAAAATGTCGCTTGTGGTGGGGCCTCCTCACATTGTGCAGGTTAAATGCTCATTAAATCTAGGAATAGGGGGATAAGCTGCAATTCCCAGTCCTCAGTCCAGCAGGCTTTTACCATGCTGTGTGATAGTGGTCTCGCTATGATGCCATGACAAACCATTGTGGACCAGCCAGTCCTGCATTGTACATGAAGACTGCAAGGGCCCTCCCACAACCAAGAGTGTTGGAGGGAAGAGGAGAGCAATGGCAGCTGGGGGAGCAGGGGATAGGGTAATAATTATTACAGAGACCCCTCTAGACCTAACCAGCACTTAACGCTTGCAGTGTGGAGGGGCCCACTGCAAAGGTATTTTTGTCCGAAGATGGGAGTGGACCTTTAAAACATTTAAAGCGGAACTTCACCCAAAAATTGTAATTGCATCCACCCCTTAACCCCCCCTTTCCACTGCCACGTTTGGCATTTTGGGGTGGAGGGGGAGTGGTTACCCGGTCCAGTCAGATCGCCGTGGTGATCTGAGCAGAACTTCAGCACCCCCCCTCCCCTCCCCTCGCAGCCTTCTGGGAGACATTACAGGTCCCAGAAGACTGCGGGACCATTCACAAAGCACGGCTCGCTTAAGGCAGGAGGTTTCACTGCCGGTTTCCCTTACCTAAGATGATGGCGTCTGGACCTGAACCCGATTGAAGAATTGGTTCGGGTGAGGACATCGCTGGATCCCTGGACAGGTAAGTGTCCTTGTATTAAAAGTCAGCAGCTACAGTATTTGTAACTGCTGTCTCTTAATTTTTTGGGGGAGACCGGAGCGCCTCTCTAACAGTTTAATAATGAATTCAGAGCTGCATTCATTTTGTATCTTTGGAGTTATATCTATCTTTTTGGGTTAGGGTCTCAAAGTAATGAAACCAGTGACTGCCAGGCACCTAGCATTTACAGAAGGACGTCAGCAATGGCATTCTTCAAATATTATGTCCGTACATATTTCCTTTAAAGGACCCCACTGTATTTTCATCAAAAACATCTCTAATTCACCCATATCCATCCATGTATGAACACCTCACCTTTTACCCCTCTTACCTCCTATAGCAGAGCCATGTCTTCTAAGGCATCTACTTTATTTTTTGACTAAATCCCCTTCAGCGCTTTGAGAACAAAGACTCGTATGTGGCCATCTTGATGGTGGAGTTGTACCAATTGATGGCCCTATACATGTCAGTGAGAGCTCAGTAAGCAGGTGTCACTAATGTCAATGGGGACTTCAGGTGTAGTAACTATTGCACAGGACGTGGCTCTGGTACTGAGTTATGTAAGCAGCTTCAGTGGGAAGTGTTGGTGAAAGTAAATTAAAGCTGAACTCCAGGCACAAAAGCTCAAATATATTTCTTAAAGAGGAGTTCCACCCAGGGGGGCCATTAAAAAAAAAAAAAAAAATTAAAAGTCAGCAGCTACAAATACTGCAGCTGCTGACTTTTTATTGGACACTCACCTGTCCCTGGGTCCAGCGATGCGGGGGATCGAAGCCCCGCTCGTCCCCCCCCCCTCCGCTCGTCGGCGCCGGCATTTCAACTGTGGGCGCCGGGCTGTGGCTTCACAGCCTGGCACCCACTGCGCATGCGCGAGCGGCGCCGAGCGCCGTGATTGGCCGCTCAATCACCTGGGACCTGCAATGGGTCCCAGATGATTGACAGGAGGGAGGGAGAGGAGCCGAGCCCTTCCTGTGCCAGGGGGAAGTGATGTCACCAGCCCAGGCAGACGAAGGGGCAGATTACGAGGGACCACCTAGCAACAGGCATTTAGAGGTAAGTAAAAAAAAAAAAAAAAATATCCAAATGTTTTTTTGTTTTTTTTTTTAGAATTTTTTAGGTATGTTTTTTTTTTTTGGGTGGAACCCCACTTTAATAACCACAAAGGATATAAATGTACTTTGTGTACTTAAATACCTTTACGAACCCAGATCTTACATTGTAAAAGTAGCAGTGACATCACTGTGCTGTACAATATCCTGTGCAGAGCTTTGGGAGGGACGTAGCAGGCTCCACCCACTACAAGCTGCCTGCGGAAACTACTGGAGGGGGCGGAGACCAGACCAGTCACACTGTACAAGGAGAGCGAGCAGCAGTGAGCGGTCTTTATTACAGGAAGGAAAAGTCCCACCCTGCATTACTGCACAGATCTGGAAGAACTGTAGAAAGCACACCAAGATCCAACTAATAATACACAAGATTCTTATATTTAGGTGATGCTTGTTTATACTGGAGCTTTCTTGTTGCCTAAACATAGCATGTACGATTTTCAGTCTATGGAATGTAGCATTCAAAATGCTCCTCATTTCTTAGTTGCTTCTGCATTTAATGCATTGCTGCCCTGCTAATGGACGGTGTTCTTTTCTGTGTATTTCTCAGGTTGGGTGCCAATAGAACAACTGCAACACTGGGAGTAGGTGAGTGCAGAACGTTTCTTCGTTACTTCATGGAATACAATTGTCTGTTGATTATAATTTTTGTTTGTTCACCTTTTTTAGGGGAAAAAAAAAAAAAAAGATATTTTCCTCTGTGGCACAGATTATTCATCAATGTGCTTTACACAAATCATAGGCCTTTCTGGGATTCCTGTGTGTGTGAAAATGTTTTACAACCATTTGGTAATGTTGGGCATGCTTTTTGTAATTTTTTTTTTTTTTAAACGGTCATGTTAAAGGAATGGGTTTGCTTGACCACCTTTTTGTGTCCCTTTAAACAGTTTGGAACTTCGGGGGGGGGGGATGGGGGTGGTATGGATCAATAATCATGTGACCACTGTCATAGTGGTCACATAATAGGAAACCAGTACTGATCTTTGGCCTGGTTGAAGAGCCGCTTTTGTGCTGGGAAAGCGCAGTGAGCGTGCTCTTGGCACATAAACATCAGCTGCTCAGCGACTTATATGTGCAGTGTGTGGGTATTAATGTGGTATTAAACCCACTTTTTACAAACTTGCTGACCAGCAGGATATTTGACAGAAGAGACCCTTGCAGTCTCTTCTGTCATAAACACTTTCTCCTGCTTGTCAGCTGTCATATACACTGAGCTGTGCATGTGTAGCTTAGCTTACAAGTACAGAACCCAATCTGTGCCCTGGTGATGTGACTCCTGTGTGCATGCATGGATGTGGCATCGATGTGGTCTTTCCATTCAAGAGGCCTAAAAGATGGAACTCAGAAAGAAGACAGGGTGAAAATGGAAGCTCCCAGGACCTGTCGTATCAGTGACAGCGCAGCGCTCAAGGCAGTGGTGGAACTACCAGGGTCGCAGCAGTCACACTTGCCCTGGCATTCTGCCGCTGTGGGGGGGGGGGCCCAAGACCCGGCATCTTCCCCTCCTACCTCCGGCTGTCAGTTTAGTATGTGAAGGGGGAGGTGGCGATCGGCAGCTCTATGGTGTCCGCGGGCCACAAGATCTCCCTAGGGCCAGTAGTTTTCTTCCCGACTGTATACAGTGGAGAGGGGCCGTCTCTACCCATGTATCAGTTTCACTCTTCAGTGTACAAGTGAGTCGCTCTGCTTGTACACTCTTGCTGATAAATGCCAGAGTTAGAGGCCCCTCCCCTCTCCACTGTATACAACTCTCCACTGAAAACTACTAGCCCCAAGGAGATCCCGCGGACGCCATAGAGCTGCCGATAGCCACCTCCTCCCAGGTGGGGGTTAGAGATTTGCTGGGGGTTCTAGGTGCACAGCGGAGACCAGCCAGGTACACGGGGAACCTCTGGAAAGGGGAGGGGGGGCGGCTCTCTGGAGACCCTGATGTAAGGGGGGGCTCTCTGGGGACCCTGATGTAAGAGGGGGCTCTCTGGGGACCCTGATGTAAGAGGGGGCTCTCTGGGGACCCTGATGTAAGGGGGGGCTCTCTGGGGACCCTGATGTAAGGGGGGGCTCTCTGGGGACCCTGATGTAAGGGGGGGCTCTCTGGGGACCCTGATGTAAGGGGGGGCTCTCTGGGGACCCTGATGTAAGGGGGGGCTCTCTGGGGACCCTGATGTAAGGGGGGGCTCTCTGGGGACCCTGATGTAAGGGGGGGCTCTCTGGGGACCCTGATGTAAGGGGGGGCTCTCTGGGGACCCTGATGTAAGGGGGGGCTCTCTGGGGACCCTGATGTAAGGGGGGGCTCTCTGGGGACCCTGATGTAAGGGGGGGCTCTCTGGGGACCCTGATGTAAGGGGGGGCTCTCTGGGGACCCTGATGTAAGGGGGGGCTCTCTGGGGACCCTGATGTAAGGGGGGGCTCTCTGGGGACCCTGATGTAAGGGGGGGCTCTCTGGGGACCCTGATGTAAGGGGGGGCTCTCTGGGGACCCTGATGTAAGGGGGGGCTCTCTGGGGACCCTGATGTAAGGGGGGGCTCTCTGGGGACCCTGATGTAAGGGGGGGCTCTCTGGGGACCCTGATGTAAGGGGGGGCTCTCTGGGGACCCTGATGTAAGGGGGGGCTCTCTGGGGACCCTGATGTAAGGGGGGGCTCTCTGGGGACCCTGATGTAAGGGGGGGCTCTCTGGGGACCCTGATGTAAGGGGGGGCTCTCTGGGGACCCTGATGTAAGGGGGGGCTCTCTGGGGACCCTGATGTAAGGGGGGGCTCTCTGGGGACCCTGATGTAAGGGGGGGCTCTCTGGGGACCCTGATGTAAGGGGGGGCTCTCTGGGGACCCTGATGTAATGAGAGGGGGCTCTCGGGGGACCCTGATGTAATGAGAGGGGGCTCTCGGGGGACCCTGATGTAATGAGAGGGGGCTCTCGGGGGACCCTGATGTAATGAGGGGGCTCTCGGGGGACCCTGATGTAATGAGGGGGCTCTCGAGGGAACCTGATGTAATGAGGGGGCTCTCGGGGGACCCTGATGTAATGAGAGGGGGCTCTCGGGGGACCCTGATGTAATGAGAGGGGGCTCTCGGGGGACCCTGATGTAATGAGGGGGGGCTCTCGGGGGACCCTGATGTAATGAGGGGGGGCTCTCGGGGGACCCTGATGTAAGGGGGGATCCGCACTCAGATATGCAACGATAAAAAAAAATATATATATATATATATATATATATATATATATATATATATATATATATATATATATATATATATATATATATATTATAATATGCGCGCGCACTCACACACATGTATATTATATACATGTGTATGCCCGCCCAAGCATATGACTTTCTTTACTTCGCTGCTATTATAGTTACGCCTCTGGCCGAGGGCTTCCTTGGCAGGTACGTTTGACATAATGTGCTAATATGCGGTGCATACTAGCACATTATGGCGTAACACATCTGAGGGCCCCTGAAAAAAAAATGGAAGTTTACTACTGCTTTAAAGCTCACCATTTTGCGTCTGCAAATGTGTTGGGCGCACATTTAATAGAACCTCATAGATTATTATGAGGTGTTCCAATAACAGTCGCTTTCCAGGGAATGCTGTTGGAAAGCCCAGCATTGTCAGCATGATTGGCAGCACCCCGTGTGTCGGACATTCCTTTCCATATAATTTACTTTGTAGATGGGAATATAAAGTGATCACTCCTTGGTGCATGAATCTACTTCGGTGTGTTCAGGGTCCTCTAATTACATAGGTCTCTGTAAGGACACACAGAAAACAATTGTTTTCTATGTGCCCTGTTCATACCATAACACTGCTGTCACGTGAGATTTTTTTCTGCGCTGAAATATGAAATATAAATTCCTTGCAAGAGCACAATAAAACAATTTTTGTTCTCTGTGTCAATCAACTTCTGGGCCACATCCTGACTGATGGCCGCCCATTCTTGCATAATCAAGAGCTATGAGTAAGCACTCATCGTGAGTGTGAAACGCGTCAGCTGTGTCTGTACGCCTCTGATGTAGTGTTTCTGTGTTCCGCTATGATTTAGCTTTTCATTAATAAAAGCATTCATCATTACACTGGTGTACGGCTTCCAACTTTTCTTGATTGTCCTGCTTCATCTTGCATCAGCCAGCACCTGGGACTCTTCCCCCTTGAAGTATAACCACTACACTGGCTCTTATCTCCATTGGCTTGTGCCTACCTGAGCGGTGGGACCCTTCTCTGCTTCGCTTGCATAATCAATGCTTGGAGTTTGTCAGAAATTGTGCGCAAGAGAAGGTTTATTACACAGAATAGCAGATGGTGGGGGCAGTTTTGGGTACAAATATGATAAATAAATAACAGATTCTGAAGAGTTGGAGTTGGGCTGCTGGTCTTGGGGTGTCTTGTATCGGCAAAGACGTGATTGGCTGCTTGGTGGTCCTCGGTCCTCCTATAAGATAGGCGATTGGCTAGTCGTTTGCCCCTGAGTCTTGTATTCGGGGGTGTAATTGGCTAGTCGTTTGCCCCCGAGTCTTGTATTAGGGAGGTGATTGGCTGGTTAGTGGCCCCCGGGTCTTGTATCAGGAAAGTGATTGGCTAATCCTTTGTCCCCCGGGTCTTGATTGGCTGGAATCTCATCCTCAATTGTCCTTATGTTTGATTAATCCTTTGCTGATCAGGTCAGGAATTTCCACCGCCAGCCAGGGGCCCAGCCCTAAAGCCATGAGATGGGCCAGGCCGAATCTTGGTACATTCCGCGCCCACAGGGGTTTGAAGTGTTCCGTCAGGCAGATCTTCCCTCCTCTGTACATCTTCGCCGTTTTGCCGTCCAGTTCTGGAAGGGCGATTTCGGGGGCTGTGGCCGGGTAAGTGACCGGAATATTGAACTCCACATCGAACTCGTACTTCAGCAGCTCATGGATGTACCAGCATTTCCCGAACCACCTGGTGCCCTCTTTATTCGACTCCAGTCTGAACCAATCATTGTCCGCCTTTTTGTTGTTCTCCACGTACTTAATGAGGGTCTGGTACTCCTCCTTCAGCCGCTGCACCCACAGCTCCTTGTCCCGCGGGCTGGCCCCGGTCTTCAGCAGCGGGATCTCCGACACCACCCGGCGTGTGGAGTTTGTCAGAAATTGTGGGGCAGCTTTTTTGTTCACCCGCCTCTTGAGGATTGACAACAAGTTCTCAATGGGATTTAGGTCTGGGGAGTTTCCTAGCCATGGACCCAAAATTTTGATATTTTGTTCCCCAAGCCACTTATCACTTTTGGCTTATGGCAGTGGTTCCCAACTCCTGTCCTCAGGACCCACCAACAGGCCAGGTTTGCAAGATAACTGAAATACATCACAGGTGATATCATTTGCTGCTCAGTGACTGCAGTATTCTAGTCTGCATCTCCCCTAGGTAATACTTAAAATCTTGGCTGTTGGTCCTGAGGACAGGAGTTAAGAACCACTGCCTTGTGGCAAGGTGCTCCATCATGCTGGAAAAGGTGGTGTTCCTCACCAAACTGTTCTTGGATGGTTGGGAGAAGTTGCTCTCGGAGGATGTTTTTGTACCATTCTTCATGTTATTAGGCAAAATTGTGAGTGAGCCCACTCCCTTGGCTGAGAAGCAACCCCACACATGAACGGTCTCAGGATCTTTACTGTTAGCAGGACACAGGACTGATGGTAGCGTTCACCTTTTCTTCTCCGGACAAGGTTTTTTCCGGATGCCCCAAACAATTGGAAAGAGAATTCATCAAAGAAACTTTACCCCAGTCCTCAGCAGTCCAATCCCTGTACCTTTTGCAGAATATCAGTCTGTCCCTGATGTTTTTCCTGGAGAGAAGTGGCTTCTTTGCTGCTTTTCTTGGCACCAGGCCATCCTCCAAAAGTCTTCTCCTCACTGTGTGTGCCTTTGCCCTCACACCTGCCTGCTGCCATTCCTGACCAAGCTCTGCACTGGTGGTGCCCCAAACCAGCAGCTGAATCAACTGTAGGAGACGGTCCTGGCGCTTGCTGGACTTTCTTGGGGACCCTGAAGCCTTCTTCACAAATGTAGTGGAAATGTTTTTTTTTATGGGATTAAGTTCATTTTCATGGTAAAGAGAGACTTTTCAATTAATTGCAATTCATCTGATCACTCTTCATAACTTTCTGGAGTATATGCAAATTGCCATCATAAAAACTGAGGCAGCAGACTTTGTGAAAATTAATATTTGTGTCATTCGCAAAACTTTTGGCCACGGCTCTAGAAAATCTACTGAGTCCATTAGCTGCCATCTCCCCTCCACTCAACTTGAGAAGAATTTCTATAAAGAATGAAAAAAAATGCAAGAACTATGTGCAGGGAACAGGAGGGAGAGGGAAAGTGTATGTGTTTTTTTTTGTTTTTTTTAAAGAATACACTGGCACATTGCCCATTCAGGGCAAAGTGGTGATGGCTTTGGCACTCTGCCCCTCACCCATTATACTCATCTTACCAGCCCTCTCTCACCACTCCTGCCTTTATTGTAGGCAGCAGCAATACCTAATGCTTCTGGGTATAGGGGCACATGTTGCCATGGGACTTCCAGATTGTTAGTTGTGCGCCCAGACTCAACCTGTGCAGAGATTTTCCAGCTGCAGGGAAAGCAATCTAAACACCAGCAAATTGCGTGATTGTCACTGGGGTCCGGCAACTCTGCAGCTACCCGATCCCGCCAGAGAGCCAACACTGCCCACCGTTAATTACAGCCAGTGAGACCTTTCCCGATCTACGCAGCTGCGGACCGTGAAATGCCTCACTACCTGTGATTAGCCCTGTGCAGTGGCGGTTTCCTGGCGGGATCGGGCGGGTGGGTTGGGACTAGAAACCTGAACACGCCCAAGCCCATTCCTAGTTACAAATGATCACATGTGCAGCACCATGGCAACTGCAGATCAGACCGAGGCTAAGATGGCAGCATCCTTGGCTGCAAAATATTGGAGGGTTTAGTTCTGCTTTAAGTTCTGAATCGAGCATTTAGAGATTTAGTGTAACGATTTTATAATATAGTTTTAATGAGAAGCAAAGAAAAATGGTGTGAGAAAATATTTACAGAAAGAGATTTGGCACTTGCAGCAGCTTTTTATTAACACCCTCCCACTTGACAATATAAAGGGAGACAGTAACATTACTATACAATAAAATACAAGAGGGTTAAGAGGGCTTCTCACAAGAGCTTACAATCTAATCAGTCATGTACCTAAGGGACTTCGGTGAAAGTGAAGAATCACTGCATTAGTCTCTGCAACTACAGTGACCATCGCTGTCTTCATTGTTGCGCATTCAGCACGGGCGCCATTCACAGAACACCGTGCATTTTTCTCAATGAATACAAGGCGTTCTCTGGGTGAGGTGGAGAGGTGGGGTAGGTAACCCCCTTTGGTTGCCACCTTGTCCTATCTGAATGTGAGTGTATAGCCAGCTTTAGTCAAGCAGATTCAGTATAGAAATTTTGAGTGCAGCATGGTTCAGATGTATACTGTATTTCTAGCTGAATACAGGGTTCACTTTTAATTATCGAGTGTTTGAAAACAGGGTGGTTCAGCAGTTTTAGCGGAGGAAACTTTTAATTACTAGTTAATTTTCTCGAACACCACTCCAACCAAACCGCATAATACTCAGCTCAAACATTGTTTTACCTGGCATAATTTGTGGGAAGTGTATTATTAGCCTCCCTTGCTGTGCTGTATGACCACGACAATACTTTTCATAGCCTGCTCTGTGTCAGTGTCCCAGACTTTGCTCTTTGGAACAATGATGCATTTTACCTAGTGACAGCCATTAGTTGGCTAATCCTGCTTAATTGCCTCCAAAACCATCAACTTATTTTAAGACCCCCTTCACACTGGGGCCATGGCCACGTTCGCGGTAAAGCGCCGCACGTTTTAGCGGCGCTTTACTGCTGTTTAAGTGGCATCTTTTTGCCCGCTAGCAGGGTGCTTTTAACCCCAAAGAAGGAAAAAATCCCATATTGCGGCACATCTGTAGCGCTTGTCAGGCGCTTCGGAAGCGCTGCCTATTCATTTAAATGGGCAAGGCGTTATGGGAGCGCTATATACAGCCCTCCCAACCTGCCCTGGAGATGCTGCTTGCAGGACTTTTCGGAACGTCCCGCAAGCGCATCACCGCGTGTGAAAAGGGACACTGGAATGAATGGGAGGCGGTTTTCAGGAGCTTAGCAGAGGCTATTTCCAGCGCTAAAGCGCCTAAAAACCGCCCCAGTGTGGAAGGGGTCTAAAGGTAAAAGCCTGGTGTCTGGAGATCAGTTCCCACCAGGGTACACCATCTGCTTAGAACTTTTTTGCAGCCTGCCTAAAGTTTATTTCCAGTTTTTAGCACCAAAATATGTTATAGGTGTTTTTTTTACCTTTCAATATTACTGCTAAAATCATGAAATAACCCCTTTTAAATGAGCACACCACTCCAGTGTTTCCAGGGTCATAGGTACAGTTTATGTGTACAAAGAATGCATGTAAAGGGTCATTCTATCCAAAAAAAAGACAACGGAATAAACTTATTACTTATGTCTTTCAATTACTTATTTCTTTCAGGGAGTCTGGAGGTGATTTCTATGCAGCGAGTTAGTCCTCAGGCCTGCACATGCTTTTGGTCAGGGGTCTCAAACTGGCGGCCCTCCAGCGGTTGCAAGGCTAGTGACATGAGGCATTGCAAGGCTGACAGTTACAAGCATGACTCCCACAGTCAGAGGCAAGATGGGACTTGTAGTTTCACAGCTGGAGGGCCACCAGTTTGAGACCCCTGCTTTAGGTAGTTAATGCCGATTGATATGTGAGAACACCCAAAAAGGGCATGAGCACCCCACAGTGAGCAGAGACGGGGCATAGAATTGTAGCAGGGAGATCACTCCGCTGGAGTCCTCAACAAATGCAAGATGTCAGAGGGTAACCCATTTGACTCTGAATTAACTTAACTGAATTAACACACATTTTTGCATGGAGCTGCCCTTTTGCAGGAACGGGGTACTGCCTTTTGTCCTGAATCCATGAAGAGCAGTAATGTTTCAGTAAATCAAGAAAAAAAAAACAGATCAGAGTATTTTTAGTCATTTAGAAACTTAAAAGAAACTTGAAAGATTGGTCTTCTGGTCCCTGGATGCAAACACTAGGCAGGCAATTGCAGAAGCATGTCCAAAATAAATGAATACAGGGTCCTGCACCAATTTGGTGCCAATGTGATGCAATTTCAGCACATACAGTTTGTATGGCTGAATTTGCATCGCACAGACAGTGATGTGCACAACAATGCGGTGCAAATTACATGCGATGTCTGGCCTCACACTAGCGTGAATCCAGCCTAAAAGCCACATTTGGAGGCTCCTGGGAAAGGAACTGGCTCCGTGTTCCAACTCAGCTAGCCATGATCTGCACAGGTATCAGGCAGCTTCATCATTGCCTTTTTGAAGAAGTATGTGGATGGATCCCTTTTTAGGCTCGGTTCACACTGGAACCAGTTGTGGATCGCATAGGAACGCTGTGCGCCCCTATACTCCGGTTCAGGGATGAATCAGGTACGAATCTTTTCCTGAATTTGGCCCCAGAAATGGAGCTAAAGACGCACACCATTTCAGTGCAGTGAGCTCCGCAGCTGCCCCGGAGATATGTGAACTGGCTCCATAGAGAGCCAGTCGCATTCTCCTGCTATGCGAATTGGATGCAGGGAAACCCACATCCAATTTGCATAGGTGTGAACCCGGCCTTAAATTAACACATGCACTCCAGGAACAGGTCTTTGTTTTAGCTGGCTGTATATTGTAACCTAATAAGGTTCCACCTTTAGTTTGAAAGAAGCCTCCTTTCCTGACCCCCTAAAGTATAACTGGAGGCAAAACTTGTTTTCTGTATTTGGATAGAGTGGAGGGAGTTTAGAAACATCATCAGGTTTTTATTGCTGTCTGTGCCCCCCGTCAGGGAGAATTCACCTTTTTAAAATTGAGTTGTCACCAGAACAGAATAAAGGGGAATATTCCAGTTGGGGACATTTCTTCCCATGGTAATTTGATAACTGTCTAAGGCATTGGTGTCAAGCCTGCTGCCTAGCGCCTCGTTTATTGTCCCTTTAACCACTTTCACCCCCTTCCTGCCCAGGCCAATTTTTATTTTTCAGCGCTGTCACACTTTGAATGACAATTGCTCAGTCGTGGAACTGTACCCAAACGAAATTTGTATTACTGGTGGGTACTTAAGTGCAGCACTGATAATCAGGACATTGTAATGATCAGTGCCCTGATTGTCAGTGCAGGTGTCTCCGCTGAAGAATGTTGCTTACTGTCTCTCCTCTCCTGACACACTGTCAGCGTGAGGAGAGGAATGCCGATAACCAGTATTTGCTGTTTACACTGCGATCAGCTTGTGATCACATGGTAAAGAGCCTACGTCATAGGCTCTTTACCATGATCGGTGATGTGCTGTATCCGAGGGACACAGTGCACTACCGATTACTGCGCTGTGTGCCCTCCCCAGGGCACATGTGCACCGAGAATGGGAGGACATCATATGACATCCTCCCAGAACAAGAGTGTTCCCGCATGTCTGGCATTTCTCTATACAGTGGGCAGGAAGCAGTTTTTTTTTTTTTTTTGGGCTGAGTTGGCCCAAACTAACTATTTACTGCATTTGCAGGTGCACTTGCTGGGCACACTGTATTTAACTGTATGTAGCCTCAACTATAAACCGTATACAGCACTGTGGTCCAGCAGCAGGATGGGAACTTCTTGTGGAACTTTTTGTCACTCACAGCACAAAAAAGAGTTGGGCTGAGCCCTGGTCAGCCATTCAGGGAAACCTTTGTATTCAATGAATAATTACATTGGGGTTGATTTACTGAAACTGGAGAGTGCAAAATCTGGTGCAGCTCTGCAAAGAAACCAATCAGCTTCCAAGTTTTTTTTTGTCATAGCTTATTTGAACAAGCTGAAGTTAGAAACTGATTGGTTTCTATGCAGAGCTGCTCCAGATTTAGTAAATTAACCCTAGCGCTTCTGATTGGCTGAGGCAGACATCATGACGCCTCAGCCATTTAGAGGAAACTTTGTATTCATTCATAGAATAGCAAGCTTCCTGTGAATGGCTAAGCAGCGCTGAAGTCCCCGTCCCACTGCCAGAACACAGCGTTGTATACTGTAAGTAACTGGTAGCTACATACAGTTAATACAGTGCACCTGTTTGTGCAGTAAACAGTTGGTTTTTGGTCCAGCACGGCCCAAACAAACGATTTAGAGTGATGTTAAATGTGGCCTTAGGCTTTAATGAGATACAGATGGCCTAAAACCTGACAGAGGTTATAACCTTTCCCTACTCTATCCAAATTAGAAAAAAATGTGTGATGGCAATAGATGTTTTTTGTGTTGCAATGGATTCTTTAGGGGCTTGTGCTGTCAGCATCTCATGATGGAGGGATGAGCAGGCACAGAGTTATGAGTGTAAGATTCAGGGCTTCCAATGTGTTGCTTCCTTACAAACATAGGTAGAAACTGATCATTGGATCTGTCAGAGAAAATAGCATTAAATTGTACACACACACACATAGCAAATTATATATTTTTAAAACTTCTACACTTAAAAAAAAAACAATTAAATACTGTGACCTAAAACCCTTTTTCTTTTCCCATTTTCAGCCTGGGTTTTCACCTTTGCTGCTTTCTCAAATCTCACCACTAGATGTCACCATAAGGCAAAGTTTAACTTTGGTTTCGAATGTGCTTTAAAAGCATTGTGACGTCTTGCGTGTTGGGATTTTTGCAGCGTTATCATTTTTACACTGTGTAAAACGGACCTGCTTGTTCTTAACATACAATCCTGTAAATCTTGTATACAAAACCGGTGCTCTCTGCCAAATCAGAGGCTCCTGAGAGGTCCCTTTGACAGTGCTGCTGATTGGTTGACCCCGCTGCAACATCAATCCTGCTGACTGTGCGCCAGCATTTGATTGAGGATAAAACACACCAATGAGCTACTATGACAATAAAGTATAATAAAGGTAATTTTTTTTTTTTTTGTTGTGGATAAGGTTTTCGAACACCTGGACCCTAGGAGATTTACTCTCTATTACCTTTTATCATTGAAAGTGAAAGTAAAAAAAAAATCCCTAATTTTTGGTTGTTCCTAAAAAAAAAAAAGTAATAAGATGGGAAATCTAACAATGGGGACACTGGTGACCTGAGGGGCCCCAAGGGATTCCCTTAATTACCAGGGATTTCCTCTCTCTTTTTGTTTTGCCTATGGGACAGGAAGTGAAGGTAAACCTCCACAATGGGACACAGTTGGCAAAATAAATAAATAAAAAACTTACAGGGGTTATAACCCTCCCTTACTCTACCCCTGCCCCCCCCCCCCCCCCCTCAAGAAAAAGCCTATAGTTCTACTTTTAAGTTTATGTAGACTTTTTTTATCAGAAGCACTTCTCACCAGGGTTACAGTCTATAGGTGAGCTCCCTATCTTAAATAGTCGATGGAGGACAATGAAATGTTGCATTGTGTGTAATGGCAAGTTTTTGTTTTTTTCCCCTCACAGAACCAATATCTTGTCTCCAGCTTTTGGACATTTAATCTCATTGGAGAATAGACCCAAAGAAGTTTGTCTCCAACCAGCAACCAATCAAATTATTTCTATTTACAGCAGTATTAGAGAGAATGTGGTTTCTGTGGAAGAGCTAAAACTTCTCTCACACATTTTCATTTATTTGAAAGATTTTTTTTGTTAAACAAAGGTGTTAAGCAAAGGTGCATACAGAAACAAAGAACATATATTAATATTATAATTATTATACAGGTTTTATATAGCGCCAACAGTTTGCGGCAGCTCTTAACAAAATGAGGGCAGACATTACAGTTGCATTATAATTTGGTACAAGAGGAATCAGAGGACCCTGCTCATTAGAGCTTACAATCTAAAAAGGGAGGGTCAATTGATACAAAAGGTAATAGCTGTGGGGGATGAGCTGATGGAGGAAGTAAAACAGTGTTAGAAGCAGGATAGGCTTCATATAAATGCATTTCCATTAGCAATGTTTCCAATGTAAAAGGTTTATCCACCCAAAAATGATATTTGAGTTACACATTGAGCCAGCCACTGGCTTGTGAACTCTTGGAGACTAGTGGTGAGATTGTGCAGAGTTTTATGTGTTGCCGCCCATCTTTAGGTGTTTTCCTCCATAATGTAGTAAAAAAACAAGTATCCATCAGGAAGAGCTGGACCCCATTGTGATGTGTATGGTAGACTCTGAGCACAGAGTCTTTCAGTTATATGGAACAATTCAATGGTTTAGCTTTCCAGCAGCAGCCAAAAAGTTGAAATGCCATTTTTGGTGGACTGACCCCATAATATCTAACCTGGAATTCTCCTCTATAAAATCACATCAGAAGATCATTTTCTTATGGCATACAGGAACCGTGCTCTGGAAGGTTATACCATTGAGATCATTCATGAACTTGCTTCATTCTCAGCAGCCAATCATTGCACTGCCATTGGTTGATACCTCAAACATTTTTCCTTCATTTGTTATTTTGGAAAAGCAGCTTGCCACAGGGCATCGCACTCGAGAGCTTGGCAACTGTGCCTACCGCTGAGCTCTCCCGCTTTCAGATCCTCCCCACTATCGCACTGCAATATTGGCAGTTTGAAGGGCATGCGTGCAAGGTTTGTTTTCGAATCCTGTATCTGGCTTTCCGCCTGTCCGCTCCCGATACACAGCCTGTCATCATCCGTCCCCACAAGGCTGCGGCGCCGGGAGTGAGTGTAATTGGACGTGACGTTCCGTATGTCTTACTCCCAATAAGTAGGTCAAGTTTATAATTGTGTCCTTGCCCAGTGGGTCATGTTCTCACAACCTGTCCTGGGCGGCCTTTGTGTGACACTTCCATACCTTGATCGCCTGGGATGAATAGGACCGGGGGGGTGGGGGGGGGGGGGGGGGGGGGGGCGGCACACTATTCTTATTTTTAAAGCATTTCCTTCGTTGAATCACCCGCTTTTTTGGTAAAGGCAACTGGGGCTTTTTATCAATATCACATTGAAATTTGGGCTGTCACTGTGCTTGAGAAAAAAACACCTGAGAAATTTTTAAATATTTTCCAAACAACAAAGTAGGAACAGTTTTTTTAATTTTTTTAACGTATTGAAATTAAAATACTCACCCCTTAGGATAAACTGAACATAATGTAGATTTTTCCTGGCTTTCTGCAAGTGCAAGTTCTATAGTTGTCCCCCAGTGTGTGCTGAATTCAGATTATTGTGGGCTGATCAGCTAACGATTGTTATGGCCACTTTCAGTGCTTTTACATGAGTGTTCTCTGTGGCTGAGCCTATGGCACATGCAATATTTGGCCTCTGCATGTTGATTCCGAGGCTTTTCCTCTGCTTAGTTACATTCCTGAGCTAAGGTGTGAGTTTCTGGTCATTGCACAGCACAGTCTGCATTGACCAGGCCAACAATTTTCTCCCCCTTTCTTGCGGGTAAAAAGAACGATCGTGGAAAGCATAGCTAAAGCCATTTGATTGGTGATTCGGTGGTACTTGTATGGATGCCTCAGCTTCGTCCTACTTAAAATAAAAATAACCTGTCCAGAGAAACACATGGAGCCGGTCGTAGCTGACTTGTTCTGCAAATGTTAGGTGCCTAGTTGCTAGCCTGATCCAGTTGCACAAGTAGGACCACTGACCCCAGATAAGGACTTAAACCTACATGTAAGCTTATAATATGTACCTGTAGGTACAAGGAATATCTCCTAAACGTGCACCGTATAAGGTGATATTCACTACGTCTGCAGCCATTGACATCACCGGTGCATGCACACTGTGCTCTGAATGGACAACATGCCGTCCCTTCAGAGCGGTGTGCTGCGGCCGTGGCTCCTTTGCGCATGCGCGGCAGTGGCATCCATTAAAGTTCGGCCATTCAAATGATCGGAGCCCACGAACCCAGAAGGAAGACCGGGAGAAGATAGAAGCCCTGTATGTGGTGACAGAGCACCGCTGAAGGGTTTTGTGTTACAGAATACTTTATTAATCCCAAACAGAAATTGGGAAATTGTTACGACACAGACACACTTCACAAAGACAACACACAATCACAACAATAAACTGAACAAGATGCAAAAACACTACAAAATTACTAATAACAGCCATTAACACTAAATACCAAAATTAAAACTACACTACAAATAAACACCCATACAACATAGAACTTAAGGTAAGTCTCTGTCAGAAACCATGAATCAGACTGAGACAGAAGTACAGTTAAATCTCACTTGTTTAGTAATAATTAAAAAAAAAAAAGGTAAACGTAGTCAAAACGTAGCCAGAGTTCAGGAACCGGAACTGATAGTCAGATAAGCCAAAACATCAGGGAGCCAGAGAGGAGCGTAGTAGAACAGCAAGCAGGATCTGCAGCCAGAAGGAATGTCAGCCAAGCAAGTCTTTAACAGGAACACAGGAGAGCGTCTCTAGAGATGTGACCAAGGCAGAAGCAGAGATCCTCTGGGCTGGACGGCTTAGGTAAGCAGGACTGACGAGCAGGATATCAACAGGTGAGTTACTGTGGAGAGAGATGGGAGCTGGCAATTAGCCCACAGCTGAGCGGGCAGCTCAGAGAAGGAAGGGCTGAGCCCAGCCCTGACAGTCTCTCATAATGTGCTTGTTTGTGATGCATACTAGCACATTGTGATATTACCTTGCAGAGGGAAATCTTTCCTTTTTTTGTGTGGGGGGGAGTTTACTACCTATTTTAAGATTTTTGTTATACCGTTTTAGATCTACGAACCTGTTGCAGATCAGCATATTTAAAACAGAACTATACTGCATCTGAGCACCACAAACCAAAAATCCTGTTTATTTACCTTTTTAATATTCAAAGCAAAATCCCAAATCCATCCATGTTGCCATGCCTTATTGTGCTGGGAAATCATTTCAGAAAACGGCCCCCTAGCATTTCTGCCTGTGGCCATCTTGAGTAAAGGCAGTTGATTTATGTAGCATTTACTTGCTGGAATCTATTTGCCCTTAGCTCAGGCAGGAGGGTGTGCTTAGCTGAGAAAATGCCTCTTCCTCTTGAAAACTTCTGGGATATATTGACATAATTTGCCTAGGCCTAAGAACCAGGAAGTAACTAAAGGATGTTAGAAAAACAAGTACATATAATCTACTTTCCTATCTATTTACTAATGTTAGTAGCAGAAGGATTAGCATAGTCAGTGTTTATCGAGAGAGCGAAGTTCAGTTTTAAGCGATCGGGGTCAGCATTACAGCCAGGAAACCAGCATGTTTAGAAGAAAGTCAGCAAGGAAATCTTATTTTAGGAAAATTGCATTTTAAAGAAGACCTGTACTGTAAAAGATGTGCTAAAACAAGGGCAAGTCAATGAACTGTAGCTGCCCAGTGCCAGCGGTTTAGATATTATTGGCTGTGTGTTGAGTTATTTTGAGGGGACAGCAAACTTACACTGTTATACAAGCTGTACACTCACTACTTTACATTGTAGCAAAGTGTCATTTTTTCAGTGTTGTCACATGAAAAGATAGAATAAAATATTTACAAAAATGTGAGGGGTGTACTCACTTTTGTGAAATACTGAATATCTGCAGTCAGAGAGGCTTTGTGACTTGGGAGTGCCTGGGCACAGTTAGAATTTAAGACAAAAGGTAAATCTTTCAGGGTATGAATTGGGCATTATTAACATTTTTAGAGGTTTCCTATAAAGTAGAAGATCCTCACTTTTTTTTTTTTAGTTCAAGTCCACTTTAAAAACGATTGCAGAGGACTTCTTCAAGAATAAACACATCAATTGATTACATCGGTGTAACTACACTGTGGGAAATGTTTACTTGGTGTGGGCTTGACGCATATTTAAAATTTAGTGTGTGCCCCCTTTTCACTATCGGAGATAACTTTTGTAATTTCTAGTATTTTTACCCTCTTCTGATAACCACATGGCCTCATTTTTGCTTGGTGTGATGTTATCACGGTTCCCCCATTGCAGGTGTCCTAATATATCTGAACTGGGAATATTTACAGATCTAAATCTCGGAGCAGGTGCTGCCTCGGTGGTCTAATAGCCAACCTGTATCAGATTGCAATACCTTTTTGTGCTATAATTCTCACATGCCGGGACACTTTTATCTTTTGTCATGATGATTGTTTTCTTCATATAATTTTCAAAAGTAAAACCTTGTGATGTCAATGTGGTGTTTAATGTAGTTAATATTAGCATGTGTAAAAGAAGACTAAGGGCTTGCTCACACCAGCAGTTGAGGGGGTGGTAAAGCTCCGCTGTTGAGCCCCCCCCCTCCCCAAAGTGCATTTAGCTGCAGCGACTGAGGGTGTACACATACTCTGGCCACTGTGCATTGCAGCGGCCGCAAGAATTGCACACCTTGCGCTTTCAGCGGGCATAATGCCTGCCAAGCACGACCCATTCAAATGAATGGGGCCACTCTGCAAGTGCCCTGCTACTACGTGTGATAGTGTTTCAAGGGGCTAAAGCAGGTGGTGAGGAGGCGTTACAACGCCTTCTCACCGCCTGTCACATGCTCTCTTAATGTGGATTGCTCTTCAGAGACCAAACCACACCACATGTGGACGAGCCTTTAAAGTGCGCCTTTTAATTGTCTTACACAAGACAAGAGTGCTGCTCTGGATTTTCTCCAGTGGAATACCTAGTCATTTGGTCATGTCTTCTTTGCTGAAGAGGGTAAATTAGCCAGTCTGTAATACCCTTAAAAATATAATTTGTCTTGAATCCCTCCTTCAAAAGTAGAATAGCCTAGGCACTCCTGTCCCAACAGCCTCATAGCTGTGTATTTGCTGCTTGAGATCTAAGGCATTTGTCTGGCTGCTGGTTCCATGAGAGTTGAAGATATGACTACTATGCTGTTTACTTTGGTGGAGGGTCTAACATGAGGAAGCAAAGCCCTGCCTCTACAAAGATGGCTGCCTTCACAGTGAGACACTGCAGAACAAAGCTTAGTCTTTTGCCCTTTGCTTGCCTTTTTTTTGGCACAATTTCCACAGTTCTGTTCCTCTAAGACTTTTGATCATTTCGTCATTAAAATGGTATTAAAGGCATGTTATTCTTACCTGCTTTGTGTAATGGTTTTGCACAGAGCAGCCCCAATCCTCTTCTTCTTGAGTCCCCTGCCAGCACTCCTGGCCCCTCCCTCCTGCCAAGTGACTCCAGAACAAGCGCTTTCCTATGGGGCATCCAAGCAGGCTTGCGCCTGAGGTGCTGCTCTGCTTGTCTATTCAGACACAGAGCCTCAGCTCAGCCCTGCCCCTCTCTCTTTTCATTGGCTCATTGGCCGATGGCTCTCACTGCTGTCTCAGCCAATGAGGAGGGAGAGCCGCTGCTCTCGTGCACTTCGCTGGATCGCAATGGGTCCCAGCTAAGTATTTGAGGGGGGGGGGGGGGCGGGCGCTGCTGCACAGAGAAGGTTTTTTACTTTCATGCATAGAGACACAAACCTTCACTGAATATTGAATTACCGCAGCCTATAGGAATCTTCTCTGTCACTCTGCCATATTTTCTTTGCTACGCCTGCACAGTGGAACTTTGTGGACCTCTATGGGGCCATCTTCCCCGTATCAGGAGACGGCCCCATAAGAGGCTGCTGTACATGCCTGCAGGCCACAGGCGCCGGACTTAAAGTGGAGTTCCACCCACTTTTACAACTCTTCAGCATCCCTCACTAAACTGCGCTGTAAACAAATTGGATATTTTTTAATTTTTATTTCTCAGCACCTACTGTATATCTGCTGTATTCATATTTTACTTCCTCCTCCCTGGCCGCGGCCCATCGCATCATTTCCTGTTTGCAATGCCTTCTGGGAAGGGGCGGCAACTTCCTCTGAAACTGCCGTTGCTATGGAAACCTGACCTGAAACCTATTACACTGCTTGTGCTGCACTGAGCAAGGATGAGATCCAGGAAGAAATACAGTCTGGCTTCAGATGCCCACACTTAAGATGGCCACGGCCTGCTGTAAGTTTATAAAATAACAAACTACTGCTATAAACTAACAAAACAGACCTTACTTTACAGACCAACTTTACTAGAATACATTAAGCTTGTGTATTGTAGGGGTATTTTTATTTTAAAAGTATAATTTCGGCCAGAACACCACTTTAAGTATACTGTATATACGGGGGTGGTGGTTAGTTTGGGTCAGGGGGCCAGGTTAATAAGCTAACTGTAGCTTCAGTTATCCTTAAAAATAAAATAAAATAAAACATTCTTCTATTGACTTTTATTGTATTTTAATCTCCAAATTCATTTGATATTTCATTTTTTAGGAGGATTATGGGACATTTAATTATGCAGTGTTTATTTATTTTTAAATTATCAAATGGGGTTTCCAATCCCTATTGGAATATTTTCCTTCTGATATTATTGGCTCCCCCTCTTTGGCAATCAACTTTGGACTTCCACAGTTCTCTTGGCTTCACATTGATGAGGATATGGAGATGAAAATTGCACCAGAAATATCCCAATAGGGATTGGAAACCCCATTGGATAAAATAAAATAGAAGAAGTAAGTTGGCAATTGATCTTCCCTTAATTCTTCCATGAAACAAATTTACGTTAAATGAAGAGACCGTGGATAACTCGGCTGTCTAACAAAAATAAAATTGGTTTTGGTTAAACGGACCCTTCTATATGTTGATTTTCATGCACACAGGGATTCAGAAAGGTGCAGTTCCTCTCTGAAATAAGTTACATTAAGCCTGGTATTGAGTAATAACCTGATTTTCTTCCTGAGACCAGATCTGCAGACGCCTGCTGCCAACCTCCTTCTCACACATGGGAAACCACCAGAGACCTGAGAGAGACCACTAACCGAACCCCAGCTTCCACCTGTCCTCACTTACTGGAAATGAATGACTGTGCCGTTTTTATTTTTAGGTTTGGCTGCCTGGCTCTGGCATGGGTAATCTCATTAAGGTGCTAACCAGAGACATAGACCACAATGCTGCACATTTTTTCTTGGATTTTGAAAGTAAGTCTCTCACAGGCCAAGGCCCAGCTGCTGTGTGTTTTCTGTAACCCATTCTCACCATCACAGCGAACGGCAGTGGGAACCGTCTGTTGACTGGGTGCAAAAGAGCCATGGGATTGCTTATCATCATGTAAAGCCAGAGAAAAGTCATCCATGGCTGGCTTGGTGTTGTCAGATCCCATGTCTTGTTTAAGGGTCCTTTGTGATCAGCCACTTTTTTTTTATTTTTTACTTTATATATTCGTAAGGTAACCAATACGACATAAGATGTTCTCAGTTGCCAGTGATGTTTGCGCAGTGGTGCTACCTCATGAAGAACCAGTAGGTACATTATTAAAATGTATTCCTCACTGATGATTTCTACAAGTGTACCTATCAAATATGCAGAGGCAAAAGCCATTTTGTGTGCACTGAATCAAACTTTAAATGTTTGATTGTAGGAGATGGGTTCTGAAGCCAGCTTTGTGCTTGGTATAAATCTGAATGTAAGTGGTGATCTCAAATCACCTTCAAGACACCTTGCCCACTTGGGCTTAAAATATAACTTTCATTACAAGAAATCTTTCAAACCTATAAAACAATAATGATTGGAATATCTTACATGGCTAAATGCCTACAGGGAGAGCAAAATGATTCTAGAGGAAACTGTCCTCACTAACATCTCATAAATCCAGTCTCTGATAAATTTTCAGTTATCCACTGGTCTAAGCTCACTCAGATTTTCGAATTCTAGTTGCGAAGTATAGTGTTGCTAATTAATGCTCCCCCTGAAAAAGTTCCAAATAAAAGTGCTCAACAAATTCCTCAAAATAAACCAAAACCCAACATGTTTTGCCTTAAGAGAAGAAAGTTTTTTTTCCCCCCACTCAGTCGGACTTTAGAGGCAGATTGGAACAGCAGTATCATTTAAAATATTTTATTGAATGTGAACATATAAACATACAAAAGTATAAAATTATAAAAAGGTATGTGTCCACTAGCAGCTAATAGAGTGGCCGGAGAGAGAGGACATTACATATACCCAAATGGAACAATGACGTTAAACAGAATGACATCAAAGAATGCGTGATCCCCTGTGTATCTACGCGTTTCGCTTGGTTGCTTCTTCACAGCCTCTAGGGGCAAGTGGGATCCTATGTGATGACTTTCCCATTAACTAACAATCACATAATGGCTAGACTAGCATCAATGATTAGAGCTTAATTATATAGTCAGATTAGCCAAGTTGTAGCTTGTCATCAATCCGGAAGCCATACACTTCACAGCAACAGCTGCACTAATACACAGGGGACCAACATGTGTTTGTTTATCTTAATATCCTCCCCTGGGGAAGGCATCCTGATGCCTTCCCCAGGGGAGGATATTATGGAAAAATAAGGATCCTGGAGTAAGGAACCTATGTACCCCCCGGTACAGCGGGACTTTATGGGCGAACAAACCAATTGCATTTATAGTCAAAAACTATTATTTATTAGAAAAAAGCATACAAACAAGACATACTGAACATAAATCTGTACAAAAGTGCTTGTGCAGCAAAGATTTTTTTCTTTCGTACTGATCACTTTACATTGTACAACATTACAATATGTAAACTGTTCTCACTTGTCTTTTCAGAATACGCCTTTTATATACATATAATTTCTCTCTGCAACACGCCTCTGAAGAAGGGACATCGTCCCGAAACATGTCAGGCTCACAGAGAAATATGTATTTATAAGATGAAAATGTAAAGTGATCAGTACGAAAGAAAAAAATCTTTGCTGCACAAGCACTTTTGTACAGATTTATGTTGTTTGTCTTGTTTTTATGCTTTTTTTCTAATAAATAATAGTTTTATACTATAAATGCAATTGGTTTGTTCGACCCATAAAGTCCCGCTGTACCGGGGGGTACATAGGTTCCTTACTCCAGGATCCTTATTTTTCCACATTAATTTGGGATGTTGGCAACACATTGAAGGTGATGTAATTCCCTTCTGTGGTTCACTATACTACATATACAGGGGAGGATATTAGGATACACCAACAGTGTCATCACATAGGATCCCACTTGCCCCTAGAAGCTCAACTATTTGGCTTTATATGCCAATTGTGGACCCTAGATGTTCATTGTAGTGTTGTGTTCTCCACTTAAGAAGATCTCTGTGCAGGTGCCAGTACATCCCCCCCAAAGTGTGTCCTGAAGAAGCGACCAAGCGAAACGCGTAGATACACAGGGGCTCACGCATTCTTTGATGTCATTCTGTTGAACGTCATTGTTCTAATTGGGTATATGTAATGTCCTTTCTCTCTGGCCACTCTATTGGCTGCTAGTGGACACATACCTTTTTGTATGTTTTTATATGTTCACATTCAATAAAATTATTTAAATGATACTGCTGTTCCAATCCATCTCTAAAGTCCGACTGAGTGGGGAAAAACTTTTTCTTCTCTAAATGATTTATACGGATGCGGCATATGAGTGATTTACCCCCCAAAAATTCCAATGTTTTGCCTTAAATCAAGGCTTCTTCAGGGGTTAATGTGTAACATAATAACAACGATTTGAACATAAGAAATAACACAGGGCTAATGCCATACTGTGGATTTTCATCTTTGTTATTATGTTACACATTCACCCCTGATGAAGCCTTGATTTAAGGCAAAACGTGTTGCGTTTTGGTTTATATTGAGAAATCTGTTAAACACTGTTATTTTGAGCTTCTTTAGTGGAAACATCAATGAGCAACACTAAACTTACTCAGATTTCCAAATTCTAGTGGCTAAGCTTAGATCAGTGAATAACAGTAAGATAGTTTCCTCTAGAATAGTTTTGCTTTCCCTGTAGGTATTTAGCCATGTGAGAGATTGCAATAATTTAGGTTTATATTTTTTTAAACCGGTATTAAACCGATAAGCAAACATTTATTACATTGCAGCTTAGCAATTCTTAGCATTAGTTTTATTTTTTAGTTTTTCTTTCCCTTATTTTCACCTTGTGATCCAGCCAGTAAGCCTGTTGTTTTTCAAAAGAACAAGCTCTCCAGCAGATTGTATCAGTTACAGAGATGCGACAAGATCACCAGGGGCCAAAAAAGTATTTTAAAAAAAAATCGAATGCGGGCACCACATCTATTGATTGGTAAGCTGCAATGTATTACATTTTTGCTTTTGGGTTTATAACCGCTTTAAAGATTTCTTGTAATAAAAGCTCATGTATGCCCATGTGGGTAAGGTGCCTGGTGATTTGAGCGCATCACCGACATAAAATAACTTTCTCGAGTTCCCTCACTGTGGCTATTTGAGATGGTTTAGAATCAGGCAATTGCAATTATTAAAAATATAGCTTTGACCCGGACTATACATGAGAGAACTACTATAATCCTTTAATTTAGGAATATTATTATTACAAGTTAAGCATTTGAAAGAAATTTTTAGTTACATAGTTGAGTTCTGAGATGGATCGCACCAACTGCACATCATCACTGGCAAAACCTTCACAAGAAAACTGGTGGAAATCTTGGTGGCAAGGTCTAAAGTCTTTACGTTCCTCTGGTTCTCTGGCCACCATGCTTCAAACTTTCAACATTCACACTTATTTTTTTTTTCCCCTTCTGTATTTACGGTGTTCAGTCTCATTAAGACATGCTTTTATCTTTATTTTATTTTTTTTATTTATTTTTTCTCGTTCTTGTCTTAACAGGTGTCTTAACATGGGGAACCTACTTAAAGTTTTGACATGCACAGATCTTGAGCAGGGGCCAAATTTTTTCCTTGATTTTGAAAGTGAGAATATGATTTTTATATATCTTTCTCTCTGCCTGCCGTAGACTGCGTTTGCTTTCTGCACTCCTTGTCTGTCTGCCTTGTGTCTGTCCTTTCAACAGAACTTTGAAATTTTCCCACTGCTTGGATATAGGTTTTTTCCACTCATAGGGGTATAACCGCAGTTATAACTTTTTCTTGGTTTTGGATTAGACAGGGAAGGGTTCCCAATGGGTGCCGTCACTGGGACAGGGAGTTCCGGGGATCTCCCAGAGGAAACACAGCAACAAAAACATGGAATATATTCTGACCCTTTCCTATTCTGCTGAGAAAAAGGTGATTTTATAGGTGTATGTGCCCACATTGGAGAAATTCTTCCCATGTTGATAAGCAGTGGAACTAAAGCTGGGTACACCCACTTCCAAAGCCTAAAAATGTTTTACCTTGCCTTAAGGTAAAAAATGTTTAGGCATCAGCATCCCTCTTCACCCCCCCCCCCCTTTACTTACCTGAGCCCTTCATTCAATCCAGCGCTGTGCACGTCTGCAGCTCTTCTCTCCCCTCTTATTTAAAATATCTTATCTCCCCTTACTTCCGGGTCTCACTAGCTTTGCTGGGGCACTGGGAGCTATTGACTCCCCTGCGGTCAATCAAAGCCAGTGATGAGGGATCAGGAGACGGGGCTGAGTCTCGCTGTCTGTGTCAATGGACGCAGGGCTCGGGTGAGAGCACGCACAAGTGCCCCTATGGGAAGCAGCTTCCCACAGGGGGGGAACTGGACAGGGAGGGGGAGCCAAGAGCGCTGGCGGGAGACCCGAGAGGAGGAGGTTCAGGGCCGCTCTATGCATTTCCATTGCACAGAGATGTTTGTTTATCTTTATTTACCTTTACAGCCACTTTAATTGACTGGAAAAAAAAAAAAAAAAGATTCCTACATCCACGGTCAGACTACACTGGTCAGCACTGCAGCTAGTTGGCTGCAAGCCGCTAATTTAAAGTAGGTTTTCCAGCAAATCCATTTGAATGTTCGGGTTCTGACGAATGGGGAGCGCCACACACAGATCGACATTCAGCTAGTCCCTGCTGAACCAGGCAAATTTCGATCAGTGTGTACCCAGCTTAAGAAAAGTAGAAAAAGTATATACTTCCCCACAATGACATGTGCATTTAAAATAGGTATATCATTTTGTGTGAAATGAATCACCCACCAGCTACAGTATCTGTGTTTTGGGAGAACTCCAGTGGTGAGAGTTTGGTATGGAGCTCCTAACTGCTCCCCACCCCCCTGTTTGATAACCAAGTGAGGGTGTGTCAGTGCTCATTTTCCACTTACGGAAGTGGGAGCGTGTACCTGTCAGAAAATGTTTCCAAAAATGTTAAAAGAGGGAGGAAGATGAGAAAAAGTAGAACTTCCCTTTTAGGGTGGTGAGGTTCAACTTTGCAGTACATGCACATTTCCCATATTTTATATTGTTAACCCCTTCCCGCTGCTGCCACTTCCCGCCCCTTTAAATAAATCTAAATGCTGGGAGACGGGCATTCTGATCATGTGACCGCTGCCATTGGCAGTCACAGTGGTCACATGATTGGAAAGCTCTTGATCAGCAAGTATACATCGGGAGCTTTCCTGTAGTTACCTGTTCACTACTGTGCTGGGAGTGTTTTACCTAGGGCCCCTTTTTTTGGCCGCTCAGCCTTAATGCCCACCCGCCAAGAGGCCTCATATATGCGCCAGGTTGGTTGGAAGTGGTTAGAAACACTTCAAGCACAGAAAAATACCTGTTGATGCTGCCAACAATCCAGTGAGCTGCAAATTTCCTGTTTAAGCTGACAACACTTTGTCTCTGATATTCTGAAATCCCAACCAACATTGTCAGCCTTTGCTTGAGTTCTTCCCTGCTGGACTACAGAACAACTCCCCTTATATGGAGTTGGGAAGACTACTCCAGATTTGGGCAGGGCTGAAACAGGTGAGAATTCACTGCAGCTTTGTCAGCACAAACAGGACGTTAGGAACACACTGAAGTTATGGCAGGCCAACATGTATTTTTCTGAACTGCGTTTTAAAAAGGGTAAAACATTGGAAAAAATTCAGATATTTATTTATTTTGCCAATACATAGACTTTAATTGTTTTCAAGCTTTGTTCATTTAAGTGCCTGTCTTTCAGTGTATTGGATACCACCCCTGCCAAACCCGCAGTTTGCTGTTTACCATTATTATAGTTACTATTGGAGTCACAGATTTTTTTTGATGTATAAAACAGGGTGCGTTTAAATTTACAAACTGGTCCAAAATTGACCTCAGTGGAAGATTTTGATTGTTCTGCTACTACAGGTGGAAAGTCATGTATGTTCTACATCTGTTTCCTTGTCTGCAGTCTCTGTTGCCTGCAAAGAATGCAGAGTGCAGTTTTAGCTGTATTTTTACACATTCATTTATTGGTGCAATAATCTATGTGTTTTATTGATCACTAATGAATAGTTTTATTGATTTTGTGCTGTAATGTGTGTTTTTACATTTAGAGCTTCCCTGCTTTTTACAGTTATTGTTTTTTTTTTAAAGTATTACTAAAATCAGAACTTTTCTTACCATTTTGGAATGGTTAAAACCTGTCAGTTTTTTTTTTCCATCTTTGGTACCCCAATGATGAACTGTACTGTAGACACAACAGGATGTGAAAAAGATCCTTTGTGGAGCATAACACAAGTTTCATTGGCGTGTGTTATGTTGCACTTTAGTGTGCATTGAGTTAGGTCAGCGTATAATTTAAATAGGGTCTCTAAAGCTCTACTAAGCACCCAATATGTGCATGTGCTTAAAAAAAAGTGCCCCTTTATGGCACGAGATATAGCCCAGTGCTTTTGCCATGTTAATTGTCCCTTTCTATGCTGTACAATACCTGACTGATCATGCCTGTTTCTGTCTTCCCCCCTGTAAACTGACCATGTTTATCATGGCTGCTGATCTCTGATAACGTGGTCCGTTGACATGCCTCTGTCATCCTACTCTCTGCTCAGCATCTCTGCATCTCCCTCTCTCCCTGTCAGTTCCATAGTCTGTGTGAGAGCCTCTCCTCTCCTGCCCTCTCCTCTCCTGCCCTCTCCTCTCCTGCCCTCTCCGCTCCTCTCCTCTCCTCTGCTCCGCTCCTCTCCTCCCCTCCTTCCCCCTCCCTCCCCTCCTTCCCCCTCCCTCCCCTCCCTCCCCTCCTTCCCCTCCCTCCCCTCCTTCCCCCTCCCTCCCCTCCTTCCCCCTCCCTCCCCTCCCCCTCCCCTCTCCTTCCCCCTCCCCCCCTCCCCTCTCCTTCCCCCTCCCCCCCTCCCCTCTCCTCCCCCCTCCCCTCTCCTCCCCTCTCCTCTCCTCCCCTCTCCTCCCCTCTCCTCTCCTCCCCTCTCCTCTCCTCCCCTCTCCTCTCCTCTCCTCCCCTCTCCTCCCCTCTCCCTCCCCTCCCCTCCCCTCCCCTCTCCTCCCCTCCCCTCTCCTCCCCTCCCCTCTCCTCCCCTCCCCTCCTCTCCCCTCCTCTCCCCTCCCCTCCTCTCCCCTCCTCTCCTCCCCTCCCCTCCCCTCCTCTCCTCTCCTCTCCTCTCCCCTCCTCTCCTCTCCTCTCCTCTCCCCTCCTCTCCTCTCCTCTCCTCTCCCCTCCCCTGTGTTAGAAATGCATTATCTATGTATTATGTTGTTTGGCCATTTGCCAAGTTCTCTCTGAAAATATTAAGAGATTGCACTTAGCCAAGCTTTATATTTTCATGATTTTATTTTCCATTTCCTTTTAGTATGTTGGAGGTCAAACAAAAATATACAGTTATTGTAATATTAAAACGTTAAAAACGTACCTTTTCGATTTTGTTTTTCTCCAAAAAAAAAATCTGGGCACTGTCAAGCAGCTAGTCATATAACCATGCCAAAGCATTGAATAAAGCCCATCTCTAGCGTTCTGTCACTTTAAAATAGTTTGGGCCAAGCTGCTCCAAATGGACTATTTTCTTTACGAACTGTCACATCCGCTGGGAGACCCTTTATAAACTGTATGCACCATGAGCGACTTACGCCCCGTACACACGGTCGGATTTTCCGATGGAAAATGTGTGATAGGACCTTGTTGTCGGAAATTCCGACCGTGTGTTGGCTCCATCACACATTTTCCATCGGATTTTCCGACACACAAAGTTGGAGAGCAGGAGATAAAATTTTCCGACAACAAAATCCGTTGTCGGAATTTTCGAAAATGTGTAGACAAATTCGACGCACAAAGTGCCACGCATGCTCAGAATAAATAAAGAGATGAAAGCTATTGGTTACTGCCCCGTTTATAGTCCCGACGTACGTGTTTTACGTCACCGCGTTCAGAATGATCGAATTTTCCGGCAACTTTGTGTGACCGTGTGTATGCAAGACAAGTTTGAGCCAACATCCGTCGGAAAAAATCCATGGATTTTGTTGTCGGAATGTCCGAACAAAGTCCGACCGTGTGTACGGGGTAATAGTGTACAGCCCTATATTTTGGCAACGGGATGGGGTCTTCCAATCCCGTTTTTGGAACAAAATCATGTTGGACTGAACACTGCTCAGCCATTCACAGGAAGCTTTGTATTTTCTGAATGAGGTCATGGCTTCCTCTTGGGGTGGAGATCGTAACATCATCCGCCCAACTCTCCATCTGAGCCAATCAGAGGAAGCTTTGTATTCATTCAGAAAATACAAAGCTTTCAGTCAATGACTGAGTTGCAGGTCATGTGCCATAGTCCATAATCCCCAGTCCATCTCGGGAACAAGTAAGGGAGTGTGGCTACGTTCCTATAGACAGTGGGACAATGGAGAACGAACTTAGCCACCCTCTAACAGGAGGTCAGATCACTGCAGCAAAAACAGAATTTAGAGATTTAGAGGAGGCTGAGAGCAATAGAAGGGGCTTTTTTGAGTTGAGAGAAAAAAAAAAAAAAAAAAAAAATATATATATATATATATATATATATATATATATATATATATATATATATATATATATATATATATATATATATATATATATATTAAAAAAAAATATTTAATTCTTATTTTAAACGGCATAGTTTAGTGTCTCTTAAGTTTTCAACATATTTTGGTTGTTTCAATTAAATAAGCCAGATCTTCTGATTATTGATGTTTGAATCTAACTTCTAAAAGTTCACAGAAATTGATCGGCATTGTTTATTTAGTTTTGGACTACATTGGTCCCCCCCCCCAAAAAAAACTTTTCTATTTTTGTTTATTTTTTTTATTGTGTCAGTTTGTAAAAATCTGGGAAGCTCTTTCTGTGTTTTATCCATATCAATGTTTTGTTCCTGGGCTCTTTGCAATGAAAATGTTCTTCATTCCTTAACTTTCCTGTGAGAGTTTTCCAAGCTTATCCATTTCATGTTTTTGTCTTCTTGTTGTTGGTGATTTTTGTATGTTTTGCTTTTGGTAACTATTGTAATTTTTTTTTAGACCGGTCTGTGTCAAGACTTAAATATTTCAATGGTGTTTTTAAAAAATGGTGGAAAGGAGATTTTTTTTTGTTAGTTTTTGTTTAGTAAGTTGTTGGACCATCCTTTAAAGTTCGGTCTAATGCAGAATTTTACCCTGAGCAGCTCTCTTTCGCCGCTGTGAGGGGTAACAGCAGCCGCTAATAGTGTTAAGTGTTGCCCCCTTCTGCCCTCCCCACCATTCAGAGACCCTGTGTTGCTATTCTCCCACAATGCATTGTGTTCTGTGAGTGGGGATCCTGTCATTCAATTGCTTCACCTCCATTCACAGAGTGGTGCAGTTGAATGACTGGATCTCCATTCACAGAACACAATGTGTTGTGGGAGAATAGCAATACAAGGTTTCTGAATGGCAAGGGGAGCAAGAAAGTGGCAAAACTCTTCACACTAGCAACAGCCACCTTCAGGTAAAGTTATACACACCATTACACGTAACTAATGTTTTTGGTGATGTATTTGGCCCCCCCACCCCAAACAAAAAAAAAAAACTTCAGCTTTAATAGTGTTCGCAGTGTTAATTATTTTGATATCCTGGCTTAGAATGTTGGGTTTATCGGAAAAGTTTGTACACAGTGTTTGCCGTAAGCAAAGATAATGGCTCATACTCTGCCCTGCAAACTTGCATGTAAAGCGAGAAGGAATGATAAGAGCTTACCTGCCTTTTAAAAACTTAGCTTTGTGGCCTGCAACCTTTTTTGAAGGATCATAGCTATCCAATTCCATTCATAGTGTAAGTTCACCTTTTCAGAAAACACCGAACCCACTCTCCCCACCCAGGTCACCGTTGTACTTAGTGTCTGTGGGTGATTAGCTGTCGGTGCCCACACAGCCGGTACAGCGGTCCGGGCATTTGAAAGCCCAGCTCTTCTCCTTCTTTCCTTGCTTTGTGCACTGGTGCACAGTCATGTTGGAACAGGAAGGGGCCATCCCCAAACTGTTCCCACCAAGTTGGGAGCATAAAATTGTCCAAAATGTCTTGGTATGCTGACGCCTTAAGAGTTCCCTTCACTGGAACTAAGGGGCCAAGCCCAACCCCTGAAAAACAACCCACACCATAATCTCCCCTCCATCAAACGATTTGGACCAGTGCAAAAAGCAAGGTCCATAAAGACATGGATGAGCAAGTTTGGGGTGGAGGAACATGACTGGCCTGCACAGAGTCCTGAACTCAACCTGATGGAACACCTTTGGGATGAATTGGAGCGGAGACTGTGAGCCAGGCCTTCTCGTCCATATCAGTGCCTGACCTCACTAATGCACTTCTGAAAAAATAGTCAAACATCCCCATAGACACACTCCTAAACCTTGTGGACAGCCTTCCCAGAAGAGTTGAAGCTGTTATAGCTGCAAAGGGTGGGCCAACTCAATATTGAACCCTACAGACTAAGACTGGGATGCCATTAAAGTTCATGTGCGTGTAAAGGCAGGTGTCCCAATACTTTTGACAATATAGTGTATGTATTCTATCTGTGTACTTGGCTGATGTGCCTGGAGTTCAGCTTTAAAATGTAAGTTCACGTTTTCAGAAAAAAAAAATAAAATGTGAGCTAACTCCCCCCCCCCCCCCCCCCCCCCGGTCCCAGTTGTATGTACCTCTATGGGTGATGAGCTGTCAGTGCCCACGCAGCAATTGTAGCGTATCGGGGATTTGAAATCCCCGCTCTTCTACCCCTTATTTCAGTAGGACCTCTGGGACGGATCAGAGCTTTTAACTCATTACCTTCACACTCAAAAATTTCCTATAATTTCAGTCTATACTGTACACGTGAATCTGATTACAATACATGCATAACCAATACCCAGAGTCACGTAGCTCAGGTACCTAAAACACTCACTTTTTGAGTGACTGAATAACTTGACTTTGTATTGAATGCTGTATGATTTTTTTTTTATCTGCTCCAGTACTCAGAACCCACAGTCAATCAGGTTTTCAGTTTCCTATATGTTGCCCCTGTAAGACCTCTGATTTTGGGGCTTTTGGTGGGTTTTTTTTTTGCCTAATCCCCTGAACACACCTCAATAAAAGCCTACGTGTCCATGTACACACATTTGGAGGTGTTTAAGGGCCCTTTCACACTGGGGCGTTTTGCAGGCGCTATTGCGCTAATAATAGCGCCTGCAAACCGACCCGAAAGTGCCGCTGCTTTGATTTCAGTGTGAAAGCCCCGAGGGCTTTCACACTGGAGCGCTGCGCTGGCAGGACGGGAAAAATAGTTCTGCTAGCAGTATCTTCGGAGCGGTGAAGGAGCGGAGTGTATACCGCTCCTTCACTGCTCCTGCCCATTGAAATCAATAGGGCAGCGCGGGTATACCGCCGGCAAAGCGCCTCTGCAGAGGCGCTTTGCGGTGGTTTTTAACCCTTTCTCGGCCGCTAGCGGGGGTGAAACCGCCCCACTAGCGGCCGAATACCGACAGTAAAGCGCTGCTTACAATAGCTTTACCGCCGACGCCCCACCCCCACCCCCGCCCCAATGGGAAAGGGCCCTAAGAGCAGCAAAGTTTTTAGAGACGGTCAGAACTCCTCTGGAGTGCAGAAGAATCACGTTCAGGAGAGGGGCTTTTGGACATAAACATGGCAAACACGGCTAAAGCTACCTGTTAGCACTTTTAGAGTTTATCCACTTCAATGGCGAGAATAAATTAAAATTTTGGTCGAAGAATTAAACGCCCAAAGCTGCTAATCTTGCCTAAACTGGTGTGGAAAAAAACGCAGTTTTTGTGAGTTTCTAACACTGATTTTGTCCTGTCAGGAGAAACGGCGTTTACAATAAACCAGTGTGCACCAGGCCCAAGTTAACCTGTGTCACTGGTACACTCACTAATCTCTATGGGAAATCCTTAGATTTTAATCCATTGGGATTTATTGGGAACCAAATTGGAGGAATGGACAGGAGTAATATTTTTCACCTATGTCTAGAGACGTGTAACCTACATTAGCTATTCTTATCCATACACAGGAATAGACGAAACTTACAAGTCTTGATACAAAGATTGGTCTAAAATTCTGCCGTATATTGTAATCTGTTTTCTGCATGGAGTGTTCTGTGTTTTTAGTGGTGACTTCCTGTACCATCTTACTGCCTTTTCTCATTTTCCATAGCAGTCTTCTGCAGCTTTCAAAATTCCTCCAAGCCAGTGCTTTTCTGAGCCTCTAGGCCTCTCCTATCTTTTTATTCTCAATGAACACAAAGGACCTACAATTATTCTTTCAATTGATGGGGTTATTATGGGGAAAGTCCACTGCAAGTGTCATGTTTGTTGTTCTTTAAAGATATGGAGTAAAGTCAACGTCTTTCATTAATTGCAGTCTCATTTATGTGTCATTTCATTACTCACCGTGTTTAGTGATTGACATTTATTGGGTATGTTTAAGCAATGTTGATTGCTAAATACTGTACAGTGTTGTGTGTGTGTGTATACTTGGGTAAATATGTTATATGAGCACTCATGAGTAATTTGTGGTAACTCCATGGACTGCTAAATGGAAAATATTGACAGACTAGTCTTAGCTTAGAACTTTAATTCTACTCTCAAAACTGATATTACAGCTTTGCATCATTCCTGGTAAGTTAAAGCTTAACTCCACGTTTAAATGAGAAATGTGGGAATAGAAAAAAACAAACACATATACTCACCTATAAGGCTGCAGCATTGATCCCACACTGCAGCTGGCGGCTCTAGGCCCGAAAACTGAGCGATTAGGTGACCTCTGATCATTCAGTTCTCAGTCTTCACAGAGCGGTGACTGTCAGCACTCACTGGAGCACGGAGCTGTGGAAGGGATGGGAGCTGCTGGCTCAGGCTCTCGGCAACACTCTGAGAGGCTGAGCCAGCTGCCGATCAGGCATCTGGGTGGATCCCGACATTATTGCCGAAATACATCCAGAGGGCTTTAGCCTGCTGTTGGCTGATTCTGGTCACAGGAATGCAAAAGTAAGTTCACTTCTGTGATCTACAAGAGAAGGATTGCCAAACAAGTTTTTGCAATACTTCGCTTTAAATGTACCTTTGGGCCAAGCTGGCCCAAACAAAGTAAAAAATTTTTGCGCCTACAACAACTACTGTATGTAGCTGAGACTATACAATGCTGTGTTCCAGCAGCAGGATGGGAATTTCGTGTCTTGCTCCTAGAACAAAATAGAGCCAAGTTGAGCACCGCTTAGCCATTCACAGGAGGCTTTATATGCAATAAATTAGTACAAAGCTTCCTCTGATTGGCTGAGGCATAGAGGTGGACAGATGATGTCCCAACGTACTACTTGCAAGTGTCTTTTATCTCTTGGGGTCTCCAGTCAAGCTATTTCCTCTCCATAATTCCCAGTTTGGCTAACTACCACAGGTTTCACAAAGCCATTTGACGTTGTCACATTCCCTAATGGCCTCTCCATAAGGTTCAGTTAAAAAAACAAAACTAAAAATTCTTCATTATGGCCTTGTGGGGAAGGGAGACAAACACATGCAGGGAAATCACCCCTATTGTAGTCTTTTGAGAGATATTGGAAGCCCAGATGCTATCCTAACATTACCATTTTTGTTGGTAAGCCTTACAAGATTTTAGTCGTATAGAAGAAAGTGTCCTTCAAGGAACGTTTGCACCTGAGCAAAGCATATCCTTCAAGAATAATTTTTAGGAGCTCATATTGGAATATGGCCACTGATAGAAAATTATGTGGTAGCATAGCTAGTCCTGGTGGGTTATTTGTGTTGGAGCTTAGACTCATGGCCCTGACAAATTAAGTGGTAAAACCTTTTTTTATTTTTACGTTTTGTATAGAATAGAAAGGGTGAAAAACTGTCTCCCATTGGGGAAATTTTACCCTCTCCTTTATAGCTTGGGGCAGCTACAAGAAGTGTTGAGATTTCTCTTAGGGACAGGGACAGCAACAAAAGCACATGTATTTAAAAAAAAAAAAAAGTCGGGGCTGATCTGACACTTAAAGAGGAACTTCGGTTTGTTTTTAACCACTTGACCTCCAGTAGATTTATCCCTCTTATGACCAGGCCAATTTTTTGCGATCCGGCACTGCGCTACTTTAACTGATAATTGCGTGGTCGTGCGACACTGTACCCAAACAAAGTGTGTTTTTTTTTTTCCCCGACAAGTTTCTTGTGGTGGTATTTGATCAATAATGCGTTTTTTATTTTTTGCGCTATAAACAAAAAAAGACCAACAATTTAAAAAAAACAAAACAATTTTTACTTTCTGCTATAAAACATCCAATTAAAAAATGGAAAAAAATCAAATTTCTTCATAAATTTAAGGCCCATATGTATTCTGCTACATATTTTTGGTAAAAAATTCCAATAAGTATATATTAATTGGTTTGCACAAACGTTATAGCATCTACAAACTATGGGATATTTTTACTTATTTTTAGTTATTTTAACTAGTAATGGCGGCAATCAGCGACTTATAGAGGGACTGCGATATTGCAGTGGACATTTGGACACGAACTGACACTTTTGACATTTTTTGGGTACCGGTGACACTAATACAGTGATCAGTGCTAATAAAAAATGGCTGGGAAGGGGATAGCATCAGGGTCAATCAAAGGGTAAACTGTGTGCATAGCCAGTGTTTTACTACACTCTGTTAGTTGCTTTTACTAGGGGAAGACATGGATTCTAGTCCCTGCTTTGCAGAGACACAGGAGATCCATACTTTTTCTGTCAGAACGACGATCTGCCTTGTTTCTTGTTCTGTTTCTCTGCAGGATGATTGGCAGGTGCCGGTGGAAATAGAGTTTGGAGTTCCTGCTGATATGCTCCCGCCGTGTGCAATCACAGCGGGAGCGAGCTGCCGCCAGCGTGCATGTGTGCCACCTACCCTGAAATGTTGGAGAACACACACACACACACACATGATCCGGTGCAGAGGTGCCGCCCTGTAGCAGTAAAACTGTTAAAGGGTGGACCTTAAGTGGTTAAGTCAGCAGCTACAAAATACAAATGTCTTTCTGCAGCCTGTTCTTTTTACCACTGCAGGTCCCCGACTCTGCCGTCTTGGATATGGGAGACGACTGTGGCTTCCTGAGGAACCACATCTGTCTCCCCTCTGCACATGTGCGAGCCTAGGCGGGGATTGCAGATGTGGTACCTCACCCCCCCCCCCCCCCCCCCAGTTACAGGCTGAGAGGATGGCTTGAATCAACAGGACTAGATTGAGGGATATGCAGGCCCATTCTGACTACTGAAAGATCATTTTAATGATAAACGTGTATGCTGGGATTACCCAAGCTCACATGTTTTTGCCTGTGGAGGAAGCAGGGAAATGGTAAGAGGACCTTCCAAGGGATGCTTATTCTATAGAGAAAACATCTGTAATTGGTCAGAAAAATTCAACTCAGAGGCTTCATTCTCCAACAGTTAACCAGGGGAGGGGTTGCTCAAAAAAGGAGCTTTCCATAGACAGGCAGTGGTTACTTGTCTCCAGAGGGTTAATATTTTAAAGTCCAAAAGAGATATCAGTTTAAATCAACTAGAGCTCTCTAATTAAAGTATCTGAGTTTTGCTTATTGTAGAGCTAAAGCTATGACTTAGTAGGAGGCATGTTGGACCTAGGAGGTCCTATATATACCCATGATGAGTCAGAAATAGAGCTCTGCAATTCCTAAAACTCATGCTCCCTGCTAATTGGAGAGCTCTAGCTCTGACTCAACAGGGAACAAGGCAGACCTTTGCAGAAAGACCACTGCTTCTTCCACACAGAGAGCAAGAGTCCTTTGCAGCATGCTGGCAGGGGACAGGCTTTTCTACTCGGGCTTTGGCTGCTTTAGAAGGAAAGGTATTGAACACCTTTTGTTTTAATGCACCTGGAATATATTAATCTGAACTAAACTGAAAGTTTAAATTGACTTTAAAATTTGTAATTTAAATTAGAAATACATGAATCTGTTAAAGGAGAACCATTCATCTGTTTACTATGAACACATCTTGAACTTATGTATTTTATATTATTAGTTTAGAATAAAAGTGTTACTGTTGCCCTGTACTGTTCAATGTGACTAGTTTTAGCCTAATAATGTGTCCTAGCTTTGCATATTCTCCTGTTTAGCAATATGTCCTCTTTGGGGTAGTAGATTTAATAAATTAGTTATAATTGCTATTGCTTGCTTCGCCAGTTTTCTTCTGACAACTTTTTTCTTGTGTGAAAAGCCAACTCCATGCAAAAATGATTTTTCAGTTTTGGCTAGGCACAGGAGTGTTGAATCACCATTTCATTCTATTTACTGAAAGCTACAGATTTCCCGCCAATAGTTAGTTTTTTTTTGTTTCCCCCGGTTCATCAACAGTGGTGTCCTCCTTCAAGAGTTTGAACTCCTTAGAGTTTTTCTGCCTTACACAGAACCCATTGGGAGAGAAGGACACCATTATTTAGTTTTGGAATAGCCACAGCCCTTAGGTAGAAGAGCAAGTTTCATTATAGAGGTCTTACCACTGGAGTAACTAAAAGATGAAAGAAGCCATCATGTGATCCCCCTAGCTGGCAACAATGCAAAACTGAAATGTCAGTTCTTGGTGGGGTTGGCTTTTGTAGTCGTATAATGCCTGCTAACAGTCATGTGATTTGATGCCACTCAGATGCTCAGCCTTCAGAACTTGAAAAGGATGTTTATAATCAGGTGAATGTAGTATTAAAGGATGCCGAAGGAATTCTGGATGATTTACAGTCGTATCGAGGAGCGGGCCTGGAGATACGAGAGGTGAATTTCTTCTTAAAGTTAATTAACTGTATTTTTTCATAAAGCTGTGTTTTTGTTTTTTTTTTTTGTTTTTTTTGTTTTTTTTCCCCTCTAAAAAAGCGTTGTTTCGCTTTGCCGCCAACCAGCTTATAACTAACATTTCCCAAGCCCAGATTTTTATTGAAAAGACTAATCGGATTCTTGTGTTAGCAATAACACCAATGTCTCTTAATAACTTGTTTGCTATATAAATCCTAGTGGGGCTCTTTCTTGGAGACTATAAATGCCAACCTTCTCCCCAATGCTCTTCAGTGCTCCCACATTCAACCTAATAATTTCTAGCCGCTGTCTTCTTCCTCATTGGGCAGATTAATGGCAGCGGCAGCCATTGGCTCTTGCTGCTGTCAATCAAATGCTGTGATGTGGGGGGCATCTGGTCTGTGTCAATAGACTCACACTAGGCAGCTTGGAGCAAGCATGAAATGCACGAAAGTCATTTTCCCTGGGGGCATTTGCCAAAAAGGAGGGGCCTGGAGCGCCAGTGGGGGTCCTAAAAAAAAAAAAAGAGGATCGGGCTGCTCAGTGCAAAACCATTGCACAAAGCAAGCAAGTAAGTATGTTTATTTTGGTTTAAAAAAAAAAAAAAAAAGGTTTATAATCACTTTAAATCTTTAAATCCCTAGCCTAAGTTTACCCAAAATAAAAAAAACATAAGGAACACAGCTTACAGTTAATATGATGTGTCCCTTGTGCTGATTCTTCTTTTTTTAGGAGAAATCTTCTTCCGTCCTACCCTACACTGCTGTAAAGATCCTGTGTCATTTATAGAAACTATAATATGTCTTCTGTGAGTGGTGGATCTGGCAGGAAAGGTTGGGTGTAGTTAAGCTTTCTTAATGAAACCTCTTGACAGCCCCTTAGTTGTATTAACTCCCACTACACTGGAAGATTACAGTGGAGGGAGAAGAGAGGAGGGAGGATGGTAGAATGCGGGAAGATTTCTCCTACGAGAAGAATCGGCACAAGGGACACATTATACAAAGCTGTAAGTTGTGTCCCTTGTGCTGATTTTTATGTGTTTGGTTTTAGTTAAATGTGGGTTTCTAAAGTTTTTCTTAATCATTTTCACTGTAGAGGCGTATACAGATTGTAGAGAGCAAGCTCCCCATCTTTTTTTTTTCTTTAGACAGGATATGGTTAAGATTAGGTTAGGGTGGATTATGATTTGTCTAGGGCAGCGCTTGCATAATGGATTAGGCTAGTTTAAAGGGTACCAATAGAATTATGATCAGACTAGGGCAGAGGTTTTAGTCCAAGTTAAAATAAAAAGCATTTGGGTAAGGTTAGGGTAAGGGGGGTTACAGTTAGAATTAGGTGAATAAGTAATCATCCAAGAGCTAGAAGCAGAAGAGAAAATCCATTTTTTTTGTAAAGCTCTGTCCATTTTGTAGACCAACTTCAAGAGGGGGGGGGGGGGCTTCTTGAGGAAGAAATGAAAGTCAGCAATTTTCCATTTTGAATTAAATTTGAATGCTGTTGTAGCTTGGAGAACACAACTGATGACTAGTACAATCTCTTAGGGGTCCATTTAAAAAAGCTGTTTAACCACTTGCTTACTGGGCACTTAAACCCCCCTCCTGCCCAGACCAATTTTGAGCTTCCAGCGCTGTCGCACTTTGAATGACAATTGCGCGGTCATACAACACTGTACCCAAATGAAATTTTTATCATTTTTTTCCCACAAATAGAGCTTTCTTTTGGTGGTATTTAATCACAGCTGGGGTTTTTATTTTTTGCTAAACAAACAAAAAAAGATGGAAAATTTTGAAAAAAAAAAAAAAATCATGTTTAATAGTTTGTTATAAAATTTTGCAAACAGGTAATTTTTCTCCTTCATTGATATGCACTGATGAGGCGGCACTGGTGGGCACTGATAGGCTGCACTGATGGGCACGGATAGGCACAGATAAGGCGGCACTGATAGGCACAGTTAAGGCGGCACTGATAGGCACAGTTAAGGCGGCACTGATAGGCACAGTTAAGGCGGCACTGATAGGCACAGTTAAGGCGGCACTGATAGGCACAGTTAAGGCGGCACTGATGGGGGCAGTTAAGGCGGTACTGATGGGGGCAGTTAAGGCGGTACTGATGGGCACAGATAAGGCGGCACTGATGGCCACGGATGGGCGGCACGGATGGGCGGCACAGATAGGTGGCACTGATGGGGGGCAGTGATGGGCGGCACTGATGGGCACTTATGGGCACTGGTAGGTGACACTGATGGGCACTGATAGGTTGCACTGATGTGGGTGCTGATGGGTGGCACTGATGTGGGTGCTGATGGGTGGCACTGATGTGGGTGCTGATGGGTGGCACTGATGTGGGTGCTGATGGGTGGCACTGTGGGCACTGATGGGTGGCACTGTGGGCACTGATGGGTGGCGCTGATTGATGGCACTGTGGGCACTGATGGGTTAATATGGTGGGCACTGGTAGGCAGCACTGCTGCCTATTGTTTTTTGTTATAAGATCGCCGTGATCGGGACTGATGTCCCGATCACGGCCGCCGGTGATCGGGTTTTTTTTTCCTCCTCACGCTGTCAGCGCGAGGAGGAAAAATAGCCGATTACCGGCTCTGTTTACATCACATGATCAGCTGTCATTGGCTGACAGCTGATCATGTGGTAAGGGGTTGGGACCAACCCCTTACTCTGATCTGTGATCAGGCGAGTCTCATAGACTCGCTGATCCCCGAGCGCGCCGCACGCGCCCTGCAGGGGGCGCGCAGGCCGCTCGCGCACGGGACGACGTCAATGGACGTAGTCCCGGCAATTTAGATCCGCGCTGTTGCCGTCATTTGGCAATGGCCCGGATCTGAAGCAGTTAAAAAAAAAATCACTGCACATTTATAAAGCACAGTGGGGGGCTTTACAAATGTGCATTTTGCTCTGCTGTCTTTTGGGAGTTGAATGCTGTCTAAGTGAAATAGCAGAGAAAAAAAAGTCAATGGGGAAGGCAAAATATTTTTTTTCAATTTGATAGAGTAAGGGAGGGTTATAACCTCCTGTGGAATTTTTTTTCGCCATCTGTGTCCCATTGCACAGATTTCCATTCACTTCCTGTCCCATAGCCAAACAGGAAGTGAGAGAAAAGCCCTCCAAATTAAGGGAGTTACTTGAGTTACCCCCAGGTCACCAGGACTATTGTCCCCATTGGAAGATTTCCCCTCTATTACTTTTCTGGGGACAACCTAAAATTTGGGCTTTTCTTTTACTTTCACTAAGTGCTGCACTTGCTCTAAGCACTGTATGTACAGCATATAGCTTCAGCTACATACAGTACACAGTGCTGGGTTCCAGCTGTGAGACCGATACTTCTGGGAAAAATAATAGAGTTGGTCGGAATGGTGCTCAGCCATTCATAGGCAACTTTTTATTCTTTGAGTCCTTCCTCTGATTGGCTGTTTCGGAGAGCGTGATGTCATCAGACTGCCTCTCCGCTAAAGGCCAATCAGGGGAAGCTTTGTAGTCATTTACAATATACAAAGCTGCGTATGAATGGCTGAGCGCCAACTCTATATTGTTCCGGGTGTGAGAAGGGAAGTCTCTGTCTCGCAGCTGAAGCTACATGCAGTACTTCAGGTGCTTAAAGATATTGCAACACTTGGTGAAGGAAATGGTTCCTTTGGACCAGCTTGGTGCAAACAAACTATTTAAAGTGACAGGAAACATGGACATCAGCTTTAAGGGGCATTTCTTATTAGTGATCCTGAATCAGAGGCTGCTCACCTTCTTCTACGGCATCACGTCTTTGCACGCCAAACCAGCAACATGTCACTTCATTGTAGTTCCCTCACTGCTGTGTACTCTGATTTTGCTGCACAATAGTGAGCTTCTCATAGTGTGTTTTAGAAGCTGCAGCAAGTCAGATAGAGCCCGCCTCCTGTCTTGGCTAGAGAATTTGAGTATCATCTCTATCTCTTTCCTCCCCAGCCTTACTATCCCTGGCTCACCCCTTGCATTCATTGGATTTCAGTTCTTTTAGGCCCCTTTCACACAGGGGAGACTTCATAAAGCACGTCCACCTGCTCAGCAGGAGATTTCTCCGCTGATTCCTGCTGAGCAGGTGGATGACCGGTCCATGTTCGCTCCACTTATGCAGAGCAGACATGGACATAGCCCCGTTGTTCTCTATGGGGCAGTCAGACCACCTGTCGGTTTCCATCTGACTGTCATCCGATAAGCCAGACGGATAGGGAATAGGTTACCCATCCGTCTGTTTTTGGTGGACAAGATCAGATCGGATGCTGGCGGGCGTCAGCGGACATGTGACTGCTCCATAGAGAACAATGGATGGTCCGATCAGGTCCACCTGAAAAAACTGACTGGCGGACCTAAACGGATCGCCTGTGTGAAAACAGTCTAAGTCATGGCACCTCAGCATCACATGTGGGTGTTATCTATAGCAGTCTGCCTAGGAACACCCAGTGCACCAGACTGACATCCACCCATCAAGGCATTTTGATATTTGCATACCCCCCCCCCCCCAAGAGGCAGCCCACCGCTTGGGGGTTTTTGAGAGGAGTACTGAGGCAGGGTGTAGTGATGTTTTCAGAAAGCTATGTAGTACCACTTTCCACAAGCCATGATCTGCCTTCATTGCCTAGAGAAGGACAGAGATTCAGGGAGATCATTGGCCTAAAATAATTGGTTTCATATAAAAATATCATTCGCATGGGAAAGGAGAAACAAGAGAGAGGCAAAAAGTAAGCAGAATAAAATTTGGCTTTAAAATGAATAAAATGTTTTTGTGTGTTGTGACACACAGCAGGAAGTGAAAGAAAATCTTCCCAGTGGGTATGACAGAACCACTAAAAACCTCATAAATATTTCAACTCTTTCTAAAAATAAAAAAGATTGCCTTGAGCTGTACTTTGTTTTGGTCCAGCTGCTTAATGAATGTGCATCCCTTACGAGTTATTGATTGCTGAAAGGCAGATCACTGCAAATCTCCATGGGCACGTCACATGAAGCCATAAAACTGCTCTTCCCTCTAAATAAATGACGTTTTAGGTTCATTTCACAAAGATGACGGTAAATCATCTTGTTTCCAGGCAATACAACATGCTACTGATGAGAAGTTGCAGGAGAAGGCATGGGGAGCAGTCGTCCCTCTGGTCGGCAAACTAAAGAAATTCTACGAATTCTCTCAGAGACTAGGTAAGTGTTTAATTCACGGCATATATGGAAATTTGTTTGCAGGTTGTGTAGTGAGGTGCTTACTGTAGAATGTGCTCTGTTTGGGATGCCTTTATTTCAATGAATGACAAGTTTAAAGCTGAACTCCAGGAATTGAACCACTTTACGTGTGCAGACATGCTATGAGTTCAGTCCAATAAGGTGAATGCCCCCTCATGGACGTATCTCTTTTATTTACATCTGACAGCTTTATGGAGCTCTGGGAGGATAGCTATCGCTACACCCCAGGTTTCTGGAAGGAGAGATGCTGTTTTCTCACACAGCAGCTCTGTCTGCACCTTCCCTTTGCTGCCTATTCACTGAAGCCTTTAAAGTTTGTGAATGGGTTCACATAATACAAAACGCTCTGATTGGACAAGAGGAGGGTTGGGCATAGCAGCTGCACCTGAAAGAGACCAGAAGGTCCAGTGTTGGCGCTCTGGAAGTGTAGCCATAGCTATCCTGGAGCTGTACGATAAAGAGATAAGTCCACTAGGTGGCATGCGCCTCGTTGGACTTCATATTATACCAGCGCATTTTACAAAGTGGCTTTGTTCCTGAAGTTCAGCTTTAAATCCTTACAATTACATTGGAGAGTAAGCACAAAAGATGAGTGGCAGGGAAAAGGAAAGAAGTCTGTTCTCTAGGCTAGCATACTTGTTCTCACTGCAAAACCCTCACATAAAGCCTCTGTCTATACTTTGAACACTACCATCAGGCAGATCCCAGCGCATCTCACCCTTGCTTGCAGATCAAGGAAGACTTTTCCAACAGGTCTTCAAAAAGCTCATCATTGCCCCTTATTCCATTAACATGACCTCTGGTCTCAGAAGGTGGGAGAAACAGGCTGCGATAGAGAGAATTGAGAATTGTACTGTTGCCTCCAGTCGGCACGAAGAGCTGCATCCTCATGAATAGCCCAGGGGGTAATAGTGAATAATAATACTACATGGCTTTACCTAGAAGATCAATAGATGACAATGCTCTGCCAGCATTTGCTAGCTGGTTTATTTACCTCCACATGCCCAAATTTGTAGTTTGTTCGCCCCAAAGGCACGTGCCAGTTTTACATTGAAGTTACTTATGCATTAATTTTATTAGCTCTTACAGTATCTCACAAAAGTGAGTACACCCCTTTTGTAAATATTTTATATCTTTTCATGTGACAACACTGAAGAAATGACACTTTGCTACAATGTACAGTAGTGAGTGTACAGCTTGTATAACAGTGTAAATTTGCTGTCCCCTCAAAACAACTCAACACACCACCATTAATGTCTAAACCGCTGGCAACAAAAGTGAGCACACCCCTAAGTGAAAATGTCCAAATTGAGCTCAATTAGCTGTTTTCCCTCCCCGGTGTCATGTGACTCATTAGTGTAACAAGGTCTCGGGTGTGAATGTGGAGCATGTGTGTTAAATTTGGTGTTATCGCTCTCACGCTCTCATTCTGGTCACTGGAAGTTCAACATGGCACCTCATGGCGAAGAACTCTCTGAGGATCTCAAAAAAAAAAATTGTTGCTCTACATAAAGATGGCCTAGGCTATAAGAAGTTTGCCAAGACCCTGAAACTGAGCTGCAGCATGGTGGCCAGGACCATACATCGGTTTAACAGGCCTCGCCATGGTCAACCAAAGAAGTTGAGTCATATCCAGAGGTTGTCTTTGGAAAATAGACATATGAGTGCTGCCAGCATTGCTGCAGAAGTTGAAGGGGTCAGCCTGTCAGTGCTCAGACCATATGCCGCACACTGCATCAAATTGGTTTGCATGGCTGTAATCTCAGAAGGAAGCCTCTTCTAAAGATGATGCACAAGAAAGCTGCAAACAGTTTGCTGAAGACAAACAGACTAAGGACATGGATTACTGGAACCATGTCCTGTGGTCTGATGAGACCAAGATAAACTTATTTGGTTCAGATGGTGTCAAGCGTGTGTGGTGGCAACCAGGCGAGGAGTACAAAGAGTGTCTTGCCTACAGTCAAGCATGGTGGTGGGAGTGTCATGGTCTGGGGCTGCATGAGTGCTGCTGGCACTGGGGAGCTACAGTTCATTGAGGGAACCATGAATGCCAACATGTACTGTGACATACTGAAGCCGAGCATGACCCCCTCCCTTCAGGAACTGGACAGCAGGGCAGTATTCCAACTTAACGACTCCAAACACACCTCCAAGATGACCACTGCCTTGCTAAAGAAGCTGAGGGTAATGGTGATGGACTGGCCAAGCATGTCTCCAGACCTAAACACTATTGAGCATCTGTGGGGCATCTTCAAATGGAAGGTGGAGGAGTGTCTCTAACATCCACCAGCTCTGTGATGTCATCATGGAGGAGTGGAAGAGGACTCCAGTGGCAACCTGTGAAGCTCTGGTGAACTCCATGCCCAGGAGGGTTAAGGCAGTGTTGGAAAAAAATGGCCACACAAAATATTGACACTTTGGGCCCAATTTAGACATTTTCACTTAGGGGTGTACTCACTTTTGTTGCCAGCGGTTTAGACATTAATGGCTGTGTGTTGAGTTATTTTGAGGGGACAGCAAATTTACACTGTTATACAAGCTGTACACTCACTACTTTACATTGTAGCAAAGTGTCATTTCTTCAGTGTTGTCACATGAAAAGATAGAATAAAATATTTACAAAAATGTGAGGGGTGTACTCACTTTTTAGTGAGATACTGTATAGTCACAGTAAGCATTGAGTTTCCTGAACTCTTATACACATTATTGCAATGGATAGATCATTGTGGCTGCATACACGTAAGCCTCATAAAAGCTAACTCCATCATAAATAGATGTTTGGTGTACCGGCTAGCAAACAACATCTGTAAGCTGTGGAGACTCCACTTATGGGTGAATTCCCCATTTTACTAAATTGCCCCGCTCATAACCAACCTCAATGACACAGTCCTGCTGCCTGATGGAATCCCCATAATATAAAAAGACAAATAGCTGGACAATCCAGCTACATGAGAATGACCATGACAAAATCAGCAATGGCAAATCACCACAGGCTATGTTTACCATTACACGCTTTTAATCCGTTTGCATGCATTACTATTCATCCTTCTGGAAGGTTTGTTTTATGGAAAACTACATTAGACATGCAGGTACTCCTGCATCCTACCATAGTGTGGAGCTGTGAATGCAGCCTGTAACTCCCAGTGTTCAGAATAATCATTTTTTAACCACTTCCCACCCAGCCAATGTACATCATCGGCAGGTACTTTATATTTCCGGGAGGACGTATGGGTACATCCTCCTGCTCCTACATGCCCCCTGAAGCCTGCAGCGGTGCAATCTGTAACTGCTGTGCACACAGCAGATCACAGTTGTCTGTACTGGGCCACTGTGATTGGCCCAAAGTACCATGTGATCACTGTGACCAATCAAATCAATCACAAATTCACTAGTAAACAACGGTCATGAATGGCATCCACTCATGATAGCATTATTTACTTTGTGATCTCTGTGATTGGTCACAGTGATCACAGGGTACAGGGCCAACCACAGTGGCCCTGTACTATGTGATGGCTGTGGTCAATCACAGCGATCACATTGGTTAACAATGAATCACAAATGAAAGCCATTCATAACAGTTAATGATTGCATTTACAGTGATAATCACTGTAATAAGCAATCCTAGTGTGTAAAAAAATAAAATAAAACATCTCTTCCACACCCCCAACACCCCATCCCTAGCAGTGTCCCTATGTTGACAATGCATTATTCTAGTGCCAGTATGTAAAAATTTTATAAAAAAACAAAAACAAAAAACAATTACTAGCTGCCTAGCTATTACACACTGTCCTGTCTGCTTATTGTGCTCAACCACTTCCTTTAAGTGTATGTAAAGCCAAAACATTTATTTTGGAGAGTAGGTAATGGTTAAGACCCCTGTTAATTTTTTGTGTTGTCTGCATCCTTCCAGGGGGATTTCCCCTCTCTTCCTTTCCCAGAGACACAGCAGGAGGTAAGAGGAGATCTCTTCAAAGTGAGGGCATATCCACTCTTAAACATTGGTTAATAGAACAGTTTTCCTCACTGGAAGATTCCCTCTCACTTCATTTTTTATGACAAAATGTTTTATTTCCCTTTGCTTTTTGTACCAAAGACAGTGGCTACCAGGGCCAGTTAAAGGGGACACAGCAATAAAAATCTGACAGGTTCTATTCTAGGAGACGCTAAATGAAATTGCTGACCATGCACATGTTAGCACATAATTGCAGCTAGAATGTGTATTTCATCACACCATCAACACAGTCTGAAGGAAATGTATGTCGAATGAATAAACCCCTAAAAATGGAGGAACTATCACTGGACAGGATGAACAAATACACCCATACGGGCCTGTTTGCTCAGTTTTAAGATCACTGCCGAGCATAAACACATCGACACGTGAACCAACTTGACTTGTGTGATACAGAGCATTTCACCTGATGCCCCCAATCTGATCAAGGATAGACATCATCCCTTAACTACCCCTAACAATTTATAGAAGTACTAGGCTTTACTTCTACCACACCTCTTCCATAGCACCTATCCCTGCCTGGCCATTGCCACTTGCCCTATCATTCCTCCATACTCCTATTTCATCCCAGCGCACATTAACCACTTATTGACTAAACCTTTTTTGATACTTGTTGCTTACAAGTTAAAATCTGTATTTTTTACTTAGAACCCACAAACATTATATATGTATATATATAATTAGCAGCGGTCTTTCAGAAGAAATTTTTTAGGAAAAAAATATACTTCAGTGAATTAAAAAAAAAAAAAAAAAAAAAAACTACACTGCAAAGTTAGCCCAATTTTTTTTGTATAATGTGAAAGATGATGTTACGCCGCGAGAATCGGGATCTTCTAAGCAAAAAAAATTGTGATTATAATTTGATCCAGAATCGTGCAGCTCTGCCATCTACCCTGTCTGGAGTGAGATGTGGATAAGAGATGATATCACAAGCACACCCATATGATTTTTTTTTTTTAAAACACATTTTTTATTTAAGTAGCAAGCAGTTTTCAAGACACCCAAAGAACAAAATATAATAAAATGCACCCGTTAACGTTAACTTCTGACCATTATGACAGCCTTACAGAATAGTATTGTGAGGGTGATGACACATATAGACTGGGTAAAGTAAAAATTTCCCTGTCACAGTTAGAAGTAGTGTCATACCATGGAAAGATATGAGCAATGACTAAGTCAACAGAGAGCTCTAAAAAATAAAATAAAAATAAAAAAGTGGATTTCATGCAATCAAAAAAAAAGCAACATAGGCGTGATAAAAGCAAATACAGGGTACGCCTATGACGAAGGAGGGAACTGCCAGAGTTTTATATATAAAAGGAGGAAGGAATGAAGAGATGGATGAGTGAAGAAAAGAATAAGGAAAAATTAGAGGGGGAGAGGCAGAGGGCCAGTTTTGGGAAGGTGTCTCGGCTCTTAATTGTATAGTTTGATAACAGCGCAGCCATTGGCTCCTGCTGCTGTTAATCAAATCCTATGATGCGGGGGACGGGGCAGAGTCCTGCATTCTGTGTCTACGGACACAGTGTGAAGCAGTACTCGGGAGCGTGCCTGCATGGGTGTCCACCAAGGACAGCGCTTCTCCAATGTGGGCAATTGATGTGGGGAGAAGCCACCAGCGCCGATGACTGACCCCAGAAGAGGATGATCGGGGTCACGCTGTGCAAAACAAACTGCACGGTGAAGGTAAGTATGACATGTTTGTTTTTTTTAAACCATGAGGATTTAGTAACCCTTTAAGGAGATGACGGAGTACAGATTTTTAGCAGGTATATTTGAGGCATCACCAGCAGTGGTCAGTGGTATTGGGGAAGTTTTTATGTAAGAGAGATGGGGTATGATACCAACAGGTTAAAATTTTGAAATTGGTTTCCTGAACTCTCATACAGATCGAAGATTTTTAGGCAAACCGACTATTATTTTGCTGATCCGCTGTAAATGTCCAATTCACACTTTTCAAGAAAGGGCAACTGGTAATCATCTGGAAGTGCTACCAGCAGAGAGTACATCTTCAACAGCCTGTGAGGCAGAGCCCCTTGGTCAAAGCAATATTCCTCTAAGTGGCGGTGAAAATTAAGTGGTGGTGGGAACACAAAAAATTATGTAACTGCAAAGCCCTCCTGAAGTCCAAACAGAAAGGGTCTGCAGAGTCCGCCAGGGCCTGCAAGGTGGGCTAAGCATCCGCTACCAAGAAATGGGAGACCTGATAGCACCCGGACTCGATCAAAATGCAGAAGGTCCTGTCTCCAAGGCCTGACGAAAAATGCATGTAGCCAAAAATCGGGATAAACAGAGTCAACTGAGGATAAAGTGGTGGGGCAGAGAAGCGAGTAACAAGTGCACACCGTAGGTCCTATTAAAGGGTGGCCTTGAGGAAGGAGGGCAAGTCATTATAGCACCACGGCGATCTACGCAGCGGTATCCGGCTTTGGGTATATGATCCCTTTTTTAGTGCACTTTGATTTCCTCAGACGACAGCCAACCCAAGAGCCATTGTAGAACCTCCTCCTGATATATCAAGGTTGTACTTCACCCATGGTTTTCACACACCTCCACTGAGTCAATCAAATAGTTTTCCATGGTAAACCATACTTAGCCAGAGTTCTTTAAAGCAGAGTTCCACCCATTTAAAAGTCAGCAGCTACAAAAAGTGTAGCTGCTGACTTTTAATAAACAGACACTCACCTGTCCCACGGTCCAGCGATGCGGGCACACGAAGCCTCGCTCCTCTCCCCCTCCTCTCCACTGCGCTGGCAATGTAACGGTGGGTGCCCGGCTGTGACTTCACAGCCGGGCGCGCACTGCGCATGTGCATGCGCGAGCCGCGCTGCGCGTTGTAAATGGCCGGGCAATCTTCTGGGACTTGTCCCAGAAGATTGCAGGGAGGGAGGGGGGAGAGCTGAACTTCCTTCAGGGGCGGAAGTGGGAGCTGGGTACCTGTCAAAAATGGGTACCCGCACGCACCCCCCCCTCAGGGGGTCACCAGTACTTAAAGTGGAAGTTCCATTTTTGGGTGGAACTTCGCTTTAACGAGTTTTGATTGGTAACCTAATTGCTTTGCTCTATACCAATATCACCCTTTACTTGCTTTGGCTATTGTTATGGCTACTGTGACAGATTTAACTGAGGCGGGGGCTTCTGGAGGGGACTGCAGAGTAGCCTCTTGCCTACTGACTATGGACCCTGGCTTTTGAGGGGGCTTTATTCTTTGGGAGGGGTGTGTCCGGGGGACCTTTTGGAGTGTTTTTTCTTTAGATTTGGGTCCATGTCTCCCTAAAACACACAGACTCTGAAAACTGGAGGACCCAGATAAAGATTTGGGGCTTCTATGCCCAAACCAGCATTGACTGCTTCACACCCCCCTAGACTCAGAGACTTAGAGCAAATGTTAACATAATCAGCTCAAAACAACCTGATGCTGGGGTCTCTTGCTATGATCTGTTTACTAAGGTGTTTTTCTCTCATGGTATAATTTCCCCATTTGGTGCCCCCAGGTGTGAACTCCAATTCCGCTTACACACGATCGCACATTCCGACAACAAAATCCATGTTTTTTTTTTCTGAAGGATGTTGGCTCAAACTTGTCTTGCATACACACGGTCACACAAATCTTGTCGGAAATTCCAATCGCCAAGAATGCAGTGACGTACAAGTACGACAAGCCGAGAAAAAATGAAGTTCAGTAGCCAGTGCGGCTCCACGCATGCTTGATTCCGAGCATGCGTGGAACTTTGTGCGTCGGAATTGTGTACACACGATCGGAATTTCTGACAACGGATTTTGTTGTCGGAAAATTTGTGATCCAGATCTCAAATTTTGTTTGTCGGAAATTCCGACGGAAAATGTCCGATGGTGCCTACACTCGGTCGGAATTTCCGACAACAAGCTCCCATTGAACATTTCCCATTGGAAGATCCGACCGTGCGTACGCGGCATTATTGTTAATTGAGTCACCTATTGTTTCTGCCTGGCTGCTAATTTTCTTGGACATGCGACTAGCATTGTGTCAACTTTACCTTGTTACAGAACCATTTTGGGATGTTTATGCTTGCAGTTCATTAGATGTATTATTGTTTAGGATAATGTGATCAATCTCTTACCTGATTTTGTGTGGTATATATTCTGGGTCAGTTTACAATAACGTCAGTTCCAGTTTGCACCTAAGCTAGTGTCGTCTAGTTCTTGGGTGGTCAGCTATAATACCTGGTTCTTTGTTCCAGAGTGGAGGAAGCTGTATCTTGGCGGAGGCACCCAGGTTGGGTGCCAGACAGTCCGTCACAGCTACTATGATCTTTGTTGACTCTAGTTCCTTATTATCCTTTTTATGTACTGTTCTGTACATCTGTTGTAAAATATCAATATTCCACATTTTTTTTGTGGCATAAAAAAATCAGTTTGAGGTTCTAAGCCAGCATTTCGAAACCTTTTTTCAGTCACAGCACCCTTCGAAAGTATTGCCAGATCCTGAGCCACCCCAGCCCAAAATGTAAAAAACTTAAATGTCGCTTAACAATAATGCCTGGGATGATGCACATGACCGCATTGATGAAATTAACTTTACCCCCCATCACATTAGAGCCTCTCATCATGACAAATTCCCCCCCATCACCGAGTTTTCTCATAGCATCAGAGCCCCCCCATCACCGAGTCTTCTCATCGCATCAGAGCCCCCTCATCACCGAGTCTTCTCATAGCATCAGAGCCCCCCATCACTGAGTCTTCTTATAGCATCAGAGCACCCCATCACCGAGTCTTCTCATAGCATCAGAGCCCCCCATCACCGAGTCTTCTCATAGCATCAGAGCCCCCCATCACCGAGTCTTCTCATAGCATCAGAGCCCCCCATCACCGAGTCTTCTTATAGCATCAGAGCCCCCCATCACCGAGTCTTCTTATAGCATCAGAGCCCCCCATCACCGAGTCTTGTCATCACATCAGAGCCCCCCTTCACAGAGCTGCCCATTCCTACAGTCTACTCTTCACATCAGAGCCCTACATTTTGGCTTCAGTAGCATGGCAGAGGGCAGGAGGAAGAATATTTTAAGGGTTCAATAAATGACATATCTTGTTGTCTTTTTCTAAGCATGGAAGTGTAAGTGGCTCTTGTAAGCTGCATATTGCAGGAAAGACACAAGGGCTCCTATTTATAACAGAGGCCTGCATCGTATCTTATGCAGAGTTCAGTTGTACGTACAGATTGTTTGACATTCACTTGTATATATCTCCAGCAGCACCTTCTCAACAGCTGGGTAATGTATACCTCATGATCTGTCCATGAGAATTCACTGATGTGTAATGTTATGTGCTCTGTAAGCTTACAGCCTCATATACAAATAAGGTTATGCGTATTTCCAGAATCATCTCCTCACTCTCTTGTTCTTGCCATGTCACTGCTTCCCAGAGTCAGATTCCATTTTTTAGTGATAGAACAAGTAGGGCCACATCACTCACTAGTGATTCATTTTGAGTAGCAGTGATATACAGTATTGTGCAAAAGTCTTACTGAAAGTAAAGAATGCTTTTAGAAATAGAAGTGTTAATAGTTTTTTTTTTTTCATCAATCAACATAATAGAAAGTAAATAAATAGAAGAGAAATCCAGATACAATCAATATTTGGTGTGACCGCCATTTGCCTTCAAAACGGCATCAATTCTTCTAGGTACACTTGCACACAGTTTTTGAGGGATCTCAGCAGGTAGGTTGTTCCAAACATCTTTGAGAACTAATCTCATATCGTCTGTGGATGTAGGGTGCCTCAAATCTTTCTGTCTCTATGTAATCCCATTCAGACTCCCTGATGCGGAGATCAGGGCTTTGTGGGGGCCAAACCATCACTTTCAGGACTCCTTATTCTTCTTTACACTGAAGATGGTTCTTAATCACATTGGCTGTATGTTGGGGGTAGTTGTCCTGCTGCAGAATAAATTTGGGGCCAATCACACGCCCACCTAATGGTATAGCATAATGGATAACTATCTGCCTGTATTTCTCAGTACCATGGATTCTGACCAAATCCCCAACTCTGTTTGCAGAAATACAGCCCCAAACTTGCAAGGAACCTCCACCATGCTTCACTGTTGCCTGCAGACACTCATTTTTGTACCGCTCTCTAGCCCTTTGCCTACAAACTGCCTCCTGCTACAGCAAAATGTTTCACATTTTGACTCATCGGTCCAGAGCAACTGCTGCCATTTTTCTGCATCCCAACTTCATAGTTGAGATACTTAGCCTTGTTTCCATGTCCTATGCATTAAAACTTAGGAACTTGGGTAGAGAAAAATGGCAGCAGGTGCTCTAGACTGATGGATCAAAAAGTTAAATATTTGGCTGCAACAGGAGGCAGTTTGTTGGTGAAGGGCTGGAGAGCAATACAATAATGGGTGTCTGCAGGCAACAGTGAAACATGGCGGAGGTTCCTTGCAAGTTTGGGGCTGTATTTCTGCAAATGGAGTTGGAGATTTGGTCAGGATCCATGGTGTCCTCAATGCTGAGAAATATATGCAGATACTTATCCATCAGGGAGGCGTGTGGCTGGCCCCAAATATATTCTGCAGCAGGATAGTGACCCCAAACATAAAGCCAATGTCATTAAGAACTATCTTCTGTGTAAAGAAGAACAAGGTGTTCTGGAAATGATGGTTTGGCCCCCACAGAGCCCTGATCTCTACATCATCAAGTCTGTTTGGGATTACATGAAGAGACAGAAGGATTTGAGGCAGCCGACATCCACAGAAGATCTGTGGGTCATCCGTTCAAATCCCAACCACGACACTACCTGCCAGGAGATTTCATATTCTCCTTGTGCCTGCGTGGGTTTCCTCCCCGTACTCCGGTTTCCTTCCACACTCCAAAGACATGCTGGTAGGTTAATTGGCTCCATTGAGAGACGGTCACACTAACGTCATGCGAATTGTATGCGGTGAAAACTACATCAAATTCTCACATATGTGAACCCGGCCTAAGGAAACATTCCAGGCATGTAATCTTTTTACATGTAGTTACGTTGGTTCAACTTGTACCAGTGTAACAATGTATATACCATATCTGAACCATGCCCCTGGAGGCTGGAAATCACTCAAGTAGGCTCCACTACTCCAGTGGTCTCTACTTGCTTCCAGGTCCCGTCCTGAGCCACTGGTCTGATGCATTGTGAATACAGGAGGTCGGCCTCTCAGCACGAGCACAATTCAGAGAATGCTTTGCATTTTCTAAATGAATGCAAAGCATTCGCTGATTGAATGAGAGTGACTTCACCTCCCCACCTCATTGAATCAGCGAAAGTTGCATTCATTCAGAAAATGCAAAGCATTCTCTAAATTGTGCTGGTGCTGAGGGGCCGACCTGTATTCACAATGAATCAGGCCAGCCACTCAGCTTGGGACTCAGAAGCAAGTGGAGATTACTGGAGTAGTGGTGCCTTCTTCAGTGATTTCCAGCTCTCGGGGGGCATGGGCCGGATATAGTATATACATAGTTGCAGTGGTACAAATTGGATCAATGTAACTATTGGAATTCCTCTTTGAGAATCCAAGAGATGTTGATTCCATCAAGAAAGTTTTCTTTTTTTTTTTTTTTTTTTTTTTTTTTACAGGCAGTGTGTTTTGGGGGCTTCATCAGGGCTTATTGAACTTGTGGAGCTTAACGTTGGACTCTGAAAATGAATTGAAAGGTTTTGTTAAAGCTGACCTTTAACCACCTCAGCTCCGGAAGGTTTTACCCACTTTGTGACAAGGCCATTTTTTGGGATACGGCACTGCGTCGCTTTAACTGACAATTGCGTGGTCGTGTGACGTTGTATCCAAATAAAATTGAGGTCGTTTTTTCCTCACAAATAGTGCTTTCTTTTGGAGGTATTTTATCGCCCCCGCACTTTTTATTTTTTGCGCTAAAAAACTAAAAAATAAAGACTGACAATTTTGGAAAAAATAAACAAAATTTTTTACTTTCTGCTATAATACACATCCAAAAACAAATTTCTTTATCAGTTTAGGTCAATAAGTATTCTTCTACATATTTTTGGTAAAAAAAAAAAATCCCAGTATGCGTATATTGATTGGTTTTGCGCAAAAGTTTTATAGCGTCTACAAACTACGGGATTGATTCAGAGACCTTTATTTTTTTTTACTGATAATGGTGGCGATCTGCGATTTTTAGCTGGACTGCGAAATTGTGGCGGACAAATCTGACACTGAGTGACACTTTTTGGGGACCAGTGACACCAGTGATCAGTGCTATAAAAATGCACGGATTACTGTATAAATGGCACTGGCAGGGAAGGGGTTAACACCAGGGGCGATCAAAGGGTTAAATGGGTTAAATGTTCCCTTGGGAGGTGCTTACTGTGTGTGGCAGTCTCACACTGAAGGAAAAGAGTGATCTGTGATTCAGCTTAGCCGAATCACGAGATCTCTTTCACTTGTTGACAGATCCGTCGTTTGCCTTGTTTACACAGGCAAATGGCTGATCCATCTCTCCACAGAACGATCGGCGGGTCGCGGCGGCCGCCGGACCCGCTGATTGGCTCCCCCTGTGTCCAATCACAGCGGGCGCGCGCCCCCTAAACCGCGTTCACAAAATCACATATAGGTGCGTGATTTTGCGCACCCTGGCTGCTCCCTGCCGCAGTAAATGTACGTGGGGTGGTCCGGAAGTGGTTAAACAGATCTAAAAGACACAAATAATGCAGCTCCGTAATCAAGAATACATTTCTAAAGTATTTTCTTTTAAAACATACAAGCAGTGTAAGTACCTGAATCTGACCTGGTACTAGTCTTTTTTGCAGTCCTTGTATAGCAGGGCTGCAGTGTGAGAGGAAGTAACCGCACAAGAAGTCTATTCATCTTTCTATCAACTCTGACCAGCTTCCCTGTCCCTGCTGAAGAAAAGCATCCCCACAACATGATGCTGCCACCACCATGTTTCACGGTGGGGATGGTGTGTTCAGGGTGATGAGCAGTGTTAGTTTTCCACCGCACATAGCGTTTTACTTTTAGGCCAAAAAGTTCCAATTTTGGTCTCCTCTGACCAGAGCACCTTCTTTCACATGTTTGCTGTGTCCCCCACATGGCTTCTCACAAACTGCAAATGGGACTTCTTATGGCTTTCTTCTTGCCACTCTTCCATAAAGTCCATATTTGTGAAGTGCACGACTAATAGTTGTCCTGTGGACAGATTCTTCCACCTGAGCTGTGGATCTCTGCAGCTCCTCCAGAGTTACCATGGGCCTCTTGGCTGCTTCTCTGATTAAGGCTCTCCTTGCTGCATTTTCTGATGAAGATTTTAACAGTGCACCGTGAGATGTTCAAAGCTTGGGATACTTTTTTATAATCTAACCCTGCTTTAAACTTCTCCACAACTTTATCCCTGATCTGTCTGGTGTGTTCATTGGCCTTCATGATGCTATTTGTTCACTAAGGTTCTCTAACAAATCTCTGAGTGCTTCACAGAAAAGCTTTATTTATACTGAGATTAAATTACACAGGTGGACTCTATTTACTCATTAGGTGACTTCTGAAGGCAATTGGTTCCACTAGATGTTAGTTAGGGGTATCAGAGGAAAGAGGGCTGAATACAAATGCACGCAACACTTTTCAGGTATTTATTTGTAAAAAAAAATGTGAAAAACAGTTATTTTCCTTCCACTACATAATTATGTGCCACTTAGTGTCTGCGCTAGAAAATTTACACACAGCAGCGGCAATCAGTGAGGCAAACACAACAAACAGAAAAGATATACAAATGCCGCGCTTAGAAATTAAATAAATAAATAATCTATATGAAAGATTATTGATAAAAATTTAAATGTATATGAATCCTAATAAATAGTCCCAACGGTTGAAATTCAGTAAATATTATGATATACAGAGTGAATAAATCAAGTGGTGATATTAGTGTTGATAATTGAAATCCTAAAGGTATTCCCAACAGTCCAATTGATGGCACTCAATGATAGGTCGAAGCAGAGTGTGTGTAATCCCCAACAGATGAATGGCATGCTTACCAGATGCAAGCTAAAAACCGGGCGGGTGGCTTAACCCTGCCTGGGCCTTGATGTAATACCAATCACAGAAGGGAATGATATTCACACTCGCGTTGGATGTGCGTTGAGTCCACAGAAGTGTATTTAACCCAAAAAATAAAGTGACAACATAGCGTAATACTGACACAATAAATTATAATGAAATAAAAGAGTGACACTCACATGGTGAGAGAATATAAACTCCAATGAAGTAGACACCCAGTGTAATAGAAAATTAATAACCACAGATGCTACACAAAAGGCCTCCTTACCAGATTGTAATTATTGAGTGCAAATCATGAAGGTGAAGACCCTCTGCAAAGGAGAAGTAGTAGTGCACCCAACACCTCACAGACAAACAAATAGTGAATCCCGCAGTTATGTGAAGAATCGACCGAACTTATACGAATGAAAAAAGTGGCTCAGAGCACCAACACCACACAAAGGACCTGCTTACCAGATGCCAGATTCCAGAAGGCAAATTGATTATCAACCAGACGAAAAACCAGCTTAAAGGTAGAACAGTAGATGATCCGTCCCCGCAGCCTCAGCCGAGGGCACTGATCATATACCGCCCCGTGCTCACAGCTTACATGTGCCACTTTGTGTTGGTCTATCACATAAAATCTGAATGAAATACATTTCCATTTTTGGTCGTAACAGGACAAAATGTACAAAAATTCAAGGGTTATGAATACTTTTCAAGGCACTGTGTATGATCCAAAAGGCATATGGCTCAAATAAAGCATTGTGCGGCAAAACAATTTTTTGTCTTTTGTATTGTATTTTTTGTGTCTTTTTGTATTGAATTAATTCTTCTTATCCCTCGGGATTGAAACCAAAAACAAAAAAAAATGATATGCGGGCACTCCTTTATTCTGAATTTATTCATATTTCATCTGATTGCTGAACAATTACCAAAAACCTGACAGATGTTTAACCCTTCTCCGCTCTAATAATACAAGTTTTTACATTTATGCCTGTGTACCTGTAGGAGAGTTTCTCCCCACTTTCTGTCTCAGTGACACAACTGGAAGTTGTTGTTTTTTTTAAAAAAAAAATATATATATTTTTTTATATACTCTTGCCTGATGAAGGAACTGATGTAAAGAGCTTTGGAATATCGAAGTCATATAGCTTATGAGTTTGCAATGGCACCATCCATAGCATATCACTACAGCACTCAGAGATTTAAAGCTGATCTCCAGCTTTACTTCCACTTTAACTAGTTCATTTGGGCCAAGTTGGCCCAAACAAACCATTTCCTGTGCTAACGGGTGCACCCACTGGCCGCTCTGTATAAACTTTGTGTAGTCTCCACTCCATACAGTATACAGCACTGTGCTGCAACTGACTGGCCAAGGCGCAGATTATGACATTATCCACTCACCTCTTTGCCTCAGCCAATAAAAGAAAGCTCTGTATTAATTCAAAGTGTACAAAGCCGCCTATGAATTGCTGGTGCCACCCAACCTGACTCAATTTTATTCCAGATGTGGGATGGGAAGTTCGTGTTACACCTGTTAATGTAGGAAAAAGTTCAGCTTGCCTCAATCCTTCATTTATATCTCATCACATCATGTCTCGATGATGCATCAAACAGTGTGTGTATCCAATGGGTGGACATACGGGTACGTCCTCCCAGAAGCGTGCCTCATGTGCGCCCTCGGGGCTCGATCTGTGGACATACTGGATTACAGATCGGGGTACAGGGCCACTGTGATTGTCCCATGGTACCATCTGATCGCTGTGACCAATCACAGAGATCACATTACCAGTAGTAAACAGGGGTGACTTTTCATAGTCACAGCAATCACATGGTACAGGGCCAACCACAGTGGCCTTGTACCATGTGATAGCTGTAGCCAATCACAGCTATCACAGTAGTACTTAATGACTACAGGAATACAGCCAGATGTGTGCAAAATGATTGCTTATACAGAGATTATGGCTGTATAAGCAATCACTGTTGTCTCCAATCAACACCACCACACCAGTCACGGCGTTCCTGATCACCGCCACACCAGTTAGTGTCCCTGATTACTGCCACACCAGTCATAGTGTCACCATAAGGACTTTTTAACATGTGCAATGCTCTCTGAAGAGCCATCTGTGTTTAGATGGCTATTCAGAGAGCATTTAACATGAATTGAGAAGACGTATTGCCTCCTCACCACCTTATTTACCTTCTTCGACCCTACACAAGCATCCCCTTTTACTTGAATGGGTTGCGATCAGTGGGCATACAAGGGGTATAATTTTTGCCACAGCTGCAAAGTCATAGTTCTTCAGTCACCACCACACAAGCCACAGTTTTGCTAGAATCAGTGATGTTCACCACAGAATCATGCTAGTTTTTAATGGAGTGCTGTCTGAGGGCCCGATGTTCACGGTATCCAATATTGAGTTTTAGCCTTGTCCCCTGCACACAGAGATTTCTCCAAATGTTTTGATAATATAATGTACTGTATATCATGATATAATTAAAGTCTTTGCAGTTTTAGGTTGAGTTACATTATTCTGAAATTGTTTAGCAATTTTTAGACAAAGCTTTTCAGAGATTGGTGAACGTCTGCCCATTTTTACTACCAAGACACTCTGGGGTTGATTTACTAAACCCGGAGAGTGCACAATCTGGTGCAGCTCTGCATAGAAATCAATCAGCTTCCAGGTTTTATTGCCAAAGCTTAATTGAACAAGCTGAAGTTGAAAGCTGATTGGCTACCATGCACAGCTGCACCATATTCTGAGTGCTCCAGTTTTAGTAAATCAACCCCTCTGACTCTCGAAGTTGCTCCTTTTTATACCTGATCATGCTACTGACCTGTTGCCGATGAACCTAATTAGTTGCTAAATGTTCTTCCAGCTCTTCCTTGTTATTACCAATTCCTTTGCCAGATTTTTGTTGCTCTGTCCTAACTTTTTTTTTTTTTTTTTTGAGACGTGTCGCTGCCATCAATTTCAAAATTGCCAATTTTTTTTTTTTCATAAAATAGCACATTTTCTCTGTTTAAACATTTGATATGTTTTCTGCTGTAAATAAAATATGGGTTTATGAGATTTGCAAAGCATTGCATTCTGTTTTTATGTAGCTTTTACAGCATTCCAACTTTTTTAAAATGGGTTTTTTTTATACCATAGTTTTGTAGACTCCATAACTTTCACACAAATTAAATCATATACACTGGTCTGAGTTATTGTTACCAAGGAAATGTAGCAAAATATGCTTTGGCCTAAATTTATGAAGAAAGATTATTTATATGCAAAAATTTAACAAACACTAAGAAAAGTTTAGGGTTTTTTTTCATAGTTTTCAGTCTTTTTCATTTTATGTAGCAAAAATTAAAAATCCAGTGATGATTTAATTACACTAAAAGAAAGCTCTACCTGTCTAAATATATCTATCTATCTATATATATATATATATATATATATATATATAGAGAGAGAGATATATATATATATATATATATATCTATCTCTCTCTCTCTCTATATATATATATATATATATATATATATATATATATATATATATATATATATATATATATATATATATATATATATATATATATATATATATGGATAGATAGATAACAATTTCATTTGGGTACAGTGTTGCATGAGTAATTGTCCTGAGTTTTATAATCTATACCATTATTATTTGCTCCATTTAGAGGCAGCATTGCGTGGACTGTTAGGAGCGTTGACCAGCACCCCCTATTCCCCAACACAGCACCTGGAGCGAGAGCAGGCTCTTGCCAAACAGTTTGCAGAAATTCTTCACTTCACCCTCCGCTTTGATGAGCTTAAGGTATGATGATAGTGCCAGACTGTTTCTATTCAGGCTGTTTATTTTGTGTTATTGCAAGTGTGTCTAATTCAAGAAAACGGAATGTAAGTGCAAAATGGCATCAACAGTGACTGGTTCCTAGTTTTGGTTCTCACCAGGTAGAGCTGCACGATTAATCGTTAAAGAATCGAGATCGCTATTCTACCCCCCTCTCGATCTTAAAGCATTTCCTTGTTTCAGTGCAGAGAGTTCTCTGCTAAAGCCGACAGCTGTCAAAAAAAAACAAACAAAAAAACAGGCAGCCTGCCAAGTTTCTCACAATATCACTTAGGTGGAGAGAAAGAGAAACATTGTAACGTATAGTTCATTTACATCAAAGGGATGAACTTCCGTCTGTAAATGAGGTCAGTTTAACCACTTAAAGACTAAGGGCCAGTTCACACCATAGAAATGCAGTGCGTTCCAGATGCTTTTCTGCATGCGCATTTTTTATGCAATCCAGTGCATTTTTTCCTCTTTTTTTTTTCTTAAACCTAAATAGGGACATGTGTTTTCCAATGCAATTTTTTTTATTTGCGTTTTAGGTGCGTTCCAGTGCGTTTTTGATGCTTTTTACAGCGTTCCAGTGCAGGAAAAAAGGCAGCATGTTCTACTTTTTTTCTGGAACTGGAACGCACTGGAACTGCAAGCACTGGAGTGAACTTTGCCATTAAAGACCATATAACCTACTTTCCATGCATTTTTTGATGCAGAAAAAAACTGGACTGGATGTGGTGTGAACTGGCCCTAAACCTTTTTCTGACACTTGTTGCTCTGACACTTGTTGCTCTGACACTTGTTGCTTAAGTTAAAATCAATATTTTTTACTAGAAAATTTTTAGAACCCCCAAACATTTAATATATTTTTTTATAGCAGAGACCCTAGAGAATAAAATGGCGGTTGTTGCAAAATTTTATGTCACACTGTGTGACATTTGTGCAGCGATCTTTCAAATGCATTTTTATTTTTTTTTTGCAAAAAATACACTTTAATGAATTAAAAAAAACTAAACGGTAAAGTTAGCTCAATTTTTTTGTATAATGTGAAAGATGATGTTACGCCGTGAGAATCGTGATCTTTATTCTAAGAAAAAAAACCTGTGATTCTCATTTTAGCCAGAATCGTGCAGCTCTACCACCAGGCATACCATCTGCATGGAGTACATTCCTTGTGTTTGCATAGGTTTCAGCTTAATCCGGCAATCCACAAAACACGACTGTACATTTGGTTTCTGAGCATAAACTTCATTTTAATTTAAATGTAAATTTTTAACTTATTTCCTATTTTAACTCTTTATTAACCATAATAAGTCCTAATTGACTCTTCCTCCCCCTTCTCCCTTAGCTATTATTTTCATGCTGAATTTTGTTTTGTTTTTTTTCTATTTATCTAACCATTATTAATCAAACTTTATTTTTAATAATTTGGTTGGTTTGTGTTGGATTTAAAAAGTGCAGAATTGGAAAAAGACACTTTATTTAGTTTTACATATAAAGGAAAGGGGTTGGAACCCCTGTCAAATCTTTATTCCTGGCTTTTACCATTGTTGGGGAGATTCACTCTCCCTATTTTTCCTGTTTACAGTTATCGCCAAGAGTGAAGTTGAAAGAAAACCCCACATTGATTGTTTCCAGAACAGGAATAGAGGGGAAATCTTTTTATGGGGGCACTATTTTTGGTGACAACCAGGGATTCCATCACTCTGGAAGGATTTCCCTCCAAAGTGATGGCAAATAAGAAACTGACAGAGAATATAACCCTCACTTAATATATATATATATATATATATATATATATATAATAATAGTAGCTGCACGATTAATTGGTAAGAATCGTTATAGCAAATTTTTTCCCCGTTGCGATCTTAAAAAAAAGTGTTTCACGATTCTGTCTATGCAAAGAATTCTCTCTGCTCTTCTGAAGCCACTTCCGTAAAAAGAAAGGAAGAGAAAAACTGGGCAGTCTACCAAGAATCACAACATTCTTTAGCAGTTGAAACAAGTATAAACATTGTAACATTTGATCGCCCTAGATGTTTAATCCCTTCCCAGTCAGTGTCATTAGTACAGTGACAGTGCATATTTTTAACACTGTTCACTGTATTAGGGTCACTGGTTCCTGCAAAGTGTCAGTGTCCAAATTGTCTGCTGCAATATTGCAGTTCCGCTATAAGTCGCTGATCGCCGCGATTACTAATATATAAATAAATAATTCCATAGATATATCCCATAGTCTGTAGATGCTATAACGTTCAAGTAAACGAATCGATATACGCTTATTGGGATTTTTCTTACCAAAAACATGTATAAGAATACATATTGGCCTGAATTTATGAAGAAAATAGATTCTTCTAGAGGTCAAGTGGTTAGTGTGTAATGCTCTGAAGAGACAATACTGCAGGCTATGCATACTGGGAGATCTGTGCAAAGAAGGGACTTCTCAGGTATGTACACATGCCCATGATGATACCTAGAACCCAGATCAGTCCTGTTCAAGGGTTTGGTGTTCAGCAAAGGTTTTTGGAATGCTCAGGAATTTAAAAAAAAATAATAATAATTGTATTTGTACCAACACATTGTCTCTTGTTATTCTAATAACCTGCTGTGCACTTTGTGTTCTAGATGACAAATCCGGCCATCCAGAACGACTTCAGCTATTACAGAAGAACTCTAAGTCGTATGAGGATTAACAATGTTCCAGTATGAAAATTTATCTTAAAATCTAATGCTTGAGTGTATTCATGAGATAATTGGTTTCTTTTTCTGCTTGTATCAAAATGTTTAAGCAGAATATCAATGTGCTTACAGCAGGGACTAATTGGGCTTGCCATGTTTGTTGGAGATGTGTTTCACACAATAAATTGCAGCTCAAGACTTCGATATGACAGTCTAAGCAAGTACCACATCCAGTTACTGTATGATGCACAAGCCTTTACTTGACTGAGCCAAATCCTCCTTTGTTTGTGTCTCACACGCTCTCCCTCCCAGACACTGCAGCTCACAGGGGGAGGGTTTCAGTGATACAGGCAGTATTTTTACTCCACAAAGCAGTGGGTGGCACTAGGTATGGCAAAGTGCCGATTGACCAGCTACAAGCTTGCAAATCAGCAGTAACAATGCTTTTAATGGTGTGCAATTTTAGTATGTAATTTCTTTAAATTTAAATAAAATGGCTTCAAACAAGGTTTTTAAGTGACTCTTTCTATATTAAAATAAAAGAGAACACAATCGGTGCCTGCAAAAAAAGCGCGGATAGCTACATATCCTTCCACATGAGCCGTTTACCTCTCTTAACTTATTGAAGACCATCGTCCTCGATGCTTTGGTTGTGCCAGATAGCATGTCCCCTGTTGTGCTCTATGGTTCTTTCCATTGGCCCTTATATCACTTCCTGAGTCTCAGTGACAAGCATAATAAGCCACCAAGTTCAGTAGGGGGACACAGACTACACTACCGAAGTGTTGGATGAATACGTTTTTTCAGATATTCTTTAAAAGTCAATGGAGTTCGGCGGCTTTGCTTTGCAGGCTCAGCTTGTGTTCATTTTTTTTTTTTTTTTTAATATAGTATAAGTTTCTTTGAAGAACTTAAAAAATATAAAGATTTTTAAAAATGGGTGAAAGTGACTGCTAAGCCAACCAATACTGACATTAAAGCAACATTTAAAATGCTGTAGCTGAGAACTGCTAATGCTAATATAAAATGTCTTTAAAGGCAGAGGGAGAAAACGAAGTAAATAATGAACTGGCCAATAGAATGTCATTATTCTACGCAGAGGCGACGCCCATGCTGAAAACATTAAGCGATGCCACAACAAAGTTTGTATCAGAGGTAAGTGAGGTGTGTCTGTTCCTGGGAGATCAGTAACAAAACTGCATTGTGAGCCTGTCATAGGGGGTTCAATCACTATCTATTTTGCTCCTAAGCTTTTATCAAATATTACACAAATATTACTTAGTATGATACGCAACAAATGGCAGTCACAGGCTCATGTCTGGTTTTTATTACAGAGTGGTTGTGTTATCTCCAACTGTTCTACCATCTGTTCATGGATGTCCGAGAGGTACCTAAAACTTAACCTGGACAAACTTCATCTAAATCTTTTCCTCTTTATTCCCTGATATCTCTGCTTTTTTTAAACCTACCACACAAAATTGCTGCCATGGTGCTCTTTTCTCACATCTGGAACATCTTTAACGCTCACCATACATGTTACGATCTCCTTTAGGTCTACCAACGACTATGTAGTGCAAGGACCGGATAGTTTAAGAAGGTCCTCATATTACAATTTTGCAAAATCTAAAATTGATTGTGTGCTCCATGTGTATGGTGAGCTTAAGTCTAACCGCACTCCCTTTGTCAAGTATACCTTTTTTTTTTTTTAATTCATTAGTGCATCAAAGTTCCAGTCCATACCCACAGAATTTCTCATGTTGACTACTCTAACCTTCTAATGTCTGGTCTTCCAATATACAACCTCCTTCTGTGTATTTATGTGGATGCTCCTCTCTGTTGCCCCTCTCTGTTGCCCCTCTCTGCTGCCCCTCTCTGCTTGTCCATCACTGGGCTCATATCCACAAATTACACTATATGGCTAAAAGTTTGTGCAAACCTGACCATACAGCTATATTATATTGTTGGACATCGCATTTCGAAAGTTGGCCTCTCTTTGCAACTATAACAGCCTCCACTCTTCTGGGAAGGCTTTCCATACCACTTTGGAGTGTATATGTGTGAATTTGTGCCCATTTAGCCAAAGGAACAATGCTGAGATCAGGTACTGTTGTTGGAGGAGATATCCTGGCTTGCAGTCGGTGTTCCAATTCATCCCAAAGGTGTTCAGTAGAGTTGAGGTCAGGGTTGTGTGCGGCCACTTGAGTTCCTTCAGACTAAACTGGGGGGGGGGGGGGGGGGATTCAATAAAGCTGCTGCACCACTTTTCAAGTGTTAATCCCACTTGTTAATGTATTGCGCCAAATTCGTGAAGCATTTACAACACTTTTGGTTCTGATAGTGAATTTTGCGCCATATTCAGGTAGATCTAGAAGGTGCCACCATTGTGCCACATTGAATGCGCCAAATGTCAAAGTAGGGTTGATTAAGACCAACTCTCTTTTAGTGTACAGAGAGAAAAACTGTCTCAGACAGATTTTGCGAAAGTGTCCGGAGAGCATTTTAAAGGTGGCTCAGCATGAGCCAAATTCAGGTATAAGTCCTAGATGGGTACATGAATTTGGCACATTCGACACCACTTTTACAATGCATGACAGACGTGTTCTCAAAATCTGTATGCGGCAGTTTTTATAAATTCCAGGTTATGTCTTTATGGAACTAGCATTGTGCACAGGGACACAGTCATGCTGGAACAGAAAAGGCCTTTCCCCAAACTGTTGCTGCAAGGTTTAGAAGCAGACAATTGTGTAAAATGTGTACGCTCTAGTACGAACCGTGTCCTTCACTGGAAACACCTGAACTCAATTATTTGGCCATACTGTATAGCATATTTGTTTTGCATTTAGAATGCTCCACAATTCATTCACCGTCTAAACTTCTGATCTCATACGCTAATACTTTCCAAAACAAAGTCTCTGCTCCTCCATTGACCTTATATTTTTCTTGCTCACCACATCATCTCTAGCTTTGTTTCAAGGATTTGCCATCAAATTTATCAACCAGCAGTGAGATCTGGGCGTAGGAAAGCTGAAGTCTTGGCTTCCTTATAGGAAGTAGCTAGGTGGAATTTGTATACTTTAGCATAGCACTAGGACTTCCACAAATGCTCCAGAGGAGAGCTGAGAATATATGCATCCACCTGGAGGTGTGGGGTGTTTGTGAACATTCAAAAACAAACAGTCAGCGCAAAAAACATCAGAAAAAACAAAGCTGCTGAACACTAAAGGCAAATATATAAGTCCTTTCACGTAATGCAATAAAAAATATATAGTGCAGCGCTGAAAATGCTAATCAATAATCATAAATGTCCATAGATGGAAAAACAAAAGGTATCAGCGGTGATGCAGGGTGCTCCATGCAAATCCAAAGTGCTCTTAAATCAGTGCTCCCCCTCTTGCCAGTCAAACCGCTCACCTTGTTGTAGGGACCCCTGAACTAACAGGAAGGTCTCATAAGCGTTCACCACTTATTGGTGGTCAGGATGGTATCTTGACTGGAAAGCCGGAAACCTCTTCCTTAATAGGGCTTAACAATTTTCATCCAAATCTGCATGAAAGAAATAAATAAAATACATAGTGCTCTCTGTATAACTAGAAAAACTATTCCTTTTATTAAAAGACAGGTACTCACATATATAGCACTATAACCAGTGCTAGGAATTAAGGCGCATCTTAGTTACAGATGACAATGAATGATAAGGCAGCTGCAGATGTTTGTGAACACCTGACCATCACACCTATGAGCTTGTTGGACATCTCATTCCAAAATCTGGTGCATACAAGCAAGAACATATCCATGCAATCTCCATGGAAAAACATTAGCATGCAAAAGCATTTTAAACAATTGTGTGCTCCCAAACCTTTTGGCAATCGTTTAGAAAAGGCCCTTTTCTGTTCCACAAACTCCATAAGGAAATGGATTGATGAGAGGGGACAGCGGTATCATCCCAACCTTGGTCTGGAAGTCGCTATCTTCACTCTTCTGGGGCAGCTCTGCCCCCTTTGGTATCAGCGGCTGTCACTTGCCCTTCTTCTTGGCTTCTGATAGTATAGCAAGATGGCAGAAACTGAGGGCTGGAGATAGACATTCCTAGTTCTCTGAAGCAGGGCTGCCTCCCAGAACCTGGAATATGGCACTATACCGATGGGATCAGGGCACTTGGTTTTACAACACACAGTCCCTGGGTAATAACAATGTGTAATATTAACATTATAAGAAATGTTAATTATACGATGATGTGTATGGTTAAGTGTACCCCGTAAATTACTATTATTTAAACAGTGTATTTGATGCTTCTATAATGTTCTTTACATATTGCATAGTAGGTGAGGTTGAAAAAAGACACAAGTCCATCAAGTCCAACCTATGTGTGTGATTATAAGTCATTATTACATTGTATATCCCTGTATGTTGTGGTCGCTCAGGTGCTTATCTAATAGTTTTTGTGTCTTTTACAGAACAAGAATTTACCTATAGAGAATACCACTGATTGTTTAAGTACCATGGCCAGTGTATGCCGAGTAATGCTGGAAACTCCGTAAGTACTCTGCTAGTTTTATTTAACACTTTATCATCAAGTCTAGCTTGCAGCACATGCTATGATTTTAGTTCACAATTGCAGGATTTGCTTGTCTTTTTTTGCTGAACTACACTATATTGTCAAAAGTATTGGGACACCTGCCCTTACACATGAACTTTAACGGCATCCCAGTCTTAGTCCATAGGGCTCAATATTGAGTTGGCCCACCCTTTGCAGCTATAACAACTTCAACTCTTATGGGAAGGCTGTCCACAAGATTTAGGAGTGTGTCTATGAGTTTGACCATTCTCCTAGAAGCGCATTTGTGAGGTCAGGCACTGATGTTGGACGAAAAAGCCTAGCCTGCAGTCTCCACTCAAATTCATCCTAAAGGTGTTCTATTGGGTTGAGGTCAGGACTCTGTGCAGGCCAGTCAAGTTTCTCCACCCCAAACTTGCTCATCAATGTCTTTATGGACCTTGCTTTGTGCACAGGTCCAAATCATTTGGTGGAGGCAGGATTATGGTGTGGGGTTGTTTTTCAGGGGTTGGGCTTGGCCCAGTGAAGGGAACTCTTAAGGCGTCGGCATACCAAGACATTGTGGACAATTTCATGCTCCCAACTTTGTGGGAACACTTTGGGGATGGCCCCCTTCCTGTTCCAACATGACTGCGCACCAGTGCTTAAAGCAAGGTCCATGGATGAGCGAATTTGGGGTGGAGGAACTTGACTGGCCTGCACAGAGTGGTCGAGCGGAGACTGCGAACCAGGTCTTCTCATCCAACATCAGTGCCTGACCTCACAAATGCGCTTCTGGAGGAATGGTCAAACATTCCCATAGACACACTCCTAAACCTTGTGGACAGCCTTCCCAGAAGAGTTGAAGCTGTTATAGCTGCAAAGGGTGGGCCAACGCAATATTGAACCCTACGGACTAAGACGCCATTAAAGTTGATGTGCGTGTAAAGGCAGGTGTCCCAATACTTTTGACAATATAGTGTATGTACTGATCAATGGGCTTGCAAACTTTTTCCTTTTTGCAACCCCTTGAATAGATCTGAATACTCAGAAACATGTCTGTGTGCTTTGCCACCGTTTTTTGCTTCAAACACAGTGCCCATGTGAAGACATGAGATCTCACCCAGTCCATCCTATTATGATCTTCATTTATATCTGTGGGTAAAAGCAGATGATCCCAACACACATGAAGGAACTAACAATTTATTTCATTTTTTTTGGGGCAAATAGCTGTTGCTTTCATTCCTACCTGGGAGTTTTGGGTGTTCTTCATAATGTAAAATAAACACAAATGCAGCAGGGATAGTGGAAGCTCCTCATAATGGGCACAGCAGGTGTTAATACTTCTAAACTATATTCACCCTGTTATTGCGGAAGCTATCTGTTCATCCTGGGTCAGGATTGACACTGCAACCACCTGATCTTTGACCAAAAACAAGGCAACACTGCTGGCGAAAATCAGGAAGGGGCCCATTCATACAACACAATGTGCTTCAATGCGCGCGTTTATGAGCATCGAGTTTGGTTGTGTTAAGCGGCCTGTTTACAAAGAAAGGTTGAAACAAATCTCAACGTATTAGAAAAAAAAAAAAGCAAGCACAGTCTGCTTTTTTTTTTTTTCCAGCACCCAGGACACCACCATGCATTGTGTTCAGCCGAGGAGTGTTATGGAGGTTTCTTGAAGTGCCACTGACGGTGAAGACCTTACATCTCTGCAGTACACATTATGTATGTTACTGCCAGTGTTAATTTCGTTGACTAAAATATTTTCATCGACTAAATTAACACTATTTTAGTCGTCAAAAATATGACTAAAATTAAAATGGCATTTTAGTCAAAGGACTAAAAACTAAATCGAAATTTGACATAAAAATTACCACTGCACTACCACATAAGAATAAATAGGGTGCATCTACTAAGCTGCTGAAAGAAAAAAAAAATTAGGAAAAAGGCTTTTCTTTTTTTTTCCCTAATATTTAATGTTTGTAATATATTCAGGTAATATGGCATTACAGCCAATAGAGTTTACTTTTTTTATTTCATATTTTAAAGTTGCACTTTTCTGTTTGTCAAAAAGCAATATTTTTGTTTGTGAAACTTGGTTTTATTTATAAAGACATCATATATCGCAACGGCTAAATCTGTGTCATTAATGCATGTTCACACTTTAATACCATAAATAATAGCATGGTTTTTTTTAAAAAAAAAATTTCAACTCCAGGAGTATATAATGTTTTTGAAAATTCTAGAGAAATGCTTAAAGGGGTTGTAAAGGTTCGCTGTTTTTTTTATTTTAAATAACAAACTTGGTATACTTACCCTCTGTGCGATCCTCCTCTTCTGGGGTCCCCCAGCGGCACTTCTGGCTCCTCCCCACATCGAGTGTCCCCCTCGGAGACCCGCTTTCCAAGGGGGCACTCGTGCAGGCCTGCTCCCGAGTCCTTCTGCTGCGCTTTTTGGCACAGACAGCAGGACCCGGACCCGCCCCCAAGCTCCCTGGTCACTGGATTTGATTGACAGCAGCGGGAGCCAATGGTGCTGCTATCAATCTGTCCAATGAGGCCCTAAGACAGCGGCTGGAGCTGCTGGGCTTGTTCTCTTCACTGGAAAGGTCAAGTTCAGGTAAGTAAAAGGGGTGCTCTGGGGGGCAGCTGCACTACAGAAGGTTTTTCACCTTAAAGCGGAGGTCCACCCACACATACTGCAGCTGCTGACTTTTAATAATAGGACACTTACCTGTCCTGGAGTCCAGCGATGTCGGCACCGCAGCTGATGTTTCCATCAGCTGTTGGGTGCATGCCGACTCCATTGCGAGTAAGGGAACCCGGCTGTGAAGCCTTACAGCTTCACACTGGGAAACTTACTGCGCAAGGCTCCGCTCCTCTCTCCTACTGACCCGGCAGCCGGGGAAGGAGGAGGAGAGAGCCCGGGCAGTGACGTCAATGCCCGCGGCTTAGGCTCCTGGAAGTGGGAACAGGGTACCTGTGAAAGACAGGTATCCTGTCCCCCCTCCTCCCCAAAAGGTGCCAAATGTGGCACCGGAGGGGGGGAGGAGTACAACGAGCGGAAGTTCCACTTTTGGGTGGAACTCCGCTTTAATGCATAGAATACATTGAGGTGAAAAACCCACGAGGGTTTACAACCCCTTTAAATAATGCATTGCAATTTAACTAAATCCATTAGATTTTAGTAGACTAAAATATGACTAAAACATTTCAGATGACTAAAATACAACTAACACTAAAATGGCATTTTAGTCACATTGACATTAGACATCAAAATTAAAGTATAACTAAAGGCAAAACCTTTTTTTTTGTTTTGGATAGAGTGAAGAGGGATTAGAATACTTGTCAGTTATTGATGCCGGTACCCCCATTAAGGAGATTCACCCTCTCTATTTGTCCTGTGTACCATTATCATTGAAAGCGAAAGTAAAAGAAAATCCCAAATTTTGGGTTATCCCCAGAAAAGTAAAAACAGAGGGGAAACCTTCCAATGGGGACACTAATTCTGGTGACCTGGGGGGTCCCCAAGGAATTCTCTTAATTAGCAGGGATTTCCTCTCACTTCCTGTTTGGCTATGGGATAGAAAATGAAGGGGAATCTCCACAATAGTACACCTCACTCTATCCAAAATGAAAAAGTTTTGCCTATAGTTCCACTTTAACACTGGGTACTGCATGTTACAGTATTGTGTGGTGTGAATGGACCCTTTTTCTTTCATGGCCCCATCTAGAGGTACTGACAGGCTGGAAAAATAGAATATTGGAAAACCTTTTTAAAAAATGTAGACCAAACTCAAAAAAGACTGGGAAGTCAGCAATGTTGCAGTTCTTCTTAGGCCGGCCATACACGGTTCGAATCTCAGCCAGTTCATCAGAAACCGCCCGAGATTCGAACCATGTGTGCGCAGGCTGAATGTACCAAGTTGGTCGATCGATCAACTTGGATATAAGCAGCCTGCTGGATTCACTTGCAGTTATCACTAGCCACTGCTATAGCCGCTAGCAATAATCACTGTCTTCTCCCGGTGGGGACGGCTTCCCCCGCCCTCCCCTCAATTACTCGGCAGGAGGAATTCCCCTGTCAGCACTGTCTGTATTGATGGGGGAATCGTGTGAATTTCGTTCTTGCAACCCCTGGTTGCAGGAAAGAAATTTGCACTGTCTATGACCTGCCTTAGATTGCATTAAAGAGACTCATGTCAGTGGGAGGAAGGGTTGCAAACTGTTGTGAGTATGAACTGCAGGCAGCTTGACAGACTTTTACAAGGAATGTCGTAGTTCACAGCTGAGCCCCATCCCCACATTATTAACCCATGACTATCATGATTATCCTCTCAGGCTAATAGGTGTCTGGAGGGGACAGGCACTCTTCAGCAAGATTAAAGAGTGCCAAAGCTTTGCCTTTTAAAATGGCCTGGCATTCAGCCTTGACAGGAGGGTTTTGGGAGGCCGCTACAGTACTGTGCCGTCTACATCAGGCAGCAGTATGTCTCTATTCCCTCCAGTGGCAGAAGAAATTTTCCCTTGATTAAGTTTAATTTCTAATAGACATTTTTCTTTTATTCTGTTTGCAGGGAGTACAGGAGTCGGTTTACAAACGAAGAGACAGTATCCTTCTGCTTGAGAGTGATGGTGGGGGTGATCATCCTCTACGACCACGTTCATCCTGTGGGAGCCTTCGCCAAAACATCAAAGATCGATGTAAGTTTGTTCTTGTAGAATATTAAACACTAGAGAGCCTTCTCCCTCCTCGGGAAGTGCATTAGCACCAGCCGTCCTGCCCATCGCTTCCATTAGCCAAACACTCAGTCTGCAGGAAAGTTTGAAAGACTTTTTCAAGCATCAGGAGACCTGATATAAAATGACAGACTAAGCAGCTTTAATGTCTAAACAGAGTGCAGTTTTTAGACTCCGGGCAGGCGATGGCTGCACAGTGACAACGGCTAAAAGGCCTTTTAGGAAACGCTGAGCTTGGACATAAGTTTCCTCTTGTGGGAAGTGGGGCAGCAGTTTTTTGATGATTGCGTTCAGCTGCCTGATCAAAAGTCAAATCGCACCTTGCTTTTTATCGCTCCTCTGCCCATCTGCTGCCTGACCAGTTAAATCCTTTCTTTTTCTTACTTGTCAAAATTTTGGATGCATCAAATATCTACTTTACAGCTAAGGTCTGAAAGCAGCATTTCCTCAAATTTACTGCTGTCTCCTTTAACAATTTGTTGAATGAACCAGCTATGATGACTCATTCTTGAGCTTGTGTATACTTTAAAGCAGGCATATGCAATTAGCAGACCTCCAGCTGTTGCAAAACTATAAGTCCCATCATGCCTCTGCCTCTGGGTGTCATGCTTGTTGCTGTCAGAGTCTTGCTATGCCTCATGGGACTTGTAGTTCTGCAACAGCTGGACGTCCACTAATTGCATATCCCTGCTTTAAAGGAACCTGTCGCCTTCCCCATTCAAGGCACAGTAATCTGACATGCCTGCTTTTACTTAGGCACACCATAGATGATTTGAATTTCTTTCCTGTAAGTGTTGATAGGGGAATGCCTCCTGCAGCACTGTTGTGTTCTGCCAGTGGGGCGGGTAGCCTTTCCAGGCGGCAGAACACAATGATTACTGCTAGAGGCTTTAGCCATAGGCAATAATCGAATAACAAAAATACGTCAGGCTGGTTGTACTGAAGTCGATCGATGGATTAACTTCAGTACAGTCAGCGTGCCCATACATGGATCGAATCTCGGCCAGTCCATGCTGAGATTCCATCTATTTATGGGCCAGCTTTAGCTCTGCTGACCCCCTTGCACTCTGTTGGAGCCCTCAGAGTACCCAGGACTTCTGGGTATGGTGGAGCATCTGACATTCTCCACTCCCCCCCCCCCCCCCATTACACTCAGTAGCTAGTTACCAGAAAAAAGCATGCACTAATGGAAGGAGTGGCAGACAAAAGGCTAATGCCCTGTACACACGATAGGATTTTCCGACAACAAAACCGTGGATTTTTTTCCGAAGGATGTTGGCTCAAACTTGTTTTGCATACACACGGTCACACAAATGTTGTCGGAAATTCCGAACATCAAGAACGCGGTGACGTACAACACATACAACGAGCCAAGAAAAATGAAGTTTAATAGGCAGTGCGGCTCTTCTGCTTGATTCCGAGCATGTGTGGACTTTTGTGTGTCGGACTTGTGTACACACGATCAGAATTTCCGACAACAAGTTTTGTTGTCGGAAAATTTGAGAACCTGCTCTTAAACATTTGTTGGCGAAAATTCAGACAACAAATGTTCTATGGAGCATACACACGGTCGGACTTTCCGACAACAAGCTCACATCCAACATTTGTTGTCGGAAAATCCTATCGTGTGTACGTGGCATTAGAGTCCAATTTAATTTGTTTATACTAAAAAAACAGTCAACATGTCTTTTAGGTTAGATACTACTTTTTTTCTGACCCCTGAAGCATGTGGGAATTTATTTATTTTTATTTTTTTTCATTAGCCCTCATGCACACAAAAAACGTTATGAAAACGCCAGTATCTTTGCAGTGACTTTTTTCAGCTTTTTTCAGCGTTTTTGCAATAGTGTTTTATAGCGTTTTTGAGCGTTTTTCCGCGTTAGCGTTTTTGAGCGTTTTTTTTTTTTTTCAATTTTTTTTTTCTTTTTTTTTTCAATGGATCAAAAACGCTAAAAAACGTTGGTGAATGACGTTTTTGAGCGTTTTTCAGCGTTAGAGCGTTTTTACAGCTGAAAAACGTCTTTCAGAACCCACTGGTCCTGGGTTTTTTTTACAGCTTAAAAACGCCTATGCCACTTGCAGCTCAAAAACGCCTAGGTGGACATGAAGCCATAGACTAACATAGACAGGCCTTTTTAAGCTGCAAAAAAAGCTCAAAAAAGCAGCTGTAAAAACGTCCGTGTGCATGAGGACTAATAAATGAATTAATTAATCTGGACTTCTTTATCCTTTGGTCTGGCATTACTTCCATTAAAGCATGTTGTTTTTTGTTTGTTTTTTTTCCTACTGGTGACCTTCTAGGGTATCCGCTGGAGGGTGTTGGATTTTTTTTTTTTTTTTTTTTTAGTATAAAGTAATTATTCTGGACTTCTTTTATCCTTTGGTCTGACATTCCTTCTATTAGAGCATGTGCGGGTATCCTTGTCTGTTAGCAGGCTAACCTCAGCTAGTTAGCTCTCCAAATGTTTTTGTCCACTCACTGTTTTATCAAAGTTGTATCACTGTTTTATCACATATCAAAGTCCCAGCTCCTCTTGAATGTTTTTTTTTTTTTTTCTTGATTGGACTCAGCAGCCAGTTGGCAGAGTATGTCATATGAGCAGGAGGTCAGCAACTAGAAAACTTTGGAGGTCCTGTCAGTTTGCCCTCTATTCTAGTGTCCCATTTATGTTAGCTAAGGTTGTCCAGTTGCTGATGACAAACTCTACCAACTAACTCCTGAGTGTACATCTCAGTATCAAATAAGCCCCATTGTTAGGAGGAATGTAAACTTAATAGGGCATCATTTTTTCATACAGTTAACCCTGGTACACACCACTAGTTTTTTTTTCTTTTTGCTCAACCCAGAAGGTTGAGCAAACTGACAGCTCAGATCAGAGTCGCTGTACTAACAATCCACCGTAGTACAGTGATCTCCCCTTGCTGTGCTTGTGTTCTTACAGGGGGACAGCCCCCTTGCCAGAACATTCCGGTCAATGCTCTCAGCCATTGGCCGAGAGCGCTGACCGGGAGCTGGCCGGCAGACCTTTTTCGGCCATGAGCCTTTGACAGAAGCCATCCCAACAGCTGGCATCTGTCGGACATGCCATACTCATGGGCCAACATTGAACCGGCCATTGTATACTAGGCTTTAGGCCCCTTTCACACGGGGTGGATCTGCTTTGTTCAGCAGGGGATCTTTTTGCTGATCCCCTGCTGAGCAGAGCGAACTGATGACGGGTCCATGTCCGCTCAGTTTATGCAGAGTTGACACAGACTGAGCCCCCTCTAGTCTGTGGGGAGGGCTACCTCCGGTCCACCTACATGGAATAAAACAGATCCTATTCCGTGTGATTTTGGCAGACAAGATCGGAGGTAGGCGGGTGTAAATGGACACTGCCGGTCTATAGTGGATACATGGACCATCTGATCAAATCCGCCTGAAAAACTGAAGGACCGAAACAGATGGGCCTTACACACAAGGAAAAGTGGAGAAACAGCTTGTCATTGGCATGAGGTCATGCAGATGAAAACTTCTGCTGTCCTATATTTCAGGATCTGCTGACCATTTTGAAATGCAAAGTGTTCCAGCATCCAAATAGCCTTTTTTTCCCATAAGTTTATTAATAAGATCCTGTCCTCTCCAATCTTTCCCGCTCAGAACAGGTCAGGCTGTAGTGTCCCAATGCCTCCTGTGTATAACCCACAGATAAATCCAAACATACAAATGCCATGCAGATAGCTTTCTTAGTTGGTATTGAACCCAGGACCCTTAGACCCCTATTTTACCATAAGTTTATGTAATGTGAACTATTTTATCATCAAAACCTATAATGTGCATGTGGTAAAGAGGTTAATATTTTTTTTTTGCCTTGTGTTCCAGATGAAAGGCTGTATCAAGGTTCTCAAGGAACAGCCCCCCAACAGTGTAGAAGGTCTCCTTAATGCTCTCAGGTACAGTACGCTGCGCTGGTTATGAAATATGTGCTCTGAGAACTCACAATCCCTTTGTTCCATGACCGGATGTCAGTAACCCGGAACTGCCGACTGGCCTCTCTTCATGCACCAGTGTCTGCAAAGAGCAGATCAAGATAATATATATCCATGTGCAAATCGTAAGAATGCCCCCACCGTGACTGCTCATCGTCTGGTGTTAGTGGGAGTATCACCTGAGCCTTCCCACTGTCTCTTTCCCAAGACCTCCTCAGTCATTGATGTGAAGCATCTGGTGTGTAAATGAGCTGGGAAGTAATGAGGCGCGATTCCACCACTGAGAGCCGGCTGAGCAGCGTAGTGTGTTCATAAGTGGTACCTCATCACAGGCTCTGTGAATGTACCAGATACAGGAAAATACACCACTGCTGCTCTAAAGGAAAATTCCATTTTTTTGTCAGTCCGTCTAATGAAATGTAGACGTTTTAGTAATGTGGTTTTAAAACATGCATTGATTGGTAAAGAAAAACAGAGAATACCTTTTTAGCCCTGGTTCACACTGGTGTGATTTGTCATGTGAATTGACAGTTGTAAATCGCATGAAAAGTTGCACCTCATTGCCAGCAATGGAAATCTTTAAATCTTTGCGGCTCAGAAAAAGCTTCCTGTACTACTTTTTTGGGATTTAGTTGCAACTTGCATAGACTTCTGTTAAATGAACTTGCAAGTCGCTATGAAATCGGAGGTGCAAATCACACTGGTTTGGGGCTTTGAAATTGCATGGAATTATTGTGATTTCAAAGGCGCACTGGTGTGAACCAGGGCTTAGATTGCCTTCACCTGTGGGGAGTTTTAGCGTTCTCAGAGCCACCTGCTGTTAAAGAGACCCTGTTGCCAGACCATTCATTTCAACAAGAATTTTCCCATAAGATTATATGTTCATTTAAGATATTTTATGCAAGCTGGTTTTCTGTAAAATTTTCCTGTGTCTTGTATAGACATCCAAAAGCCCTGAGACTGCTGCTGGGCACTGCCATCCTAGATATGGTGTCAGTAGCCCTAGCAGACTCTTAGCTGTCATTCGAGTTACTCTCTATAGCAATGGTCTCCAAACTTTCTAAATAGTCAGTTTATTGTCCTTAAGACTTTAGGGGGGCCGGACTGTGGCCATTGGTTCGAGGACATTTTTCCTGTCATCGGTGGGAATAAACATCACCACATTTGGTACTAGGGGGAGGAATCGTGCCCCATTGTTTGTATCATTGGGAGGAAAAGGGCCCCATTGTTGGTGTCAGTGGGAGAAATGGTGCCCCAAGGGGCAGATAAAAGCAAGCAAAGGGCTGCATCTGGCCCCCAGGTTGCAGTTTGGAGACCACTGCTTTACAGTATTCCCAAGGCTTTTGGTGTCACTGTCTACACAGGGAAGAGTTTTACAGGTAAATACCTTGCCTAAACATTTACGGAAATCCTTGTGGGAAGATTGTTGTTGAACCAGAATCAATGAGAAGACACAAGCAAGTAGCCTATCCACACATTTTTCTTTGAGCCTGCTCTTATGCATCTCCCACTTCGGCACGTAAAATCACTTTTTCCTCTGATAAGTACTTTAAGTCGATGGTCAGTATAAACAGAGTTGTTTGGGTCCTGTGGGAGAAAAACACCTGCGTCTGTATATTGGCAGTACTTAGGAAAAGGTAGGCTCAGCAGTCTGAGGAAGCCAAGGCCATATTGGTTTGCACAGTGCTGTCATTTTAGCACTGAACATGTTTACAGGAGGAGGTGAACTCTTCAGTCTTGGGGTTTGTCCTCAACCACAATGTGTTGCTTAACAGACCTGGCTGCCTACTTTCTTTAAGGGTAACTCCACTTTCGTGGGGGGAAAAAGATGGCAAATCCAAAAAAATAATATAGCATATACAATTGCGACACAAGTCATATTGTAATTAAATGTTAAAAATCACCTTTCCTTTTCAATCTGCACCACTGTAATTTTATGTAAATGCAATGCCATACAGCTACCTGGAGGTGTTCTGTAGACAGAATGTCCCCCAGAAACATAATTTCTTGCTTGTGTGATTGGCTCACTGATTTTCACAGAAGTCTGCACTAAGATATACAAGTCAGATTTCAGGCATCCTCTGCAACAAAAATTTAATTTTTGGTGAGATACTCCCAATAGGTAATCCCATCTAAAGGGATGAAGACCCTGCAATTTTCCTCATTAGAGCCCTGCAGGTGCAATTGATATTTATGAAACCACTCCCATTAGATACACTTACCACATGGAGACAGACAATCACACAGGGATTTCTTCAGAAAAACAAAAGGTAGGAATCTGTGACACAGTAATCCTTGCAATGTACATTGAACACCAAGATGGGAACTGTATATTTACTAGTTTGCCCAGAGTCTGGATTTTGTATAATTGCATAAAAACAATAGCAATTCCCTTTCAATTTTTGACTTTTAGTTAACCTGTGTTCATAATTTAAAATCTGATCTCTGATATCATTCTTCAGGTACACAACGAAACATTTGAACGACGAAACTACCTCGAAGCAAATCAAGGCGATGCTGCAATAACGGTGGTGAAGCCATGCACAAATCCTGCTGTGGACATAAGACAGTATTCCGCAATGACTAAGACGTTCCAGTTTTTAGTGGTTGCGATGACCATTTCTGCCCAGCCCCCCCTCCCCCCTCCTCCCTCCACTGCTGCTGTCTGTCATCTGCCTTTTCTTTACCCTCCTTTTTAATCCTTGTTCTTGTTCTTACATAAGCTCCATCTTCATTTTTGTGCCAAAATCAATGAGAAAAAAAAAAAAAAAAACCCTGGGAGGCAGTTTAAACATTTTCAAAATGGCCGTTTCATTGGCAGCTATTTCTGCGTTGCGTTAAGTTTTTCCTCTGTGTCGGGGGAAGATTCTGTGACTTGAACTTAATATTTTTAAACTTATTTTTTTTTTTTTTCCTCTGCCAGAAAAAAAAAATTAAACTAATATTTAATATTGCTTAAACTGCATGGCGAAACTGCCGATTTCTACTGTTTAAAGAAAAAAAAAATGAAAATTTTTTTATTATTGTTTCGGCTTTTTGTTTTCTCATGTGCAGCCAAGAAAAAAATGAACAGAGGTGTTTAAATTAACTGTTGTACAAAAATGGTACCCAGCACAATGTTTTTTTTTTTTCTTTTTGAATTAGAAACAGGAAACTTTTTAGGTTGCATTTTGACTCATTTTTGTAAGGATGTATGTTGTATGTTTAATTCTTTGAAGACTAACATAAATAATGTGATGTGTGCGTATCAGAATTACGTATGCATGTTTATGTCAAATGGATGGCTGTTAAAATAATAAAAATCAGCTTTCATTTTTCTAAGTGTGGCCTGGTATGTAATTCTGCTTAAAGTGAACCTGAACCGAAGAAAGTAAACATTCGCCTTTTAATTGGGAACATGCAAACATCTTAATTGTGTCTGAACAGTATGCTGAAAAAATATTCCTATTGCCTTGTTTCTTCTGAAAAACAGCAGAGCACTTATGGTTTATCCACAGCATGCGATCATCTAAGGCAGTGTTGTCTTTGCTAGTCTCAGAAGATTTGGTGATGCCACTCTGTGCTGCTTACTCTTCCTGCTGTAGAGGAAGGTTTACTTCAGAACCTGCAGTGCAAGAATCTCCCTGATTCTTTACTGTGTGAATCTGGGAATCCTCTCCTGCTTCTTATTTACTACTCTACCAGACATCAGGTGGGAGCTGATATGTGGAAGCTCTGCCTCTACCAAGATGGCTGGCTCTATACATAGTCACAGTGCAGAACAAAGCAGTAATGAGAAAAAGATCTACTACAGGCGATACTAGTGACAAGTCCTATTCTCTTTGCTTGCTTTCTTTGGGCATGGCTTTCGCAGTTCTTTATAAAGTCACTACAGTCTACAATGAAACAAGAAAAGCAGCTCCAGGTGAGTGAGTCTCTGGGTAATCCCCACACACACTAGTCAGGTGCTAGCCCAGCTCGCATTCTATGTAACGAAGAAATAATTCCGGATGGCTGCACTTCCAAAAATCCTTTTATTGAAGCTTTATATGACAAGTGGTTGACAGATGGAGCAGGGGACAAAGAGGTAGACGTGTTTCGTGCAAATGGTAATGACTAAGCGCTAACATTTGCGCGAAACGCGTCTACCTCTTTGTCCCCTGCTCCATCTGTCAACCACTTGTCATATATAGCTTCAATAAAAGGATTTTTGGAAGTGCAGCCATCCGGAATTATTTCTTCACCCTACAGTCTACGTTCCAGTGAAACAGTTGCCATCCTGCTTCATCGATTGCTGGCTTTAACAACATGGCTGTTGAAGCCCAGGTTCTATGGGACAGGGCATTTCCGAGTCTGTGATTCCTACAATGGTTAAAAGAGAAGTATGGGTTTGGGTTTTTTCCCCCATCATACTTGCCTAGGTGGGTGCAGCATCTGTCCCCCCGGCGCCTCTACACTGAGAGCCGAGGGCTCGGTTCTCACAGCTCCCCAAGCAGAGAGCTGCTGACTGTCAATCGGTATCTCTCCGCTCTGCTCCTCCACGCTCACTGGAGCGCTGAGCTGTGGAGGGGTGGGAAGCTGCTTTCTTGGTCTCTCAGCAGCTCACTGAGAGGCTGAGACGAGTGTCAGTCCAGGCACCTGGTAGATCCCGACTTCCATCGTCGTGATGACGCGGTGCCTGGACTGATTCCTGTGAAGTCAGCAGAGAGCAGACTTCAGTCTCTTCAAAACGAATTGCACTTCTGTGACCCATAGGAGAAGCCCAGCCAAATGAGCTCAGGCTGGACTTCTCCTTTAAGCCTAGAAGGTCTCACTTCCTGCAAGGTCCATCATTGGATGTAGGATACAAGCAAGCAGTCACTTCCAGCGCTATGGGGTCCTCTGTGGTTAGATGCAAGATGAACAACAGCAATCCCAAATGCTAGGCGGATGCAGGCCTCCTCAGACAGGGTGATCCAAAGTGAAACTACAAAAACAAAAGAAGCCGCATGCACCTAATGCATTACTGTAAACATTTATTTAGTAATAAAAACTGCTACAAATTAATACTCCCATAGTAGCAACTGGTAAAAAGCCAATTAACCACAAGGTGCATGTTTTCATGTTGCTATTTTGTGAGTATTCATTTATAGCAGTTTATTTTATCACTAAATAAATTATTTCGGTAATGCGCTAGGTGCGTGTGCCTTCTTGTTTGTTTTTGTAGTTTCACATTGGATGTAGAATATATACTTCACTTGATGATGTGAGTCTAGGGGTGTTCATCAGGAACTTCTCTGTGGGGCAAATGCTTTCCTTCCTGAAGTTGGATCTGGAGTATTTAACCCTTAGCACCATCAAGGCTCACATCTCTGTTCTTTCAGTTCTTTTTTAGAGACTGTTAGCCTTTCACTCCTTGATCAAGATCTTTGTGCAGCAGGTCTCCCATGTGGTTCCCTTGTGACCCCATGGGATTTGAATCTGGTTCACTCTTCAGAAGCCACTATTTGAACCAATTTAGATGTATTCCTCTTTATTCTTATCCCCAAGGTTGCTTTCCCTGTAGCTATCACCTCTGTGAGGCGAGTGTGTGAGACCTTATCGTGCAAAGAACCCTTTTTGATCTGGCATAGGGACAAGGAGGTGTTGAGGCCCAGCAATTCTTTCTTGTCTAATGTACTCGCTGTTTTTCACCTTCATCAAAACGTTCTCTTATCAGAAGGAATTTTCCGTTGATGTGATTTGGGTTGTGCAGGTTTCTTCCAGTCACTGTTTCTCTTGAGCCTGCCATAGATGTATCGAATCTCAGCAGCTTCCGCAGAGAGTGGCCAAGATTCAATCTATCTATGGGCAGACAGGTTGTACTGAATTCAACCCATCAATCAAATTTGGTACAACCAGCCTGTCAGATTTTTTCATGCAATCACTGCCAGCAGTTATAGAACCCAGCAGTGACCATCGTGTTCTGCCAGCAGGGAAGGCTTCCTACCAGCAGAACACAATAGCAATGAGGGGTGTTAGGTGGGGACCAGCTGGGCTTCTCTGAAGAGATGAGTTTTCAGGGATCGCCTGAAAGTGGACAGAGTAGGAGATAGTCGGACAGATTTGGGGTAGGGAGTTTTAGAGAATGGGAGAGACTCTGAAGAAGTCCTGGAGGCAAGCATAGGATGAGGTGAAGAAGGAACTAGAGAGCAAGAGGTCTTGGGAGGAATCAAGAGAACAATTTGGTTGGTATTTTGAGACTAGGTTAGTGATGTAGCTGAGGGCAGAGTTGTGGTGGGCTTTGTAAGTTGTTAGTATGTTGAATTTAGGAGGGCTTTGTAAGTTGTTAGTATTTTGAATTTAGGAGGGCTTTGTAAGTTGTTAGTATCTTGAATTTAATTAGTTGGGTGAGCGAAAGCCACTGGAGGGATTGGCAGAGAGGGGTGGAGGACACTGAGTGGTTTGTAAGGTGGATGAGTCTGGCAGCAGCATTCATGATGGACTAAAGGGGGGGGGGGGATAGCCTATGTAAGGGTAAGTCAATGAGGAGGGAGTTCCAGTTTTAGAGGCGGGAGATGACCAGGAAATGAATTAGGATATGTGGCATTTGTGCGCTGCCACCTAGTGGTGTGTGAATATAAAAGTTCCAATAAATGCAGAAACTGTGACATAAACCATGTGCAAAAAAATAGGATTTTTTAAAACAGCTTACCTGTAAAATCCTTTTCTTTCGAAGGACATCACGGGACACAGAGCCACAGTAATTACTGATGGGTTATATAGGTATCACTGGTGATTGGACACTGGCACACCCTATCAGGAAGTTCAACCCCCTATATAATCCCTCCCCCTTGCAGGGATACCTCAGTTTTGTAGCCAAGCAATATAGTGTATTAGAAGAGGGGCGGGACCTCTGTGTCCCGTGATGTCCTTCGAAAGAAAAGGATTTTACAGGTAAGCTGTTTTAACCACTTGAGCCCCGGACCATTATGCTGCCTAAGGACCAGAGGTCTTTTTCCAATTTGGCACTGCGTCGCTTTAACTGCTAATTGCGCGGTCATGCAATGCTGTACCCAAACGAAATTTGCGTCCTTTTCTTCCCACAAATAGAGCTTTCTTTTGATGGTATTTGATCACCTCTGCGGTTTTTATTTTTTGCGCTATAAACGCCCAAAAAAAAAGACCGAAAATTTGGGAAAAAAATGATATTTTCTACTTTTTGTTATAAAAAAAATCCAATAAACTCAATTTTAGTCATACATTTAGGCCAAAATGTATTCGGCCACATGTCTTTGGTAAAAAAAATGTCAATAAGCGTATATTTATTGGTTTGCGCAAAAGTTATAGCGTCTACAAACTAGGGTACATTTTCTGTAATTTACACAGCTTTTAGTTTATGACTGCCTATGTCATTTCTTGAGGTGCTAAAATGGCAGGGCAGTACAACCCCCCCCCCCCCAAATGACCCCATTTTGGAAAGTAGACACCCCAAGGAAATTGCTGAGAGGCATGTTGAACCCATTGAATATTTATTTTTTTTTGTCCCAAGTGATTGAATAATGACAAAAAAAAAAAATATTTACAAAAAGTTGTCACTAAATGATATATTGCTCACACAGGCCATGGGCCTATGTGGAATTGCACCCCAAAATACATTCTGCTGCTTCTCCTGAGTATGGGGATACCACATGTGTGGGACTTTTTGGGAGCCTAGCCGCGTACGGGGCCCCGAAAACCAATCACCGCCTTCAGGATTTCTAAGGGTGTAAATTTATGATTTCACTCTTCACTGCCTATCACAGTTTCGGAGGCCATGGAATGCCCAGGTGGCACAAAACCCCCCCAAATGACCCCATTTTGGAAAGTAGACACCCCAAGCTATTTGCTGAGAGGCATATTGAGTCCATGGAATATTTTATATTTTGACACAAGTTGCGGGAAAGTGACACATTTTTTTATTTTATTTTTTGCACAAAGTTGTCACTAAATGATATATTGCTCACACAGGCCATGGGCATATGTGGAATTGCACCCCAAAATACATTTAGCTACTTCTCCTGAGTACGGGGATACCACATGTGTGGGACTTTTTGGGAGCCTAGCCGTGCACGGGACCCCGAAAACCAATCACCGCCTTCAGGATTTCTAAGGGTGAAAATTTTTGATTTCACTCTTCACTGTCTATCACAGTTTCGGAGGCCATGGAATGCCCAGGTGGCGCAAAACCACCCCAAATGACCCCATTTTGGAAAGTAGACACCCCAAGCTATTTGCTGAGAGGCATGGTGAGTATTTTGCAGCTCTCATTTGTTTTTGAAAATGAAGAAAGACAAGAAAAAACGTTTTTTTTTTTCTTTTTTCAATTTTCAAAACTTTGTGACAAAAGTGAGGTCTGCAAAATACCACCTCACCAGCTTGAACTGCACTTATGGGACTCGCCACGTCACCAAGTGTTACTGCAGTGCTGGTTTGACTATGACCGGGGTGTACTAGGCCACTGGCGCTTGCCAGTTCACCAAAACGCTACCAAAAAAACTGTTAGCGATCGCAGGGATCAGGCCTGACTCTGCGAACGCTGCAGTTATGCGTTTAGTGTTTTGTAAGTGTCAGTGATCGATCGATACTGCACTTGGGTGGGCTGGGCCGGGCGGAGGGGCAAAACACAGGTGCTAGCAGGTATCTGGGCTGATTCCGCTAACACTGCGTTTTTGGGAACCCTAAACTGCTGGGGACGCTAGTATAGATCTGATCGGATCAGATATTGATCCGTACAGATACTATACCACTAAGGGAGGCGTATGCTGCTTGCGTGGGTGTTAGCGGTACTGGCGCTAATCTGACGCTGCCTGGGGCGACGCATATCACCGCCAGGCGATTAGGGGGCTAAACCTTTATTCAGTAATAAACGGCGGGTGCCCTGACACTATAAAAAATAAACGAACTAACCAGCGTCACCCGTAACACTTATATGGTGATCAGTGGTGAAAGGGTTAACTAGGGGGCCATCAAGGGGTTAAAACATTTATTCGGTAGTATATGGGGGTCCCTGACGCTATAAAACGCTGACGGCGAACCTAAATATTTACCTCCCTAACTAGCGTCACCAGCGACACTAATACAGCGATCAGAAAAATGATCGCTTGGCGACACTGGTGACGGGGGGTGATCAAGGGGTTAAAACTTTATTAGGGGGGGGTTAGGGGGGTACCCTAGACCTAAAGGGGGGTAACAGTAACTGTCCCAACACTGTAACTGTCACAAACTGACACTATGCAGTAATCAGAAAAAAAAAACTGCTTGGTGTCAGTTTGTGACGGGGGGGGGGGGGGGTGATAGGGGGGCGACCGGGGGGGGGGTGGATCGGGGTGCTTTGTGTGCCTGGCATGTCCTACTGTGTGTGTGTAGTGTTGTGCACTCACTCACATGTCTTCTCTCCTCGGGCTGGAACGGAAATTACCGAGCCGAGGAGAGATGACATAATTTCCTTTGCTGCTGTTTAGCATACAGCAGCAAAGGAATGATTTGATTGGCCGGCGGCGATCACGAGGGGGGGGATCCCCCACCCGCGGAAGGCAAATCACGTACATGTACGTGATTTTGCCTGTCCGTGTCACCTTGCTGACGTACATCGGCGTGAGGCGGTCGTCAAGTGGTTAAAAAATCCTATTTTCTTTCTGGAACATCACGGGACACAGAGCCACAGTAATTACTGATGGGATGTCCCAGAGCAATGCTACCTGAGGGGAGGGGAACCACGACCAAGTAGGGTGCAATCAGACCTGAGGACCCTGTACCGCTGCCTGCAGCACACTACGCCCAAAGGCGATATCCTCATGCCTTCTCACATCCACCTGATAGAATCTGGTGAATGTATGAACTGAAGACCAGGTTGCGGCCTTACAGATTTGAGCCATAGAGGCCCGGTGATGCACTGCCCAAGAAGCACCAATAGCCCTTGTGGAATGTGCCCTGATCTGAAACGGAGGAATCTTCTGTTTCAAACCGTAAGCTTGAATGATCAACTGTCGAATCCATTTAGAAATGGTCGCTTTTGACGCTGCCTGTCCTCTATTGGGACCCTCTGGCAGCACAAACAAAACATCCGTCTTGCGGATCTGAGCAGTTGCCCCTAGATAGGCCTTAACTGCTCTTACTACATCCAACGAATGTAGAGATCTCTCTTCCGGAGAACAGGGATCTGGAAAAAAGGAAGGTAGGACAATGTCTTGGTTTAAATGAAAATCAGAAACCACCTTTGGTAAAAAACTAGGATGAGGGCGTAGTACCACTCTATCCTTGTGTATAATCAAATAAGGCTCCTTACAGGAAAGAGCTGCTAATTCTGATACTCTTCTAGCAGAAGAGATGGCCACCAGAAAAATTAATTTCCTTGTCAACAAGACCAAAGGAATCTGACTTATTGGTTCAAAAGGCTGTTTCTGTAACACAGCCAGGACCAAGTTCAAGTCCCAGGGGTTTAGGGGCGCTTTAACCGGAGGATTAAGACGCATCACCCCCTGCATAAAGTTTCGGACCAAAGAATGCGAAGCAAGTGGCCGCTGAAATAATACTGATAAAGCAGAGACCTGGCCCTTGATGGTACTCAAGGCCAGCTTCATCTCTAATCCTAATTGTAGAAAATCAAGAATTCTACCTATGACATATTTCCTGGGATGCCAACCTCTGGATTCACACCAGGTTATATAAGTTTTCCAGACTCTGATAAATCATCCTGGAAGCTGGCTTCCTTGCATTAATCAAGGTAGATATGACAGGACCTGAGAGCCCACGACTCTTCAGAACGTGGGTCTCAATAGCCAAACCGTCAAATTTAGCGTTTGTAAGGCAGGATGGAACACTGGACCTTGAGATAACAGGTCTGGGCGTACCGGTAGGGTCCACGGGGAACCCACCGTCATCCTTACTATTTCTGCATACCAAGTCTTTCTGGGCCAAGCGGGGGCCACCAGAAGTACCGACTTCCTTTCCTGCCTGATCCTGCGAAGGAGTCATGGTAATAGCAGAATAGGCGGGAATGCGTAAATCAGTGAGAACCGATGCCACGGAATCACCAACGCATCCGTCCCGCATGCAAGAGGATCTTTTGTCCTTGCCACAAATCTGTCTATTTTTTTGTTGAATCGGGATGCAAAGAGATCTACATCTGGAACCCCCCATCTTTGGCATATGGCCCAAAAGACGTCGGGATGCAGAGACCATTCCCCTGGAAGTAACTGCTGGCGACTTAGATAGTCCGCCTGCTAATTCTCTATTCCCGGGATGAAAACTGCCGATATGCATGGCACATGCATCTCTGCCCAGACTAAGATCTGGTTCACCTCCTTTTGAGCAGCTCGGCTCCGGGTGCCTCCCTGATGATTGACATAAGCCACTGCTGTGGCATTGTCGGACTGGATCCTGACCGCACAACCCTGTAGCCTGATAGTCCAGGCTTTTAGAGCTAGATGTATCGCCCGGATCTCCAGAATGTTGATGGGTAAGGTCCTCTCTGTCTTGGACCATACCCCTTGGACCGCAGCCTGTTCCAGAACTGCTCCCCAACCTGACAGACTGGCATCTGTTGTTACCACCGTCCAGGTAACCGGTAGAAAGGATTTCCCCTTCTGCAGGTTTTCGAGTATGAGCCACCAATTGAGGCTCTGACGCACCGCATGCGACAGGTGCATCGGAAAGTCTAATGCCTGAACTTTCTTGTTCCAGGTCGACAGAATACTGTGTTGCAGCATTCTTGAGTGAAACTGAGCATAGGGAACTGCTTCGAATGAAGACCATCTTCCCTAGTAGCCTCATACAAAGGCGGACTGAGGGACCCTTCTTGGTCCTTACTGCCAGAATCAGCTCTCTCAAAGCAGCGATCTTTGCCTGGGGTAGAAATATTTTCTCCTGGCTTGTATCTATAATCAGACCTAAATACTCCAGTCTTCTTACTGGTTTTAGGAAAGACTTTTCTAAGTTGAGGATCCAACCCAGGTGTTCTAGATACCTGACTGTGGTCCTCAAGTTTCCATTCAAAGAGGCTACCGACCGGTCTATCGAAAGCAGGTCGTCTAGGTGTGCTATGACAGCTATACCCTGAGCCCTTAAAGTGGAGTTCCACCCACTTTTACAACTCTTCAGCATCCCTCACTAAACTATGCACTGTAAACAAATTGGATATTTTTTAATTTTTTTTCTCAGCACCTACTGTATATCTGCTGTATTAATTTTTCACTTCCTCCTCCCTGGCCGCAGCCCATCGCATCATTTCCTGTTTGCAATGCCTTTTGGGAAGGGGCGGCAACTTCCTCTGAAACTGCCATTGCTATGGAAACCTGACTTGAAACATATTACACTGCTTGTGCTGCACTGAGCATGTGCGAGATCTGCAAGGATGAGATCCAGGAAGAAATACAGTCTGGCTTCAGATGCCCACACTTAAGATGGCCATGGCCTGCTGTAAGTTTATAAAATAACAAACTACTGCTATAAATTAACAAAACAGACCTTAGTTTACAGACTAACTTTACTAGAATACATTAAGCTTGCGTATTATAGGGGTATTTTTATTTAAAAAGTATAATTTCGGCCGGAACACCACTTTAATCTGGCCAGAAGAGGAGCCAAGATCTTTGTGAACACTCGAAGTGCAGTGGCTATCCCGAAAGGCAGAGCCACAAACTGGAAATGGCGCCCTCCTACCTCGAAGCGCAGAAACTTCTGATGAGCAGGAAAAATGGGCACATGCAGATATGCATCTCTGATGTCTATTGATGCCAGAAATTCTCCTCCCTGCAGGGTGGGAACTACTGTTCGAATTGATTCCATGCGGAAGGATTGAATCCTTAGGAATCGGTTCAGATCCCTTAAGTCCAGAATGGGCCTGACATCCCCATTTGGCTTTTGGACCATAAAAAGGTTGGAATAGAAGCCCAATCCCTGGTCCTTTGCGGGAACTATCATAATGACCTCCTGCGACAAAAGTCGCTCTAACGCTAGAAGGAGCGACTGCTTCTTCTCTGGGTCTCTGGGGACACTTGATCTGAGGAACCGAGGAGAGGGGAATTCCTGAAACTCCAGCTTGTACCCCAAGGTTACCGTGGAGATTACCCATCTGTCCTGGAAATCCTCCTTCCAGAGCTCTGAGAACTGTCGCAGTCTTCCCCCCACTCGAGTGAGCGGGGGCGCCCCCTCATGCAGAGGTCTTAGTGTTTTGCCTAGTAGGCTTCTTTCCCCAGGACTTCTTTTGTCCCTGGGGTTGACTCTTGTCTCTGGACCCCGATGGAGGCGGCCGTCGAGACTGCCTGGAGGCTGAAGCCCCCGGCGCTGGGGAAAGAGTCCGTTTGAAAGAGGGACGCTTACTCTTCTTCTTGACAGGTAAGAGAGTGCTTTTCCCACAAGAGATTCTCTTGATATAGTTATCCAAGTCCTCTCCAAACAACCTTGCACCACGAAATGGAAACCCAGCCAGTAGCTTCTTACATGGTGCTTCGGCTGACCAATTTTTCAACCATAGGATTCTACGTATATGCACCAACCCCAGTGAAAGACGGGAGGTTTGCACGATAGAATCTCTAATGGCGTCAACCACAAAGCATAAGGCCGCTGGAAGGTTAGCAAACCCCGGGCCTGCTGTTCAGGTAATACTTTGATGACCTGCTTAACATGGTCTCTTAAGTATTGACAGACTCCAATCGCTGCTACTGCAGGTTGGGCCACTGATCCTGCTAAGGAGAAAACATCCTTCAATAGGGATTCCATCCTTTTATCTACAGGATCCCTGAGCATCTGAGCATTGTCTACAGGACAAGTCAGGCTATTATTTACGGAGGAAATCAATAGCCGGTATTCCCCACATTTTAATAAACTTTTCTTCCATCGGATAAAGTGTTGAAAACTTTCTCGGCGGAAAAAAAGGTTTGTCTGGGTGATCCCACTCAGAATAAATGAACTTTTCAAGTAAAGTATGAACAGGAAAAGCATGTGCTGCTTGGAAAGGTTTCAGTGACCCCAAAAGCAGAAGAGGATTCTTTAGCAGTTTCAGGTAGGGGCAACTTAAATGTGGAGCGGACCAATCCAGTGAGGATCTGCACTAAGACTTTCTCCTCTTGGGAAGTCGCAGAGGGTCCCTCTCCACCTGATTCCTCCGAAGAGGAATCATCCGTCCCATCCCGATCCTCTGAAAGGGATTCGTCTCCTTTATCCCAGAGCTCATCTTCCTGAGGGTCTTGGGGAACAGAGGAAAGCCTAGTGCATTTTCTTCCACTGAGTGAAGACGTAATCACGGCCATTAATCTTTCCTCTAGACCATTAATGGTTGAGGAAAAAACCTCTTGTGTAATATATACAGGGGCTGAAGTGCCAGAAGCAGGTGTAGCCCCTGACCCCGATGGCTCTCCCTGGCTAGCCGTCCCTGGCCCATCTTTAGGGGGGGCGGATGCTGCCGACAGGGGGCCCTCAGAACCTGAACGAGATCCCCTAGTGTCTCTGGTTTCTGGGGTGCTTGAACCTCTTCTACCCATAGTGCAAAGCAACAAGGTGTGAGGTATACAAATGAACACTGCCTGCTGAGCGATGTAGTCTGGCTAAAAGTCTTGCTACCCAATGCTCAGTCTGGTGTTACTTCAGTAAATGCTGCCTAGGAGAATGCCTGTGTCCCACCTTACATGCGACCGTCAGCTCTGTGTCTCTCAGAAGGCTGTGTGCACCTGTACAGAGTGCCTTTATTAGCCTGCAGCTGGCCTGAGTGGGAGTCTAAGCACCTGTGCTGACGTCCCGCCCCCCCCACTACCGCCCCCCCTCTCGAGTTTTAAAAAAAACGAGCGCTTCCCGCGCTGGCTGACTCTCCTGTCATGCTTCTGGAGGAAGGCTGGGGGCGGGGGAGGAGGGAGAGAGGCTGGTAGCAAGATCTGCCTGAACGGCTATCTTCAGAGATGGTGGCCATTAGGCCGCAGAGCCCGGGTGGTATATTCACTTTCTAGACCCTTGTGGCCCCTCTCTAGCCTGGGGGGGAACATTCAAACATGAGGAATCCCCCCTTCCATCTTACCTTTTTTGCAGCCGGCCTGAGACGCTGGGAGACATGAACAGCGATGAAAAAACACTGAGACAGACAGTCAGCATGTGAAGGTTTGTGCTCTTGGCAGCCCCCAGTGGTCACAAATAGGCATAGCATGCATTTACCTTAAAGGAGAAAAGCCACTAGAACTCAAAAATTCTGTGGAATCTCCTCTTACCTTATCCAGTTGCAGGGTGCTGTTTACACAGACCCAATCTTCACCTCTCACGGTGGGCTCCGTTTGAAAAAACCGTCAGAGAATAGGGGGATCCAACAGTTCTGGGACTGTAAAGCACCTCGCCAGAAATTAGGAAGTTTAAAGCCATTTTCTGATCTGCGGGGTCCAGCTCTCTAAAAAGAGAAGCGTTACGGGTAAAACCTCATTTCTTCGGACACGAGGCCCGGGTACCATTCAATTCGGCCATGAAAAGACACTTTGAATGGATCCGGTTCGCCTGGCTTGCCCCAGTATAGGATCTTAGGATATTCCCTTTGGAGCTCAGCACAGGACATCTTTACACGTCCATCACCTAAGACACTGGCGTAAAAACTGAGGTATCCCTGCAAGGGGGAGGGATTATATAGGGGTTGAACTTGCTGATAGGGTGTGCCAGTGTCCAATCACCAGTGATACCCTATAACCCATCAGTAATTACTGTGGCTCTGTGTCCCGTGGTGTTTGAGAAAGAAATCTAGCTGCTGCTTATCACCAGGATGTTATCACAAAACAACAATGAATGAAAAATGTGATCGCGCTGCTGCAATCTGCCAAATAAAACATATATCCAATAATAAGCAATAAATGCATGTGCTGAAACAATATTCAATCCAATAGTAAATGTATAAAAAAAAGTTTGTTTGAATCAACTTTTTTTATACGTTTACTATTGGATTGTATATTTATTCAGCAAATGCGTTTATTGCTTATTATTGGATTTATGTATTATTTGTCAGATAGTGCTGCTGCAATCACATTTTTTAGATATTCAGGAAATGAATTAGAAGCTTTGTGGTATCGTTGGCTAGGAAGGGGCGTATCTTGGAGACGTTGGGAAGGTTGAAGCGGCAAGCTTTGGACAGTGAACAGATGTGGGGCTGAAAGGATAGTTCATAGTCTAGGATTACACCTAGAACCTTGGCGTGCATTTTACCATGTGCACGTCTCTGTCTCATCTAATGTCAGCTTTAGGTGGCTCTGTGAGCTACAGGCGGACTCTGTTTTCTGTTACTTTGTTTGCTGTGTTGCCCACCCCTCAAAAGTCCCAAAGGTTTACGACTTCCTGTGCCCCTCAAAGGGTGAGAAAGAAAATATATATTTTGTATTCACCATAGAATCCTTTTCTTGGAGTCCATTGAGAGAGACAGGTCATACCCCTATGTGCTTACAATCTTGCTTTCGGTACTGCTTTGCTTCAAAACTGAGGTATTATGGTAGTAGAGGGGGTTATCTTGGGCCTAAAGTTTGCCATTGCCCAGGTTGAAGGCTTCCCGTGTCCCTCAATGGACTCCAAGGAAAAGATTTTCGTGGGAAGTGTAACTAATTTAAAAAAACTTTTAGATGGGCATCTTAAATAAATGCAATATGCAGGGATATGGGAAGTGGTATAGTCCTAAACATATATACACCCACACAGGTTGAACCAGATGGACTGGAGTCTTTATTTAACCTTACAAACTATGAAATTATGGTATAAGAATCCAAATTTTATGAAAAAAGGCAGTTGTTTGCCATACACAATGCATTAGCAAACAAAATGTCATCCTTTCAGGTTAAATCTACTCTAACCACTTGGCCGGCTGCCCACATTTTACGGAGGGCGGGCGGCTTGTACAGGCACAATCGCGTTCCTGTACGTTGGCACTGTCTTCTTCTGGGTTCAGGGCACTGCCCCCCTAAACCCCCCCAATAAGTAATGCACTCAACCGCCTGTATTGCACGCTCACTACGCAAGACTCCATCGTTAAAGAAAAAGCATGTTGAAGCTCGTTTAAAGTTTGCTGCACAACATTTTACACAAGCCTGTGAAATACTGGAGACTATAGTCTGGTCAGATAAGCCAATATTGAACTCTTTGGATGCCATAATGCTCACCATGTTTGGAGGTCAAATGGCACATCACCCCAAATTTCCCCCCCCCCAATACCAACAGTGAAGTTTGGAGGTGTGAACATCATCGTGTGGGGCTGTTTTTCAGCATACGGTACTGGCAAACTTCTTGTCATTAAAGGAAGGATGAATGGAAAAATGTACCAAGACATTCTTGATAAAAATCTGCTGCCATCTACCAGGATGATGAAGATGAAACGAGGGAGGACATTTCAGCAAGACAATGATCCCAAACACAAAGCCAAGGAAACTCTCAATTGTTTTCAAAGAAAGAAAATAAAGCTGCTAGAATAGGTTTGAAGACTGTTTGTGTGGAAGAATGAGCCAAAATCACACCTGAGCAACACATGTGACTAGTTTCTCCATGCAGGAGATGTCTTGAAGCTGTCATTACCAACAAAGGATTTTGTAGGAAGTATTAAATGAATATCAGTTAGCGTGTTCAATACTTTTTCCCTGTGTCATTCCATTTTATTACTCAGAACTTTTTTGTTTTTGGTTTCTTGTTTGTATGGACTTCATGGGTTACCGACGTGGTGAAAATGTCATGTCAATAGCACCTTTAGAAATATGTTTACCTAGAAAAATGGTGACGTGTTCAATACTTATTTTACCCGCTATATATACAGTTGTGCTCAAAATTTTTCATACCCTGGCAGAAATTGTGACATTTTGGCATTTATATTGAAAATATGACTGGATCATGCCAAAAAACTGTATTTTATTTAAGGATGGCAATCACAAGAAGCCATTTATTAGCACATCGTTTTTTTGGATCCTTTTTAAATCATAATAACAGAAATCACCCAAATGGCCCTGATAAAAAAGTTTACATACCCTGGAATGTTTGGCCTTGGTACAGACACAGAAAATGGCACACACAGGTTAAAATGGCAATTAAAGGTTAATTTCTCACATTTTGTGGCTTTTTAAATCACAATTAGTGTCTGTGTATAAATAGTCAATGAGTTTGTTAGCTCTCACTTGGATGCTCTAAGCAGGCTAGACACTGAGCCATGAGGAGGTAGAAAAGAACAGTCAAAAGACCTGCGTAACAAAGTAATGAAACTTTAGTAAAAGATAAATAAATGCACATTTTTTAACCTGCCAAAGATTGTGCATTTATTATTTTTTTTGAAAGGTAAACTTGGCCTTTAACCCGTTCTTGACCAAGGTCAAAAACAAACCAAACACAATTTTGCAACTTTGATGTTAGTATAACTGTACATATCATAGTAACTACTTGGTGTATCCAGGTGAATTATACCTTTTCCCTATATTAGAAAGTCCCTCAAGTCCTAATTGTTAGTAGAGACCCAGGGCCACCAATAGCCTGGCCTCTGCTAGGAGCACACCTAGGTTTAAAGCCCACTTCCTGGACCCCACATATGTGTTTTGTCTGTGTTGCCAATGGCAACACAGACAAAAATAAAAATGTTTTTCCTTAGTAGAGTAGGAAATGGCTAGAAACCCTGTCATGTTTTTATTTCTGTCTGTGTCCCTCTTAAAGATGTTCCCTCACTTCCTGTCTAGTGAAACCACTGGCAGTGAAGGGGAAATCTGTCCAATAGAGCCCACGTTAGCAGTAAAAACCCTTTCCCACTCTATCCAAATCTAAGAAAAAATTGTTTTGCATGGACATACACTTTAATTCTAACCCTAACTTGGGACAAGAGCTGCACGATTCTGGCTAAAATGAGAATCACGTTTTTTTTTAATTAGAATAAAGATCACGATTCTCGCGGCCTAACATCGTCTTTCACAATACAATATACAAAAAAATTGGGCTAACTTTACTGTTTCGTTTTTTTTTTTTTAATTCATTCATTTTCCCCAAAAAAATTGCGTTTGAAAGACCGCTGCACAAATACAATTTTATTCTATAGGGTCTCTGCTAAAAAAAAAAATATATATATATATATATATATATATATATAAAATATGTTTGGGGGTTCTGATAAATGTTCTAGCAAAAAATACTAATTTTAACTTCTAAGCAACAAGTGTCAAAAAAAGCTTTGGTCTTTAAGTGGTTAAACTGACCTCATTTACAGACTGAAGTTCATCCCTTTGATCTCAGGCTGCATTGACACATTCAGCGTTTTCAGCTCGTAAAACGCTCATCTCAAAAGTTCCAAAACACCCAAGCAAAATCTCATTTATTTAAATGGCCCTCGTTAACATCTAAGCGTTCTGTCGCTTGAAGCAAAACGCTTGATGCTCAAAAAAGTACATGAGCTTCTTTTTAGGCATTTTTTTTTTTTTACATTTTTACAGGCATTTTACTGCTTTTTACATTGGTGACCTTTGGACCGCAAACGCCTATACAAAAACTCTGAAAATGATATGCTCCGGTGTGAATGCAGCCTTAAAGAACTAATACTTTGTACATAGTTATCTCTCAGTGCTGACAATGTTGATAAACATTTGCCGGCTTTTATTTATTTATTTATTGACAGCTCCGAGCAGAGCTTTTTTTTACCAATTAATTATGCAGCTCTACCTGGGACAAATATGTAGATCAAATAATTCAGTCAAGTCAGCCATCTTTGTCTAAGTACTTACAGTATCTCACAAAAGTGAGTACTCCCCTCACATTTTTGTAAATCTTTTCTTCTATCTTTTCATGTGACAACACTGAAGAAATGACACTTTGCTACAATGTAAAGTAGTGAGTGTACAGCTTGTATAACAGTGTAAATTTGCTGTCCCCTCAATATAACTCAACACACAGCCATTAATGTCTAAACTGCTGGCAACAAAATTGAGTACACCCCTAAGTGAAAATGCCCAAATTGAGCCCAAAGTGTCAATATTTTGTGTGGCCACCATTATTTTCCAGCACTGCCTTAACCCTCTTGGGCGTGGAGTTCACCAGAGCTTCACAGGTTGCCACTGGAGTCCTCTTCCACTCCTCCATGATGACATCACAGAGCTGGTGGATGTTAGAGACCTTGCGCTCCTCCACCTTCCATTTAAGGATGCCCCACTGCCCTGTGGCTCAGTCCCTGAAGGGAGGGGATCATGCTCTGCTTCAGAATGTCACAGTACATGTTGGCATTCATGGTTCCCTCAATGAACTGAAACCCCAGTGCCGGTGTTCTGCCGAGAAAGTTCCGCTCGGCTGATAAGTTCCCCCTCTACTGCGCAGGCGCTGCGCCTGCGCAGTGGGATCCGGCGGAAATAGCCGAAGTGGAATAGCTGAAAATCAGCTGTACGCGACACCTGTAAGAGGGCCCCTTGCGGGCTCGCTTCGCTCGCCACGCTTCGCTCGCCACGCTTCGCTCGCCACGCTTCGGGCATGGCCTCGCTTCGCTCGGCTCTTTTAGATTCCCCCTCTAGGTCCACTTGGATGGTAGGGAAGGAACCTGGACCCAGAGCGCAGGCGCCGTGTACAGCTGATTGTCGATCTTGAGCTTCGGCTATCTCCGGCGGCTGTTAGTAGTTCGTACTGCGCAGGCGCTGCGCCTGCGCAGTACAGGGGGGAACTTATCCGCCGAAGGAACTTATTCGGCAAGACACCGGCAGCACTCATGGAGCCCCAGACCATGACACTCCCACCACCATGCTTGACTGTAGGCAAGACACACTTGTCTTTGTACTCCTCACCTGGTTGCCGCCACACATGCTTTAAACCATCTGAACCAAATAAGTTTATCTTGGTGGACATGGTTCCAGTAATTAGGCATGTGCAATTAGTTTCGTTCCGAATTCGTTTTTTAACAAATTTCGACAAATTCATTAATTCGGAAATATCCAAATTAACGAAAACCCGTTTAACAAATTTTTCCGAATATTCGTAAATTCTAAAAATTAGTAAATTTGTAAATTCGTAAATTAATACATTCGTACATTAGTGAATTCATAAATTTGTAAATTCAGAAATCTGAAATAATGATTAACTAATAATAACCTAACTACTATTGCTAGTAACTAATAAATTATAGGTATTGTAATTTCCTTTCAAATTTGGCTGTTAGTGAACGTAACACATACAAATTTATCTAAAGTTACGAATGATCCGAAATAACGAATGCCGTATCCAAACGAATGGAACGTAATGAATTAGTAATAATAAATAACAATAATAAAAATAAAAACTTTTCATTATTATTATTTATTATTAATTTGCTCATTTCCATTTGTTTAGATGCAGCATTCGTTATTTTGGATAATTCGTAACTTCGGATAAATTCGTATTTTTTTAACAGCCAAATTTGAAACGAAATTACAATACCTATAATTTAATAGTTACTATTTCAGATTTTCGAATTTTCGGGTTTTTGGATTTTCAAATTTCGAATTTACAAATGTACGAATTGCGATCATAATGAATGACCTGAAAAGCGAAAAAAATTATAAACGAATGAAACGAAAATGAACAAATTTTTTGGCTGTGCACATGTCTACCAGTAATCCATGTCCTTAGTCTGCTTGTCTTCAGCAAACTTTTTGCAAGCTTTCTTGTGCATCATCTTTAGAAGAGGCTTCCTTCTGGGAGGACAGCCATGCAAATCAATTTGATGCAGTGTGCGGCGTATGGTCTGAGAACTGACCCCCCCACCCCTTCACCCTCTGCAGCAGTGCTGGCAACACTTATACGTCTATTTCCCAAAGACAACCTCTGGATATGACGTCGAGCACGTGCACTCGAGCATGACAAACTTTGGTTGACCATGGCGAGGCCTGTTCTGAGTGGAAACTGTCCTGTTAAACCGCTGTATGGTCTTGGCCACCGTGCTGCAGCTCAGTTTCAGGGTCTTGGCAAACTTCTTATAGCCTAGGCCATCTTTATGTAGAGCAACAATTCTTTTTTTCAAATCCTCAGAGAGTTCTTTGCATGAGGTGCCATGTTGAACTTCCAGTGACCGGTATAAGTGAGTGAGAGCGATAACACCAAATTTAACACAGCTGTTCCCCATTCACACCTGAGACCTTGTAACACTAACAGGTCACATGACACCAGGGAGGGAAAATGGCTAATTGGGCCCAATTTGGACATTTTCACTTAGGGGTGTACTCACTTTTGTTGCCAGCGGTTTAGACATTAATTGCTGTGTGTTGAGTTATTTTGAGGGGACAGCAAATTTACACTGTTATACAAGCTGTACACTCACTACTTTACATTGTAGCAAAGTGTCATTTCTTCAGTGTTGTCACATGAAAAGATATAATATATTTACAAAAATGTGAGGGGTGTACTCACTTTTGTGAGGTACTGTATTTATTTCAGGTACTTGTATAGCACTGTCAATTTATGCAGAGCTTTACATATACATTCACATCAGTCCCTACCCTCAAGGAGCTTTTACTCTAAGGTCCCTAACTTACATTCATACATACTAGGGACAATTTAGACAGGATCCACTTAACCTACCAGCATGTCTTTGGAGTGTGGGAGGAAACCTGAGTACCCGGAGGAAACCCACGCAGGCACAGGGAGAACATACAAACTCCAGGCAGGTAGTGTCGTGGTTGGGATTCAAACCAGCAACCCTTTTTACTGCTAGGCGAAAGTGCTATCCACTACACCACTGTGCTGCTGCACTTGTTTCAGGTCACAGATTAAAAGTGCTAAAGCTATAGGATCAGCATGATAGGCAGCTAACAGTTGCAGAATGAGAAGTTGGCGATGGCAGGCGATGTATTTCCCGCTGCAAAGGAATTTTTCACAGCAGAACTCAAGTCACCAGTAAAATATTAGTGTCAGGTGCCCCCTTCTATGCAGATACCCTGTTTCCCCGAAAATAAGACCTAGCGTGGTTGTCAGTGATGGCTGCAATATAAGCCCTACCCCCCAAATAAGCCCTACACTGTTTCTCCGAAAAGAAGCCCTACCCTGAAAATAAGACCTACAAGGACTTTAACTAGGGCTTATTTGGGGGGTAGGGCTTATATTGCAGCCATCGCGAACAATTACGCTAGGTCTTATTTTCGGGGAAACAGGGTAGCAAGGTTTATTAGCTTATTTATTAGAGAGGGGAGAAATGCAAACCTTATTCTTTGCTTTCTTTAAAATGCAAGGTCCTCTGCTCATTACATTAGGCCTCCCTTGTATCAAACTTATGATGGCTGTAAAGTGTACTTGCGTACACTCAGCTTCTGCCTATGGCTCCCAGGCTAGAGTAAAGCCTCGTACACACGATCAGATTTTCGGATGACCGCTCTACTGTTTTTTTGTGGCATGCTGGTCTCATGTCGAAAGTGAAGAGGTTACTCACCATACGAAAATTCTAGTAAAGAGAATTCAACTTCAGAAGTGACGTCATGTTTTGTATGTATTCTTACGTTTCTGAGCAGGCGTAGTCTCACTCTTACGATTTTTTTTTTCGGACCAAAACCGTACTAATGAAACAAAAATTGGACGTTGAGTTCACATCCGACAAAAATGTTATAGTCTGCACATCCAGCTTTTGTCGGACGAAAAACCGGAATCGGCTGTCGAAAGCACCGTACTAAGGATCCGAAAATCGGCAGATCGTTCTTCAGACGAAATTTTACTTCCGATTTTCGTATCGTGTGTACGGGCCTTAACGCCACAATCCTTCCGACAGGATCCTGGGAATAAGAAGGGTACCAATTCTCGTCGGATGATGCTCCAGCATTGTGTTGGAGCATCATCTCATGTGATTTAGGATACTCAATGTTCCCAAGATCTCTCTAGAATGATCACAAGATTACCTTTCCTGTGCTTATTCATAAAGTATTGTATATTTTCCAACTTTTTTACCCCCCACCGTTTTTTTTTTTTCTACTGCCGTCGTAAACAATTTGATATGAGGGAGGCCTGACGTAATTAGCCAGTAAGCCCACCTTTGTGGCTTTGCCTTGTCTGTTCTAGTAGCTTAGCCTTTTTTTTTTTTTAAGACACGAAAGCTGATGTGTTGCTAATGAGATGATTGCCAGCAAGAGGTTAATAGACACGGCAGCACAAGATTAAAATCACCCGTGTAGTTTAGCCCCATACTTCCCAACTTTTTGAGATGGGAATGAGGGACACCTATCAGCAAAAGTATGCAGGCATAGGACACACCCCTTGTCACGCCCCCTTAAAGGAGAATTGTACAAAAAAAAAAAAAAACAAGATTTGTTAAACGCACAAATGCTTTTTTTTTTAACAACTACTATTCCTTTATATTGCTTTTGGAATTTACAATTGCAGCAATTTAGAAAACAGATAAAAGATTTAGTGCTGGAAAACACTTTTTGATGGATAAAAAGTGCATTTTATATACATCTATACGGATCAGACCAAAAAGAGGGACAAATGAGGAGGAATGAGGGACATTGCTCCAAATCAGGGACAGTCCCTCGAAATCAGGGACAGTTGGGAGCTATGTAGCCCTGACGCCTGCTTCAAGGAAGATTTTTATGTTCATCTCTTTTTGTCGATTTCCAACACCTCTCCAGGCCCCAGCAGATGCCAAGCAACATTATATAAGCAGCATCCCATAAACTTGCAAGTCAGGAAGGTTGTGTTCCATGTAAGCCCTCTCTATGTATGGTCACAGTGAGCAGCCAGTCACGCTATGTACCAGCAGGAATGTACAAGCAGCACTTGGCTCAGGGACAAGAGGCTCCTCAGTGCTCCAACAGCTGCATAGCACTGTGTAATTCTGGCTCTTCAACCCTACTATCCCTCAGAATGTTCTTCCAACCTAGAGACAGGAATGTGTGAGATCGGGGGCCCTCAGCCTCATCAGTCGGGGCCTTCAGAGTTTAAATCCTTCCTGGAACTAACACTCCCGGCAGCATCATGTTAATGACACCCATTAGCCACTTAGGAGCTATCTTTGTGCACCTTTTTGCACTGTGTAATGAAATAGCTTTTAGGTGAAGGTGAGGCGAACAGTTTTTGCTTTGCTTGTAATTTTTTTTACAAATGATATTAAAGCATTTGTAAAAGCAGAAGGTTTTTTTTTTATCTTACTGCATTATATGCAGTGAGATAAAAAGCCTTCTGTGTGTAGCAGCTGCCCCAGCACCCCCTAATTACTTACCTGAGCCCCATCTCTCTCCAGCGATGTCCATGAGTGTCTAAGCCGTCCTGGACACTCCTCCTGATTGTCTGAGACACAGCAGCGCGCCATTGGCTCCCACGATTGTCAATCAAAGTCAGTCAGCCAATCGGGGGAGAGAGGGGACGGGTCGGGGCTCCGTGTCTGAATGGATACACGGAGCTCTGACTCCGCTCGGGTGCCCCCATAGGAAGCTGCTGTCTGAGGGGGCACTCAATAGGAGGGAGGGGCCAGAAGCAGCAAAGTGGAACCCAGGAAGAGGAGGATCTTGGCTGCTCTGTGCAAAACCAACTGCCCAGAGGAAGTTAGTATAACATGTTTGTTATTTAAAAAAAAAAAAATATTAGACTTTACAATCACTTTAAATATTTAAAGGTTAATTCCACTTTCGTGGGAAAAAAAAAGCGGTTAAAAAAAAATAATATCGTATACAATTACGACACAAGTAATATTGTCATTGATTATTATTAAAAATGACCTTTCCTTTTCAATCTGCAGCGCTGTATTTTTCCGTAAAATGCAATATGGCTACCCGGAGGTGTTCTGTACACAGATGGTATAGAGAACGCCCCCTGAAAATGTAATTTCCTGCTTGTGTGATTGGCTCACTGATTTTCCCTGAAGTCTGCACTAAGACAATGATGAATGATATTTATAAAGACACTCCCATTAGATTCACTGAGCACATGGACACAAACAAACATCTATTTCTTCAGAATAACAAAAGGTAGGAATCTGCAACAAAGTTTATTAAAATCCCTGCAATGTACATCGATCACCCAGGGTGCAGGTTTTTTTTTTTTTTCTCAACATAAGTGGATTTACACTTTAACCACATGCCGACCGGGCCATAATCGAAAGACGGCTACAGCGTGGTTGGCTTATTCTGGGAAGGCGTCCATGGATGCCCTCATAGAATCGCGCGCACCCGGGAATGTCCGTGACCGGTGGTCCTCTGGACCCAGCACGTCAAGGAACAGGGTAAAGGGCCAAAGACAGCTGCCCTTTACCACGTGATCGCTCCGTCCAATGACAGAGCGATCACTTGTCAACAAACCGGAGCTTGTCCGGTGCAGCTCCTCCCCTCTCCTCGCATTGATCGATCGTACAGTGTGCGAGGAGGGAGCCCGGTGCAGCAGCGCTGTGGGCTGTCTCTGGTGTGCCCACAGTGCTGATCTGTGCCCATCCATGCTACATCCATGCTACATCCATCCATCCCTGGCTCATCCATGGTCCATATGTGCTCATACATGCCTCATATGTGTCCATCCATGCTCCATATGTGCTCATACATGCCTCAAATGTGCCCATCCATGCTCCATATGTGCCCATCTATACTTCATCCATCCCTGGCTCATCCATGCTCCATCCATCCCTGGCTCATTCGTGCTCCATCCATCTGTGCTCATCCATGCTCCATCCATCCCTGGCTCTGTGCTCCATCTGTGCTCATCCATGCTCAATCCGTGCTCCAACTGTGCTCATCCGTGCTCCATCCATCCCTGGCTCATCTGTGCTCCATCCATCCCTGGCTCATCCGTGCTCCATCCATGCTCCATCCATCCCTGGCTCCGTGTTTCATCCGTGCTCATCCATGCTCCATCCATCCCTGGCTCATCTGTGCTCCATCCATCCCTGGCTCATCCATGCTCCATCCATCCCTGGCTCATCCATGCTCCATCCATCCCTGGCTCATCTGTGCTCCATCCATCCCTGGCTCATCCGTGCTCATCAATGCTCAATCCATGCATGCTCCATCCATCCCTGGCTCATCCATGCTCAATCCATGCTCCATCCCTGGCTCATCCATGCTCCATCCATCCCTGGCTCATGCATGCTCCATCCATCCCTGGCTCATCTGTGCTCAATCCATGCTCATCCATGCACCATCCATCCCTGGCTCATCCATGCTCCATTAATTCCTGGCTCATCCGTGCTCCATCCATCCGTGGCTCATCTGTGCTTCATCCGTGCTCATCCATGCTCCATCCATGCTTATCCATGCTCCATCCATCCCTGGTTCATCCGTGCTCCATCGGTGCTCATCCATACTCAGTCCGTGCTCATCCATGCTCCATCGGTGCTCATCCATGCTCTATCTATCCCTGGCTCATCCATGCTCCATCTATCCCTAGCTCATCCATGCTCCATCCATGCTCATCCATGTTTATCCATGCTCCATCCGTGCTCTTCCATGCCCATCCATGGCTCATTCATGCTCATCCTTGCCACAGCCATGCCACATCAGTGCTCATCCATGCCACATCCATGCCACATCAGTTCTCATCCATGCCGCATCCTTGCCACTACAGTGCCCATCGGTGTCTCACAAAAGTGTAATAGGTAGTCAAATTAGATTTGAAATGTATGTCCCTGATGGTGCTCCCTGCATGTTGGGCCTCTGTATGTGGCCAGGCTGTGGAAAAGTCTCCCGCATGTGGTATTGCCATACTCAGGAGGAGTAGCAGAATATATTTTCGGGTGTCATTTTTGCTATGTACATGCTATGTGTTAGAAATATCTTATAAATTGACAACTTTCTGTAAAAAACGTGATGCGTGATGTCTTGTTTTCTTTGTCCAACAGGACTCATTCATTCTTATAATTGTGTATGTGAAGTTTTGCTTTATGCGCCGGTAAGGGCATTGATATCTTTGTAACCGTTTTTGTACCTTCTGTTTTCTTGGTACATTTCCATTTCTTTGTTTAATAAAGTTTTTTGTGCAAAAAGAAAAGGAAAAGAGTTTGGCTGAGCGCTATTCCTTCATTCAAGAGAAACCTTATTTTATTTTATCAATGAATACAAGGGTTCCTCTGATTTGCTGCAGTGGAGAGGCGGGCGGAAGGCATCACAATTTTCACTTTCCATGATAATGTTGAAGTGATTGGGCGGATACAAGGTACTTCTACAAAAGTCAAATCCTGAGAAAAAAATGTAAAGCTCATGGCTGCTAATGCTGCCTTGAGCTTGTTTACAACTAGGGATGAGCCGAACACTCCCCGGTTCGGTTCGCACCAGAACATGAGAACAGGCAAAAAATTTGTTCGAACACACGAACACCGTTAAAGTCTATGGGACTCGAACATGAATAATCAAAAGTGCTAATTTTAAAGGCTTATATGCAAGTTATTGTCATAAAAACTGTTTGTGGGCCTGGGTCCTGCCCCAGGGGACATGTATCAATGCAAAAAAAAGTTTTAAAAACGACCATTTTTTCAGGAGCAGTGATTTTAATATTGCTTAGTGAAGTGAAACAATAAAAGTGTAATATTCCTTTAAATTTCGTACCTGGGGGGTGTCTATAGTATGCCTGTAAAGGGGCGCATGTTTCCCGTGTTTAGAACAGTCTAACAGCAAAATGACACTTCTAAAGGAATAAAAGTTATTTAAAACTACTCGCGGCTATAATGAATTGTCGGTCCGGCAATACACATAAAAGTTCATTGATAAAAACAGCATGGGATTCCCCCACAGGGTAACACTGAACCAAAATTAAGAAAAAAAAGTGCGTGGGGGTCCCCCAAAATCTATACCAGGCCCTTCAGGTCTGGTATGGATATTAAGGGGAACCCCGTGCCAATTTTTTTTTTAAAAATGGCATGGGGGTCCCCCTCAAAATCCATACCAGACCTTTCAGGTCTGGTATGGATTTTAAGGGGAACCCCTGCCAAAATTAAAAAGAAAATGGTGTGGGGGTCCCCCTAAAAATCCATACCAGACCCTTATCTGAGCACGCAACCTGGCAGGCCGCAGATAAAGAGGGGGGATGAGAGAGCAGCCCCCCTCCTGAACCATACCAGGCCACATGCCCTCAACATTGGGAGGGTGCTTTGGGGTAGCCCCCCAAAGCACCTTGTCCCCATGTTGATAGGGACAAGGTCCTCATCCCCACAACCCTGGCCCGGTGGTTGTGGGGGTCTGTGAGCGGGGGGCTTATCAGAATCTGGAAGCCCCCTTTACCAAGGGGACCCCCAGATTCCCTACCATTTCACAAAAAAAGTCTCATACATTTTAAAAATGACAAGAGACAGTTTTTGACAATTCCTTTATTAAAGTCTTTTTCGTTCTTGGGCCGCTCCGCATCCATGGGAGGCTCCTGCTGTGTGACGCTTCTCTTCTTCTGACACTTCTAATATAACGGAGGGCGGGGCCACCCGGTGACCCCGCCCCCTCTGATGCACGGGGACTTGACGGGGACTTTACCCGTGACGTCAGAGGGGAGCGGGGCCACCCGTTACGTAACCGGGTTTGATCCAGTTTTTATCAATAAAGGCACTTGTTATCTCGTCCGGTGTGCGGCCATCCAGATTACTTTGTTTATCTCTGCTCGTCTCAGCATTAGTCAGCACCTGGGGCTCTTTTCTTTTGGAGGATCAGAATCCTTTCATCTGTCTACCAGCCTAGACCTACCTGAGCGGTGGAGTATTCTTCACTTCGTTTGGATTCTGGATTTATGCCCTCCCCCAGCTGTCACTGCTGTCATCATATCTCCCAATGACCCTCCCATCCTCTTCCCCCCAGCCATCACAGCCTTTTCCATCCAACTCTACCACTCCACAATCCCTATTTCACCCCACCCTCAACTACCCTGCCCTCATTTACCCCTCTACTCCCCCCCCTCCCACCCTGCCCTCACCCACCTCTGAAACCACCCCTCTACCCACTCTTCCTAGGCGATAGGTATCGGTAATTGGTATCGGCGAGTACTCAGTGTTTAAAAATGGTATCGGTGCATCCCTAATTATTTATTTGCAAAATGTTATAACAGAAACTAAGAAAAACTCATTTTTTTTCAAAATGTTTGGTGTTGTTTTGTTTATTTAGCAAAACATAAAAAAACCCAGTGGTGATAAAATACCACCAAAAGAAAGCTCTATTTGTGTGAAAAAAATGATAACAATTTCACATGTGTACAGCGTTGAATGACTGCGCAATTGTCATTCAAAGTGTGACAGCGCTTGGCCTGGGCAGGAAGAGAGTGAAAGTGCCCGATATTGAAGCATCGGAAAGCATAATGTGCCCATGGGGGGGGGGGGGGGGGGGCTTCAGAGTGGGAGAGGGATCAAAGAGGGTTGAGGGGATAATGGAGCCCAAAATTAAACTTTTAGGCTTTAGAGATGTAGAAATTAAATATAGCTAATGAGAATGTTTACCATTGAGAAAACGGGTAATAAAGCTAGCATCTGTGCCCATACCCTCCACTATATAATGCTAGAAGTCAAATCACTCCAACTGTTAATGGGATAACCCCTCTCCTGTTACAGGTTTTATCCACAATAAATCACAAAAAGACAAACCCCTAGACTGTTTATTGGAGCCAAAGTGAATGGACTGTTGCTTGGGTGGCTGATGGCCTCTGCACTGTTTGGGAAAGAACCAGTTAAAATCAGTAGCCCCTGTGGGGGTAGACCTTCATCTAATAGGAGGGGACCTTTTGACCTGTTTAGCTGTGACATGGCTGGAGGATGAATGGACACACAATGGCCTCTTCACTCGAAATTCGACTTCTTAGGAGGTATGAGTGATTTCAAGTAATAGTGTTAAAATTCTTCCATGAAAAATATGTATCTCTTGTGCACACACACTCTCTTAACCTCTTCACGACTGCCCTATAGCAGTTTTACTGCTACAGGGTAGCTGCTGTGCGCAGGATCACAAATATACACGTGATCCTGCACTTGCTCCCGCTGTAAATGATGATCTGTAAACAAGGCAGATTGCCATTCTGTCAGTAGGGAAGGCATTGATCCTGTGTTCCTGCAAAGCAGGGGCAAGTATCTATGCCTTTCCCTAGTAAAAGCACCTCCCACACTGTGCACAAACACTGGCTAGGCACACAGTTAATCCTTTGATCGCCCCTGATGTTAACCCCTTCCAAGCCAGTGTCATTAGTACAGTGACAATGCATATTTGTTAGCACTGATCACCAGGGCCGGCCCGTCCATTGTGAGCGTTCCGTGTTTTTTTTTTTGCACCTGATTAGAGCCAGAGGCTCCAATAGGCTTCCAAATAGGGTGGGCTCGGGTTGCAGATCATTGCGTCTGGAGCCCACCCAGTTGTGTCGCAACAGCGAATGAATATTCGCTGTTGCAACACTAATCCTCCTCTTGGCCAATCGGGAAGAGAGTCTGATACCCGTCACCCGTTTGGCTGAAAGGACAGGCGATCCCATTGAACGCCTAGGAGGAGGGGAGGAGATGCACAGCAGAAGCAAGGAGGAGAAGAGCAGCTGGCTGATGCCTGGATGCCCGATCCCCGCCGCTGCTTGGTGCCCTTATCCCCGCCGCACCTCGGATGCCCGATCCCAGATGCTGCTCCTAGGATGCACTCCAATGCCCGCTTCCCGCCGATGCCCCCGCCTAGATGGGGTAAGTGCCGGTGGACCGACCGGCAGACAGCTGGTGGTGGGGGGGTTTGAGTTGCCACGGGGGGGCTTGGTTTGGTTGTTTGCCGCCCCCCCTCAAACAGAAAACCACCAGCCGCCACTGCTGATCACTGTATTAGTGTCACTGGTCCCCAAAAAGTGTCAAAAGTGTCCGATTGCCGCAATATCGCAGTCCCACTAGTAAAAAAAATAAATAATAATAATTCCATCAATCTATCCCATAGTTTGTAGACACTATAACTTTTTTGCAAACCAATCAATATTCGCTTATTGGGATTTCTTTTTACAAAAAATATGTAGCAGAATACATATTGGCCTAAATTGATGAAGAAATTCAAATTTTTAATTAGATATGTTTTATAGCAGAATGTAAATAATATTGTTTTATTTTTCAAAATTGTCAGTCTTTTTTCGTTTATAGCGCAAAAAAAAAACAAAAAAAAACGCAGAGGGGATCAAATACCACCACATAAGGAGGGTTCTGATACAATTTTGGTTTGACTATGAGTGACCCCGTGACTCTGGACTTTTGGAGTGTAGTAGCCTCTCTTTCTTTTTTGTCTTTGATGAATGCTTTGTATAGAATCATACGTTTTCCCCCAAAACATGAACGGCAGAGCAGGTGTAAGAAAGTTTCCCATTCATAGATATGACATCTCAAGTTTAATTTTTTTTTTTTAGATGGATATAGAGCAGTCTGGTCAGAATATATACATTTGAGGTTGCCTGAGTATTCTTGGTGCCCAGATAAGGATCACAGGGGATAAAAATAATAGATGTCGAGTTTTAATACAGAAGTCCCACACCTGCAGGATCTCAGCTCAGCCACCTGCTCCCCGGGTTGGCAAAACCTCAAGATACTAAAATATCTTTGGGTTCTTTTCTTTTTTTTTTAAGCTATACAAAAACAAAAAGGCTAAAAAATGATATGTTAGCTGTTTTATCTGTTAAGTGATTCGCATTTCTATCGATTCCATCCTGATATTTACACATCCCAGCTAGCCAGGGCAGTCAGGTTGATAGCTCCACCAGTCTCTCAGGTAGATTGGCGTTTTTCATGCTTTTTTAAGCCACGACACCCTTTAACAGTATGCAAAATCACAAGGCACTCTAGGAGATTTATACAGTGGGAAAAATAATTATTTGATCCCCTGGAGATTTTGTCAGTTTGCCCGCTTACAAAGAAATGAAGGGTCTATCATTTTTATTATAGATGTATTTTAAATGAGACATAATATCAACCAAAAATCCAGAAAAAAACCACGATACAAATGTTATAAATTGAGTTGCAGTTGAGTGAGTAAAATAAATATCTGATCCCCAAGCAAAACATGACTTAGTACTTGGTGGAGAAACCCTTGTTGGCAAGCAGAGAGGTAAGACATTTCTTGTAGTTGGTGGCCAGGTTTGCACACATCTCAGGAGGGATTTTGGTCCGCTCTTCTTTATAGATCTTCTCTAAATCCTTAAAGGTTTCTTGGCTGTTGCTTGGCTTGAAGTTTCAGCTCCCTCCATAAATTTTCTATAGGATTAAGGTCTGAAGACTGACTAGGCCACTCCTTAACTCAGGGGCGTAACTAGAAATCACAGGGTCCCATAGCAAAATGTTGTATGGGGCCCCCCCTAAAAAAAAAAAAGAACTAATGCCATTGAAAAACAGATTACCACACTCACATATATTAAGAGCTTTAAAGTGCTGGTGTCAGTTCTCCCTTATCTCAGTGCTGGTGTCAGTGCTCCCTTATTTCAGTGCTGGTGTCAGTGTTCTCTATCTCGGTGCTGGTGTCAGTGCTCTCTATGTCGGTGCTGGTGTCAGTGCTCTCTATGTCGGTGCTGGTGTCAGTGCTCCCTTATCTCAGTGCTGGTGTCAGTGTTCTCTATCTCGGTGCTGGTGTCAGTGCTCTCTATCTCGGTGCTGGTGTCAGTGTTCTCTATCTCAGTGCTGGTGTCAGTGCTCTCTATGTCAGTGCTGGTGTCAGTGCTCTCTATGTCAGTGCTGGTGTCAGTGTTCTCTATGTCGGTGCTGGTGTCAGTGTTCTCTATGTCGGTGCTGGTGTCAGTGTTTTCTATGTCGGTGCTGGTGTCAGTGCTCTCTATCTCGGTGCTGGTGTCAGTGCTCTCTATGTCAGTGCTGGTGTCAGTGCTCTCTATGTCAGTGCTGGTGTCAGTGCTCTCTATGTCGGTGCTGGTGTCAGTATTCTCTATGTTGGTGCTGGTGTCAGTGCTCTCTATGTTGGTGCTGGTGTCAGTGCTCTCTATCTCAGTGCTGGTGTCAGTGTTCTCTATGTCGGTGCTGGTGTCAGTGCTCTCTATGTCGGTGCTGGTGTCAGTGCTCTCTATGTCGGTGCTGGTGTCAGTGCTCTCTATCTCAGTGCTGGTGTCAGTGTTCTCTATCTCAGTGCTGGTGTCAGTGCTCTCTATGTTGGTGCTGGTGTCAGTGCTCTCTATGTCAGTGCTGGTGTCAGTGTTCTCTATGTCGGTGCTGGTGTCAGTGTTCTCTATGTCGGTGCTGGTGTCAGTGCTCTCTATCTCAGTGCTGGTGTCAGTGCTCTCTATGTCGGTGCTGGTGTCAGTGCTCTCTATGTCGGTGCTGGTGTCAGTGCTCTCTATGTCGGTGCTGGTGTCATTGCTCTCTATCTCAGTGCTGGTGTCAGTGTTCTCTATCTCAGTGCTGGTGTCAGTGATCTGTATGTTGGTGCTGGTGTCAGTGTTCTCTATGTCGGTGCTGGTGTCAGTGCTCTCTATGTAGGTGCTGGTGTCAGTGCTCTCTATCTCAGTGCTGGTGTCAGTGTTCTCTATCTCAGTGCTGGTGTCAGTGCTCTCTATGTTGGTGCTGGTGTCAGTGCTCTCTATGTCAGTGCTGGTGTCAGTGTTGTCTATGTCGGTGCTGGTGTCAGTGTTCTCTATGTCGGTGCTGGTGTCAGTGCTCTCTATCTCAGTGCTGGTGTCAGTGTTCTCTATCTCGGTGCTGGTGTCAGTGCTCTCTATGTCGGTGCTGGTGTCAGTGCTCTCTATGTCGGTGCTGGTGTCAGTGCTCTCTATGTCGGTGCTGGTGTCAGTGCTCTCTATGTCGGTGCTGGTGTCAGTGCTCTCTATCTCAGTGCTGGTGTCAGTGCTCTCTATGTCGGTGCTGGTGTCAGTGCTCTCTATGTCGGTGCTGGTGTCAGTGCTCTCTATCTCAGTGCTGGTGTCAGTGTTCTCTATGTCGGTGCTGGTGTCAGTGCTTTCTATGTCGGTGCTGGTGTCAGTGCTCTCTATGTCGGTGCTGGTGTCAGTGCTCTCTATGTCGGTGCTGGTGTCAGTGCTCTCCATGTCGGTGCTGGTGTCAGTGCTCTCTATGTCGGTGCTGGTGTCAGTGCTTTCTATCTCAGTGCTGGTGTCAGTGTTCTCTATCTCAGTGCTGGTGTCAGTGATCTCTATGTTGGTGCTGGTGTCAGTGTTCTCTATGTCGGTGCTGGTGTCAGTGCTCTCTATGTCGGTGCTGGTGTCAGTGCTCTCTATCTCAGTGCTGGTGTCAGTGCTCTCTATGTCGGTGCTGGTGTCAGTGCTCTCTATGTCGGTGCTGGTGTCAGTGAGGGAGGTAGCAGTGGAGAAGCCAATCAGCTGGCAGTGCCAGCGCATCCGGCCTACCATGACAGAGGATCAGCCCTGGACTAGTACCTCCCAACCCCCCCCCCCCCCCCCCACCAGTGGAGCCCTGCATAGGCAGGGATAAGGGCAGGGTGGAGAGAGGGGTCAGGGTCTGTCAATCCCAGGTGGACACACTAGGACACTGGCACAGGACTGAGCTGTCCTTACTGTTAGAGCCCTTTTACACTGGGGCGGCGTCAGCGGTAAAACGTCGCTATTATTAGCGGAGTTTTACCGTCGGTATGCGGCCGCTAGCGGGGCGGTTTTACCCCCTGCTAGCGGCCGAGAAAGGGTTAAATACCACCGCAAAGCACCTCTGCAGAGGCGCTTTGCCGGTGGTATAGCCGCGCCGTCCAATTGATTTCAATGGGCAGGAGCGGTATAGGAGCAGTATACACACCGCTCCTTCACCGCTCCGAAGATGCTGCTGGCAGGGCTTTTTTTACCGTCCTGCCAGCGCATCGCTCCAGTGTGAAAGCCCTCGGGGCTTTCACACTGGAATGCAAGCAGCGGCACTTTCGGGTCGGTTTGCAGGCGCTATTATTAGCGCAATAGCGCCTGCAAACCGCCCCAGTGTGAAAGGGCTCCAAGTGACACATGACCAGGCGGAATGGAGTTACGGAGGATGGGGGCAGGGGTGGATATAAAGACCAGTCTCTGACTGTGGCTAAGGGATGCTGCAGGAACATGGATGGGGGGGGGTGGCTCTCTCTCATAAAAGAAAAAAAAATGTTGGTGGTTGCTGGCTGCAGAAAAGGTTGTGGCATGGTGGTAGCTTTGCCTCTCCCTGCAGCTGGAGCCCCTGATTCCCCCCCCCCCCCACACACACACACTGATTGACAGCCCCAGAGAGGGGCAGCCCAGACACTTCTTCTCTCCTACCTTCCTTTCCGTCGGATCGGCTCCATACAGCACTTGTGAGGGCTCCTCCACTGTGCCTTCCTCTTCTGGTCAGCCAGATGCCTCCTCCGCGGTGCCTTCCTCTTGCTCTCCTCGTCAGCCGGTGTCTCCTCCGGGGTGTGCGGAAACCGCCGCACCGCTGAGCACTCCAGTGGTGGTGGGGGGGTGACAGCTGGGGAGGGGGGGCGCGATCTGTGTCTCCCGAGCAGAGGGAATTGTGCTCACTGCTCAGGCTGCTGAAATCTCCTCCCCGGGCTCCCCCCTCTCCTCCTGAAGACAACACAGCGCTGGCCCCGCCTCCTCCCCAAGACGGCTATGCTCCGACCCCTCTCTCCACTGCTTGGCTGTGCTTGGAGCTCACAGGCAACCCGCTGCTGATCGGAGCTTAATGCCGCGCCCGTGGTGACGTTTTTCAGCAGAGGCGGCTCTTCAACTAGCCTAATTGCCGAATTAGAGAGCCGCCTCTGCCAGGGCCCTACACGGCTGCGGGCCCCATAGCGCATGCGTGGGTTGCTATGGCGGTAGTTCCGCCACTGCCTTAGCTATATGTGCTTCTTCTCGAGCCACTCCTTTGTTGCCTTGGCGGTATGTTTTGGGTCATTGTCATGCTGGAAGACCCATCCACAACCCATCTTCAGTCTTCTGGCTGAGGGAAGAAGGTTCTCATCCAGGATTTTTACAATACATGGTCCTGTCCATTGGCCCCTCCATGCGGCAAAGTCATCCTGTACCTTTAGCAGAGAAACAGCCCCAAAGCATCATGTTTCCACCACCATGCTTGACTGTAGGGATGGTGTTCTTAGGGTCATAGTCAGCATTTTTCTTCCTCCAAACACGGCGAGTCAAGTTAATGCCAAAGAGCTCAGTTTTCGTCTCATCTGACCACAGCACTTTCTCCCAATCCTTCTCTGAATCATTTAGATGTTCATTGCAAACGTCAGACGGGTCTGTACATGTTCCTTCTTGAGGAGGGGGACCTTGTGGGTGCTGCAGGATTTCAATCTCTGGCAGCGGATTGTGTTACCAATGGTTTGTTTGGTGACTGTGGCCCCAACTGCCTTGTGATCATTCACAAGCTCCTCCCGTGTAGTTCTGTGCAGAGCTCTCACTTTTCTCATGATCATCCTTACCCCATGAGGTGAAATCTTGCATGGAGCTCCAGACCGAGGGCGATTGATGGTTATTTTGTATTTCTTCCATTTGCAAATTATTCGCTCCAACAGTTGTCTCCTTCTCACCAAGCTTCTTGATGATGGTCTTGTAGCCCATTTCAGACTAGTGTGGGTCTACAATCTTGTCCCTGACATCCTTTGACAGCTCTGTGGTCTTGCCCATGATAGTGAGGTTTGAATGGAAGAAAGAGATTCTGTGGACAGGTGTCCTTTATACACATAACGCGTTGTCATTTGAAGCACCTTCTTAATGTGACAGGACTACATGTACCACATGAGCACCTACTGTAGCCAGTTTGTGGGAGCCAAAATTATTGTTGGTTGGTAGGGGATCAAATACTTATTTTACTCACTGAACTGCAGCTCAATTTATAACATTTGTATCATGCTTTTTCTGGACTTTTGTTTGATATTCTGTCTCTATCATTTAAAATAAAAAAAAAGTGACGCGTTTCGTCACACCTCCCCAGGACAATGCCAGGTGTGACAAAACGCGCATAGCGGAGTGACGTGCTGACGTCACCATCTCTCTTCTCGTTTCCCAACGATCGGGTTTGTTTAGATGTGTGCTGGCCGACACACTAAACTTAAGGCTTTTTGGATATCAGCTCATTGTGTATGCTGTGAGTGGGATCCCTAATAAACCTAAAGAATTTTACACTATGTGGAGCTGTTTGGTTTCTTTTTTCGGTGGCAACCCTCTATTCAATTCCACGGATACCATCTGGAGTGTGGAGCGATCCTAAAGTGTGGAGAAAGGCCCTGGCTGGGTTTAGGCCGCAGGCGATCATTGACCCCCCTATAACAAGGGGTCCATTGGAGCTGGTAAGCCTTCCCATAGCTGGTGGTGGATTCACTGGGATATTTGGTGATGGACACAGATATGGAATTAGTCACTTTGCCACATTAATAAGGACTACCTGTCACATGTATCATTTGGTTTGGTACATATATGTACTTTAATTTGAAGTTTATAGCACAATTTTCTACTTATAATATATATATATATATATATATATATATATATATATATATATATATATATATATATATATATATATAATTATAAATATAATAATATATATATAATATATATATAATTTCTTTATAGGTGGGAAAACTTACAAAATATGCAGGGGGTCAGATAATTATTTCCCCCTCTGTATATTGTTCTGTTGAGGATAAATTGGGTCTTCATTTGGTGGTAATTGTTCATAGATAGCTTTTGGTTTTTTTTATTATCAAAAGAAAACTGGAGCAAAAAAAATAATTTTGTTTAAAAATGTTTGCTATATATTTCCTGCCATTTCCATTACCCCCCCCCCCCACAAAACAACCCTAAATACATTCTCCTACCCCTCACATGCATGAAGATACCACACATGCGTGTGTTATTTGTTCTTCTTGTCTCTAGTAGGACCGAGAATAAATAGTCAAATGTTTTTTTTAATTCTGCCTAAAACATGCTGTCACTAAATATAAAACTTTTTTTTTTTCTCTAAAACGCACTGGCCCTAACAATAACCTAGATCAAGTCTTAATGTATTTTATCTATTTTTTTATTTCAAGAGACAGAACTCTTCTCCTCCAGTGAGGAGATACAAAGTATCTTTTTATCATCACAAAATTATTATTATTAATATTATACAGGATTTAAAGCGCCCACAGTTTGCGCAGCGCTTTACAATATAAAGGGAGTCAATATATCAACAATATAACTCAATACAATCTAATAGGGAGGGGTTGACCAAAAGGTAATAACTGTGAGGGATGAACTGATGAGAGAAATAAAAGATTTGGTTATTAGCTGAAGGCATGATAGGCTTCCCTGAAGAGATGAGTTTTCAGGGATCTCCTAAATGTGGAGTAGGAGATAGTCAGACAGATTGGGGTAGGGAGTTCCAGAGAATGGGAGATGCTCTGGAAAAGTCTTGGAAATGAGCATGGGAGGAGGAGACAAGGGGGCTAGAGAGCAGGAGCGGAGAGGACGGTTTGGGTGATATTTGGAGACAAGATTGGTGGTGTAGCTCTGGGCAGAGTTGTAAATGGCTTTGTATGTTATTGTTAATGCTTTGAGTTTGTTCGCTGGGCAATCAGGAGCCAGTGGAGGGATTGGCAGATAGGGGTGGCGGACGCTGACCGGTTGGTAAGGTGGATGAGTCTGGCTGCAGCATTCCTAATAGACCGAACAAGGGAGTGAATAAGTTGCTTAGTTGTTTCAACGGGTAAAAAGGGCCAAATTTTGGAGATGTTACAGCGGTGAAGTCTACAAGGATTGAACAGTAATTAGATTTGGGGCTGAAAGGACAAGTCAGAGTCCATAATTACACAGGTATCCTGGTCTGAGGGGAGGGACTGATGGTTGTATTATTGATCTTAATGGAAAAGTCAGGGGAAGGGGCACAGGCAGGGGGCCTATTATCAGCTCAATATTAGGAAGATTGAGTTTGAGGAAGTGGTGCGACATCCATGCTGATATGTCAGTTAATAAGTTAGTAATGCGAGAGGAGACTGAAGGGGAGAGGTGAGGAGTAGAGGGATAGCTGTGTGTCATCAGCATAGAGATGGTACTGAAAGCCATGGCAGTTTATCAAGTGACCAAGGAAGGCAGTGTAGATGGAGAGGAAGAGGGGTCCAAGGACAGAACTTTTGGGGGGCCCCTAAAAAAAAGAGGAAGTGGAGAGCAGGAGAGTTATAGGTAACACTGAAGGATTGCTGTGATAGGTAGGAGGAGAACCAGGAGAGAGCAGAGTCTTGAAGGACAAGAGAGTGGAGTTTTTTGAGGAGGATGGGATGGTCAACAGTATTAAAGGCTGCAAATTAGTACAGGGATAGGTCAACGCTGTATCCTGGCCTGGCGGACTGGGCTGAGAGGCAAATTAGTCTAGCGCCCCCATAAAGCGGCCGCACTGCTTTCGGTATGCGGGCGGCCGGCATTCCGCAACTGTGGGGGGGGGGGGGGCACCGCTTCTAATTTTGACTATCCTATCATCCTGGACCACAAACCTTCCTCACTGTGCTATATGTTTTCTGCTGCACCATTGGCATGGTTATATCTTCTTAGTCCTCTCCATAAAATTATCATAAATGTGTGCTAGAACTATAGGCAATGTTTTTTTTTTCATTTTGGATAGAATAAGGGGGGTTATAGCCCCTGTCAGTTTATTTTTTAGCATCCCTGTCTCATTGCAAAGATTTCCCTTCACTTCCTGCCCTATAGCCAAACAGGAAGTGAGAGGAAATCTATGCAAATTAAGGGAATCCATTGCCCCCCCAGGCCCTCAGAACTAGTGTCCTCACTTGAAAATTTCAGGGCTGGTCTTAAACAGCAAGGGGTGTGGCCTTGACAGGAAGGGGTGGGTCATATTTAAATTACGGGGTGCACGAGCTTAGTCAGGCCTAGGGCAGCACAAAACCTAAATACACTACTGGGATAGGTCCTAACGCTAGTGATCACTGTGATTGGCTATCACAGTGCCACGTGATCAGGAGCTGGTCCTATCAGCTCCCAAACATTTCTTTGTGACCAGGAGTTGTTGGTAACAGCTTGCAGCCGTGCTCTCCCCCAGCGCAAACACATACTGGTGCCACGGAAGAAAGCCCACTTTGATGATGCTGCACATGCATTGCCGTTGTCAGCAGGTCCATCATTATGCAACGCCCCTTGCTGAGAAAGGCTTCTGCAGTTAAACAATAAAGCTTGGTCACCGTTACACCTCAAGCCTGTGATTAGACAGTAAAGGGGAAACAGTCCCTTGATAATTTCCATCCTTTGGTCATTGTGATACTGCACTTTGTACATAACTGCTTGTCTCAATTCACATTTTTTATATACAATGTATATACGGTATATACAGTATCTCACAAAAGTGAGTACACCCCTCACATTTTTGTAAATATTTTATTCTATCTTTTCATGTGACACTGAAGAAATGACACTTTGCTACAATGTAAAGTAGTGAGTGTACAGCTTATATAACAGTGTAAATTTGCTTTTCAGTGTGAAAATGTCCAAATTTGGCCCAAACTGTCAATATTTTGTGTGGCCACCATTATTTTCCAGCACTGCCTTAACCCTCTTGGGCATGGAGTTCACCAGAGCTTCACAGGTTGCCACTGGAGTCCTCTTCCACTCCTCCATGATGACATCACGGAGCTGGTGGATGTTGGAGACCTTGCACTCCTCCATCTTCCGTTTGAGGATTCCAAACAGATTCTCAATAGGGTTTAGGTCTGGAGACATGCTTGGCCAGTCCATCCCCTTTACCCTCAGCTTTATTAGCAAGGCAGTGGTCATCTTGGAGGTGTGTTTGGGGTCATTATAATGTTGGAATACTGCCCTACAGCCCAGTCTCCGAAGGGAGGGGGTCATGCTCGGCTTCAGTATGTCACAGTACATGTTGGCATTCATGATTCCCTCAATGAACTGTAGCTCCCCAGTGCCGGCAGCACTCATGCAGCCCCAGACCATGACACTCCCACCACCATGCTTGACTGTAGTCAAGACACACTTGTCTTTGTACTCCTCACCTGGTTGCCGCCACACATGCCTGACACCATCTGAACCAAATAAGTTTATCTTGGTCTCATCAGACCACAGGACATGGTTCCATTAATCCATGTCCTTAGTCTGCTTGTCTTCAGCTAACTGGTTGCGGGCTTTCTTGTGCATCATCTTTAGAAGAGGCTTCCTTCTGGGATGACAGCCATGCAGACCAATTTGATGCAGTGTGCGGCATATGGTCTGAGCACTGACAGGCTGACCCCCCCACCCCTTCAACCTCTGCAGCAATGCTGGCAGCACTCATACATCTATTTCCCCAAGACAATCTCTGGATATGACGCTGAGCACGTGCACGCAACTTTTTTTAATCGACCATGGCGAGGCCTGTTCTGAGTGGAACCTGTCCTGTTAAACCGCTGTATGGTCTTGGCCACCGTGCTGCAGCTCAGTTTCAGGGTCTTGGCAATCTTCTTATAGCCTAGGCCATCTTTAGGTAGAGCAACAATTCTTTTTTTCAGATTCTCAGAGAGTTCTTTACCATGAGCTGCCATGATGAACTTCCAGTGACCAGTATGAGAGAGTGAGAGCGATAACACCAAATTTAACACACCTGCTCCCCATTCACACCTAAGACCTTGTAACACTAACAAGTCATATGACACCGGGGAGGGAAAATTGATAATTGGGCCTAATTTGGACATTTTCCCTTAGGGGTGTACTCACTTTTGTTGCCAGCGGTTTAGACATTAATGGCTGTGTGTTGAGTTATTTTGAGGGGACAGCAAATTTACACTGTTATACAAGCTGTACACTCACTACTTTACATTGTAGCAAAGTGTCATTTCTTCAGTGTTGTCACATGAAAAGATAGAATAAAATATTTACAAAAATGTGAGGGGTGTACTCACTTTTGTGAGATACTGTGTGTATATACAGTGGCTTGCGAAAGTATTCGGCCCCCTTGAACTTTTCAACCTTTTGCCACATTTCAGGCTTCAAACATAAAGATATAAAAATTTAATTTTTTGTGAAGAATCACCAACAAGTGGGACACAATTGTGAAGTGGAACGAAATCTATTGGATATTTTAAACTTTTTTAGCAATTAAAAAACTGAAAAGTGGTGCGTGCAAAATTATTCGGCCCCTTTACTTTCAGTGCAGCAAACTCACTCCAGAAGTTCAGCGAGGATCTCTGAATGATCCAATGTTGTCCTAAATGACTGATGGTGATAAATAGAATCCACCTGTGTGTAATCAAGTCTCTGTATAAATGCACCTGCTCTGTGATAGTCTCAGGGTTCTGTTGAAAGCGCAGAGAGCATCATGAAAACCAAGGAACACACCAGGCAGGTCCGTAATACTGTTGTGGAGAAGTTTAAAGCCAGATTTGGATACAAAAACATTTCCCAAGCTTTAAACATCCCAAGGAGCACTGTGCAAGCGATCATTTTGAAATGGAAGGAGTATCAGACCACTGCAAATCTACCAAGACCTGGCTGTCCCTCTAAACTTTCAGCTCAGACAAGGAGAAGACTGATCAGAGATGCAGCCAAGAGGCCCATGATCACTCTGGATGAACTGCAGAGAACTACAGCTGAGGTGGGAGAGTCTGTCCATAGGACAACAATCAGTCGTACACTGCACAAATCTGGCCTTTATGGAAGAGTGGCAAGAAGAAAGCCATTTCTCAAAGATATCCATAAAAAGTCTCGTCTAAAGTTTGCCACAAGCCACCTGGGAGACACACCAAACATGTGGAAGAAGGTGCTCTGGCCCGATGAAACCAAAATCGAACTTTTTGGCCACAATGCAAAACGATATGTTTGGCATAAAAGCAACACAGCTCATCACACTCAACACACCATCCCCACTGTCAAACATGGTGGTGGCAGCATTATGGTTTGGGCCTGCTTTTCTTCAGCAGGGACAGGGAAGATGGTTAAAATTGAGGGGAAGATGGATGCAGCCAAATACAGGACCATTCTGGATGAAAACCTGTTGGAGTCTGCAAAAGACCTGAAACTGGGACGGAGATTTATCTTCCAACAAGACAATGATCCCAAACATACAGCAAAATCTACAAAGGAATGGTTCACAAATAAACGTATCCAGGTGTTAGAATGGCCAAGTCAAAGTCCAGACCTGAATCCAATCGAGAATCTGTGGAAAGAGCTGAAAACTGCTGTTCACAAACGCTCTCCATCCAACCTCACTGAGCTCGAGCTGTTTTGCAAGGAAGAATGGGCAAGAATTTCAGTCTCTCGATGTGCAAAACTGATAGAGACATACCCCAAGCGACTTGCAGCTGTAATCGCAGCAAAAAGTGGCTCTGCAAAGTATTAACGCAAGGGGGCCGAATAATTTTGCACGCCCCCCTTTTCATTTTTTTATTAGTTAAAAAAGTTTCAAAAATCCAAAAGATTTCGTTCCACTTCACAATTGTGTCCCACTTGTTGGTGATTCTTCACAAAAAATAAAAATTTTATATCTTTATGTTTGAAGCCTGAAATGTGGCAAAAGGTTGAAAAGTTCAAGGGGGCCGAATGCTTTCGCAAGCCACTGTGTATATATATATATATATATATATATATATATATATATATATATATATATATATATATATATATTATTATTATTATTTTAAAATATATCATATATACCATATTCAATCAGTTTAAAGCCCAACTCCTCGTACCCTTTTGGGGGCACAGGGACTATTAAGAAAGCCCAGCATTGCGCTTTAAAGTGTAATAAAAGCCAAAACTTTTTTTGTTTTGTTTTGGATAGAGTAGGGAAGCGTTAGACATTCTGTAAAGTTTGTGTAGCCCAGTCCCTGGCCTCTCCAGGCCTAATGGTGACCTCCAGAGTTAGGGACAGCTGACATCCTTCTGTGTGGAGTGGGTTACGAGGCATGGTGGGTGTAATGCAAGGTAGATTCATGGGCGCCAGATACTTCTTAAATGCAAAGAGATTTATTGCCTCTTAAACAGAACTGTGGGAATGAGGGTTAGGGCCAGGACACTCTTTAGTAGTTGCAATGTTAATTGGCAGGCTCCGAAACTTCTATAGGTAGACACCACATCTTCATGAGTAGGACCGCTATCTCCTATGGCAACAGTCTAATAACAGTTTCTATCATAAGTTGTAACAAACACCTTTACTTCCTCTACAATCTCCTCTTGTAGATCTGGTCTCTCTCACTAGACTTGCTGATCGACTGCCACTGGATCCCCTGAGCTCTTCCAATCTTCCTCAAGCGTCACCCCCGCATCCCTGCTGGGTCCCTAGCTTGGCACTCACAGATACTCTTCAAGCGTCACTTCCACTGGCCTGCTTGGTCCCTGGCTTGGCACACAATACTGGTCTTCAAGCGTCACCTCCACTGGCTGGGTCCCTGGCTTGACATCTGCTGAAGTTTCCCAATTCTTCACCGTCCCCAGTTGGTGATAATACTGCTCTGGTACTTGCTTCAGCTACTCACAGTGGTCCCTGGTAACAAGGTGAACAGTCCCTTAGTGGCGACAGCTTCCCCTCTACCTCCGACCACGACAGGTTCTGCAGCTGGCAGAACCGTTACTTCTGGTTGGCCTGCAAGCCACAGTCCCAACCCTACGCGGCTCTCTTGCTTCTGGATAGGCTCTCAGACAGCCTAGCAGCCAGATGCCCCCGGGATAGGCCTCAGGTCTCTGGCCTAGCAGCCCGGGGCAGTACAACACACGTCCACCCAGACAGCCGTCCAGGTGGCACAGAACCAAGATCACCTGACTCCCCCCAAATAAATAGGCTCTCCCAGCAGGCAAAGGGACTTAAGAAAATCCCTGCCGATTGGCTGAGATACCCCATATACTCCTAATCTGTTCTTTGCAATGCCCTTGTCTTATCTAATGCCACCAGGTACCCTGTCACCTAGCGACAGAAGAGAAAAGTGCAGCAATTCCAGAATTAGGGCAAAGTCAGTTGACCAAACCATTTGGTTTTACCATTTCCATGTAGGTTCAAGAAAAAAATCATCAATATCGGCAAAAGTAATCATCTCTGTGTTCTCTGGGGCAGCGCTGGCGTTACAGGCGATCAGGGGGTCCATTATTCTTACCAACTTCTGGTGGATACCTGCATCTGTCGCCCTGTTTTTTATATACATTTTCTGTGGGTGCTAATAAGAATTTCTCAAGGATGAATATGAAAACCCTTTCTTTCTATTCCCTGTGATAGCTTGATTTAGCCATTGTTTTTAATGCAGTACTTACATTTATAAATGTAGTTTTCAAGAAACGAGGAGTTATACCTAATTTACCTAAATTACAGCTCAGTGGACAGGTTCTTAAAAAAATACTGTTTTAAGGCATTCTTCTTCTATTTAAATCTGGTGATACAGCCAGCAAGTCCGTTGTTTTTCACAAGCTCAAGCTACCCAGCAGAATGTATAAGTTTATATGGATGAGGCAAACCAGTTAGCGCTGGCAGGGGCCATGGTGAAAGTCGCACTCTCCAGCCGCTTACTTACTGTGAAGGCGAATTCATCCATCCTTTGTGGATCCGAGCATCATCTCCTATCCACAGTTGCCCACGGTCGCCTCAAAAGGAACTATTGGAATTCATCACTTGTGCCTCCCAGCAAGCACTTTCTGGATCGGTGGATCCACAAGCCTGAATGGCACTTAGCCGTATGGTGAATGTGTCCACCTTTTCCGGTAAGCGTGTTTACCCCTTCCATTTTCGTGTGGATTCTCAGCACATGAAGACCACTTAAGCGATTTAAGAATACCATCCACATATGTTTCTCCTTTCTGTCACTAGAAGTACCACGTTGTTTATGTTGATGAACTTTTATTTTATTATGGACATTACCTCCAGTCATTTGAGTTCGTTCTTTTACTTCTTTCAACGTAGTCTTTACCCATTATCACGTTGAAGGATCTGTTGTCACACATATGATATTAGCACATGGAGTGTTAGCCAACTCCTCTGTTTTTATTTTATTTAGCGCTGCATTTATTTTCACTTTCATTGCACTGTTACTACACTGGTAATGCTGGCTGCTATTTCGCTCACATGACTTCTTTTTAGTAGCGCAACGATATTTAGCTATTTTTTGGTTTATGAGATGAATGGACAGACTGAGCCAGACGAGTGAGGATCGGAGTGTTACAATCCACAGGTGACGGTAGCACCCAGGGTGGCAGTTATACAGACACTTGAATTTCCTCGGAGGGAAGGGGAGGTGTGGGTACCACTTGTTCCGGACTAGCAGTTAGTTTAAAAAGCTCAGAGTGAACGGTGGCAGCGGGAACTGACACTTTCACTGCGGTCTCTAGGATCACCGAACGGGATATGCTCCAAGGAAGAAGAATCCGCCCAGGCAGGGATAGGCCTACCAGAGTCAGCGGTGGTGGAGCTGGATATGGGTTCCTCCACAGTAGCGTACCCCCGGGCCCAATCCACCCTCATTACCTTAGATGGTAGTGCCGGTCTGGCAGCCACCAATAATAGTTCTCTGCAGCGGTAGCACCAACTCCAAGGGCGCAAGAACACAGCAATTCCGGAACATCGTTGGCAAACAATCCCCATAGCTGCAGAACTTTGAGAGATATACAATGCTATCTCTCCTCTAGGCACCACCCGAATACCCGCATCAGTAATCGTCTCTCCAAAAGCAAAGAAACTGGCAATTTCCCATGGGTCATATTCAGCCGATACAGGATGGGGGACCCCAAACCTAGGAGCTCCCAGATACACCATTCTTCCCTTGAGGCTACGAGGCTTCAGCATGCGAACCCAAGATGGCGGCACAAGCAGCATTGAGTCCTCCCCTGCCACGGTATTGGTGCAGATACTTTCTGGAAACTTTAGCGCTTGCCTTTCTCCTTCTGCAGAGTGCCAAACCTGTAATGGAGTCTGTTTTAACCCTCACAGCACTGGCGGGAAGTGTCAAAAGACCAGGCTGGTACTCTCCCATGAGCAATGAGACTTGTTGGTTCTTCCCCACATTGTTAGAATGCATAATAACAGTCTATAAGAAGTAGAGATGTTACTTGCCACATTCCCACGGAGCCAGACGAAATCCCGATGGAGCTGTAACCGGTTGCTATGGGCGACTGCTGCGAAGTTGTAACAAACTCCTTTACTTCCTCTACAATCTCCTCTTGTAGATCTTCACTCAACTGAGCTCCCAGCCTCTCTCACTAAACTTGCTGATCCACTGCCACTGGATCCCCTGAGCTCTTCCAATCTTCTCACACAGTATCTTCCTCAAGCGTCACCCCCACGTCCCTGCTGGGTCCCTAGCTTGGCACTCACAGATACTCCTCAAGCGTCACCACACTGGCGTGCTTGGTCCCTGGCTTGGCACACAATACTGGTCTGCAAGTGTCACCTCCACTGGCTGGGTCCCTGGCTTGACATCTGCTGAAGTTTCCCAATTCTTGGTGAGAACACTGCTCTGGTACTTGCTTCAGCTACTCACAGTGGTTCCTGGTAACAAGGTGGATGGTCCCTTAGTGGCGACAGCTTCCCCTCTACCTTCCGACCACGACAGTTTTTCCAGCCATCAGAACCATTACTTCTGGTTGGACTGCAAGCCGCAGTCCCAACCCTACGCTGCTCTCTCATTTTGGAGTCATCTTCAGAGCAAGCGTTGAGGGGAAATTATCCAGTGGGGCCATTATTTTATTGACAGCTGTCCAGGATGGGAATTTCCTCTGGCGTTTTAGAGATTTCTTCTCTTCCTGTTGCATCTCCAGGACAGGAAGCGACGATAAATCTCCCCAGCAGTACAGACACAGCAACAATAAACTAATAGTGACTTTAACGCTCATTTTTAAAGCTGTATTAAACCCAAAGCCAAAAATGTAATATATTGCATCTTACCTATCATTATATGTGGCCACTGCATCAGTTTTCTTTTATTTGGCTTTTTTTCCTTTCTGTTTTACCTGAAGATCTGGCCAGTTTTTATGACAACCAAGTTTCCCAGGGATCGGGTGGGGGATGTTGGTGGATAGGTTGAGAGATGGGATATTCAAGGAGTCTGTCCTCAGCCCTCCTTCACACCACAACCCCTCTTTACTGCACAGTCACCCCCTTTATATCAGTGTCCACAGTCCCCCTTTACATCACAGTTCCCCCTTTAAAGCAGTCCCACTGTCCTCAGTTCCCCTTCACATCACAGCCCCCTTTACAATACAGTACCCCTTTACAGTGCAGTCCACTTTACATCACAGTGTACCACCCCTACCTGACCTATACCACCACAACCAGCCCTATATCACCCTAACCTGCTCTATACCATGCTAACCTGCCCTATACCACCCTCACCTGTCCTATACCACCCCAACCTGCCCTATACCACCCTCACCTGTCCTATACCACCCCAACCTGCCCTATACCACCCTAACCTTCCCTATACTACTCCAACCTGCCCTATATCACCCCAACCTGCCCTATACCCCCTAACCTGCCCTATATCACCCTAACCTGCCCTATACCACTCCAACCTGCCCTAAACCCCCTAACCAGCCCTATATCACCCCAAACTGCCCTATATCACCCTAACCTGCCCTATACCACCCCAACCGGCCCTATACCACCCTTACCGGCCCTATATAACCCCAACCTGCCCTATACCACCCCAACCTGCCCCTATACCACCCTAACCTGCCCTATACTACCCCAACCTGCCACTACACCACCCTAGCCTGCCACTATACCACCCTATACTGCCCTAACCTGCCATTATACAACCCTATACTATCATTTACAGGGACCGGTTTGGGGTGCGCCATGTGAACATGCACTGCCTGCAGGGCACGGGGCAGGATACAGCGGGGGGGGGGGGGGTGAAACCATGTTGTACCACACCAGGTGACACCAACCCTAGTGACGCCACTGGCTCTCGCTCTTATGATCAGTTACAGCAAACAGTTTTTTTCTTTTGGGATAAAAGTTTTACATTAATAAATAAAAGCTGATCATTTTAATCCCCCCTGTCAGTGTTTAGGTGGTTTGTCTCAACCACGTAAACTGATACATTCTGCTGGAGAGTTTGTGCTTTGAAAAAAAAAAGACATGCTGGCTGGATCACTAGATGAAAACAGAAGAAAGCAAGTTGAAAAAAGAACACTAATGCAGTCATCACATTTAAGAACTGGTAAGTTGCAATATAATAAATGTTTGCTTTTGGGTTTAATACTGCTTTAAAATGATTTTGCACAGAGCGGTTCCTTACCTCCTCTTCTGTCCGCTTCTCCTTTCCTCTGGGTGCCACTTCAACAGGCCATGTGCTGAGGGGGCACCCGTGCAGGTGTGATCCCGAGCTGGGCTGTGTGCGTCCATAGACACACACAGCACAGCTCCACCATGTCCCCACTCCATTTTTACAGGATTCAACTGCCTGTATCTCCTGTGAGACAAGGAAGAGAGGAGAGTGCCACTGCAGCCAGGGACAGCGCTGGATTGACTACTTAGTAAGGTAAGTGTTTAGGGATTGGGGAGGGGGTGGAGGAACAAGTAGTGGGCAATGGCGTCCCTAGGGGGGGCCAGAGGGGGCCCTGACCCCCCCAAATTTATGCTGTGCCCCATCATGTGCCCCCCCCCCCAATAAATTTTTTTTTTGTCTAAGAGGGAGAGAGTCCCCAGTCAGCTCCTGCAGGTGATTCCTCCCCCCTCCCCCTGCTTGCTGACACTGCATAATGCAAGTGCTCACACAACCACGGCCGCCCGATCTGCTAATTCCCCTGCATCCTCATTGGCAGGGAGAAGAGTGAGTTGCAGGAAGGACTCCACCAAGACTCTCAGTTACTGAAAAAACAGACTGATTTCTCCCATCCTTAGGACAGGAGAACCAGCCTGTAAATTCCAAGAGATGCCAGACCAGCGCTGTCAATAGCAGGGGCAGGACAGCAAGAGGAGGCTGGGGAACCCCACAGTGGCAGAACACCAGGGCCCGGAGGCAAGACAACCTTTGCAACCCTGATAGTTCTCCCACTGCTTTGGACCCTTATATTTTCTTGGTATGCTGGTGACATATATCTCTTGTTTTCTGCCACCCTGGGGGGCCCCAATACAGTAGGAAGGGAGCTCACTGCAGAACATGTGAAAGGGCCGTTGTGGGGTCATAGTAAAGGGCCCCAGGATATATATATATATATATATATATATATATATATATATATATATATATATACACTACCGTTCAAAAGTTTGGGGTCACATTGAAATGTCCTTATTTTTGAAGGAAAAGCACTGTACTTTTAAATGAAGCTAACTTTAAACTAGTCCTAACTTTAAACAAATATACTCTATACATTGCTAATGTGGTAAATGACTATTCTAACTGCAAATGTCTAGTTTTTGGTGCAATATCTACATAGGTGTATAGAGGCCCATTTCCAGCAACTATCACTCCAGTGTTCTAATGGTACAATGTGTTTGCTCATTGGCTCAGAAGGCTAATTGATGATTAGCAAACCCTTGTGCAATCATGTTCACACATCTAAAAACAGTCTAGCTCCTTCCAGAAGCTACAAAACTGACCTTCCTGTGAGCAGATTGAGTTTCTGGAGCATCACATTTGTGGGGTCAATTAAACGCTCAAAATGGCCAGAAAAAGAGAACTTTCATCTGAAACTCGACAGTCTATTCTTGTTCTTAGAAATGAAGGCTATTCCATGTGAGAAATTGCAAAGAAATTGAAGATTTCCTACAACGGTGTGTACTACTCCCTTCAGAGGACAGCACAAACAGGCTCTAACCAGAGTAGAAAAAGAAGTGGGAGGCCGCGTTGCACAACTAAGCAAGAAGATAAGCACATTAGAGTCTCTAGTTTGAGAAACAGACGCCTCACAGGTCCCCAACTGGCATCTTCATTAAATAGTACCCGCAAAACACCAGTGTCAACATCTACAGTGAAGAGGCGGCTGCGGGATTTTGGGCTTCAGGGCAGAGTGGCAAAGAAAAAGCCATATCTGAGACTGGCCAATAAAAGAAAAAGATTAAGATGGGCAAAAGAACACAGACATTGGACAGAGGAAGACTGGAAAAAAGTGTTGTGGATGGATGAATCCAAGTTTGAGGTGTTTGGATCACAAAGAAGAACGTTTGTGAGACGCAGAACAAATGAAAAGATGCTGGAAGAATGCCTGACGCCATCTGTTAAGCATGGTGGAGGTAATGTGGTGGTCTGGGGTTGCTTTGGTGCTGGTAAGGTGGGAGCTTTGTACAGGGTAAAAGGGATTCTGAATAAGGAAGGCTATCACTCCATTTTGCAACGCCATGCCATACCCAGTGGACAGCGCTTGATTGGAGCCAATTTCATCCTACAACAGGACAATGACCCTAAACACACCTCCAAATTGTGCAAGAACTATTTACAGCAGAAGCAGGCAGCTGGTATTCTATCGGTAATGGAGTGGCCAGCACAGTCACCAGATCTGAACCCCATTGAGCTGTTGTGGGAGCAGCTTGACCGTATGGTACGCCAGAAGTGCCCATCCAACCAATCCAACTTGTGGGAGCTGCTTCTAGAAGCGTGGGGTGCAATTTCTCCAGCTTACCTCAATAAATTAACAGCTAGAATGCCAAAGGTGTGCAATGCTGTAATTGCTGCAAAAGGAGGATTCTTTGATGAAAGCAAAGTTTGATGTAAAAACAATGTTATTTCAAATACAAATCATTATTTCTAACCTTGTCAATGTCTTGACTCTATTTTCTATTCATTTCACAATGTATGGTGGTGAATAAGTGTGACTTTTCATGGAAAACACAAAATTGTTTGGGTGACCCCAAACTTTTGAACGGTAGTGTATATTTGCATTTTATAGTTGCCCCCCTACTTTTGTCCCTGTCCCCCCATGTGCCCCCCCTAAATATGAAAGCTGGAGACGCCACTGGTAGTGGGGTGTTTTTTTTTTTACCTTAATGCATAGAATACATTAAAGTAAAAAACATTTAGACTTCAGAAGCACTTTAACCTTGTCCTTCTTTACCCAAAGCAAAAGAAAAATTGTGCCTAACAAGTACAGTGGAACCTCGGATTACGAGCATAATCCGTTCCAGGAGAATGCTCGTAATCCAAAGTACTCGCATATCAAAGCGAGTTTTCCCATTGAAGTCAATGGAAGCGAAAATAATTAGTTCCGCATTGACTTCAATGGTATGCAATACCGCATGCGGCCAGAGGCGGGGGGGGGGTTCGCCGGAGAGCCTTTGAAACGACCGAAAAGGCCCAAGGACACTTTGGCTGACCTCGGCAAACCTCGGAAAGACTTCCTACCCGAGATTTGCCGAGGTCAGCCGTGCTGTCCTCGGGCCTTTCCGTACATTTCCGAACGGCGCCGATCAGCTGCGATCGGCGACGTTTGGCTCTGCTTGGCATCGGCGCCCCCCACCTCAGGCCAAAAGCGGTACTGCACACCGCTTTGGCCTGAATCGTGCTCGTTTTAAGATTTTTAAAAATACAGTGCTCGTATTGCGAAACGCTCGTTAACTGCGTTACTCACAATCCAAGGTTCCACTGTATCTAAGACGAATCATCTCCTTGCTTTGAAGAAGAAAACTCTTACTTCTTGTCTCTGGAACAGGAAATAAAGGGAAATCTCCCCATTACTTATTGAACCCAGTTGGTCAGCATATGAGCCAGACAGCTAGCACCTTCAGAAGAGGATTGACACTGGCTACTCCCACATGTGCTTCTCAGGAAAGGGTTTGCCTTATGCGGGAAGCTAATTCCATTTCCTTCACTTGAAGGAGCATAATAGGAAAAATATAGAAAGAAAGTAAAAATGTAAAAGTCATGTAAAAAATAATTTCAGGCAAATATTACAGTAATATCTAATATTGATAAAATCTACTTATTTCAAATACAATGTAACTTTCCTTTAACCGCTTCAGCCCCGGAAGATTTGGCTGCTGAATGACCAGGCCATTTTTTGCGATTCAGCACTGCGTCGCTTTAACTGACAATTGCGCGGTCGTGCGACGTTGCACCCAAACACAATTATCGTCCTTATTTCACCACAAATAGAGCTTTCTTTTGGTGGTAATTGATCATCTCTGCAGTTTTTATTTTTTGCGCTAAAAACAAAAAAAGAGCATTTTGAAAAAAAAAAACACAATATTTTGTACTTTTTGTTATAATAAATATCCCCATTTTTTTTTTAAAAAAGCACATTTTTTCTCAGTTTAGGCCGATATGTATTCCTCTACATATTTTTGGTAAAAAAAATAGCAATAAGCGTATATTGATTGGTTTGGGCAAAAGTTATAGTGTCTACAAAATAGAGGATAGATTTATAGCATTTTTATTATTATTATTTTTTTTTTACTAGTAATGGCGGCGATCTGCGATTTTTATCGGGACTGCGACATTATGGCGGACACATCGGACACTTTTGACACATTTTTGGGACCATTGACATTTATACAGCGATCAGTGCTATAAAAATGCACTGATTACTGTAAAAATGTTACTGGCAGGGAAGGGGTTAACCCTAGGGGGCAATCAACGGCTTAAATGTGTTCCCTAGTGTGTAGTCTAACTGAAGGGGGGATGGGACTGTCTAGGGGAGATGACAGATCTCTGTTCATACTTGGTATGAACACACAATCTGTTTCTTCTCCCCTCAGAGAACCGGGATCTGTGTGTTTACACACACAGTTTCCGGTTCTCGCTGTGTCACTAGCGATCGCGGGAGCCCGGCGGTCATCGCGCCCGCAGGGCACTCGCATTGGCTCCGGGGGCGAGCAGCGGGGGCCCCTAGTGGCCACAGGGCGAAGCGACCTAACATAAAGTAATTTCGCCCAGCCGTGCCAATCTGCCGCAGTAAAACTGCGGCAGCTGGTCAGCAAGTGGTTAAATTAGCATAAGGCTAGGTTTACATCTTTGCATTTTTTACTGCGTTTGCAGATCCGCAGAAAAGCACTACAATCTATTTAACCTTACAGTGGGTATAAAAAAGAATCACCCACCTTAAAAAGAATCCCATTTTGTTGCTTTGCAGCTTTAAATGAAGACAGGCACAGTTTTTGTTTTATGCAACTGTATATACTAAGTACAACTTTTAACATCCAAGTGAAAGGTGTAACACCAACGTGTCAGAAAAAAAAAATGCAAAAAACAGAATCACCGAGTTGTAAAAAGGATCACCCCCCTCTTAAAAATGGCTTGTAAACTCAATTAGGTGTAGCTAATCACCTTCTCAATGGCACACAAAGCCTTTCAACTGTGATCAGCTGTTGTCATTTTGATGAGATCAGCATGAAAAGAGCTTTTCTGGAGCATTTCAGTCCCTAGTAATGCAATTGAAGCAAGCAATCAACTATGGGTGGCAAGGCAGTGTCACCGCGATCTCCGGGATAAAGTTGTGGACAGGCACAAGTCAGGAGATGGATACAAAAAAAAATGTCAAAGGGTTTATCAATGCGTAGAAGCACAGCGAAGTCTATTATTAAGAAGTGGAAGGGATCAGGACGTCGCTCCAAACTGGATGAAAGAACCAGAAGGGCTCTTAAGAGGCTTACAGCAACTCTGAAGCAGTTGCAGGAATTTATGACAAAGAGTGGTCATTGTGTGCATTTGACATCGACATCACAAATTCTCCACAAATGTGGCTTGCATGGGAGGGTTGCAAGAAAAAAGCCACTCCTCAAGAAAGGCCACATGCAGTCACCACCGAGCTTTGCCAAAATGCACTTTGAAGATCCTGAGGCCACATAGAAAAAGGTGTTCTGGTCAGATGAGACTAAAATGGAATTATTTGGCCTCAACACCAAACAAAATGTCTGGTGGAAATCTAATACAGCTCTCCATCCAAATAACACCATTCCTACAGTAAAGCATGGAGGGGGTACTATCCTGTTATGGGGGTGTTTCTGCAGCAGGGACTGGAGCACTTGTCAGGATAGAAGGAAAAATGGATGGGACAAAATACCGTCAAATTCTTGAGGAAAATCTGCTGCCCTCTGCCAGAAAGTTGTCAGTGTTAAGAAGGTTTAACTTCCAACATGACAATGACCCAAAGCACACAGCAAAAGGGACCACACAGTGGTTGAAGGAACAAAAGGGGAATGTCCTTGCATGGCCTAGTCAGAACTAAGACTTAAACCCCATTGAAAATCTGTGGAATAACATGATGACTGCAGTCTACAAATGGTCACCATCAAATTTAACTGAACTTGAGCAGTTCTGCAAAGAAGAGCGGGCAAATATTGCAAAGTCTAGATGTGCAAAGTTAGTAGAGATAAATCCCAACAGACTAAAGGCTGGAATTAAAGCAAATGGTGGTTCAAGAAAATGCTGACATAAGGTGGTGATCCTTTTTTCAACTCAGTGATTCTGTTTGTTTTTTTAAATTAGACATGTTGGTGCTATATCTTTCATGGATGTTATAAGTTGCACTGAGTAAATACAGCTGGATAAAACAAAAATGGTGTATGTCTTCATTTCAGGCTGCAAAGCAACAAAATGCGATTATTTTAAAGTGCGGGTGATTCTTTTCTATACCCACTATATTTCCTATGGGTCCTGTTCACATCTATGCAGTTTCCAGAGATGTGTTTTTTGGTGCATGGACTTTTTTTTTTTTACACGAAGCACGGTGCATTTTGGACTTTAATGGAATTGCATGAAAAATGCATGAAAAACGCACGTGCATGCATTTTTGTTGCATTTTCCTGCACAACAACATACACCCCCTTATAGCAACATCAACGCTTCCCTAAAAATGAAAAATGGGCCGCAAAAATTAATCAACTGCACATGCATAGATGTAAACCTAAACTAATATAGACAAACATTGAAAAAGATAGTAAGAAGCGATATATAAACTGACCACCAGATGGCAGCCTAGCTCCACCCACGCTGCGTGTATTCATTGCAGCTGATTTCATCATTCTCTTTGTACTTGGCTTAAATTCAGCAGCTTCATGCAAGGTCATCCTGAGTAAAGCAAACTCAGGGATCAAAAAATAGAATCCATTCATTAGCCAGGGGTTCGGAAAATAAACAATAAATAAAATATTGAGCAATGGCTCTAAAAATATAAACAGTATTTAGAATAAAATCTTATTTTCATTAGTTTACAGATTACACGCGGAGGACGGTCACAGCTCACCTTGAAACTCATTCTTGCAAATGTGTAAAGGTGTACTTTGGCACCTGGAAGTTCCTTATGTGCAGTTATGTGATTTTTTAAATAAGTTTTCATATACAGTGCCTTGAAAAAGTATTCATACCCTTTGACATTTTCCACATTTTGTCATGTTACGACCAAAAATGTAAATTTAGTTTATTGTTTTTTCAATTTTTTTTTTTACAAATAAATAAGTGAAAAGTGTGGCAATTACAGCTGCAAGTCTTTTTGAGGATGTCTCTACCAGCTTTGCACATCTAGAGAGTGACATTTTTGCCCATTCTTCTTTGTAAAATAGCTCAAGCTCTGTCAGATTGGATGGAGAGCGTCTGTGAACAGCAATTTTCAAGCCTTGCCACAGATTCTCAACTGGATTTAGATCTGGACTTTGACTGGGCCATTGTAACACATGAATATGCTTTGATCGAAACCATTCCATTGTAGCTCTGGCTGTATGTTTAGGGCCATTGTCCTGCTGGAAGGTGGACCTCCGCCCCAGTCTCAAGTGTAATGCCGCATACACACGAGCGGACTTGCCAACGGGCTAAACTCCGTCGGCAATGCCGACGCAAAGATTTAGAACATGTTCTATATCTGAGTCCGTCGGAAATGCCGACAGAAAAAAGTCAGATGGGGCATACACATGGTCGCAATGTCCGACCAAAAGCTTCCATCTGACTTTTTCTGTCGGGAAGTCCGGCCGTGTATACGCGGCATAACAGGTTTTCTTCTAAGATTGCCCTGTATTTGGCTCCATCCATCTTCCCATCAACTCTGACCAGATTCCCTGTCCCTGCTAAAGAAAAGCATCCCCACAACATGATGCTGCCACCACCATGTTTCACGGTGGGGATGGTGTGTTCAGAATGATGTGCAGTGTTAGTTTTCCGCCACACATAGCGTTTTACTTTTAGGCCAAAAAGTTCAATTTTGGTCTCATCTGACCAGAGCACCTTCTTCCACATGTTTCCTGTGTCCCCCACATGGCTTCTCACAAACTGCAAACAGGGCTTCAGGACTCGATATCCACCGGTCTCCAGGTAGATACAAGGCATTTCCCCGTTCTGCCTTGTGACATGACAGAGATCACTGCTCTCTGTCATCGGGAGCAGTGATATCTTGGTTACTTACATATATATTAGCACCATAAATGCCCAAATGTGGGAGGGGGGTGGCACATTTAGGGATGGAGGCATTGCACTGTGTATGCTTTAGATCAGGTTCTCTTGTTTTCTGAGAGAAAGCCGTGGTCTACAGCAAACGCTGCTGTCAGAACTCACTGGTAGGGATATGCCAATTCTCCTGGGTTTTATTTGTAAGCGGCTTGCTGAATTCTGTATGAAATTCATAAAACTCGATCTTAGCAGCGAATCCCATTGAAGTCTTTGGGGGGGGCTAATCTTGATACTAAATTCTCATTATTTTCAAGGTTGATAGTTAAGCTATGATCAAAAAGGGCATTGGGAGCTGGACACATTTTTTGAAAACACTGTACAGTGGGGAAAGGGAAATTTTAGGGTGATTTCAAAAGCAACATGGAAATAAACAGCGGGTACTGCACATGGAGATAGTAGGGGGCAAACCGGTTCTGCATGTGGAAGTTGCAGGAGGCGAGCTGATTCTGCATGTGAAGGTAGTAGGAGGCAAACAGGTTCTGCATGTGAAGGTAGTAGGCTGTGAGCAGGTTCTGCATGTGAAGGTAGTAGGCTGTGAGCAGGTTCTGCACGTGGAAGTAGTAGGGATCAATTAGGTTCTACACGTGGAGGTAGTAGGGATCAATCAGGTTCTGCACGTGGAGGTAGTAAGAGGAAAGCAGGTTTTGAATATGGAGGTAGTAGGGTGCGAGCAGGTTCTGCACGTGAAGGTAGTAGGGGGCCAGCAGGTTCTGCACGTGAAGGTAGTAGGGTGCGAGCAGGTTCTGCACGTGAAGGTAGTAGGGTGCGAGCAGGTTCTGCACGTGAAGGTAGTAGGGGGCCAGCAGGTTCTGCACGTGAAGGTAGTAGGGTGCGAGCAGGTTCTGCACGTGAAGGTAGTAGGGTGCGAGCAGGTTCTGCACGTGAAGGTAGTAGGGAAGAGCAGGTTTTTCAGGACAAGGCTGTAGTTGGGCTGCACCATCTAGAGGCAGGACACAGCTGCCCTTCTATCTCTTTATAAACAGGGCCGGGATGGCAAATCTGTAACTAAAGCATTTACAAGCGATCATGGCATGGACTGGGTGCGTGCTGCTCCTGCACGTGTATTGTCAGAAAGGATCTTCAGGGCAGCAGGAAGGTAAGGGGGAATTTTTTTTTTTTTTCATTCAACCGGCTTTTATTGGTACAGTCAATAAAGTATACAATAAGAACATTATCACAGTAAATGTCAATAAGAGTAACAATAATTACATCCAGAAATTACAGTTGGAGGTGATAGGGGGTTCAGCAATTCAGGACAATATGGCAGAAAATATAGAAACATAGTTTGCATGGTACAGCAGATATGTAACCTTCTCATGGTTCCCACTCCATTGAGAATGATATTAGGAACACGGTAGTTTGTATACAAGAGCAAAGGGGGGGGGGGGGCTTCACTATATAGTTATATAGTATAGTCCGGGGCTTGTAGCCACTTATCCCAAATTTTATCATATTTGTCAGGACAACCTCTATGTTGATATATGAGTTTTTTGTACTTTAAACCATTATTTACTTTCCTTAGCCACTTTCCTTTCCTTAGCCACATTGTAAACTCAGGTGGGGTAGGCCTCATCCACTGTTTCGCTATGGTTTTCCTAGCAGAGAACAACGTTTCATTTAGGAACATTTTAATGAATTTGCTGATGTCTGGTTTTGGGTATATGCCTAGTAGGCACGGTTTGGGGTTTAGTGTGATGGGGGAGCCCATGGTGTCGTGTAAGAATTGGACTACTTATGCCCAAAAACCTTGTATCTTGGAACAATCCCAGATCAGATGGTTGAATGTACCCGAAGCCTGAATGCACATAGGACAGTTGGCGGTTTGGTCCTGTCTGTACCTTGACACTCTAGTTGGGGTAAGGTATGCCCGATGGGTGATGTATAGCTGTGTGAGGCGGTCTGACAATTTGGGAGATACCAGTTTGTAATGGTCTAGTGCTTCACTCCATTCCTCGTCTGCTAGCGCCCCAACATTTTCCTCCCACCTACCCTTTAGTGCATAAGCTGACCTACTCGCTGAGGGCGTGAGCAACATATTGTAGAATGTAGATATTATTTTTTTTAGGATCTGAGCTACATACTACAGCCACAAAGGGGTTCACTTCAAGTGGGGTAAAACCCGCTGAGAATTGCGTTCTAAAATTGTGACGAAGCTGAAGATAACGACAAGACATCGAGGCCGGGAGTCCAAATTCGTCTCTTGGCATATTGAATTGTTTTAGATCACCATTGGAGATCAAGTGGCATAGATAGTATACGCCCCTGGATCTCCATAGTTCCGAGTCTGGTAAGGAGCGAAACTCTAGTAGGTCAAGATTAAACCTAAGGGGAATGTGTTCATGTAGTGATTTGTGATTGCATTTTGGTCAATATTATGTCCCAGATCTGTAGTGATGTAATAGAGACGTTCTATCTTTGGTTAAGTTGAGATTTTGCGTTCGACCTAAAGTGGTTACAAGGGGGTCCCTGGTTGAGTGTGACCATTTGGGGCAAAGAAAGGTTAAGAATCTTGCTCTATCAATTTCCTCAATATGAAACAGTTGAGATAGTTGTGCTGCTATATAATACAGTAAGGGGGGATTTTTAACTGAATAAAACACATCACACCAGGATCGCAGAGAACTATCATACACCACCCCAGTATATGAGCATTGGTTCATTCTTTACCTGGGTTTTTGAATTCCTTTATTGCTCATTAGCTGCAGTGGAATGTATTGGTCCATTCATGACCAGACCGACGTCCATTTATCACATACCACAATGTTGTTCATCTTGATTATTCAACATGGTGGAAATGTGCAGCAGGACCCCATGCTTTGAGTTTCCATGGAGTGGGATTCATGACATGCCCTGAGTTTTTCCTACATCCTCTGCGGTCATAGAGTGAGGGGGCCCTGGAAAGAATCTGTTCAGCATGGCGGCACCCATTTCATAATTGAAGGCAGCTATGCACTAATATTTCTTGTTATCATGAAACATAATAAGGGTGTCCTTCTCTTTGTATAAGGTATGCAAGCTTCAAAAACATTTCTTGTTTAACTCTGAATATTGCAGGTATTTACAGCTTTATATTACCGGCTCCGTAGACTTTAGGCACAATTTTTGTATTGCATGCTTTAAAGGCACCCATAGACAAGTGACAAAATTCATGACCTCATGGTGCAACTAGGCAGCTTATGGAGTGCTTTGCACCCAAACTTGTTGAGCAGTCAGATCATTCCTGCATTTCTGACTGCCCTCTAAAGTCTCATTGCAGGTTTATTCTGATCATGTACATACTGTAAATGCAATGATTATGAACATTGACACAACCATAAGGGCCAATGTTGGTGGGCTTTTGTTCCTGTTTAGAACAAGTTTATGGGAATGAAGGTCAGAAGAAGGTCAGCTGCGGGTCGGGAGAAGACAGCAATTATTGCTAGCAGTTACAGCAGGGACGTGCGGTGAGGTCAGTGGCTGGTGAGGCACTGGCTAGTATCAGAGCCAGATACACACAGGTTACATACGCCGCAATCGTTAGAGCGAGAGCAATAATTCTAGCACTAGACCTCGTCTGTAACTCTTAACATGTAACCTGTAAACAATTTTAAAGTGTCGCCTATGGAGCTTTTTAAGTACTGAAGTTTGGCGCCATTCCACGAGTGTGCACAATTTTAACCATCAGCCGACCTGCCGCCATCATTATACTGCGGCAGGTTGGCTCTCCTGGGCAAATCACCGTAGCTGTACGTCGGCCCTTTAACCACTTGCTGCCCGCCCGCCGTCACATGACGGCGGGACGGTGCAGCTGTTGTTCTGGGCCGCCATCATATGACGGCGCAGCCCAGGGGGCGCGCGCGCGCCCGCCGCATCGTTTGGGTCCCGGCGCGCGTGCCCGTCGGCCGCGATGTCCGCCGGGCACCCGCGATTGCCCGGTAACCGAGCAGGACCGTGGATCTGTGGGTGTAAACCCACAGATCCACGTCCTGTCAGATGGGAGGAGACCGATGGTGTGTTCCTTGTACAGAGGAACACCGATCGGTCTCCTCCCCCTGTGAATCCCCACCCCCCACAGTTAGAATCACTCCCTAGAAACACATTAACCCCTACAGCGCCCCCTCCTGGTTAACCCCTTCATTGCCAGTCATATTTATACAGTAATCAATGCATTTTTACAGCACGGATCGCTGTATAAATGTGAATGGTCCCAAAAATGTGTCAAAATTGTCCGATGTGTCCGCCGCAATATCACAGTCACGATAAAAATCGCAGATCGCCGCCATTACTAGTAAAAAAATAAAATAAATAAAAATGCTATAAATCTATCCCCTTATTTTGTACACGCTATAACTTTTGCGCAAACCAATAAATATACGCTTATTGCGATATTTTTTACCAAAAATATGTAGAAGAATACGTATCGGCCTAAAATGAGGAAAAAATTTGTTTAAAAAAAAAAAAAATTTGGATACTTATTTTAGCAAAAAGTAAAAAATATTGTGTTTTTCAAACTTGTCACTTTTGTTTTGTTTATAGCACAAGAAATAAAAATCGCAGGGGTGATCAAATACCACCAAAAGAAAGCTCTATTAGTGGGGAAAAAAATGATAAAAATTTAATTTGGGTACAGTGTAGTATGACCGCGCAATTGTTATTCAAAGTGCGACAGCGCTGAAAGCTGAAAATTGGCTTGGGCAGGAAGGGGGTGAAATGTATGAAAGTAGTTAAATAGACTTAGCAGGCGCACGCGTGCCCAACGCGTGACGTAAGAGCGATGTCCGCCGGCCACCTGCGATCACTCCTGAGAGAGAATGGGGGATCTGTCAATGTAAACAGACAGATCACCCATTCTGTCAGGGAGAGGAGCAGTGACGGTGTGTCCATAAGGGCGCACGGACACCACCCCCTCTCTCCAGCCACCCCCTCTATCACCAATAGATAGATTCATGCATTGTGAGAAAAACATGAGATTGTGGGTAAATCTTATACCCATAAACACATGTTTTTTCCTTCTAGCTAAGAGGGCTGGGCTGGAAGGGAGCATTTGTCTTTTAGACATGCTCCATTCTATGACACTGCAGTGTGAGGAAAGCCTCCACTGCAGCATTTTTATTGGACAGCTGGGGCCAATGGTACTTTATCATTGGTCCAAGCCTCCAAGCTGTCCATTGAGCTCAGTGCCTCTGACAAGAAGTGAGGAGAGGCACTGCAACCTCATCCTCTCAGTCTGCTGCAAACAGAGTGTGCCAGCTTGTATTTAAACTGGTTGCTCTGTATGTAGCTTCTGACAGGCTGCGCAAGGAGCCCTGTATATCCAGAAAAATAGGTCGTAGGAGCCCAAAATTTTGACCAGTGGTGGGGTAGGGCTTCAGATAATAAAAGCACAATTTACATTTTTTTTTACATTTTTTTCCCAAGAAGGCTAATAAAGAGACAGCGAAAAAGTAAAGTAAAAACTATGATGGTACACAAATAATAAATTAAAGCTGAATTCCAGTAATTCAGCTTCTTAGTGAAGACACTCTATGAGTTAAGTCCAGTGAAGTACATGACATCTCCTGGGCTTATCTCTATTATAGATATCTAACGGGTTTATAGTGGTAGCACCCTCTACCTTAGGTAGGTTGCTAGAGGTAAGAGAATGCTGATAAAAAGAATGCTAAAAGAAATAAACTAAACTATCCTAAATACATCCCAAAAATAACCCTCTAAATCAGCCTTCCTCACCCTTTTTCATACAGAGGAGCCCCTAAAATGATTTCCAGGTCTCAGAGAACCAGTACTAAAACCAATTTATCAGAGGTCAAGCCATACATTGGTTAGAATGCCACCCTTACAGACTGATAAAAAGATAACTGGGCCATGCTGCTGGTTTTGCCAAGTAACGTTGGCCCTGGAACTATGCAGGCACCATTAGATTGAATGTCAATCAGCCACAGATCAAGGAGGAACCCTTAGCAAATTTTGAAGTGCTACAGAACCCTGGTTGAAAATAGCTGCTCTAAATGCAAAAACAAAAAGTAGATTTTTTCATTCTTTTTAAGCAAATTTTGTTAAAGCAGCTCTTTTTTTTTTTTTTTTTTAATTGCCCCATTTTGGATTTTTTTTAAATTGGCATGCCAGCATTAGATTGGCACTGTGTAAATCAATATGTGTAATATAAGTGCAGCCAGAAGTTGCAAACCTGACGTAGTTACAAACTTCTTTATGAACAGGTTCCTGTATGTTCTTGCCTTACACATCGACATTACAACAATACAAATGAGATAAAACTATAAGATACAGGATTATAAAGGTAAGTAATAAATCTACTTGTATTTAAAGCTTATAGGGGGAGATTTACTAAAGCGGGTGCACACAGAATATGGCGCAGCTGTGCATAGAAATCAGCTTCCAGGTTTTATTGTCAAAGCTTAACTACTTAAGGACCAGGCCTATTTTTCAAACTTGGTGTTTACAAGTCAAAATCATTTTTTTGCTAGAAAATTACTTAGAACCCCAAACATTATATATATATATATCTCAATTTATTCAGCGTAACATTATCTTTCACAATAAAAAATAAAATGGGCTAACTTTTCTGTTGTCTTACTTTGTAATTCAAAAAAGTGTATTTTTTCCCAAAAATTGCGCTTGTAAGACCGCTGCGCAAATACGGTGTGACATAAAGTATTGCAACGACCGCCATTTTATTCTCTAGGGTGTCCAAAAATTTTTTATATATATATATATATATATATATATATATATATATATATATATCTATCTATCTATCTATCTATCTATCTATCTATCTATATATATATATCATTTTTTTGGACACCCTAGAGAATAAAATGGCGGTCGTTGTAATACTTTATGTCACACCGTATTTGCGCAGCGGTCTTACAAGCGCAATTTTGGGGAAAAAATACACTTTTTTGAATTACAAAGTAAGACAACAGAAAAGTTAGCCCATTTTATTTTTTATTGTGAAAGATAATGTTACGCTGAATAAATTGATACCCAACACGTTGTGCTTCAAAATTGCGCCTGCTCGTGGAATGGCGACAAACTTTAACCCTTAAAAATCTCTATAGGCGACCTTTAAATTTTTTTACAGGGTACCAGTTTTGCATTACAAAGGAGGTATTTTGCTAGAATTATTGCTCTCGCTCTAACGATCACAGCGCTACCTCACACGTGTGATTTGAACACCGTTTTCATATGCGGGCGTGACTTACATATGCGTTCGCTTCTGCGCGCGAGCTCGGCGGGATGGGGGCGCTTAACATTTTTCTTTTTACTATTATTTATTTTAATTTTTACTTTTTATTCTTACACTGTCATTTAAAAAAAAAAAAAAAGGCACACTTTTATTCCTATTACAAGGAATGTAAACATCCCTTGTAATAGAATAAAAGCATGACAGGACCTCTTAAATGTGAGATCTGGGGGTCAACAAGACCTCAGATCTCACATTTACACCTAAATGCAATAAATAAACAAACAAACAAATAAATAAATAAATAAATGTCTTTATTTCCCCTTTAAGACCATTTGGCGGAAGTGATGTTTGACATCGCTTCTGTCATCCAATGTTATGGAGCAGAGTGGGGGCCATCTTTCTCTCACTCAGCTCCATGTCTCAGAGGGGAGAGGACACGATGGGCTAAGCGGTAAGCGGCGGAGACGACCGGAGCACGGCGGGAGGGGGGGGCTCCTATCCCGCCCCCGATAAAAGTAATCTTGCGGCGAATCCACTGCTGAGACCACTTTTATCAGAAAGAGGACCGTCCGCTCTTTAAGAATATACCGGGGGGGGTTATGGCAGCTATCTGCTGCCAAAACCCCGGTATTCTACGTCAAAGTGCCGATGTACGACGACGGCAGGCGGTCCGCAAGTAGTTAATTGAACAATCTGAAGTTAGAAGCTGATTGGTTACTATGCACAGATGCACCAGTTTTAGTAAATCTCCCCCATAGGTTTTCCAGCAAAGCGATGCAAGGCCCAATAACCCATGCAAACCAATCTAGACTCGTCTCCTATGTCACTTGGTTTCCAGGAGCCGCTGCTCTTTGCCTATCACCCTTGCGCTGCAACCCTTAATAAGCCTATTACTGTTCCTTTAAAGAGCCAGTTGTACAAACTGTCATAAGCTGCAGTTTATTTGATTGTGTTACATAAATCTTCACACTTGGATGAGAGCGAGGAAACCGCAGGACCACCTATAAATCTCCAGCTTCTCTGCAGGAAAGTCGTTGTGGTAATTATATAATTGGAAGTGTTGAAATGTCAGGAAGCGATTGCAGGGCTTACATAACTCCGAGTGAAAGTTGGGCTGAGACCCATCTTGGCTCGGCGCCCACAAGGAAGAGACGCTTCCTTCTACCTGGCCTGGCCGCGTCATGTGACTTTCTTCTCTGCGCTTTGCCATTCACAAGTTACAAACACCCTCAGATGTTCTCTTGTGTTCTGATGATTATTAAAGTGGATTTCTTAGTAACTTAACAAGTCTGCATTCATTCAATTTATTTAATTTTTTTTAAGGTATAATTATGAATTCAATTTCTGACAGGTCACAACATACAGCAACCGTATCATTAAAAAAAAAAAAACAACTCCTCCACCTTCTTCCATTAAAGAGCCATCCTTGCTCTCCACTCCAGTGACTTTGCCTAGGCTGTAATGATGTCATCAGTCTGCTGCAGGCAGGAGGAAGCACTTCCTCGGTCCCTTCTCTCTAATTAAACTGCAATCACTCTCAGTGAATAGACTGTAACATTGTAAATTTGTAGCAAGCCACAAGGCGAGAGGATAAAGCAGGGACTGATATTTGCTAATTCCCTCTAGCATTCTCAAGAATCGTTACGTCGTATCTCTTGTTACAGAGATGTATTTCCTATGCTCCTCAGTTCCATCTGGTGGCCATAATTTGGTATTTTACTACCGCCCATAGACAAACAGTTAAATTAAATTAAAAAGTCTTGACCCTCATACATTTACTGAGGAAGTCAGTGGTTTGGGGGGTTATACGTTTCATGGAAATATCCCATAATGTGGATCCTTTATTTCCAAACTTTTATTGTCTCCTCTAAATCCATCTTACCCTTGATTTCATGGAAGTCAATCACTCTTGGGTCTGTGACATGTGCGTTCTTCTGAAACATCCTTCTCACCTCGTCCTGTCCCTGTTTCACACTGAATTCCAAATAACAAAACGCACACTGTATTGGGTACCTCCCGGTACCAGGCTCGGTGCAATACCAGCACTCCGCTTGGCTTATCCCAGGTCTCTGCTAAAAATTGGTTTTACAGCCCCAGCTTTCCTTACAGCGGAGGCTGCCATCTTCCCTCCACCATAATTAACCATTTCAATACCGGACACTTTCACCCTCTTCCTGCTAAGGCCAATTTTTCAGCTTTCAGCGCTGTTGTACTTTGAATGACAATTGCGCGGTCATGCAACACTCTACCCATATGACATTTTTATATTTTTTTGGAGACAGATCAAGCTTTCTTTTGGTGGCATTTAATCGCCACTGGGTTTTTATTTTTTTGATAAACGAGAAAAAACGTAAAATTTTGAAAAAAAAAGTTTTTCTTAGTTTCTGTTAAAAATTTTAGCAAATAAGTACTAAAAATAAAATAAATAAGTATTTATCAGCATATAACACGCACAGGCGTATAACACGCACATTCATTTTAAGAGGGAAGTTTCAGGAAAAAAACTTACATTTTAAATAAGGAACTTTGAATCAAAATAAAGGTCAGTGCCCATCTGCAGCCTCACCATTGCCATCAATGCAGCCTGATCAATGCCCACCTGCAGCCTCACAAGTGCCATCAATAGAGCCTTATTAGTCCACATCAATGCAGCCTCCCCATTGCCATCAATGCAGCAGCCTCACCATTGCCATCAATGCAGCAGCCTCACCATTGCCATCAATGCAGCAGCCTCGCCATTGCCATCTATTGACTTCCTATTACAGAGGCCGCCAAGTAAACAGGAGATTCTCACTGTATGTAATCTGACGGCGCTCGTCCCACTCCCCCCCCCCCCGTTGCCTCCGAGGCAGCTGAAATTGTAGTATTGGCGTATAACAAGCACACGCTATTTGCACCCGATTTTCATGGTGAAAAAGTGAGTGTTATACGCCAATAAATACTGTAATTTTTCTTATTCACTAAAGTGCACTGATGAGGCTGCACTGATGGGCACTGATAGGTGGCATGGGATGGACAGTACTGATGGACACTAAGAGCCGGTACTGATGGGAACTAATAGGCAGCACTGATAGGCACTGATTGGCACTGATGGGGATGCACTGTTGATCAGTGCCCTCATCATCAGTGTAAACAATGTACTATCAACCTTGCCAGTTATAGGCAATCCTTTTCTCACCCAGAGACGTTGTGTGAGGAAAGGACTGGTGTTACCTGGCAAGTCTGTTTACATGTGACCAGCTGCTATTGGACACAGCTGATCACATGGTAAAGGGTTGCTGTGATTGGCCCTTTACTGCGATTTGTGATCAGATGTGTCCAAAGGGCACATGAGTCACAGAGTGCGTGCGGGAGGTGTGGTTCTGGGAGGACACCCTCCTAAAGCTGGGGAACCACGCTGTAGCCATCTTTTGGCTATAGCACGGACCGGAAGGGGTAAAAGAACATTCTCTCAGAAGAGAAAATAGCCTAAAGAACATTCGGTTTTGCCCCATTCGCACAGAAAGGATGTACTTGTAGATTCACTGGATGAATGCCTATGCAAAGTATATGCCTCAGTTATAATGAGTGTTGGGAACATACCCGGGCATTCACAACTATTGATATCGAAGGTTTTGAATTACGAATTCATTTTAATACGGAACGAAACGAAACAAATTTATTGATGGCGCACATGTCTAGTTTATTCAAGAACGTTTGAATGCTCTTGATTCATTCACTTTTCATTCACCTTGACTTCATATATATACAACATATATTGTTATATTCATACATATGATATTGTTGTTTACAGTATGTTTACCTTTTTCACGTTACATTTTTGTCACCATTTTGAGCACCACATTATTTCTGTTTATTTGTATTTACACTATATGTCTACTCTAGTGGAATGGCGGCTTATTAGATTTATCATACCTCCCAACATTTTGAGATGGGAATTAAAGTGGGGTTCCACCCAAAAAAACAAAAATACCTGAAAAATTCTAAAAACAAAAAACAAAAAAACATTTGGATATATATTTTTTTTTACTTACCTCTAAATGCCTGTTGCTAGGTGGTCCCTCGTAGTCTGTCTCTTCCTTTGCCTGGGCTGGTGACATCACTTCCCCCTCGGCACAGGAAGGGCTCGGCTCTGCTCCCTCCCTCCTGTCACTCATCTGGGACCCATTACAGGTCCCAGGTGGTTAAGCGGCCAATCACGGCACGCGGCGCTGCTCGCGCATGCGCAGTGGGTGCCAGGCTGTGAAGCCACAGCCCGGCGCCCACAGTTGAAATGCCGGCGCTGACGAGCGGAGGGGGGGGGACGAGCGGGGCTTCGATCCCCCGCATCGCTGGACCCTGGGACAGGTATGTGTCCAATTAAAAGTCAGCAGCTGCAGTATTTGTAGCTGCTGACTTTTAATTTTTTTTTTTTTTTAATGGACCCCCTGGGTGGAACTCCTCTTTAAGGAGAAACCTACTAGCAAACGTATGTAGGCATAGGACACGCCCCCTGCCACACCCCTTTAAAGGAGAATTAACCAAAAACAAAAGGTTAATTAAATCCACAAGGCCCTTTTTCTTATCAACACTACTATTTCTAAATATTGGCTTTTAAAATTTACAAATGCAGCAATTTAGAATTTAGTCGAAAGGTTTAGCACTGGGAACCACTTTTTGAAAGGAAAAAAGGTGCGTTTTATATCCAACTATATAGATCAGACCAAAATGAGGGACAGAGGGACATTGCTCCAAATCAGGGACAGTGCCTCGAAATCAGGGACAGTTGGGAGCGATGGATTTATGCGCAATTATTTTTACACAAATACCCAGCCTAGGCATTAGAATTTCCCACCTTAGGCTCTAGAACAGGGTGTCTCAAACCGGTGGCCCTCCAGCTATTGCGAAACTACAAGTCCCATGAGCAGGGGCGTTGCTAGGTCTACAAAAGATCTGGGGCTAGAGCCCATAGCAGCATAGTAAAGAAAGTCATACGCTTGGGCGGGCATACACATGTATATACAGTAATATACGTGTGTGTGTGTATATATATATCCCCAGAAAGCCCCCCCTTACATCAGAGTCCCCAGAGAGCCCCCCACTTGCATCAGAGTTCCCCAGAGAGCCCCCCTTACATTAGGGTCCCCAGAGAGCCTCCCCCTTAAATCAGGGTCCCCATAGAGCCTCCCCCTTAAATTAGGGTCTCCAGAGAGCCTCCCCCTTAAATCAGGGTCCCCATAGAGCCTCCCCCTTAAATCAGGGTCTCCAGAGAGCCTCCCCCTTAAATCAGGGTCCCCATAGAGCCTCCCCCTTAAATCAGGGTCTCCAGAGAGCCTCCCCCTTAAAATCAGGGTCCCCAGAGAGCCCCCCACTTACATCAGGGTCCCCAGAGAGCCTCCCCTCCCCTTGGGGACCCCTGCAGAGACTCGGGGCTATGGGCCCCAGATTCGGGGCTATAGCCCCAAAAGCCACCCCCTAGCAACACCCCTGCTCATGAGGCATTGCAAGGCTGACAGTTACAAGCACGACTCCCACAGCCAGAGGCATGATGGGACTTGTAGTTTTGCAAACAGCTGGAGGGCCGCCAGTTTAAGACCCCTGCTCTAGTTTGTTCTTCACAGAGGCAAGGGAAAAATGATATCCCCAGAGCCATGAAATGACCTGGGCAATCCAATTACAGAGCAAACCAACAACTAAATGTGTCTAGCATCCTATCCTAGGAAGGTGCTACATATGCATGTTGCCTAAAAAAAATTGGTGTCCCTCATTTCTGTTTCAGGCAGTATAGACAAGCGCCATAGTGCATACAAGATTCGAGAAGGACCTGAAATTGGATTACGATGCCGCACCGACAGTGAGTGATCGCTTTTCTGACAATAGCAATATCTTTGCCATCATTTCTTCCCTGCCAGGATTGCTATTCTGTAAGCTGGCAGAGATCTGAGCCGTGCTCGTCGACCTCTGACCTCCAGTGCGTCCGGCAGGGATGAAAATTCAATTTTCTCACTTGTTAGATGTGTGAAAGCAGCTGCTCCAGCCTGTCACCCGGGCCCCCCGTCACCGCCAGGAAGGATGGGGGCGCTCTGCACGTGTTGCCAGTGCCTGGCCTTTGCCATGGAAGGGTCTGGAGTTCCCACAAATACAAGATTTAATAGAAAAAAGCCTGGAGAAGGGGGAGGCTGCGCGGGATTCCTGTTACACCCCTGACCCTTTAATCTTCTGCTTTATTACAGATTAGGAGTCGTGTGGGGAACAGGAGCCATGGGAAACGTAATGAGAATAATGGGAGGCTATGGCTACCTGTAGGCTTTAGATGGCTGTTGGCCAATTTAACCATTTTATATCAAAGCCACCAGGGTTGTCCCATTACTACTTTCCTTTAAATTAATGTTTAAAATGCAGAAGGATGGACAAAAGCCAAACTCCATGCAAACTGCTAAATACACAATGAAATACATCTGTATTAGCTTGAAAGTGTGCTGGGGGGCCCCTTTTGCGCTGTTTTGTATATTTCCTAATCCATGCGCACCTTTTCCTGTGGGCTAGTTTCAGAAAGATAAGAGTGGCTGCCATCTTGGCTTTTTCAGATGAAATACATAGATGAGAACTGTTTTAAATGCTTCAAGGATTTATATTTCTATCCATCCAGTTATGAGTGTTGCATAGCTCTGCCACACAGCAGAGCCCTGTCTGGCAAGGCAGGAGACCCGATTTTATCCCACCGCAATTAAACAGAAAGTCCACCCTAAATCCGCGTACACAGGCTGTTGGCGGTAAATCCGACCGTGTGTACGCTCCATCGGACAATTGTTGTCGGTCTTTCCGCCAACAAATGTTGAATGGCAGGTTTTCAAATTTTCCGCGGACAAATGTCTGTTGTCGGATTTTCCGAGCGTGTGTACACAAGTCCGTCGGTCAAAAGTCCAAAGTACAAACACGCATGCTCGGAAGCAGAAGCGGTCGGTCTTGCAAACTAGCGTTCATAATGGAGAATTAACATTCATGACGCGGCAAATTATGAAATCTGGAAATGCAGCGCACAATTCTCTTCTTCTTTAATGGGATAATAATGAAGCTGCTTTGCTGGTGATACTGATGGAGTTTATTGCAAACGTATTTTCAAAGGCTTTTTTTTTTCTAGTGATATCAAGAATAATATTATTATGTTTTTTTTTTTATTTGGACAAGTTATCACAACACCATTATCCCGGAGTTTTTAAGATCAAAGATACAACTATGTTGGTGTCCCTTGTTAATTTTACATTGTATTTTTTTAAATGTAACTGCCGACTCCCAAACTGTCATTTGAAGTAAAACACATAGCCAAGTATTATTCTACACAATTTTTTTTATTGTGCATTAAAAAAAGAAAACAAATAAAATTAGACATGCTATCTGCCAATAGAACTTAACCAAAAAGTGCATTCTATGCATCCAATAATATAGAAAATATACCAAATCAAATCATTATTATTCAACCAAAAAAATAATGTCAAAGCAATAACTCCAAGGCCAATAATAAATAACACGATATCTCCTCCGATTCCGCAACATGTCTGGTTGACGAACGGCCATTCAGAAACGAACTGAAAAGCTCTAAATGAAAAACGCGAAAAGAAAAGCGCGAATCAACACTCACCAAACTTCTACCAACATGAAATTAGCAGAAGGAGCCCAAAGGGTGGCGCTAAAGAGCTGAAAAACGATGTAGTACATCACTACGTTCTTAATTGTTGGCCAACAATTGTGTGGCCGTGTGTATGCAAGACAAGTTTGGGCCAACACTCTTCAGACAAAATTCCACGGTTTTGTTGGCCAACAATCCGATCGTGTGTACGAGGCTTAACACTAATATTGCTACATCTACAGACATCCACGATCTAAGACTAACCTGTCTAGCCCTGTTAAGAAGAAATCGATATACATACCCTTTCCGAAGCAGATCCAGTCCCATGCTGAACTGTCAGTGGCGGCTTCGCTGTGTAGGCGGTTGCAAAGGAGGCAGCCGACAACGGAAGCCCCATAGTAAGTCTTTGGGTGACGTCACTCCCCATTCATTTCACAGCCGTTGTCGGTTGTCTCCTGTACAGAGCTTCCACCACTGGAGACTGGACCGGATCGGCTTCAGAAAAGGTATGTATAGCGATTTCTTCTTTATAGGTTAGATAGGCTAGTGTTAGATCGTGGCTGTCTGTAGATGCAGGAATTTTAGTGTTAGGGTGGACTTCCCTTTTAACTACTTGTGGACCGCCCGCCGTATAATGATCATCATTATACGGAGGCTGTTTGATGTTGAATACCGGGGTTATGACAGCAGCTAGCCGCCATAACCCCGGTATGTTCTTAAACAGCGGCGGTACGCTTTCAGATAAAAGTGGTCTCTGTGGCAGATTCCCCGCAAAATCACTTTTATCAGTGGCGGGAGAGGTGCCCCCCCTCCCGCCGTTCCCTGGTGGTCTCCACCACTTACTGGAGCCATCGTTAGCGGCGGATACGATCAGGTCTGTTCCCCTCTGAGGCATGGAGTCGAGTGAGGGAAAGATGGCTCCCACTCGGCTCCATACCATTGGATGACGGAAGTGACGTAAATGTCACTTCCTCCCAATGGTCTTAAAGGGGAAAAAATAAATACAATTTTATTGAAGAAAAAGAAGATTTAAAAAAATTTTTTTTTTTGCTTTTATGTGTAAATGTGAGATCTGAGGTCTTTTTGACCCCAGATCTTACATTAAAGAGGTCCTGTCATGCTTTTTTTCTATTACTTATTATTATTATTAGGAATGCCTACATTCCTTGTAATAGGAATAAAAGGGACCCAAATGTTTTTATTTAAAAAGACAGTATAAATAATAAAAAAAAAATTAAAAGTGCACCGTCCCGCCGAGCTTGCGCACAGAAGCTAGCGCATACGTAAGTCACACACGCATATGAAAACGGTGTCACATACCACACATGTGAGTTATCGCCGCGATCGTTGGAACGAGAGCAATAATTCTAGCCCTGGACCTCCTCTGTAACTCAGAACTGGTTACCTATAGAAATTTTTAAATGTCGCCTATGGAGATTTTTAAGGGTCAAAGTTGGTCGCCATTCCACAACCGGGCGCAATTTTGAAGCATGACATGTTGGGTATCAATACTCGGCGTAACATTATCTTTCACAATATAGAAAAAAATTGGGCTAACTTTACTGTTGTCTTACTTTAATTCAAAAAAGTGTATTTTGTCCAAAAAAATTGCGCTTGTAAGACCGCTGCGCAAATACGGTGACAGAAAGTATTGCAACGACCGCCATTTTATTTTCTAGGGTGTTAGAAAAAATATATATATATAATGTTTGGGGGTTCTAAGTAATTTTCTAGCAAAAACACCTGATTTTAACTTGTAAGCAACACGTTTGAAAAATAGGCCTGGTCCCTAAGTAGTTAAGTAAAATTTTTAGGTCTTCTCCCTCCCTCTGCCTATGACTGGACAGTGAATGGTGAAGTGGAAGACTAATGAGTTCAACCCTCTGTCACTCTATTCTTTCCTCATAGCAGCATAATCCCTGTATTGCAGCACAGCTGATTGGCTGTGTGTTGCCTCCCACTCTGCAGTCTGAGATCTGCTGTACAGGGGACTGCAAGAGGTTGATAACAGGTCAAGAGGGTTAGGGCTAGGACACCCTTAAGTGGTTGCAATTTCAATAGGCAGACACCGAGACTTCAATAGGAAGACAGCCGTACAAGTAAAGGCCACAGCAAGGTGCCACTTCTGCACGTGCAGGTTTGCTGTCTCCTATGGCAACAGTATTTAACAGTTCCTAACGCAAAATTCAACAGTTCTCTCAGCTTCACTACAATGTCCACTTGTAGCTCTTCAGCCCCTTGAGCCCCCTAGTCTCTTACTGGACTCTCTGATTCAACGACTCTGAATTTCCGTGAGCTCCTTAAGGCTTTTGCGTTGGTATCTCCCTCAAGCGTCACCCACGCCTCCCTGCTGGGTCCCTAGCTCGGCACTCCAGATACCTCTCAAGCTTCACCCCTGCTAACCGGCGAGGTCCCTGGCTCGACATACAAGGCCACTCTGCAAGCGCCACCTCCGCTGGCTGGGTCCCTGACTTGATCACCGCGTGAAGTTTCCAGATTCTCCACTGTGCCTCACACAGGCCCTCACACAGCCTAGCAGCCAGATGCCCCCTGGATAGGCCCAATCTCCGGCCTAGCAGCCCGGGGCAGACGACACACGTCCACCCAGATGGCAGTTGCAGTGGCACAGAATATAGATCACCTGACTCCACCCGAATATAAATAAGGTCTCCCAGCAGGCTAAGGGATTCATGAAAACCCCTGCCCATTGGCTGAGATATCCCATATACCCAAAACTTGACCTTGAAATGTCCTTCTCACATCTAATGCCACCAAGTGCCCGGCCACCTAGTGGCAGAAGAGAAAAGCACAACATCTCTAACAACTATCTACAGTAGCTACCCCTGCTAAGGAATTCGGTGAGGAGCTCCCTGACTAAACCCAAGGGTGCTACACTTGTATGTGACATCACCTGGGCCACGGCAAACTGAGCAAAAAGGTGCCAAATGTGGCAGCAGAGGGGGGGGGGGTAGACAAGTGAAGCTTCCCCTTTTGGGTGGAGCTCCGCTTTAAGTAAATCATTTGGTTTAATCATATTTGTTATGTTAAATTGATTCGTTTTCGGAATTCGTTTCATATATTTGGAATTGTTGTTCCAAATTGTGTCATAATTTTCAGAATTTAGTTTGGATTCATTCTTTATGCTGTTTGAAAATAAAAAGGCCCGGAATAGCTGGTTGTTAAGGACCAGGTAGCCACCACATCCTTAACAACTATGACTCATCTGCTGTCAGCGGACTTTCCCGCTGACAGCAGAATGTAAACAAAAGAAGAACGGGCATTAGAAAATGAAAAAAAAGCAAAAAAAACCCAGGCCCTTCAGGAGCCCCCCTGTCCCAAAGCACCCCCCCCCCCCCATGTGGCCTGGTATGGATGTGGTGGAGGCCCATGACATTTTTTTTTTGGTGTGGAGTGCTCCTTAAAATCCATACCAGAACTAAGGGATTTTTTTCTCTTTGGGTGGGGTCTCCTTTTAAATTTTCTAATGCCATCTCTCCTTTTGTTTACATTCTGCTGTCAGCGGAGGACCCTGCTGACAGCAGATCAGTCATAGTTGTTAAGGACACGGTCGCCCCCTGCCACTTATTAACCTGCTATTCCTTGCTGTTTCTTTTGTTTACATTCTGCTGTCAACGCAGAAGCCTGCTGATCAGTGGCGGCCCGACCATTAGGGGCGCAGGGGCACCGCCCCCCTAATCCATGCGCACGGCCCCCTAATCTACATGCAAGGCACCGGGCGCATAGATTTCAATGGATTTATTTTTTTTGAAGCACATAATTAGATTAGATTGACTTCAAAAAAGGGTGGGCTTGGGGCGTAGAGCACTGCGCCCTTAGCCCACCCAGTTGTGTGACAATAGTGAATTATTATTCGCCGTTGTCTTCCTGATTCTCTTCCTGGCCAATCAAGAAGCGGGTCTTAAGACCCGATTGGCCGAGAGGAGAAGTGATCATATTGGCCTCCAAGGGAAGGAGGAGGGCAGCCACTGTGAAGCCGGAGGGGCAGGGTGAAGCCGCCGAGGAGGAAGCTGCCGAGGATGAGGAGACGCAGGAAGGAGCCCAAGCTGCCCGCGACCTAGATGGGGTAGATGCGGGGCTGGTGGAGGGACGAACGAGCGATCGACAGGTGGGGGTGGGTGTTTGATTGAGAGACCAACCAACTGGGGGGGTGGTCTTGGCGGGTGTCTTGTTTTCTGCCCCCCCCCCCAAATATACAGCACCAGCTGCCACTGCTGCTGATTGCAGATAATTCATAGTTGTTAAGGACATGGTCGGCCGCCCACTCCCTAACAACCAGCTCAGTTTGGATTACTCGTTACTTGGGATGCTTCAAACATCCGAATTAAATTAAACAAATTCATTTAGTTGTTGCCTTATAATTTATTTCGGATTCGTTTGAAATTCGTTGCCATTGTTATTCGGATATTCGGATACGTCCAAAAAACGAAAATGACGTCCGAATTTAGATTTGTGACGAAATGAACCGCTCATGATTAGTGCTGGAGTTCACCTTCAGGGACGTTGCTAGACCTACTAAAGATCTGGGGCTAGAGCTTGGACGGGCATACACATGTATATAGTGTGTATATATATATATATATATATATATATATATATATATATATATATATATATATACAAGAGGTGATGCAGAGGCTGCGGACATGGTACAGGAGGCTGCGGGCATGGTACATGGGATGTCAGAGGCCGCGGGCATGGTAAAAGAGATGTCAGAGGCTGCAGGCATGGTACAGACCACCCCCCTCCATCAGTACAGACCCCCCTCAGTACAGACCACCCCTCCCTTAGTATAGACCTCCCCCCATCAGTATAAACACCCCCTCAGTGCAGCCTTCCCCCCTCAGTGCAGACCCCCATCAGTATAGACCCTCCTCAGTGCAGACCCCCATCAGTATAGACACCTCCCCTCAGTACAGACCTCCCAATCAGTATATACACCCCCCTCCGTGCAGACCCCCCATTAGTATAGACACCCCTCATCAGTATAGACACCCCCCCTCAGTGCAGACCCCCATCAGTATAGACACCCCCCTTCAGTGCAGACCCCCCATCAGTATAGGCACCCCTCTCCCCTCTCATAGCCCCCTGCACATGTCCACCTACATACTGTATAGTAAAAATGTACAGACCTCAGAACAGCGCTGACGGATATACTGTACACAGTGGTGTGTCCCTCGTGATCCTCCTCCTCCTGTGTGGATGTAAACAGAGAGGAGGGGAAGGTGGCCCCCACCCCCCTCAGCGACACCACTGCCTCGGGCTCCCACTATGTCACTCAGGTTACGTGACATCACTGGTTGCTAGACCCTGGGCGGCTCTAGCAACCAGTGCAGTGGAAGAACAAAGTAAAATAGCTGAGATGTTAGTTATCTGCACGGCGCCCACATTCGCCACTGATGGCATCGCTTCCCCCAGTGAGAGACTCGGGGCTATGGGCCCCAGATTCAGGGCTATAGCCCCAATAGCCACCCCCTAGCAACGCCTCTGTTCACCCTTAAATAGCACAGCCACATTTATTTATACAAATTAATACACCAGAGATAAAAGAGGGACATTTGAGAAAATAAAGAAAAAATAAATAGACAGAGGGATTTGTTTTCAATGAACAGACACTCCCTTTCAATGAGGGACATATGAGAAATATGTGATAAGTTATTATGAAAGTACACTAATGTATATAAATACACAGAACCATGACAGCCAAGCAGATCCCATGAGCATAGATAGATAGATAGATAGATAGATAGATAGATAGATAGATAGATAGATAGATAGATAGATAGATAGATAGATAGATAGATAGATAGATAGATAGATAGATAGATCGGAGCATATCCTGACTTCTGTAATGCAAAGGCGGTTTTAAATTTAATTTAAGAAGGTACCAAACCCAATAAATGGAGGTCCTCCTTATTTTTCCTCATTGTCCTCCATGCAAGCTTGTCATGAAACCCTTTCAAGTTCTGGTATTCCAAAGCTTGTTGTTTCCCCCCTTATAAATGGCCAAAGATTTACCAAAATCCTGCATTCCTCCGATAGATCAGTATTCAGTCCCTAAAGGAAGAGATGCCTCTTTAATGGTTAGGAAGAGGATGCCGGTCACAATGGCACCTTGGTAGGAGGCCTGACCCTCGCTTTTAAGTCCCCTAAACTGAAAGACCTAATCCTCAGTAATGACCAGTGTTTGTGAGGTCCTTTGTGCCGGAGATAAAAGGGATCTGGAACCTTTCTCTCCTCCCCATTTCACTCTTATCCTTTTAACATGAGTTCCCATGCTAAAATTGAATGACAACCTCTAAAGAGCGTAGGTTTACCATAATGGTTATATACCAATACCCTATAGGAATGCCGTTCTTTCATATTTCACCTTAAATTAGATTTATTATGTCTTTCAGAGGCTTTGGGATGGAATGCAAGCTTTGGCGAGAAGGTTTGGTAATTGGAGAGGGCCTCTGTGTTGAGGCCGTGTCAGTTATCGGTAATTTTTATCGGCATTTGTTGTGGTTTGGAAAATGACAGTGCATTAGCCTGGATTTTTTTGACAATGACCGTGAACAATGGTAAGGAGGGCTGGGAGTGATAAGATAAGAGGCCTGACCATGAAAACCTCAAGACAGCATGATACGCCCAGGTATTGGAACAGGACTGCATGTCACCCGTCAAGTTCACGAGGATGTCAAAAACATTATTTGGCCAGCAAAAGAGATAACACTGCAAACTTTTTGTAAAGTCACATGTACAGTAGTGTTGTTTTGGCAAAAAACAAAAAAAGCAAAAAAGCCAATATATACAGTATACAGTGTGCATGTATATATATATATATATAAATATATATTGGGGTTTTTCCTTTTTTTCTATACATGCACAGTATATGCACTATATTGTCAAAAGTATTGGGACGCCTGCCTTTACGCGCACATGAGCTTTAATATCATCCCAGTCTTATAGGCTTATAGGGCGTACACACGGTCGGACTTTGTTCGGACATTCCGACAACAAAATACTAGGATTTTTTCCGACGGATGTTGGCCCAAACTTGTTTAGTCTACACACGGTCGCACAAAGTTGTCGGAAAATCCGATCGTTCTGAACGCGGTGACGTAAAACACGTACATCGGGACTATAAACGGGGCAGTGGCCAATAGCTTTCATCTCTTTATTTATTCTGAGCATGCGTGGCACTTTGTCCGTCGGATTTTGTACACACGATCGGAATTTCCGACAACGAATTTTGTTGTCGGAAAATTTTATCTCCTGCTCTCCAACTTTGTGTGTCCGAAAATCCGATGGAAAATGTCCGATGGAGCCCACACACGGTTGGAATTTCCGACAACGCGCTCTGATCGGACATTTTCCATCGGAAAATCCGACCGTGTGTACGGGACATTAGTCCGTAGGGTTCAATATTGAGTTGGCCCACCCTTTACAGCTATAACAGCTTCAACTCTTCTGGGAAGGCCGTCCACAAGGTTTAGGAGAGTGTCTATGGGTATGTTTGACCATTCTTCCAGAAGCGCATTTGTGAGGTCAGGCACTGATGTTGGACGAGAAGTCGTGGTGCGCAGTCATGTTGGAACAGGAAGGGGCCATCTCCAAACTGTTCCCACAAAGTTGGGAGCATGAAATTGTCCACAATATCTTGGTATGCTGATGCCCTAATGCCCCGTACACACGGTCGGACATTGATCGGACATTCCGACAACAAAATCCATGGATTTTCTTCTGACGGATGTTGGCTCAAACTTGTCTTGCATACACACGGTCACACAAAGTTGTCGGAAAATCCGATCGTTCTGAACGCGGTGACGTAAAACACGTATGTCGGGACTATAAACGGGGCAGTAGCCAATAGCTTTCGTCTCTTAATTTATGCTGAGAATGCGTGGCACTTTGTGCGTCGGATTTGTGTACACACGATCGGAATTTCCGACAACGGATTTTGTTGTCGGAAAATTTTATAGCCTGCTCTCAAACTTTGTGTGTCGGAAAATCCGATGGAAAATGTGTGATGGAGCCTACACACGGTCGGAATTTCCAACAACAAGGTCCTATCACACATTTTCCATCGGAAAATCCTATCGTGTGTACAGGGCATTAGAGTTCCCTTTATTGGAACTAAGGGGCCAAGCCCAATGCCTGAACAACAACCCCACGCCATAATGCCCCCCCCTCCACCAAATGATTTGGAACAGTGCACAAATCAAGGTCCATAAAGACATGAATGAGCGAGTTTTGGGTGGAGGAACTTGACTGGCCTGCACAGAGTCCTGACCTCAACCCAATAGAACACCTTTGGGATGAATTAGAGCGGAGACTGTGAGCCAGACCTTCTCATCCACATCAGTGCCTGACCTCACAAATGCGCTTCTGGAAGAATGGTCAAACATTCCCATAGACACACTCCTAAACCTTGTGGACGGCCTTCCCAGAAGAGTTGAAGCTGTTATAGCTGCAAAGGGTGGGCCAACTCAATATTGAACCCTACGGACTAAGACTGGGATGCCATTAAAGTTCATGTGCGTGTAAAGGCAGGTGTCCCAATACTTTTGACAATGTAGTGTAGATGGCTACTGTCCTGGGTTTTTCATGGACAGTTCCCCATCTCGGACCTCAGTCCCAATGATTCTGTGACCCACGTGATTTTCCAGGATCACAGTGTTTCCCATATTTGAACAGTAACTCCATAAGTCATTATTTTTCTATCTCAGTGACTTTGAAAAAATAAAGTTGAAGTCAAACTTTGCCAACTGAGCTCCTGTGTGGTCAGCCTGTCATTCCAGCATCCAGCGGAGACTACAAGGGGCTCATTCAACACACATTGGACAGGCATGGTCCACTGCTGTCACCATCAGGGAACCCGCACCAGGAACTGCCGTGCGTTGCTGAAGTGCTATTATTAGCTTCAAGGTTTTTTTTTTTGGTCAAAGTTTAATTGAACAAACTGAAGTTAGAAGGTGATTGGCTGCTATGTACAGCTGCACCAATTTTTGCACTCTCAGTTTTAGTAAATCAACCCCCCCCCCCCCATGCGTTCACACTATGTGCCCTTACCTGCGTTTTTTCTTCATGGATAAACAATAGTTTTCTATGTGTCATATTGACACCAGGCTAGGGTGGACGCCTTAAAACGCCACATTTTTACGCCTTCAGGCTTTTTTTTTTAAACTAGTCTAAATGCAGCCCATTGTTTTCAATGGGCCTGTACACATAGGTGCCTAAACTTGCACTGGCTATAGAACAGTAAAAGAAATGTACAAAAATCTGTTGCTGGACAAGATTTTACGCACGTACGACACAACCCAAGAAAAGCTAGAAGAATTTTTAAGCATGCATATGCGTATGTGCAAAAATGCATGAATATGCCCGTTTAATATACAGCTCATCCTTGCATTTTTATGTTGGAACTTTCTGGAAGGAATCTACAGTTCATTAAGTGGCAAAGGCAGTGCTACCACTATGCAAACTAGGCAGCCACCTAGGGCGCCCGGCCACTGGTGTTCCTACCAGGCCCGGACTGGGACAAAAAATAGGCCCGGGCAATTTAGACTGAGCAGCCCATTTTCCAGCAACCGCCCGTTCGCGAGGGTGGTTGGTGATGGGATAATCATGGAGTCATGCCTACCAGTGCCCATCAGTGCCACCTACCAGTGCCGCTTATCAGTGTCGCTTATCAGTGCCACCTATCAGTGCCGCTTATCAGTGCCGCTTATCAGTCCCACCCATCAGTGCCACCCATCAGTGCCACCCATCAGTACCCATTAGTGCCGCCTATCAGTGCAGCCTCATCAGAGCATATTTTGTTTGTTTTTTTAGCAAAAAATAAAAAACCCAGCAGCAAATAAATACCATCAAAAGAAAGCTCTTTCTGTGTGAAAAAAATGATAAAAATTTATTTTGGGTAAACTGCAGCATGACTGCGCAATTGTCATTCAAAGAGTGACAGCGCTGAAAGCTGAAAATTGGTCTGGGCAGGGAGGGGGTTTAAGTGCCCAGTAAGCAAGTGGTTAATTTCCTCTCCTTTGTCTCTCTTTTTCTGTTTCTTTTTTCCCTCTTTCTCTTCTTTTCTCTTTATATAACCCCCTTTCTTTCTATATGTTCTTCCCTCCATCCCCCTTCCTTATCTCCTTTTTCCCGCCATTCATCTTTATCTATTTACACTTTCCTGTGTCCTCCATTACTTCTTGGTCTGCCTTTTCTTGTTTACCTGTATTCCTTCTGTGTCTTCTTTCCTTGTATGCACGCCTGATCTGATGGCTTCACTTCTCTCTGTGTACTTAAGCTCCTCCTTCACTCCCCTTGAATGGTCGTAATCTGCCTAGGTGGGCGGGGTCTCCTGACGTCATACGTTTCCATGACATCAGCGGCCCCAGCCCTGGCAGTGTCCCCGTTGCCTAGCTATCGCCGGCCGCAGCGCGCGTGCGCGGGCAGCGATAGCTATTTTGATTGGATCCGACTTGCTGCCTAGCAACCACAGATACAGATCTCCGGCTCCTCCCGCCCCTGCTCTGCTGATAGATGACATCGTAGGCAGGGCAGGAGAGCCTGGAGAGGAGACACAGGCACGGCCGCATAGCGGGAGGTGAGCGGCGACCGCGGCCTGTGTTAACCCTCTCCAGGCTGCGGTTGCCGCTTACCTCTCGCTGTGTGGCCCGGTCATCAACAGACATCAGACCGCGGCCCCGAAGTTGAGCCCGACGGCATTTGCCCAGTATGCCCTATGGCCAGTCCAGGCCTGGTTCCTACTCTCTTCTCTCTGCAGAAAGCTACTAAGTCTCAGCATCAGCAGGCAGCTGCGGCTCCGTTCGCACATAGTGTCAGAGGTGCAGTGGCGGTAGAGGACCGTGTCTGTGTCCCGACTCCTAAATGAATGGAAGCAAGCAAACATTCATTTGATGGGTGCTGGTGAGGCTGCATTTGATGGGCACTGGTAGGCTGCATTTGATGGGCGCTGATGAGGCTGAATTTTATGGGTGCTCGTAGGCTGCATTGATGGGCGCTGGTGGGCTGCATTTGATGGGTGCTGGTAGGCTGCATTTTATGGGTGCTGGTAGGCTGCATTTTATGGGTGCTGGTAGGCTGCATTGATGGGTGCTGGTAGGCTGCATTGATGAGCGCTGGTAGGCTGCATTTGATGGGCGCTGGTAGGCTGCATTTGATGGGTGCTTGTAGGCTGCATTGATGAGTGCTGGTAGGCTGCATTTGATGGGCACTGGTAGGCTGCATTTTATGGGCGCTGGTAGGCTGCATTTGATGGGCGCTCGAAGGCTGCATTGATGGGTGCTGGTGGGCTGCATTTGATGGGTGCTGGTAGGCTGCATTTGATGGGCGCTGGTAGGCTGCATTTGATGGCCACTGGTAGGCTGCATTTGATGGGTGCTGGTAGGCTGCATTTGATGGGTGCTGGTAGGCTGCATTGATGGGTGCTGGTAGGCTGCATTTGATGGGCGCTGGTAGGCTGCATTTTATGGGCGCTGGTAGGCTGCATTTGATGGGTGCTTGAAGGCTGCATTAATGGGTGCTGGTGGGCTGCATTTAATGGGTGCTGGTTGGCTGCATTTGATGGGTGCTGGTAGACTGCATTTGATGGGCGCTGGTAGGCTGCATTTGATGGGCGCTGGTAGGCTGCATTTGATGGGTGCTGGTAGGCTGCATTAATGGGCGCTGGTAGGCTGCATTTGATGGGTGCTGGTAGGCTGCATTGATGGGTGCTGGTAGGCTGCATTAATGGGCGCTGGTAGGCTGCATTGATGGGTGCTGGTAGGCTGCATTAATGGGCGCTGGTAGGCTGCAGTTGATGGGCGCTGGTAGGCAGCATTTTATGGGTGCTGGTAGGCTGCATTGATGGGCGCTGGTGAGGCTGCATTTGATGGGCACTGGTGGGCTGCATTTGATGGGCGCTGGTAGGCTGCATTGATGGGCCCTGGTAGGCTGCATTTGATGGGTGCTTCATTAAAAAGGTGGGGTATACATGGGCAGGGCAAAGGGGGTGGAGTCAGGGGTGTAGCCAAGGGGGGGGTGGCAAAATGAGGTTTTGCCTAGGGTGTATAAAATCCTACCACCAGCCCTGTTAATCGGTACCGTGTGCAAGTACCCTGGGCTCTAGAGATGAGTGATATTATGCAACATGTTTGCATAATATCATACAGGAACGCACAAATGCATCTAAATACACCACAACGCGTTTCAGAGGAAATATGCCTTAAAATTGCACACAACTGCACAAAAAAAAACATTGAAATGCGCCAAAATGCAATTGACTGCAGGCGCTTTTTTTGTGCATTGTAGTGTGAATGGCCCTAAGCGTTATTTAGTTAGTGTCTACATCTACTATTCATGAAGAAGGCCTGTATGAATTTTTTAGTAGGAGCAGAGTTTCCCTTTACCTGACATAATATAATAAAATTTGGCTCACAGATGGAGACTCGTACGTCCCTCTTTCATTAGGTTCACTTCTGCTTTCTCTTCCTCCAAACTCCTGTCACGTTTTCAGTGATGGATGACTCCTGTGACTGATGTGGCGTCTTCCACGCCGGGTAAGCACACGCCGCAAACCCAAAATTAGATCAATTCCATCCATCTCTACGTCCCCTTGGGAGGATCCAAATATCTTTCATTTTGGAATTCACTTAAATGTGTGCTTATTGCTTTGTACCCATGTTTAACATCAGTGTGCTTGGCTGTACAGGGGAAATCAACGTGTCCTTTACCTGATTAGCTAATAATGTTGTATTATGTATAAATGTACAAAAATCTAATTAGAGTCACTGGTGTCATTGACTTTACATAGTTACATAGTAGGTGAGGTTGAAAAAAGACACAAGTCCATCAAGTCCAACCTACAGTATGTGTGTGATTATATGTCAGTACTACATTGTATATACCTGTATATTATGGTTACTCAGGTGCTTATCTAATAGTTTTTTTAAACTATCGATGCCCCCCGCTAAGACCACCGCCTGTGGAAGGGAATTCCACATCCTTGCCGCTCTTACAGTAAAGAACCCTCTAGTTTAAGGTTAAACCCCTTTTCTTATAATTTTAATGAGTGGCTACGAGTCTTGTTGAACTCCCTTCCGCAAAAAAGTTTTATCCCTATTGTGGGGTCACCAGTACAGTATTTATAAATTGAAATCATATCCCCTCTCAAGCGTCTCTTCTCCAGAGAGAATAAGTTCAGTGCTCGTAACCTTTCCTCATATAACTAATATCCTCCAGACCCTTTATTAGCTTTGTTGCCCTTCTTTGTACTCGCTGTATTTCCAGGACATCCTTCCTGCGGACTGGTGCCCAGAACTGGACAGCATACTCTAGGTGCAGCCGGACCAGAGTCTTGTAGAGCGGGAGAATTATCATTTTATCTCTGGAGTTGATCCCCTTTTTAATGCATGCCAATATTCTGTTTGCTTTATTAGCAGCAGCTTGGCATTGCATGCCATTGCTGAGCCTGTCATCTACTAGGACCCCCAGGTCCTTTTCCATCCTAGATTCCCCCAGAGGTTCTCCCCCCAGTGTATAGATTGCATTCATATTTTTGCCACCGAAATGCATTATTTTACATTTTTTCTACATTAAACCTCATTTGCCATGTAGTTGCCCACCCCATTAATTTGTTCAGATCATTTTGTAAGGTTTTCAAATCCTGCGGAGAAGTTATTGCCCTGCTTAGCTTAGTATTGTCCGCAAATACTGAGATTGAACTGTTTATCCCATCCTCCAGGTCATTAATAAGCAAAATAAATAGGATTGGTCCCAGCACAGAACCCTGGGGGACCCCACTACCCACCCCTGACCATTCCGAGTACTCCCCATTTATCACCACCCTCTGAACTCGCCCTTGTATCCAGTTTTCAATCCATGTACTCACCCTATGGTCCATGCCAATGGACCTTACTTTGTACAGTAAACATTTATGGGGAACTGTGTCAAATGCTTTTGCAAAATCCAGATACACCATGTCTACAGGCCTTCCTTTATCTAGATGGCAACTCACCTCCTCATAGAAGGTTAATAGATTGGTTTAGCAAGAAGGATTCTTCATGAATTCATGCTGATTACTGCTAATGATACCATTCTCATTACTAAAATCTTGTATATAGTCCCTTATCATCCCCTCCAAGAGTTTACATACTATTGATGTTAGACTAACTGGTCTGTAATTCCCAGGGATGTATTTTGGGCCATTTTTAAATATTGGTGCTACACTGGCTTTTCTCCAGCTTTTATTACTGGAAAGAAAGATAGCGTTCCACAACGCCTGGAGCGGTGAGGGCTCGTATACACCAGGTGCACTGGTGTATACGAATAATAATAAAAAAAAAATTAATAATAAAAAGGCCATAAAACTATCCCCTATTTTGTAGACGCTATAACTTTTGCGCAAACCAATCAATATATGCTTATTGCAAATTTTTTTTACCAAAAATATGTAGATGAATACATTTTGGCCTAAACTGAGGAAAAAATGTGTTTTTTTATATATTTTTTGGGTATATTTATAGCAAAAAGTAAAAATTATTGCCTTTTTTTTTCCAAATTTTTGCTATTTGTTTGTTTATAGCGCAAAAAATAAAAACGGCAGAGGTGATCAAATAGCACCAAAAGAAAGCTCTATATTTGGGAAAAAAAGGACGTCAATTTTGTTTTGGTGTAATGTCGTACGACCGCGCAATTGTCAGTTAAAGCAACGCAGTGCCGAATCGCAAAAAGTGCTCTGGTCAGGAAGGGGGTAAAATCTTCCAAGGCTGAAGAGGTTAAAAATCAAACCACACCAAAACACATGGTATTTGCAAGATGCATGGGGGTAACATATTTTGTGCACTGCAGGAAAGAGTGTGAATTTGTATGCGTTCAGAAATGAAAAAATTATTGTTTTTTTTTTTTTTTCAAAATCGTCGCTCTTTTTTTGTTTATAGCGCAAAAAAAATAAAAACCGCAGAGGCGATCAAATACCACCAGAAGAAAGCTCTATTTGTGGGGGAAAAAAAAGCACATATATTTTGTTTGTGTACAGCGTCGCACGACCGCGCAATTAATCAGTTAAAGGAACGCAGTGCCGAATCGCAAAAAATGGCATGGTCATGAAAGGGGGGGGGGTAAATCTTCCAGAGGGCAAGTGGTTAATGAATACAGATCTGCATTCATTTATGCCTTTTATTATTTGCATTTAATGAGCCCTGTGTACCTTTTAAACAACCTTGTTCCCCCATATCCATAGGGAGGCAGCCGCTTTTATTGCCATCAGCCACCTCTGCTACCAATCGCACCCCTTATTACAGAGGTAGCTGGCTCCAGCAGCGGTGTAATGTTACCATCCACAGGAAAAATTGCACATTCTTCCAAAGCAATCGAGCCTCGCCGAATGCCTTAGATACAACGTCCTTATAATTATGGTAGAGCTGCGTCCGTCTGCTCCTCCGCCCTTTAATTTGTCTTCCTGAGTGGGATCCAAGCAGGACAGGGGTCACCGGCGCACCGCTCTGTACTCGCCCCTCTATAGACCAGAGGCGTCCCATTATACTGCTTTATTCACAGATATCCCATCGGCCTCTTTTAAGCTGTTTATTGACTAAGACGTTAGCAATCTTCTAAATTGTCTCTAAAGAGGGAGTAAGAAATACTAAATAAATAGCCTATTTTTCTTGCCGATATCCAATCCTTTTCCGGGCGGCGTTATTCCTGGATTACAAGGGTTAGGTTTCACAGAGGGATCAGCTGAACCCGGGGAGAGGAAGTCGCGGCACAAACCGTCTTCTGTTTACTTTTCTTATTATTCCATTATTACAATGAGAAAGTACATGAAAGTCTCTGTTAATCCTAACCGTGAACTCTTATCTGCTGCCTTTCGGTCTGTTAAATATACCATTGAAAGTGTTTTGTTATATCTGGTGGATACGTGAAAAGAAAAAGATCCTGCTGGTAAATCTCTGTACTCTCTCCTTGTGCGTATCTGTTATCATTGTTCCTGACTATCTCTGAGGACTACAGAACACCTTCCCTATTTTGCGGAGAGGTGTTCTGTAGTCCTGTTCTAAGGTATCAGTGCTGCTCCTCCATAGAAGCCCAGTCATCTTCTGCGCCTGGAATCCCACTTATAGTTGTCACTGGGCTTGTCTAAGTGTCACTGTGCAGCTCTGGGTCTGCCAGTTGGGTTTCACGTGGACCTGGAAATGTGCAGTGATGTTGTGGGACCTTCCTGCTGTGTGTTCTCTGCATCTTCCAGGCTACATAAGGTAATTGTTAGTGCTGGAGTGAAGGGGTCAGAAATATGTAAAGTACAGAGTGCAGGGGTCAAGAGTATGTAATGTTCAGAGTGCAGGGTTCAGGAATGTGTAATGTACAGAGTGCAGGGGTCAGGAGTGTGTAATGTACAGAGTGCAGGGTTCAGGAGTGTGTAATGTACAGAGTGCAGGGTTCAGGAGTGTGTAATGTACAGAGTGCAGGGGTCAGGAGTGTGTAATGTACAGAGTGCAGGGGTAAGGAGTGTGTAATGTGCAGAGTGCAGGGGTCAGGAGTGTGTAATGTACAGAGTGCAGGGTTCAGGAGTGTGTAACATACAAAGTGCAGGGGTCAGGAGTGTGTAATGTACAGAGTGCAGGGGTCAGAAGTGTGTAACATACAAAGTGCAGGGGCCAGGAGTGTGTAACGTACAGAGTGCAGGGGTCAGGAGTGTGTAACGTACAGAGTGCAGGGGTCAGGAGTGTGTAACGTACAGAGTGCAGGGGTCAGGAGTGTGTAATGTGCAGAGTGCAGGGGTCAGGAGTGTGTAATGTGCAGAGTGCAGGGGTCAGGAGTGTGTAATGTGCAGAGTGCAGGGGTCAGGAGTGTGTAATGTACAGAGTGCAGGGGTCAGAAGTGTGTAACATACAAAGTGCAGGGGTCAGGAGTGTGTAACGTACAGAGTGCAGGGGTCAGGAGTGTGTAACGTACAGAGTGCAGGGGTCAGGAGTGTGTAATGTGCAGAGTGCAGGGGTCAGGAGTGTGTAATGTGCAGAGTGCAGGGGTCAGGAGTGTGTAATGTACAGAGTGCAGGGGTCAGGAGTATGTAATGTGCAGAGAACAGGAATCGGGAGTGTGTAACCTACAGAGTGCAGGGGTCAGGAGTGTGCAACAAATATGGCAAGGGTCATGACTGTGTAACATATATAGTGCAAAAGTCTGGAGTGTGGAATGCACAGAGTGCAGTGGTCAGGAGTAGGGATGAGCTTTGTGTTCGAGTCGAACCCATGTTCGACTCGAACATCGGCTGTTCGACCGTCCGTCGAATTGCGAACGATATGGGCCGTTCGCGCCAAATTCGTGTGGCGCGTCACGGCCCATAATTCACTGCGGCATCGCAGTGCATTGCTGGCTGATGATTGGCCAAGCATGCACTATGACCCGCATGCTTGGCCAATCACAGCGCCGTCAGTAGAGAGAGCTGTAATTGGCCAAAGCCAGGGTGGCTTTGGCCAATTATGGCTCAGGGGATTTAGTACACGCCCCACACTATATAAGGCCGCCTGCACGGCGGCCCTGTGTAGTGTGTGTTGCGGTGTGCTGAGAGATAGAGAGAGAGAGAGACAGTGTCATTTGATTTGAGTTAGATAGATTAGGCAGAACAGTCAGTCAGTTAGCTGCACTTACAGTGTATTGTGTATATATATGCATCCCAGGTGTTGCATATATATATATACACTGTATTCAGTTTAGCTAGATCCGTTCCTGTTATCTTCTATCTAGACTATTTACATTTAGTGCAGTGCGTCCTGCTCACAGTGTTCAGCTAGATCCGTTCCTGCTATTTACATTTAGTGCAGTGCGTCCTGCTCACAGTGTTCAGCTAGATCCGTTCCTGCTATTTACATTTAGTGCAGTGCGTCCTGCTCACAGTGTTCAGCTAGATCCGTTCCTGTTATTTACATTTAGTGCAGTGCGTCCTGCTCACAGTGTTCAGCTAGATCCGTTCCTGCTATTTACATTTAGTGCAGTGCGTCCTGCTCACAGTGTTCAGCTAGATCCGTTCCTGCTATTTACATTTAGTGCAGTGCGTCCTGCTCACAGTGTTCAGCTAGATCCGTTCCTGCTATTTACATTTAGTGCAGTGCGTCCTGCTCACAGTGTTCAGCTAGATCCGTTCCTGTTATTTACATTTAGTGCAGTGCGTCCTGCTCACAGTGTTCAGCTAGATCCGTTCCTGTTATCTTCCTACTGACAGGCAGGCTTGTCTGGTTACAGTATATAAAGCTACCTGAAGAAAATTACAGGTGTTCTATCCCAGCTTAGTGCAGCTACAGGCCATTAGTATGTCTGGAAGGCCAAGAAGGAGAGGCAGACAGTCACAAGCCAATAAGAGAGGGCAAGCAGGCTCTGTGTCTAGTGCTGGTCGTGGAGACGGTGCATCCTCATCAGCACGTGGCCATGGGACACGCTTGGCCTTTTTTTCGGCAGCTGGCCGTGTTGAGCCGCAACATGCGGAAGACTTGGTCGAGTGGATGACCAAGCCGTCCTCATCCTCCTCATCCTCTCTCACCCATGCCCAGGGTGCTTCTGGCAAAGCAGCGGCCTCTTCCGTCAGCTCAATGTCATCAGTGACTCCTTCCCTAGCTCCACCATGTCCTCCTGAGGATTCCCTCGAACTTTTTGACCACAGTGTTGGGTACATGCTCCAGGAGGATGCCCAGCGTTTGGAAGGCTCTGATGATGATACTGAGCTCGATGAAGGCAGTAACATGAGCACGGACAGAGGGGGTGCCCAAGAAGGACAGCAATCTGGCAGTCATGCTCCCCCTGCTGCAGCATACTGCCAGGTTTGCTCCAGTGATGAGGAGGGAGGGGATGATGAGGTCACTGACTCAACGTGGGTGCCTGATAGGAGAGAGGAGGAGGAGGAGGAGGAGGAGGAGGCGGCACATCACCAACGAGGCAGGATGCCCTCCAGGGGCCAGCCTAAGGGCAGCACATTGACTGCATCACACCCCAAAGCTCCACATGTGCAGGGCGCTGCAGTCTCTGCACGTTATTCAAAAAGTTCTTTGGTGTGGGCCTTTTTTGAGACGAGTGCATCAGATCGCACCGCTGCTATTTGCAACATATGTCTCAAGCGTATCTCGCGTGGCCAAAACATCTCCCGCTTGGGTACCACATGCTTGACCAGACATATGTTGACCTGCCATGCAGTTCGTTGACAAGCGTATCTAAAAGACCCACACCAAAGAACAAAGAGGATCTCTCCTTGCTCCTCATCAGCTGAGATTTCCAACCCCACTAGACCTTCAGTCCTCTCTGAGACCTGCAGTGAGAGGAATGAAGGTGTAGAATTAGGTGTGTCACAGCCAAGTACTTGTGGGCAATCTGCTTTTGGTACACCGACGTCAGATTGTACCAGGCAAATTTCCCTGCCCCAGCTGCTGCACCGCCGAAAGAAGTTTGCTCCCAGCCATCCACATGCCCAGCGGTTGAATGCTAGCTTGGCAAAATTGCTAGCACTTCAACTGCTGCCTTTTCAGTTGGTAGACTCTGCCCCCTTCCGTGAGTTTGTGGAATGTGCGGTTCCTCAGTGGCAGGTACCCAAACGCCACTTTTTCTCACGGAAGGCGTCCGGCTCTCTACCGGCATGTGGAAGGCAATGTCCATGCCTCGCTGGACAGGGCGGTCAGCGGTAAGGTGCATATTACCGCTGACTCATGGTCCAGCAGGCATGGACAGGGACGTTACCTAAGTTTCACGGCGCATTGGGTGACTCTGCTGGCAGCTGGGAAGGATGCAGGACAAGGTGCAGTAGTGTTGGAGGTTGTTCCGCCACCACGCCTCCAAAATGCTGATTGTGACACACCTCTCTCCTCCACCCCCTCCTCTTCTTCTTCCTCCATGGCCTCTTCCTCGGAACCAGCGGTGCTCCGTAGGCGTTCAAGGGGCTACGCAAGTACGCAGGCCAAAAGATGCCATGCGGTGCTTGAGCTGGTGTGCTTGGGGGACAGGAGCCACACTGGGGCAGAGGTTCTGTCAGCTCTGCAGGGGCAGGTTCAGAGGTGGTTGACGCCACGCCAACTTAAGGCAGGAATGGTGGTTTGCGACAATGGCACCAACCTCCTCTCTGCCCTCCGACAGGGACAAATGACCCATGTGCCCTGTTTGGCTCACTTCCTTAACTTGGTGGTGCAGCGGTTCTTGGGCAGGTACCCGGGCTTACAGGATGTCCTGAGGCAGGCCAGGAAAGTCTGTGTGCATTTCCGCCGGTCATATAATGCCAGTGCTCGGCTGACGGACCTCCAAAAGGAGTTTAACCTGCCCAAGAACCGCCTAATCTGTGACATGCCCACCAGGTGGAACTCAACGTTGGCCATGCTGCAGCGGCTGCACACGCAGCAGAGGGCCATCAATGAGTACCTGTGCGACTATGGCACCAGGACAGGGTCAGGGGAGCTTGGTTTTTTTTTCCCACGCCAGTGGGCCATGATCAGGGATGCATGCACTGTCCTGTCACCATTCGAGGAGGCCACGAGGATGGTGAGCAGTGACAGTGCATGCATCAGTGACACTGTCCCCCTTGTCCACCTGTTGGAGCACACGCTGCGTGGAATAATGGACAGGGCACTTGAGGCAGAACAGAGGCAGGAAGAGGAGGACTTCCTTAGCTCTCAAGGCCCCCTTTATCCAGACAGTGTTCCTGCGTGCCCGCCGATCACACAGGAAGAGGACGAGGAGGAGGAGGAGGAGGAGGAAGATTGTGTCAGTATGGAGGTGGAGCCTGGCACTCAGCATCAGCAGCAGTCTTTAAGGGATCAGTCCCAAGGAACACATGGACTTGTACGTGGCTGGGAGGAGGTGGCTGCAGACGTTGTTGTCCTTAGTGACCCAGAGGACTCCGGACCGAATGCCTCAGCAAACCTACGCTGCATGGCCTCCCTGATCCTGCAAAGCCTGCGTAAGGATCCTCGTATTCGTGGTATCAAGGAGAAGGACCAATACTGGCTGGCAACCCTCCTTGATCCACGTTACAAGGGTAAGGTTGCGGACCTTATCTTGCCATCGCAGAGGGAGCAGAGGATGAAACATCTTCGGGAGGCCTTGCAGAAAGGTCTGTGCAACGCGTTCCCAGAGACTGGGAGGTTACAAACTCCTGTTTCTGGACAACGTGTTGCTGAGGCTTCGGTCAGTCAAAGAAGGAGCGGTGGAGAAGGTGGCCGTCTGACCGATGCGTTCAGACAATTTTTTGGTCCGCAGCCCCAAGGTATGATCGGTTCCAGCAACCATCGCCAGCGTCTGTTTTACATGGTGCAGGAATACCTAGGGGCAAGATCAGACTTGGACACCTTTCCCACCGAAAATCCTCTGGGTTACTGGGTCTTGAGGATGGATCACTGGCCAGAGCTTGCACAGTATGCAATTGAGCTACTGGCCTGTCCTGCATCCAGCGTTCTTTCGGAACACACATTCAGTGCTGCTGGAGGCGTGGTAACCGATCACAGGGTGCGTCTGTCCACCGACTCGGTCGATCGGCTGACCTTCATAAAAATGAATCAGTCTTGGATCACCACCAGCTACCAAGCACCTGATGCTGATGTAACCGAATAATTTTTTTTGAAATCTCAGATCCCTTCAAAGACTGCCTATGCTGATGCTGAGTGACTATCCCTGAGTAATTATCCTCTTCCTCCTCAATCATCACGCTGATAGCTTGTAAGAACATTTTTGGTTCTGGGCGCCACCACCAGTGCCTAAGGCACAATTTTTCAGCCCCTGTTTAACAGGGGCGTGTAATTACAATTTTTGATGTAATACTTTGCAGCAGGGCTCGTTCCTGCATTCCAACTAGAGTGTCTGTGACAGTGCTGGTACAAGGCCATCTGGTGCCCAGGGCGAAGATGGCAAACTGCGCCCCCCCCCCCCCCCGTATAAAGAAAGAGTCAGTGTCCTTTCAAAACCAGAAAACACTCAAAATAATACAAGAATACAATACTGTAGCTGCAGCCCCGTCGCAGTATATGTACTGCGGCGGTTCAGCAAATGGTTAAATTGTAAGGTGAACTTACATTGGACCCCATCCCCCCCAGTCCTGCTAACCTGGAGTCCAGCGATCCCCCGCACTGACCCCTTTACATTACACAGCACCCTGCATCTCTAGGCCCCTTTACATTACACAGCCACCTGCACCTCTGGGCCCCTTTACATTACACAGCCCCCTGCACCACTGGGCCCCTTTACATTACACAACACCCTGCATCTCTTGGCCCCTTTACATTACACAGCACCCTGCATCTCTGGGCCCCTTTACATTACACAGCCACCTGCGCCTCTGGGCCCCTTTACATTACACAGCCACCTGCGCCTCTGGGCCCCTTTACATTACACAGCCACCTGCGCCTCTGGGCCCCTTTAGATTACACAGCACCCTGCACCTCTGAACCCCTTTACATTACACAACACCCTGCACCTCTGGACCCCTTTACATTACACAGCCCCCTGCACCACTGGGCCCCTTTACCTTACACAGCCACCTGCAGCCCTTTACATTACACAGCCACCTGCAGCCCTTTACATTACACAGCCCCCTGCACCACTGAGCCCCTTTACATTACACAACACCCTGCATCTCTGGGCCCCTTTACATTACGCAGCACCCTGCATCTCTGGGCCCCTTTACATTACACAGCACCCTGCATCTCTGGGCCCCTTTACATTACACAGCACCCTGCACCCCTTTACATTACACAGCCACCTGCATCTCTGGGCCCCTTTACATTACACAGCCACCTGCGCCTCTGGGCCCCTTTACATTACACAGCCACCTGCGCCTCTGGGCCCCTTTACATTACACAGCCACCTGCGCCTCTGGGCCCCTTTACATTACACAGCCACCTGCGCCTCTGGGCCCCTTTACATTACACAGCCACCTGCGCCTCTGGGCCCCTTTACATTACACAGCCACCTGCGCCTCTGGGCCCCTTTACATTACACAGCCACCTGCGCCTCTGGGCCCCTTTACATTACACAGCCACCTGCGCCTCTGGGCCCCTTTACATTACACAGCCACCTGCGCCTCTGGGCCCCTTTACATTACACAGCCACCTGCGCCTCTGGGCCCCTTTACATTACACAGCCCCCTGCACCACTGGGCCCCTTTACATTACACAGCCCCCTGCACCACTGGGCCCCTTTACATTACACAGCCCCCTGCATCTCTGGGCCTCTTTACATTACACAGCCACCTGCGCCTCTGGGCCCCTTTACATTACACAGCCACCTGCGCCTCTGGGCCCCTTTACATTACACAGCCACCTGCGCCTCTGGGCCCCTTTACATTACACAGCCACCTGCGCCTCTGGGCCCCTTTACATTACACAGCCACCTGCGCCTCTGGGCCCCTTTACATTACACAGCCACCTGCGCCTCTGGGCCCCTTTACATTACACAGCCCCCTGCACCACTGGGCCCCTTTACATTACACAGCCCCCTGCATCTCTGGGCCTCTTTACATTACACAGCCACCTGCGCCTCTGGGCCCCTTTACATTACACAGCCACCTGCGCCTCTGGGCCCCTTTACATTACACAGCCACCTGCGCCTCTGGGCCCCTTTACATTACACAGCCACCTGCGCCTCTGGGCCCCTTTACATTACACAGCCCCCTGCACCACTGGGCCCCTTTACATTACACAGCCCCCTGCATCTCTGGGCCTCTTTACATTACACAGCCGCCTGTGCCTCTGGGCCCCTTTACATTACACAGCCACCTGCAGCCCTTTACATTACACAGCACCCTGCACCTCTGAACCCCTTTACATTACACAGCACCTCTGGGCCCCTTTGCATTACACAGCACCCTGTGCCTCTGGACCCCTTTACATTATACAGCCCCCTGCACCCCTTTACATTACAAAACACCCTGCATCTCTGGACCCCTTTACATTACACAGCCCCCTGCACCCCTTTACATTACACAGCACCCTGGACCTCTGGACTCCTTCAGTGTAGCCCCCCTTCAGTGCAGACACCCCCCCCTTTCAGTGCAGACCCCCCCACTGTTCAGTGCAGACACACACCCCTGTTCAGTGCAGACACACCCCCCCTGTTCAGTGCAGACACCCCCCCCTTCAGTGCAGACACCCCCCCTGTTCAGTGCAGACACCCCCCCCTGTTCAGTGCAGACACCCCCCCCCCTTCAGTGCAGACACCCCCCCCCCTTCAGTGCAGACACCCCCCCTGTTCAGTGCAGACACCCCCCCTGTTCAGTGCAGACACCCCCCCTGTTCAGTGAGGACACCCCCTTCAGTGTAGCCCTCGTTCAGCTCCCCCCCATTCAGTACCTCAGATCAGCGCGGCGGCACATGCTCAGCAGATCTCCTCCCCCTTTTTGCACATAAACAGAGAGGAGGGGGAGGCGGCTTCACTCTGGTCGGCTGTGCCTGTGTGACATCCGGGATCGCACAGACAGACAGCCCGCGGCCGCGAGAGGAGGGGAAGGTAGGTGCAGCGGTGTCACCCTGCACCCCCCCTCTCCCTTGCATTACAATGTAGATCGCCTCTCCCTGCCTGTGCCTGTCACTGCGCCGCTGCCTAAATCCGCAGCACTGCCACCGCTTCAGTCCCGGAGGGGGGGGGGGCGGCCTGACACCCCCCCCCAGTGTGTGGTACCCGGGCGGCCCGCCCCCTACTTAGTATGCCTCTGCACAGCTTCGCAAGCAGGCGCAGCTCTGCAGTGTGATAGTCACTTGTTGCCCACGAAGTTTAAGAACACACTGCCTGCCAGCACTGCGCCCCCTTCCTACAATTAATTGATCCGCCCAGGGCATCCGCCCCTTCCGCCCACCCCTTGTACCGGCCCTGGTCTGTGAGGGGTTGCAGTGTTGTGGCACCAGCACCAGTGCCTAAGGCCCAATTTTTCTGCCCCTGTCTAACAGGGGCGTGTAATTACAATTTTTGATGCAATACTTTGCAGCAGGGCTCGTTCCTGCGTTCCAACTAGAGTGTCTGTGAGGGGTTGCAGTGTTGTGGCACCAGCACCAGTGCCTAAGGCCCAATTTTTCTGCCCCTGTCTAACAGGGGCGTGTAATTACAATTTTTGATGCAATACTTTGCAGCAGGGCTCGTTCCTGCGTTCCAACTAGAGTGTCTGTGAGGGCTTGCAGTGTTGTGGCACCAGCACCAGTGCCTAAGGCCCAATTTTTCTGCCCCTGTCTAACAGGGGCGTGTAATTACAATTTTTGAAGCAATACTTTGCAGCAGGGCTCGTTCCTGCGTTCCAACTAGAGTGTCTGTGAGGGGTTGCAGTGTTGTGGCACCAGCACCAGTGCCTAAGGCCTAATTTTTCAGCTCCTGTTCAACAGGGGCATGTAATTACAATTCTTGATCTAATATTTCACAGCAGGGCCCTGTGAGGGCTTACAGTGTTGTGGCCACAGCAACACCTAAGGCCCAAATTTCTGCTGAGTATATAGGGCAGGACCCTACTTTCAAACATCTAACTTACAAACGACTCCTACTTGCAAACGGAAGGAGACAACAGGAAGTGAGATGAAATCTACCCCTAGGAAGGGAAATTCTCTCCTGTAAGAGTTAATATGGGAAAACAATTTCTCCTTTCCACTGATGCTTTCCAATCCTTGTTCCACAAAAAAACCCAAATTTTCAAAAAACATTTTTCATTGGGACAAAAAAGTGAGGTGAAATCTTCTGAAGAGGAGGAAAGACAGCAAAACAAATGTCACAGGGGTGATAACCCTTCCCTATGTTTTCCAAAAAGCTTAAAAAAGATTTTTTGGCTGGAGCTAAACACGTTAAAAATGTTCAAAATTACAAAGAGATTCTACTTAACAACAAACCTACAGTCCCTGTCTTGTTTGCACCGCCTGTATACTGCTGTTCAGAGTATATAGGGCCTGGTGGCCCCACACCTTTCCTTATTTTAATTTGGGTGCGGGGTTCCCCTTAATATCCATACAAGACCCAAAGGGCCTGGTAATGGACTGGGGGGTACCCATGCCGTTTGTCTCACTGATTTTCATCCATATTGCCAGGACCCGACATGACATTAAACCCGCAAGCAGTTTTAAATGAGATTTTTTCCTTTAAAAATGACATTTGGTGCAGGGACTGTTCTAAACATGGGAAACACGCGTCACTTTACAGGCATATATATATATATATATAGACACCCCCCAGGTACGATATTTAAAGGAATATTTCACTTTTTTTTTTTTACTTTAAGCATCATTAAAATCACTGCTCCCGAAAAAACGGCCGTTTTTAAAAGTTTTTTTTGCATTGATACATGTCCCCTGGGGTAGGACCCGGGTCCCCAAACCCTTTTTAGGACAATACCATGCAAATTAGCCTTTAAAATGAGCACTTTTGATTTCGAACGTTCGAGTCCCATAGACGTCAATGGGGTTCTAACGTTCGTGCGAACTTTCGGTCCGTTCGCGGGTTCTGGTGCGAACCGAACCGGGGGGTGTTCGGCTCATCCCTAGTCAGGAGTGTGTAATGTGCAGAGTGCAGAGGTAGTGGGTATATACTGTGCATATTGCAGGGGTTGGGAGTAGAGCTATCAGACAGCCCAGCAAATAAAATGCAAGGGTCAGAAGTATGTAAAGTACATGGTGCAGGGATCAGTAGTAGATACACCCTCGTGCATAGCACACACACACTCACATACAGTGCTGGGACAAGGTCATTTGGTGCCCAGGGCGGAGATGGCAAACTGCGCCCCCCCCCCCCCCGACCCCTGTTTTTCACAGATTTTCCCCGATGTGCACCTGCGGCGGCGCGCGGGGAGGAATTAAATAGGAGGACAAAAACTTTTATCTTAGATGTTTACACTTATACCCCTTTCACATTGGGGCACTTTGCAGGCGCTACTGCGCTAAAAACAGCACCTGCAAAACGCCCTGAAAGAGCCGCTACTGTGTCTCCAATGTGAAAGCCCCGAGAACTTTCACACTGGAGCGGTGCGCTGGCAGGACGGTAAAAAGTCCTGCTAGCAGCATCTTTGGAGTGAAGGAGTGGTGTGTAATGATGGTAAAGCAGCGCTAAAAATAGCTCAGTTTTACCACCGATGCCGCCCCTGCCCCAGTGTGAAAGGGGGCTTAAGGTTTTTAATGTAGAGCCTGGTGCAACTAATGCACAAAGGGCTTAATTAACTGTGACTGGTCACAAATGCATCAGTGAACAATGGCAATACATTAACCCCCCCCCCCCCATGCTGCATATTACAGAAATTAAAACTAGCATTGCTAATTAACCTCCCCTCAGCCTCCCCCCCTCCCCCATTCATGTATTATTCTGCTGCAGATTAATAAATGAACTGTCTGAATACGATTGGGGGAGGGGGGGAGGCTGAGGGGATGTTAATTACCAATGCTACCTATTTTTTAATTTCTGTAATATGCAGCATGGGGGGGGGGGGGGGGTAATGTATTGCCATTGGTCACTGATGCATCAGTGACCAGTGGCAGTACATTAACCCCCCCCCCCCTCCCATGCTGCATATTACAGAAATTAAAAAATAGGTAGCATTGGTAATTAACCTCTCCTCAGCCTCCTCCCCTCCCCTCATCGGATTCAGACACTTTATTTTAATATCTGCAGATGGCATTGCATTTGTTATTATCTGTTTAGTGCTTACTTTTGTGTCTTGTCTTGTGTCCGTTGTGTGATATACACACTTTGTTGCAGAGGCGTAACTATAACCTTCAGGGCCCCAGTGCAAGAAACCATGAAGGGCCCCTGACCCGCACTATGATGGGGGAGGGGGGGGGGGTATTGTGAAAGAATGAGGGGCAGTATGACGGGGTATTTTGACAGGAGGGGGCAGTGTGACCAAAGAAGGGTATCTGGAAAGTGTGACCAGAGGGGGGAGTGTGATAAGAGGGGGCACTGTGAAAGAAGGGGGGCAGTGTGACAAGAAGGGGCAGTGTGACAGGAGGGGGCAGTATGACAGGGGGATATTGTGACAAGAGGGGGGCAGTGTGACAGGAAAAGGATACCTGGGAAGTATTACAAGAGGGGGGCAGTGTAATGAGGGAGCACTGTGAAAGGAGGGGGACTGTTTAACAAGAGGGGGGTAGATATGACAGAAGGGGGACAGTGTGTGGGGGGCACAGTGTGAGAGGGGACAGTGTGTGGGGGGCACAGTGTGAGAGGGGACAGTGTGAGAGGGGGACAGTGTGTGGGGGGGACAGTGTGTGGGGGGGGGACAGTGTTAGAGGGGAGAGTGTTAGAGGGGACAGTGTTAGAGGGGACAATGTGGGGGGGGGACAGTGTGGGGGGGGCAGTGTTAGAGGGGACAGTGTGGGGGGGGACAGTGTGAAAGGGGGCAGTGTGTGGGGGGACAGTGTGAGAGGGGACAGTGTGAGAGGGGACAGTGTGAGAGGGGACAGTGTGAGAGGGGACAGTGTGAGAGGGGACAGTGTGAGAGGGGACAGTGTGAGAGAGGGGACAGTGTGTGGGGGGACAGTGTGTGGGGGGACAGTGTGTGGGGGGACAGTGTGTGGGGGGACAGTGTGAGAGAGGACAGTGTGAGAGGGGACAGTGTGAGAGCGGACAGTGTGAGAGCGGACAGTGTGTGTGGGGGGGGGGCAGTGTGTGGGGGGACAGTGTGAGAGGGGGCAGTGTGAGAGGGGACAGTGTGTGGGGGGACAGTGTGAGAGGGGACAGTGTGTGCCCCCCACACACTGTGTGTGAGAGGGGACAGTGTGTGGGGGGACAGTGTGAGAGGGGACAGTGTGTGGGGGGACAGTGTGAGAGGGGACAGTGTGAGAGGGGACAGTGTGAGAGGGGACAGTGTGTGGGGGGACAGTGTGTGGGGGGACAGTGTGAGAGGGGACAGTGTGAGAGGGGACAGTGTGAGAGGGGACAGTGTGTGGGGGGACAGTGTGTGGGGGGACAGTGTGAGAGGGGACAGTGTGTGGGGGGACAGTGTGTGGGGGGACAGTGTGTGGGGGGACAGTGTGAGAGGGGACAGTGTGTGGGGGGACAGTGTGTGGGGGGACAGTGTGAGAGGGGACAGTGTGAGAGGGGACAGTGTGAGAGGGGACAGTGTGTGGGGGGACAGTGTGTGGGGGGACAGTGTGAGAGGGGACAGTGTGTGGGGGGACAGTGTGTGGGGGGACAGTGTGAGAGGGGACAGTGTGTGGGGGGACAGTGTGAGAGGGGACAGTGTGAGAGGGGACAGTGTGTGGGGGGACAGTGTGTGGGGGGACAGTGTGAGAGGGGACAGTGTGTGGGGGGACAGTGTGTGGGGGGACAGTGTGAGAGGGGACAGTGTGTGGGGGGACAGTGTGAGAGGGGGCAGTGTGTGGGGGGACAGTGTGAGAGGGGACAGTGTGTGGGGGGACAGTGTGTGGGGGGACAGTGTGTGGGGGGACAGTGTGAGAGGGGACAGTGTGAGAGGGGGCAGTGTGTGGGGGGACAGTGTGAGAGGGGACAGTGTGTGGGGGGACAGTGTGAGAGGGGACAGTGTGAGAGGGGACAGTGTGTGGGGGGACAGTGTGAGAGGGGACAGTGTGTGGGGGGACAGTGTGAGAGGGGACAGTGTGTGGGGGGACAGTGTGAGAGGGGACAGTGTGTGGGGGGACAGTGTGAGAGGGGACAGTGTGAGAGGGGACAGTGTGTGGGGGGACAGTGTGTGGGGGGACAGTGTGAGAGGGGACAGTGTGAGAGGGGACAGTGTGAGAGGGGACAGTGTGTGGGGGGACAGTGTGAGGGGGGACAGTGTGTGGGGGGACAGTGTGTGGGGGGACAGTGTGAGAGGGGACAGTGTGTGGGGGGACAGTGTGTGAGGGGACAGTGTGAGAGGGGACAGTGTGAGAGGGGACAGTGTGTGGGGGGACAGTGTGAGAGGGGACAGTGTGAGAGGGGACAGTGTGTGGGGGGACAGTGTGTGGGGGGACAGTGTGAGAGGGGACAGTGTGAGAGGGGACAGTGTGTGGGGGGACAGTGTGAGAGGGGACAGTGTGTGGGGGGACAGTGTGAGAGGGGACAGTGTGAGAGGGGACAGTGTGAGAGGGGAGAGGTGGGTGGCCAGTGTTGTGCTTTACTTACATGAGAAGCAGCATGCTTCCTTGTCATGTCTGCACTCTGCAGGATGTCCCTCCAGGCAGCACACAGTTCACTTCCCGAATATCATTGTATCCAATGGAGAGGGGAGGGGCCTCTGACCTGAGCGTGTATTAGCAAGACTCAGAGTGTACAAGCAGAGGGAGAAACTTGTGCACTCAATCTGCTGGTCAGAGGCCCCTCCCCTCTCCATTGTACTCACTGATATTCGGGAAGTGAACTGTGTGCTGCCTGGAGGGACATCCCGCAGAGCGCAGACATCACATAGCTGCCGATCGCCCCCTTACGCCCCCCTCTCCTGTATAGTTAGATGCCAGCCAGGGGAGGTGCGGCGTCTTGGGGCCCCCCCACACTGGCAGAATTCCAGGGCCCAGTCGCAAGTGCGACTGTTGCGACCCTGAAAATTCCGCCACTGCTTTGTTGGTTCCTCCTCGGTGGCTCCTCTAGGTTGCAGCTTCTGCAGCAGCTCTCTATCTCCTCCCATCCCGCCTCTGGCCATCAGTGATGTCACGCCGCCGGGACGGGACTACGAATCGCCTTCATAGGGGGAGAGAAGCGCTGACAGGGAAGGGGCTTGTGCAGTCTGTTTAGGCTTGTGCCGGGTGCAGGAGTGCACTCGGCACATAGTTACAGTACAGCTATTAGCAGCGCCGGCTGGTGTGTATGTACTACTATGATGAAGCACACTGCCAGCACTTCATCTGCGCCCCCCTCCCTTCAGCAAATTCTATCGCCCAGGGCATCCGCCCCTTCCGCCCCTGCCTTGTACCGGCTCTGCTCACATACATACACACACTCAGATGCTTCCCTGGTATAAGCCCTTGATACTGCTGGGCAAGGACAGTGACTGGTGCTGCAAACTCAGAAGGGCCCAGCTCACTGCATAGGACCACCACCCACACAACAACACGGCATTCGGGGCATCTGTCCCTCCTGCCCTCCCCTTGTTTGGTTTGACAAGGGTTCAGCAAATCATGCTCAGAAATCGGCGAACTTGAACATAAGGAAGAATCCCAATAAAGTCTATGGGGGCAAATCTTGTTGGTAAATTCTGGCTAATATTAGGACTAATAAGCAAACCAATGTATTAAAAGGCATAGGGGGGCATATATCAATGCAAAAAAACTACCCGACAGAGGAGAGAGGCTCTTTCCATGCAGTGTCGAGGGCAGCATTGAAAATACACAAAACCATTACAAAACCTGTTTGGGGAATGCCTTAAAGCTGTGTGCGGTGTTACAGAACAGTATGATTTTCACAGACAGTCTCAGCAACAGCATACACTGACAGCGCATATTTGGCTGTGGAACAGATTTTTTTTTTTTTTCTTTTACAATTTACTTGGCTTATATACATAGCAGCAGTGCCCCAATGTGATTTATTTCAGTTTGAAAAGAAAAGTAATTTGGCAGTGACTGTTCCTTTTCTCACCGATGCAAAAACTGTCCAGTGACTGGCCAATTTCTATCAAGCCCTCACTGAGAATAAAGAGACTGCAGATGTCACAGCAGTGTAAAATTGGCAAGCAGCAGGACGATTGTTATTGCTATTATACAGGATTTACAGTGGGAAAAATAATTATTTGATCCCCTGCAGATTTTGTCAGTTTGCCCACTTACAAAGAAATGAAGGGTCTAGAACTTTTCTCATAGGTGTATTTTAAATGATAGAGACAGAATATCAACCAAATAACCAGAAAAAAAACACATGATACAAATGTTATAAATTGAGTTGCAGTTCTGTGAGTAAAATAAATATTTGATCCCAGAGCAACCAACAATAATTCTGGCTCCCACAGACTGGCTACAGTATGTTCTCATGTGGTACACAGATTGGTCCATTCAATTTAAGAAGGTGCTCCTTCTTCCATTCAAACCTCACCATCATGGGTGAGACCAAAGAGCTGTCAAAGGACGTCAGGGACAAGATTATAAACCTGCACAAGGCTGGAATGGGCTACGAGACCATCAGCAAGAAGCTTGGTGAGAAGGAGACAACGGTTGGAGCGATTATTAGAGAAATTAAAAAATACGTAATAACCATCAATCGCCCTCGGATTGGAGCTCCATGCAAGATTTCACCTCATGGGGTAAGGATCATCATGAGAAAAGTGAGGGATCAGCCCAGAACTACACAGGAGGAGCTTGTGAATGATCTCAAGGCAGTTGGGACCACAGTCACCAAACAAATCATTGGTAACACAATACGCCACCATGGAGTGAAATCCTACAGCGCACGCAAGGTCCCCCTCCTCAAGAAGGCACATGTACAGGCCCATCTGAAGTTTGCCAATGAACATCTAAATGATTCAAACAAGGATTGGGAGAAAGTGCTGTGGTCAGATGAGACCAAAATTGAGCTCTTTGGCATTAACTCGGCATTAACTGTGTTTGGAGAAAGAAAAATGCGGACTATGCCCCTCAGAACACCATCCCTACAGTCAAGCACAAAGGTGGAAACATTATGCTTTGGGGCTGTTTCCCTGCTAAAGGTACAGGCCGACTTTGCCGCATTGAGGGGCCAATGGACAGGGCCATGTATTGTAAAATCTTGGAACCTTCTTCCCTTAGCCAGAACACTGAAGATGGGCCATGGATGGGTCTTCCACCATGACAATGACCCAAAACATAACACCAAGGCAACAGGAATGGCTCAAAAAGAAGCACATTAAGGTCATGGAGTGGCCTAGCCAGTCTCCAGACCTTTATCCCATGGCAAATTGATGGAGGGAGCTGAAACTTCGAGTTGCCAAGCGACAGCCACGAAACCTTAAGGATTTAGAGAAGATCTGTAAAGAAGAGTGGACCAAAATCCCTCCTGAGATGTGTGCAAACCTGGTCACCAACTACAAGAAACGTCTTACCTCTGTGGACAAACTTACAAAATCTCCAGGGGATAAAATAATTATTTTGCCCACTGTATATAGCGCCAATAGTTTGAGAAGCCCTTTACAATATAAAGGGAGACAACAGAGCAACAATACAATTCAATACAAGAGGGTTAGGATCAGGGCCAGGGCAAGGGGTGGGCAGGAGGAGCGGCTACCCCGGGTACTGTGGTATCATGTGAGGTGCGGGGGCACCACAAAGAGATTGGGGGAGGGGCTTTGTGCTGGGAGGAGGAATTTGGGGAGCAGCAGGAGGTAAGAATAGTTCTAGGAGGGGAAATTTGGGGAGGTGTGCTAGGAGTGGTGATATGGGGGGGGGGGGGGGATTAGTGTTAAGAAGAGGGACGGGGAAGAGGATTTGGGGGATTTGTGCTAGAGTAAATAGAATGGTAGGGGGGAGCGGATTTGTGCTAGGAGGGGAATTTGTTTAGGGAGGGGGATTTATGCTGGTAGGGATGTTTGGGGGGCATTTGTGCTAGGAGGGGAAATTTGAGGGGGTTGTGCTAGGATGGAGGTTTGGGGGAAGAGGAATTTGTGCTGGGAGGGGGGATTTGAGGGATAGTTGTGCTAAGAAGGGGGATTTTTTTTTCGTTGGAGGGGGGGGGGGATTGTGCAGAATGAGAGAACTTGAGTTGGGGGTGGGGGGAATTTGTGCTTGTACTAGGAGGAGGGGGAATTTATGCTTAGTGGTAAGCAATGAGATTAGTGCTAATTTTTTTTGGGGGGGGGGAGTGGAGTTTTGCTGACATATAATGCTCATACATCTTGGGGGGGTAGGGGGGGTGCAATTTGGAATGTTCACTCTGGGCTCTAGATGACCTTGCCCCGCCACTGGTTAGGAGGGTCCTGCGCCTGGGAGCTTGCAATCTAATAGGGAGGGGCACATTTAGGAACTGGTAAGTTGTAATAAATTATATTTTTGCTTTTAGGTTTAGATATGCTTTTGTTATGTTTCTGGCAGAGTGGAGAAGAGTTTTACAGGAGGTCTGTGACTTCTTTGGGGAGGTTTTCCATCCCTTCCTGTTGTCCATGTGGTGGATCGGTTGACAACGGGAGGAAAGACACAGACAGCAATACAAACATCAGAAATTCTATTCCCTTCCTGTGTTTTTACACTTACTTTTAGTTTGTTTTATCTCTTTTATTATCATTATATTTGTTGCTATGATTTACATATACATTGTTAAAATTATCTTTAGCCCTGACAAAGGGGGGATGCTGTAGCCCCCTGCGACATGTTGGATTGTTGTCTTTGAACTTCTATAATGGAATAAATATCTTTGGGCTTCTAAACCTTTGGGGTGGCAGTCTTTTTTTTTTACATCTGTCTTTGACTCCACTGAGGAGATTTTCTCTCGCTTCCTGTCCCTGAGATGTTTCTAAGAAATGGGGATGTGTGGTCATCATTAGGACAGGAATGAACAAACAGCAATGAAACCTAAGTAGACTTCTGCGTGCTACTATCTTTTTTTTAATTTTTTTTTGCTAGTGTCCACATTGGAAAGATTGTCCATCGTGTCCTGTCCTTACCATCAGAGGAGAGATGTCTCCCAAAATGAGACACAGACAGCAATGAAAACCTGACAGAGGCTCTACCCTTCTCCACTCTATCCCATCTGAAACTGAAAGTTTTGGCTGGACTTGGACTTTAAAGGGGAACTCTGACCAAATTAAGATGTGTTATTTCTTAAAGAACAGGGGTATCCATACTTTCTAAACAAAGGACCAGTTAAATTATCCTTCAGACTTTAGGGGGGCCAGACTGTGGCCATTGGGAGTAGAAATTGCCCTGTAGTCAGTGGGAGTAAACAATGCATCTTTGGTAATAGGGAGAGGAATAGTGCCCCGCCGTCGGTTCAACTGGGAGGAATAGTGCCGTGTTGGTGTCAGTGGGAGAAATAGTGCCCCATACTTGGTGTCAGAGGGAGAAATAGTGCCCCATTGTTGGTGTCAGTTTGAGAAATAGTGCCCATTGTATGCATCAATGGGAGAAATAGTACCCCATCACTAGCGTCAATGGGAGAAATAGTACCCCATCACTAGCGTCAATGGGAGAAATAGTACCCCATCACTAGTGTCAATGGGAGAAATAGTACCCCATCACTAGCGTCAATGGGAGAAATAGTGCCCCATCATTGGCGTCAATGGGAGAAATAGTGCCCCTTCACTGGCGCCAATGGGAGAAATAGTGTCCCATCATTGGCATCAATGGGAGAAATGTGCCCCATTGTTGATGTCAGTAGCAGAAGTTACGATACAACCAAAAAAGTAAATGTATTTTATTGGGATTTTCTGTGATAGACCAACACAAAGAGGTACATGATTCTGAAGAAGAAGGAAAATGAGAAATGGTTTTCAATTTTTGTTACAAATAAATATATGAAAAGTGTGGCGTATATTTGTATAGCGCCCCCCCCCCCCCCATGAGTCAATACTTTGTAGAACCCCCTTTCTCTGCAATTCCAGCTGTAAGACTTTTTGGGGATGTCTCTACCAGCTTTGCACATCTAGAGAGTGACATTTTTGCCCATTCTTCTTTGCAAAATATCTCAAGCTCTGTCAGATTGGATGGAGAGCGTCTGTGAACAGCGATTTTCAAGTCTTACCACAGATTCTCAATTGGACTTAGGTCTGAACTGTGACTGGGCCATTCTAACACATGAATATGCTTTGATCTAAACCATTCCATTGTAGCTCTGGCTGTATGTTCAGGGTCGTTGTCCTGCTGGGAGGTGAACCTCTGCTCCAGTCTCAAGTCTTTTGCAGACTCTAACAGATTTTCCTGTAAGATTGTCCTGTATAGTGGAACCTCAGATTACGAGCATAATCTGTTCCAGGAGTATGCTCCTAATCCAAAGTACTCGCATATCAAAGTGAGTTTTCCCATTGAAGTCAATGGAAGCGAAAATAATTTGTTCGCATTGACTTCAATGGGATGCAATACTGCATGTAGCCAGAGGCGGGGGGCGCCGGAGAGCCTCAGAAACGGCCAAAAAGGCCCGAGGACACTTCCGAGAAAGACTTCCTACCTGAGATTTGCCTAAGTCAGGCGTGCTGTCTTCGGGCCTTTCCGTGGATTTATGAACAGTGCCGATCGGCTGCGATCGGCGACGTTGGGCTCTGTTTGGCTGGGTGCCCCCCCACCTCAGGCCAAAAGTGGTACTGCACACCGCTTTGGCCTGAATCGTGTTCGTTTTGCGAGACAACACCACTTGCAAACCGTGTTACGATTTTTAAAAATACAGTGCTCGTATTGCGAAATGCTCGTTAACCGCGTTACTCGCAATCCGAGGTTCCACTGTATTTGGCTCCATCCATCTTCCCATCAACTCTGACCAGCTTCCCTGTCCCTGCTGAAGAAAATCAATGTGGTGGTAAATAAATGTAGGGGTGTACTTATATTATTTGTTGAATTATATTACCTTTATCTGTAGGCACTGTATAAATAAAGATCTAATGTTTGCCATTTCAAATATGTTGAAAAAGCCAAGAATTTCCATGGGGTGTACTTACTTTTTCATATGACTGTATATGATTATAAAAAATATAATTTATAGAATACATACTATGCTGTTTTAGTCACAGTTGCTACCATTGTTAATGTAAAATTTTCAGCAGCTGCAGGAAGAAAACTTTTTTTTATGGGGAGCATTTGAGGGGAGGTTGTCAGTTGTACTTTGAATGTTCATACCATCTTGCAGAGAGGAATTATTGCAGAGAACTCCCAGGAGAGGAGGGGGCCTCACTAGACCTATCTTGGGAGAAAATGAAAGTCCATGATGCTGCCACCACCATGTTTCACAGTGGTGATGGTGTGTTCAGGGTGATGTGCAGTGTTAGTTTTCTGCCATACATAACGTTTTTCTTTTAGGCCAAAAATTTCAGTTTTGGTCTCATCTGACCAGAGCACCTTCTTCCACTTGTTGGCTGTGCCCCCCACATGGCTTCTCACAAACTGCAAATGGGACTTCTTATGGCTTTCTTTCAACAATGGCTTTCTTCTTGCCACTCTTCCATAAAGTCCAGATTTGTGGAGAGTACGACTAATCGTTGTCCTGTGGACAGATTCTCCCTCCTGAGCTGTGGATCTCTGCAGCTCCTCCAGAGTTACCATGGGCCTCTTGGCTGCTTCTCTGATGAATGTTCTCCTTGCCCGGCCTGTCAGTTTAGGTGGACGGCCATGTCTTGGTAGTTTTGCAGTTGTGCCATACTCTTTCCATTTTCTGATGATGGATTGAACAGTGCTCCGTGAGATTTTCAAAGCTTGGGATATTTTTTTATAACCTAACCCTGCTTTAAACTTCTCCACAACTTTATCCCTGACCTGTCTGGTGTGTTCCTTGGCCTTCATGATTCGGTTTGCTCACTAAGGTTCTCGAACAAACCTCTGAGGGCTTCACAGAACAGCTGCATTTATACTGAGATTAAATTACACACGGGTGGACTCTATTTGCTAATTAGGTGACTTCTGAAGGCAATTGGTTCCACTAGATTTTAGTTAGGGGTATCAGAGTAAAGGGGGCTGAATACAAATGCACGCCAAACTTTTCAGATATTTATTTGTAAAGAATGTTGAAAAACCATTTATCATTTTCCTTCCACATCACAATTATGTGCGATTTTTTGTTGGTCTATCACATAAAATCCCCCAAAAAAATTTACATTTTTTGGTTAAAACATGTGGAAAATTTCAAGGGGTGTGAATACAAGGCACTGCAAATGTTATATCTTTTTTAAAACTAGTTCAAGATGTATTTTTACAGGGACAGGCTTCTTTAATAAAAGTTTAATTATACAACAAACAAAAAAAAAAAGTTTGTAAAGTGTTACAATTTCTCTGAAAAACAACCGATGTTCCTGCTTTTCTGCCTCGTCACTTTCATATTATCCCAAAAAGGTGGGGTCGGAGATGTGGAAATGGTGGTGCACACGTTCAGTTAACGAATGTCGGATGTGGTTTGTCATTGTCGAGTGCAGACCCTTCTTCCTTCAGTGCAGTTCTGAGAAATGGACTTTCATTTTCTCTCAAGATAGGTCTAGTGAGACCCCGGGAGCCCCCCCTCCTCTCCTGGGAGTTCTCTGCAATAATTCCTCTCTGCAAGATGGTATGAACATTCAAAGTACAACTGACAACCTCCCCTCAAATGCCCCCCCATTAAAAAAAAAAAAGCCTTTTTCCTGCAGCTGCTGAAAAATTAACATTAACAATGGTAGCAACTGTGACTAAAATGGCATAATATGTATTCTATAAATAATATTTTATATAATCATATACAGTCATATGAAAAAGTAAGTACACCCCATGGAAATTCTTGGCTTTTTCAACATATTTGAAATGGCAAACATTAGATCTTTATTTATACAGTGCCTAGAGATAAAGTTAATATAATTCAACAAATGATATAGCGTATTCATTCTCATAATCTAAATAAACAAAATTGTGAGCTTGTCACATAAAATATGTACACCCCTACATTTATTTACCATCACTTCGAATCCATAAAATTTGAATCTGATGTTCCAGATGAGGTACCAATGATTAGAAACTTCTTGAGAGAGAATACAGGTGGAACCTTTCTTATTTAAATCTCAGATATTAATGGACTGGTGTTCTCTTAGCTATTGACATGTGATGTCATCATGCTGAGATCAATAGAGCTCTCTAAGGCCCATAGAAAGAAAGCTATGGATGCTCATGGATCTGGCAAGGGGTTTAAAAAGATCACCAAATGATTTGAAACAAATCATTCCATGGCAAGGAAAATAATGTGCACTTGGTATAGATTTTAAAGAATTGCTAATTCGTTTGAGACTGGCCAGCCCAGCAAATTCAACCCAAGAGCTTACCGTTCAATGCTAATAGAAGTCTCCAAGAATCTCAAAATGTTATTGCAGAATTTGCAATTAATTCTCGCAAAGTGCATCAGATATTGCCTTAATTTGACCTGCTTGAGAGCTTTGTTAAGAAAAAGCCTTTGATGTCCACATTAAACATATAGACAAAGGCAAGACCTTCTGGAACAATGTGCCAAAGACTGAACATTATAAAATAGAGTTACTCAGCCATAGTTACAGTAGACACGTTTGATACAAACCCAATACAGCATCTCTGTTTCAATATGTTTATTGAGTTTTTGGGTAAACAAGAGAAACGTAAACAAGCTAGTTGATCGCCCACGCAGGAGCTAGAAACATGTAAAAATGACCAATGATCAATATCGTTCACAATTATCCTATGACATAGTGAAAATAGGGGATGGTATCAAAAAAATGAATACTGCATAAAATGCCATGTCCCCAAAATCTTCGCCGAAGGGGAGGCTCTTCTCCAGCAACCCATCCTCCTTAGGAGACAACGGCAGGAACCAGGATACTGAGAAACCAGAAAGAAAGCGAGAAGAGGGAAAAGGCAGAGAGAGGGGGTCATAGATAGGAGGGGGGGGGGAGAACTAAAACTCGGGAGCTCCACAGAAGGAAGTCAGACAAGGCCCAAACAGGACGCTTAAAGTGTGGGGAACTCATAAGAGATCCATGTTTCCCAAACTTTGAGAAATTTGGCATGTGAGTCATTTACAATGCTGGACATTCGTACTTGAACCAACATAGCAGTCATGCATGTCTTCACCCCTTGGAAAGCTACTCGTTGGGTCTTCCAGGCTTGAGCTATAGTCCGTTTAGCCGCTATAAAGAGGTAAGTGGCCAGCTTCTGCTGTGGTGCGAATAAACCAAGTACTGGACAATGTAATAGGGCTAGCTTAGCGTCCCTTCGAACTGTTATGCCCCATACACACGGTCGGATTTTCCGTCGGAAAATGTGTGATAGGACCTTGTTGTCGGAAATTCCGACCGTGTGTGGGCTCCATCACACATTTTCCATCTGATGTTCCGACACACAAAGTTTGAGAGCAGGCTATAAAATTTTCTGACAACAAAATCCGTTGTCGGAAATTCCGATCGTGTGTACACAAATCTGATGCACAAAGTGCCACGCATGCTCAGAATAAATAAAGAGATGAAAGCTATTGGCCACTGCCCCGTTTATAGTCCCGACGTACGTGTTTTACGTCACCACGTTCAGAACGATCGGATTTTCCGACAACTTTGTGTGACCGTGTGTATGCAAGACAAGTTTGAGCCAACATTCGTCGGAAAAAATCCTAGGATTTTGTTGTCGGAATGTCTGAACAAAGTCCGACCGTGTGTACGGGGCATTAGATGGAAAAGGGTCTGCAATAAGCCAAAAACCCTAGACCAGAACCCCACCAGTCTTGGGCAGGACCACCAGGTATGTATGACATCACCCCGCTGTCCACAGTTGCAGAAACATCTATCAGTACTTCCCGGGAAAGCATGAGCTGTGCGGGCCGGGACCCAGTACAATCGGCATAGGACCTTATATGCTGCTTCCAGGGTGTTTGTGTTAAATGAGCATTTGGCCACCATTTTCCAGGCCTTACTCCAGTCTTCTAGGTCTATGGGGGCCTGGAGGTCCCTTTCCCATTGGGCCATATAAGAGAGGGGTGCTGATGATGAACATCTATTCAGAGATGCAAATACAGCATTTCAAGAGAGAAACGTCATACCAACCGTGAAGCATGGTGGTAAAAATATTATAGTTTGGGGTTGCTTAGCTGATTTAGGGCCTGGGCAGTTTTCAGTCATCAAGACAACTATAAATTCTGCATCCTATTAAAATGTACCTAATTAGAATGTGAGGCCATCTGTTTGAAAGTTGAAGTCAAAATGGAAATGGATCTTTTAATACAATAATGATCTGAAGCACACCAAGGAATGGCTCAGAAAGATGAAATAGATGGTTATTGACTGACCTAGTAGGAGCTCTGATTTGAAATATTTGGAATTTTGTAGGGAGATTTGAATCAAGCAGTTTGCTCAAGGAAATCCACAAACATTGAGCAACTGAAGGAATTTTGCATTGAGGAGTGTTCATCAATTTAACAAAGTCAATAAAAAATATTGGTGGGCAGAAAGAAAAATGTTTACAATAAGTACCGTAATTTCTGCTATCGTAGACAATAGCAGCTTCTGAGCCCATGAGTGTGCTTACTTTTTCCCCAGTACACATTACATCTATGATAAATAATGATAATAAATAATCTATGATGGTAAATAAATGATTGAAAAGCAAAAGCTCCTTCAAGGTATATAACTGTATTTGTAGGGACTGTGTGAATGAAGATTTAACGATTAGCTCCTGGGCCTCAGATCTTGCTAAACAGTTGCACTTGTAGCAGATCAATGTAAGCACAATGCATATTGTTTTTATATTGGGAGTGAAGTGATGTTCTAGCGTGATGTCATGCAACTTCCTCAGAGTACAGGGGCTCAGGTAGATTGCAACTCTGCCCAGCAAGCATCACCCTAAAGCACTGGATTACTGCTAAAGTGATGTATTTCTGGTTGATATGTATATATATATATATATATATATATATATTTTTTTTTTTATTTATTTTTACTCTTAAAAAGAAAACAGCAAAAGGAAATCTCCCTCAGATTAAACCCCGGTCCCGAAAATTACATAAGATGATCTGGATTACATTGGCATTTGTTGTGCAAGCATCAAATGCTCACGTAAGTGAACGCAATGCCATTTGAATTTTTAGCAATCACCAGACCTGTGAAAACGTTGATGTTGATACTAATTTGTGTCCTTGCTTTGATCTTATCTTAATGTTACACTAACAATGTGCACAAACCAGTTTTTTCCCTATTTGCGTAGCAGAGTAGCGCCGAATGGGAAGTAATGCCGTGTACACACGAGCGGACTTTTCGTCTGGACTGGTCTGACAGTCTATCCGACGGACTTTCGGCGGACTTCCGACGGACTTTCCTAACAAACGGACTTGCCTACACACGATCACACCAAAGTCCGACGGATTCGTACGTGATGACGTACGACCGGACTAAAATAAGGAAGTTGATAGCTAGTAGCCAATAGCGAACCTAGCGTCGTTTTTCGTCCGTCGGACTAGCATACAGACGAGCGGATTTTTCGACCGGACTCGAGTCCATCGGAAAGATTTGAAACATGTTTTATTTCTAGGTCCATCGGACTTTTGGGAAAAAAAAGTCCGCTGGAGCCCACACCCGATCGAATTGTCTGACGGTTTCCGGTCCGCTGGACCAAGTCTGCCGGAAAATCCGCTCGTGTGTACGCGGCATAAGGCTTTTCCACGATACGTAAAACTCACACTACTGTGATATAACTTTATTCAGCATACTTTTTTGATGTAGTTTGAGCTAAATATATTGGGGTGCACAAATTACATAATTGTGTTGGAAAAAATTAAAGGGAAATGCAATTTTTTCCAATGTTTTAACATTTATTCCCAATAAGAACCCCCAAAAAATGTATGTATCCGCATTTGCTATTGTTGATACAAGTCAAATGATAATAGGCAAATAAGCACTATGAATGTCACCAGGATATGTGATGCGCTGCGATTTAGCTTCGCCCAACAACCTGGACCATGCAGAAGGAAAGAGAGAGATAGTGATCACCTGGCTCGCACAAATCACAAAAAATGTATTTTTGCTATTTATTTACCATGTTTTACAGATGGATTCATTGTCATTTGTGTGTTCAACCTAAATACATGTAGAAGGCATCAGGATTATACAAACATTTAAGTATATCATGTTGTGCTATTGATTGGTGGATGTTGGATGAAGGACATGGCATATTATGACACTTCTTTTCACAACTTTCAGCATCAGCTTTCTTTTGTGGCTTTCAGCATTCGGACAGAGCACATCTTAAAGCTGAAAAGAAAGTCTATACTGGAAGATCCTCCTCTGTGGTTGCCAGTCTGAGCAGACAGCTACACTATGACTATGGCCAAATGTTTGAGCCATTGACCATAGTACCTACCTACAGTATATGGACAAAGGCCTGGTTTGATGAGTTTAGTGGGAGGAACTTGAATGGCCTGGGGGGGCCTGCTTCTGCTTTTCCCATAGGGTCAACCCTGGCAGTCACACCCCCAGTAACTACAGGAGACTCTTCTGAGTTACAAGTGGGCAGAGACCTCAACTTGTGACACCTAACTTTAGTATTAATACAGGCAAAATCTCTGGAGGGAAGTCCCTTCCTCCAACATAAGCCACATATAAGCTACACAATGCAATGCCTGGCTTGCTCCTCTACTCACATCACAAGGACCCTAAGTCCTAAGTTACCCAGACAGAGCCTATGAGTGAAACCAATGTGCTCACTTATAAACATTCCTAGGACAAGGAAAACACCAAGCACATCACCACTCGCTGTATAGAGAGAGCCCACTTCAGTGCTCCGCACTTTTCTCTCTTCCTTCACCTGCCCATACCCAGTTCCCAGATGAGTTCAGCTGAAGAAACTTGAACCGGGATAAAAATCAGAACCACTAACCATGTTGACCATGTACGTTGAGTTAAGCTGGATACACATTATACAATTTTTGTTGTTCGATTTCCTTTAGATTTACCTTCAACTATGTAGCGCAAGGGCTTGCCTGATTGCGTACAATTTGAAAGTGTTTAGGTTTGACCTCATAATATATGTTTTTGGTAAATCTAAAGGAAATTTGTCCAAGAGGATTGTATAAAAATTGTATAGTGTGTAGCCAACTTTACTTTAAACACAGAATTGTAACATTTGACAGAAGTGTGCATTTAATTCAGTTGTCTAATTTGATTTGTAGACTCCTTGGAAGTCCCAGGAAGTTATATATATCGCTTGGTGAAGTCATGCTGGGAACATGGGATGAGCTGTGGAAGAATGTACAAGCGCTGGGAGTGAAACCAACCTGATCACTGGATATGTGCAAGCTGAGAAGGACACTGGGTCTGCGGATTCATAGAATTGAAGATCAGACACATAAGAAGCCTCGGTATACCGCTGAAACAGAACTCACTGTATAAAAGGGAATGAGATGTACAGTGACAAGAAATGCAATCTGTATTATTAAAGTGGGTGGAGGAGTTTCATTGCTGACAATCCAACTCTTTCTCCAGTCTTACCATAGCTGTCCCACTGACTGTAATGGGGCTAGCAGAAGAGCTGGGGACAACAATATGGTGTCACTCACACTGCCAGAAGCTTCCAATACCTATAGATGAGACAGCTCTTTCAGCCTATACAGTACACGTTTTTTATTTAATTGTACAACCCCCCAACCCCCAGAGGCATTTGAGGGACCCCAAGTGACAGGGTGGGCTAACATTTCACCACAGGGCTGAGTCCATGGCTAAAAATGGGGGACTGAGAAAACATTGGCCACAAGCCACCTTGTGTCTTTCTAGATAGTTTATAACTCATCACAGAGAGCAATATGGCTGTCAGGACTCAGGTCTGAACCTGTGAACTCTGCTGTGTCTGGCAATGTCTCTTCTTGTTGACCCACCAAGGATGCTGGACAGTTCCCTGCACAGTTTCCTGAATAATCTTGCCTTGAACTCTGTTTTTCTTGAACCTTGACCTATTTGCTCCTCCCATGAACTTCCTGATTTAAGCCATGCCTCTGCACTTCCTGGTTGCCAGAGTATTGTGCACTCTCCAGCCAATATCTCGCTCTTGTCACTCTTGCTGCCATCCGTATCTTTGCTACCACTCCTTGATGACCTTTGGCTTGTTCCTCAACTACACTTCTGCTTGATCCTAACCTGCAACCACTTGTTACCAACCTTTTGCTTTTGTACTGACTACACTTTTGCTTATCCCTACCTGCTATATCTGCTACTGGACACCGGCTTGCTCACCTCCTGGTTGGGCGATCCTGAGGACCATGACCTGGTACTAACACACAGCAAAACCCACCTTCACCATCAGGAGCTCTGGTAAACTGGTTAGTGCTTATGACACAGGTGAGCCCGTGTCATCCGCCAGTGTGAACTTTTTCTGTACTTATCTAGCTGGTCGGTGGGAGCCTCTCTACTGCTGAAGCTACTGGTCTCCAAGCCTGACCCCTGACTGTGACAATGGCTGCAAATACCCCGAGCAACACTTCCAGACTTCCAGATTTGCATGAAGCTTGCACAGTGTGAAGAACCTTTAAGTCAACACCAGAATCCTTGTTAGATAGCACCTCTGAGTGGCAAGAAAAACAGTCCTTTTCATGGCTTCTTCCTCCAGCAAGATCCTGCTGTTGGGCTGTATTACCATAATGGGCCTCCTTGTGGGCTAGTACTTAGAACAGCAGGGTAGGGAAGGTAAGAGGGGGGGCGCATTAGGCCTCTTAATTTACAGATTGTAATAACCTTTTACTTATTTTTTCCCTTATTCTCTCCATCTTTTGGCATTTGTAGCTAAATTCAGCAAGAGAACCGTATGGGGAAGGTGGCAGGGGATGGGGAATGGAGAGAAGCCAAAAGACTATAGACTCTAGAAGCATCTTGTTTGCTGGTGGGTACAGTTAAAACGTAGAATGCAAAAAGAGATTTATTGTCTGTTAAACAGAACTGTGGGTAGAGGGTTAGGACCAGGACACCCTTAGGTAGATGCAAAGTTAATTGGCAGACTCCGAGACTTCTATAGGTAGACAGCTATACAGGTGAAGGCCTCCAGCTTCTGTATAGATAGGACCGCTATCTCCTATGGCAACAATCTTGTAGCTGTTACTAACGACAATTATATTCAACTATTTGCAGCACGAACAGTTCTCAGCTTTCCCCACACTCTGTCACAGTGGGCCTTCACTCAACGAGCTCCCAGTCATTTACTAGACTTCAGATCCATTAGCCACTGGGTCCCCTGAGCTCTTCCACTTTAGCACTCAGTATCTTCCTCAAGCGTCACCCCCGCTTCCCTGCTGGGTCCCTGGCTTGGCACTCACAGATAATCCTCAAGCTTCACCCCCGCAGACATGTTAGGTCCCTGGCTTGGCACTCACTGATGCTCCACAAGCGTCGCCTCTGCTGTTCAGCTGGGTCCCTGACTTGGCACTTGCTGCAGTTTTTCCACTTCTTCACCATCCTCGGTGAGAAGTCTGCTCTGGTACTAGCCTCAGCTTACTCACAATGGTCTCCGGTAGCAAGGTGGATGGAGCCTTAGTGGCGACTGTCAGGCTAGAACATATAACAGGTACCAGTTCAGGTGTTCTGATTATGCAAAGAGTTCAAAGAACAAGAGCACATACCATGAGCAGGTCTGAGCAGAGCAGGTCAGCTGGGACTTGTAGTTCACCGCTGTAGATGTAGGTAGATGTTTGCTGGACCTTGTAGTTCACCGCTGCAGATGAGGATTGATGGTGTCTGGTGTTTGTAGTTCACCGCTGCAGGTGGAGGATAGATGTCTGGTGCTTGTAGTTCACCGCTGCAGATGAAGTTACTAGTGGTATCAGGCAAAAACGTAGTCTAGGCAAGCTGGGTCATACACAGGAAGATCAGAGTCCAAACGGTACCGAATCAGAAGCAAGCAAACAGGGTCAAACGAGCCGGGTCATACACGAAATACACAGAGCAGATATCAACTGGATCAAACACAAGGTAAACTCTAACACGAGCAATGATTGAATGCTGATGCAAGTTATTTAAAGGTGAGCTGGCCAATCATTGTTGTTTCCCAGGTAAAGGCTGTGTCAGGTGAGTTGTGCTGGGTCCTAAAGGGATCCTAGTACTGACAGTACCCCCCCTTTCTCGAGGGGTTGCTCCTGCACCCCCAGGCTTACTTGGATAACGAAGATGAAGCTTCTTCTTAAGTCGGTCAGCATAAAGATCACGAGCTGGGACCCAAGATCGATCCTCTGGGCCGAAACCTTTCCAATGAACGAGATATTGTAAGGAATTGCGTACTCGTCTGGAATCAAGAATAAATGCCACTTCATATTCCTGACTGTCCAACACATCCACAGGTTCTGGTTCATTTACTTGGAGGCTGGAATGAACAGGTTTCAACAATGAAACATGAAAGACATTTGGAATGCGCATGGATGGGGGGAGTTTTAATCTATAGGATACAGGATTAACAATCTCCGAAATTTCATAGGGCCAAGTTTTTTAGATGGAACATGCAGGGACAGATTCCTGGATGATAGCCACACTTTGTCACCAACTTTATATCCTGGTGCCTTTGAGCACCTCTTGTCCGCCATTTTCTTAAAAGCCAGCACAGAGCGAGAAATAGCATGATTAACATCGGACCAGATTTTGGAGAAATTTTCTATTGTGGTGTTGGCATCTGGCACATCAGAGGGTGGAAGATCAAAGGAGCACACACGAGGATGCAACCCGTAAACACAGAAGAAAGGAGAGGTCCCTGTAGATGTGCTGGCACAGTTATTAAAGGCAAACTCTGCCCATGGCAGGACGTTGACCCACTCCACCTCATCATTGGCCATCAGACAACGTACCATCTTCTCTAGAGTCTGATTAGTCCTTTCTGTTTGGCCGTTTGTCTCAGGATGATATGCTGAAGAATATGATAACTTAATCCCCAGCTGAGAGCAAAGGGCCTTCCAAAACTGGGCTATAAACTGAGAGCCACGGTCTGAGAAAATGTTGATTGGTGCCCCATGGAGCCTGAAAACATGTTTAATGAATAAAGATGCCAGTTCTTTAGCAGATGGAAGTTTCGGAAGCGGAACAAAGTGGGCCATTTTACTGAACCTGTCTACCACCACCCAGATCGTGGAACATCCCTGGGACGGAGGCAAGTCAGTGATAAAGTCCATAGATAAATGGGTCCAGGGATAGGTAGGTATTGGTAGAGGACGTAGGAGACCAGGTGGCTTAGAGGTACTGCTCTTGCTACTGGCACAAACTTCACAGGCCTGGACGAAGGCTAACACATCCTGCCTAATCGATGGCCACCAGAGGTTGCGAGAGATAATCTCAAAAGTTTGTCTTAACCCCGGATGTGCTGCAGGTTTTGATGCATGTACCTGCTGCAATACCTGCAAACGAAGAGCCAGGGGCACAAAAAGCATACCGGAGGGAGTGGAGGGAGGGGCTTCAGCCTGTGCAGGTAACAAGGCCTCAGAGATGTCAGTCTGGGTGAAAGCCAAAATCCTATCCTCAGAGATAATGGGTTGTGGAGGAAGCGGAGGAGGAGACTCTGAAAGAAAGCTGCGAGACAAGGCGTCAGCCTTAATGTTTCTTGGTCCTGGTAAATATGAAATTGTGAAGTCAAATCTGGAGAAGAACAATGACCACCTGGCTTGACGTGAGTTCAGTCTTTTAGCAGAACGGATGTATTCAAGGTTTTTGTGGTCAGTCAGAACTATGAATGGATAGTGAGCTCCCTCCAGCCAATGTCTCCATTCCTCCAAAGCGAGCTTTATGGCTAGAAGTTCTCTGTTGCCTATATCATAATTGCGCTCTGCTGGGGAATATTTCCGAGACAAGAAGGCACAGGGGTGGATGGCGGCATTTACAGGATCCTTTTGTGACAAAAGCGCCCCCACCCCTACTTCAGATGCGTCTACCTCCACAATAAAAGGTAGCTCAGGAACAGGATGGCGTAGGATTGGTGCAGAGGTAAAGGCTTTCTTTAACTGAGTGAAGGCTGCCTGGGCTTCAGTAGTCCATTTAAAGGTAGTCAGAGTCTTCCTGGTGAGAGAGGTGATGGGATGTGCAATGGTGGCAAAGTTCTTAATGAATTTTCGATAGAAATTTGCAAAGCCCAGGAAGCGCTGAACTGCCTTCAGGTCTGAAGGTGGTGCCCAGTCTAAAATGGCTTGAATCTTGGCTGGATCCATGGTGAGGCCTGTGTCAGAAATTAGGTAGCCTAGGAAAGGTACTTGTTTAACATGGAATGAACATTTCTCAGGCTTTACAAAAAGGGAGTGAGTCTTTAATCAGGCCAATACTGAGCAGACATGTTTCTGATGTGTTTCAAGATTGGGAGAATATATCAAAATGTCGTCTAAATATACAAGCATGAAGCGACCCAACATGTCACGGAAAATGTCATTCATAAAGTTCTGAAAGACAGCTGGTGCATTTCTGAGACCGAAAGGCATGACAAGACATTCATAATGACCATCCTTGGTGTTAAAGGCTGTCTTCCACTCGTCGCCTGCACGTATGCGCACCAAATTATAGGCTCCCCTTAAGTCCAGTTTGGAGAAGATTTTGGCTCCCTGGATTTGAGAGAACAATTCTGTGATGAGAGGAAGAGGATACCGATTGGGAACAGTTATTTTATTTAGACCTCTGTAATCAACACAAAGTCTCAGTCCCCCATCCTTCTTTGGGACAAAGAAGCATCCTGCTCCTGCGGGAGAAGTGGAGGGACGGATGAAAGCCTTAGCTAGGTTTTCCTGGATGTATTCTTGCAAGGCAAGATTCTCTGGCTCAGACAGTGGAAAGACTCTCCCTCGAGGAGGTGTAGTGTCAGGCAAGAGGTCAATGGGACAATCATAACTGCGATGAGGTGGTAAAGTGTCAGCAATCCCTTTAGAAAACACATCCCAAAAGTCCTTATAACAAAGTGGAATCTGTTCCATTCCCACTTGACAGGTAGCCAGTCGAACAGGGCGCTGGATGCAGTTCTTTTTACACTGATTGGACCAAGCCAGAATATTTCCTGTTCGCCAGTCAATTACAGGATTGTGCTTCTGAAGCCAAGGAAGGCCTAGGATCAAAGGAGTGGATGGAGAGTCAATGACAAGACATGAAATCTTCTCCCAATGCAAAGCCCCCAATTGTAACTGGAAAGGCTTGGTGGCTTGGAGCACTAGATCTTGTGAGAGAGGACGATTATCCATGGAAATCAGGCGGACTGGGCAATCTAGAGCATGAGTTTCCAAGGACAAAGAGGTAATCAGAGTCTTTTAAATAAAATTCTCAGCGGCTCCAGAATCTACCAAGGCCAGCAGTTCATGAGCCCCTGTCCCAAAGTGAATGACAGCGGGTAAAAGAATACGATTGTCCCCCTGGGGAGATGAGAGCAGACCTAAGGTAACTTCCCCGCAATTACCTAGGTCCTGGAGTTTCCCAGACGTGTAGGGCACGAACGGAGCATATGACCCTTGAGGCCACAATACAAGCAGAGTCCCATGTTACACCGGCGCGTGTGTTCCTGGGCAGATAACCGGGTGGAGCCTAACTGCATGGGTTCTTCCTCAGATTTGGCACTGGAGGTGGAATAGTCAGGTGGCAAGGGAGGTATATAGTTTGCCACAGCTGTAGTTTGTTCTCGTCTCTTTCTCGCTGGCGGCGGTCAATTCTAATGGCTAGACTCATAGCCTCCTCCAGTGAGGCTGGGTAGGAGAAGTTGACCAGAGCATCCTTAATTGCATCTGAAAGGCCCATTCTAAACTGGCTGCGGAGTGCTGCATCATTCCAGCCAGATTCCGGGGCCCATCTGCGAAACTCTGAGCAATACATTTCAGCTGTGGTAGTTCCTTGCTTTAAGTTACGCAGGGTTGATTCTGCAGTAGCAGCACGATCTGGATCATCATAAAGCAACCCTAGGGCTTCAAAGAAGGCATCTACTGTTAGCAAGGCTGGATGGTTTGGTTCCAGGTTAAAGGCCCAAGCCTGGGGGTCACCCTGTAGTAGAGAGATAATGATTTGAACCCTCTGAGTTTCAGGGCCAGACGAGGATGGCCTTAACTTGAAATATAATTTGCAGCTGTTTTTAAAGTTGCAAAACCCTTTACGGTCACCAGAAAACCGGTCAGGCAAAGGAATTTTTGGTTCAGATGGAGTTTTTGTAGCAGTGGTAATAGAAGGAGATTGCACCTTGGTGAGCTCTGTGGCCATTTCCTGAACTTGATGGGATAAGCGGCAAAGTTCCTGTGCAAACAACTGAGCCTGCTCAGGATCCATGATAGGTTTCCTTTATTATGTATGGCTCGTGTTAATGTCAGGCTAGAGCATATAACAGGTACCAGTTCAGGTGTTCTGATTATGCAAAGAGTTCAAAGAACAAGAGCACATACCATGAGCAGGTCTGAGCAGAGCAGGTCAGCTGGGACTTGTAGTTCACCGCTGTAGATGTAGGTAGATGTTTGCTGGACCTTGTAGTTCACCGCTGCAGATGAGAATTGATGGTGTCTGGTGTTTGTAGTTCACCGCTGCAGGTGGAGGATAGATGTCTGGTGCTTGTAGTTCACCGCTGCAGATGAAGTTACTAGTGGTATCAGGCAAAAACGTAGTCTAGGCAAGCTGGGTCATACACAGGAAGATCAGAGTCCAAACGGTACAGAATCAGAAGCAAGCAAACAGGGTCAAACGAGCCGGGTCATACACGAAATACACAGAGCAGATATCAACTGGATCAAACACAAGGTAAACTCTAACACGAGCAATGATTGAATGCTGATGCAAGTTATTTAAAGGTGAGCTGGCCAATCATTGTTGTTTCCCAGGTAAAGGCTGTGTCAGGTGAGTTGTGCTGGGTCCTAAAGGGATCCTAGTACTGACAGCGACAGCTTCCCCTCTACACCCGACCACAACTGGTTCCCTGGCTGGCAGAAATGTTACTTCTGGTTGGACGACAAGCTCGCAGTCCCTACCCTGTGCTACTTCTGGATAGGCTCTCAGATAGCCTAGCAGCCAGATGTCCCCAGAAACCTAGGCCTTAGGTTTCTGGCCTAGCAGCCCGGGGGCAATACGACACACATCCACCCAGACAGCTGTCCAGATGGCTTAGAACCCCCGATCACCTGACTCCAACCAAATAAATAGGCTCTCCCAGCAGGCCAAGGGACCCCATAAAATCCCTGCTCATTGGCTGAGACACCCCATTCATTCATAATCTGTCCTTGCTATGCTCTTGTCTTATTCAATGTCACCAGCTACCCGGCCCCCTAGTGACAGAAGAGAGAAGTGCAGCAATTCCAGAATTAGGGAGAAATCAATTGATCTCCTAACAATTGGCCAAGGAAACTATCGCCTGGCAACTAAATTTAATAGCAACCCTGCCTAAACATCAGGGTCCTACATTGGTAAAGAGGTTCCCATCATGTTGTTCCTCAGATCAGCATGGAGTGAGATAGATTTAGAATCTCCACCATAGGGGAGCCACCAAGAACCTTTATTTAAGGAGTACAAGATGGTTTTAGTTATGTTTTATGTGCTGTTTTTGTGTGTTTTGTATGTTTTTTGATATGTATACATGTGCAATTTTTATCATATATTAAATATTTTTTGACACTTTTTACAAAAATTGGGTACCGCTATAGTCCTTATATTTAGTTTGTTAGGGTCCATTATTTTGTATATCATTGATTAGGATGAGGTACCAGACCTACATGGTCTACCAAATGAGGGTCTTTCATTGAGGCCTTCCTCCCAATTTCCTACTTTTTTTTTCTCCATTTAGGAGAAGAGAACAGGGGTGGGTTTTACAGTCAATCACAGGCTTTCACAGCCACTGTGTACTCAGGAGCTGGTCCTCCTAAATCTTGATCATTAGTATGAGACCTGAAGATATCATTGACAGCTTGGGCTCTGTGCATAGCCCCCTCTGTGATGCTGCATACAGTATATGTGTGACCATGTGCGTGGGGGCATATGTGTGGCTTTTTTTCAGGGGAAATGCACTTCCAGCAATGAATGTATGTAATGGCAAGGGGTGCTGAGGTGTGCTGGAGGGTTTATTGATGATGGGATCTATTGTCACTAGTGGAAATCTATTTTTGCATGGGGATCTTATGTTGCTGGGGGCTCAGTTGTTGCTGGGAAAGATCTACTGTTAAGGGAGGGGTCTATTGTTGCTGCCTGTTGGAGGGTCTATTGATGCTGATTGCTGGGAGATCTGTTGCTGCTGCCGGGGATCTATGGTTGCCGGGGTGCATCCATTGTTGCTGAGGGGGGTCTATTGTAGCGTGGGAGATCTAATGTTTCTGGCTGCAGGTGATCTATTTTACTTCTTTTCTTCTTATTATTATTAACACATTCCATACAAATTATCTAGCACCACAAAATTCTTGGTGTTCTGTATTCTCTAAAAAGGGTGGTATAAGGAGGTGGGTAGGGGGTGGAACCAAGGGACAGAAATGAGAGGTGGGTAGGGGGTGGAACCAAGGGACGGTACTGAGAGGTGGGTAGGGGGTAGAACCAAGGCACGGTACTGGGAGGTGGGTAGGGGGTGGAACCAAGGCACCGTACTAGGAGGTGGGTAGGGAGTAGAACCAAGTGACGGTACTGGGAGGTGGGTAGAGGGTGGAACGAAGGGACGGTACTGAGAGGTGGGTAGGGGGTGGAACCAAGGAATGGTATTAGGGGGTGGGTAGGGGGTGGAACCAAGAGACGGTACTGGGAGATGGGTTTGGGGTGGAACCAAGGGATGGTACTGGGAGGTGGGTAGGGGTGGAACCAAGGGATGGTACTGGGAGGTGGGTAGGGGTGGAACCAAGGGACGGTACTGAGAGATGGGAAGGGGGTGGAGCCAAGGGACGGTACTGAGAGTTGGGTAGGGGGTGGAACCAAGGGATGATACTGGGAGGTGGGTAGGGGGTGGAACCAAGGGACGGTACTGGCAGGTGGATAGGGGGTGGAACCAAGGGACAGTACTGGGAGGTGGGTAGGGGGTGGAACCAAGGGATGGTACTGAGAGGTGGGAAGTGGGTGGAACCAAGGGATGGTACTGAGAGGTGGGTAGGGGGTGGAACCAAGGGACGGTACTGGGAGGTGGGTAGAGGGTGGAACGAAGGGACGGTACTGGGAGGTGGGTAGGGGGTGGAAACAAGAGACGGTACTGACAAGTGGGAAGTGGGTGGAACCAAGGGATGGTACTGAGAGATGGGAAGGGGGTGGAGCCAAGGGACGGTACTGGGAGGTGGGTAGAGGGTGGCACCAAGGGACGGTACTGGGAGGTGGATAGGGGGTGGAACCAAGAGACGGTACTGACAGGTGGGAAGGGGGTGGAACCAAGGGATGGTACTGAGAAGTGGGTAGGGGGTGGAACCAAGGGATGGTACTGACAGGTGGGTAGGGGGTGGAAGCAAGGGGCGGTACTGGGAGGTGGGTAGGGGGTGGAACCAAGGGACGGTACTGAGAGGTGGGAAGGGGGTGGAACCAAGGGACGGTACTGAGAGGTGGTTAGGGGGTGGAACCAAGGGACGGTACTGGGAGGTGGGTAGGGGGTGGAACCAAGGGACGGTACTGGGAGGTGGGTAGGGGGTGGAACCAAGGGACAGTACTGAGAGGTGGGTAGGGGGTGGAACCAAGCGGCAGTGCTTGGAGATGGGTAGGGGGCAGAGACAAGGGGTGACTCAAAAGGTGGGGAGTTCCTGCACCTATTCTCTGAGAAAAAAAGCCCTGTGTGTGACACTGGCATCAACAGGTGACAGAAACTATCACAGGGCTATGAATAGGGCGCAGGGCACTTTAAAAGGGTCCCTAGTGCCAGAAAAGTGTCAATACTTTATTGAATCCCCCAGAGAGTTTTAGTAACATTATCATGCAAGCTGCCTGACAATAAATGTTACCCTTTCTTTTTAATCTTTGCAGAAGAGGCTTAGAATAATCACCAGTAAGCGTTTAAACGATTAAGAATGATTTACAATGCCTTAGATCGCCTTGCTATTTCATACTGTCCTGGGCTTATTTTTTAATCCTTGTAAATTTCCCGACGTGCACTTGACCCATCCATTGCTTGGCGACTGCCCTGAAGCTGATGATTCCGAGTGGCTAATTACTGGAGCAGATGTCCATCTGAAACTGATCTATTTGCTCCGGAGATTTACGGCTGCATGGGCTGCTCCATCACGTCTCTCATTACACTGGTTTGCATGAACACTCAGTGGCTCCATGAGATTACGCAAGATGGTAAAAGAGGTGCTGAACATCGCCGGGCGGAGGAGCGCTCTGCAACAACAACTGGACGGGATGTCATTCCTGGCATAACCAATCCACAAAAGGCGGTCCGCCGAGACAGCCAGCAGCTGGGGTTAACTTAGGCGCAAGTGTGAAAAGGTCGAAGATGAACTCACGTGCTACATACATAGGACAAGAAATAGGTTCCATTACACACTATGATGCTTTGTTTAAAGTAGATCTAAACCCAATCACTAACGTTTCATAGAAGCTTTAACTCTTTCCCCGTCAGAGGCATTTTTGTGTTTTTACAAAATAATTTTAGGCCTGAAGAATATTACCCCCCCCACAAAAAAAGTATATATTTTCTGAAAGCAGAGACCCTGCAGAATAAAATGGCAAATGCAAAATGATCTGGAGGATGAGGATATGTTAAGGAATATAAATACACAACATATCAAGCCTTAAAGTGATTGTAAAAGCAGATGTTTTTTTATTTTTATGCATTCTATGTGTAGCACCCTGGTGTTTAGACAAGGTTGCTTCCTAAATTTACCTGCCAGGTGTAGTTACCTTGGTCCATTGTTAGGGATCAATTGATTTCATACTAAGTCTGTAATTACTGCACTTCTCTCTTTTGCCACTAGGTGGCCGGGCACTTAGTGGCATTAGATAAGACAAGGGCAATGCAAGGTCAGATTATGAGTATATGGGGTATGGGCTGCTAGGCCGGGTTTGGGCTTATCCTGGGCACATCTGGCTGCTGGGCTGTCTGAGGCCCTATCCAGAAGCAAGAGAGCAGCGCAAGGTTGGGATTGAGGCTTGCAGTCTAACCAGAAGTGACGGTTCTGCCGGCCAGAGAACCCGTCGTGGTCAGAGGTAGAGGGGAAGCTGTCACCACTAGGGGGCCATCCACCTTATTACCAGGGACCACAGTGAGTAGCTGAAGCAAGTACCGGAGCAGTATTCTCACCAACTGGGGACGGTGAAGAATCTGGAAGCTTCAGCGGGTATCAAGCCAAGGACCCAGCCAGAGGAAGTGACGCTTGCAGAGCAGCCTTGTGTGTCAAGCCAGGGACCGAGCAGGCCAGTGGGGTGAAGCTTGAGAAGTATCTGGGGTGCCGAGATAAGGACCCAGCAGAGAAGGGGGGGTGACGCTTGAGGAAGATACTACAGTGAAGATTGGAGGAGCTCAAGGAATTCAGTGGCAGTGAATCATCTAGTCTAGTGAGAGAGACTGGGAGCTCAGTGGATTGAAGAACTACAAGAAGTGATTGTAGTGGAAGTCAAGGAACTGTTACACTTTGTGTTAGAAACTATTAAAGACTGTTGCCATAGGAGACAGCATTCCTACACATGCAGGTGTGGTGTCTTGCTGGATGCCTTTCCCTGCATGGCTGTCTACCTGTAGAAGTCTCGGATACTGCCAAATTAACATTGCAACTGTCTAAGGGTGCCCTGGCCCTAACCCTCTCTCCCAAAGTTGTGTTCAAGAGAAGTAAAATCTCGTTGCATTCAAGAAGTGTCTGGCGCCCATGAATCTACTTTACACTACACCCACTATGCCTTACAATCCACTCTATATGGAAGGATGTCAGCAGCTCTTGGCTCTGGAGGTTCTCATTAGACTGTAGGAGGCCTGGGACCTTGCTACATATGCATTAAGATAGAAAGTCCCCTGTGTGCAGTAGTCCCCTCAGCCCCCCTAATACTTGCCTGGGCCCCATCTCGATCCAGTGAGCTATGAGTAAGCACTTGGCATAAGTGCGAAACGCGTTAGCTAATTATCTGTACACTCTGTCCATGGTGTCCTGTATACCACATGTTCCTGATTTTTAAAACAAAGAAATTTGGATTATCATTTTCCTGGTGTGCGGCTGTCTGGATTTTCTCGTTTGCACACAGCTTCAACTAGCATTAGCCAGCACCTGGGACCTCTTATCTCTGGAGAGTAACATCCATTTCATACCTGGTCAGATCCACACTGGTGCGGGGATAACACTCGTACTGCTCGATCCAGTGATGTTGCTGATTGGCTGGGACAGCAGTGAAGCGCTGTTGGCACCCGCTACTGTCAATCAGTCTGTGAGCCAATGAAGAGAGAGAGGGGCTGGGCCGTGGCTCCATATCTGAATGGACACACAAAGCAGCGGTGCGCGGCGGGTACCCCCATAGAAAGCTGCTTGCTGTGGGGGCACTCAGCAGGGGGGCTGAAGAGGGACCCGAGAAGAGGAGGATCTGGGTTGCTCTGTGCAAAACCAACTGCACAGAGCAGGTAAGTATAACATGTTTGTTATTTTTAAATGAAAAAATAAACAAGACTTTACAATCACTTTAAAATTGCATGCACCCATGAAACTTCGATACTCCAAATTTTCCATACGTGACAGAAAAAAGGACATTGTCAGAAATTATAACCTTTCCCACTCTACTTTAATAATGTCTTGTTTTTGTTCATTTTTATGCCCCCATTAACCACTTGACTTCCGAAAGTTTTTACCCCCTTCCTGACCAGGGCATGTTTTTACTATTTAGCACTGCGCTACTGGCAATTGCGTGGTCATGCAACACTGTACACAAATGCAATTTGTATCATTTTTTTCACACAAATTGAGCTTTCTTTTGGTGGTATTTAATCACCACTGGGGTTTTTTTTTTTTTGCTATATAAATGAAAAAATACAAAAAATCTTGAAAAAAACTCAGGTTTTTCTTACTTTCTGTTATAAAATTTTGCAAACAAATTATCTTTCTTCATAAATGTAGGCCGAAATGTATTCTGCTACATTTCTTTGGTAAAAATAACATAAATCAGTGTATATTATTTTGTCTGTGTGAAAGTCTACAAACTATTGTATATACCGTATTTGAAAAATTGATCAATCCTGATGTACTGATGGCCTATCTCATTTCTTGAGGCCCTAAAATGCTAGGACAGTACAGACACCTTCCAGACGATCCCTTTTTGTTAAGTAGACAGTCCAAGGTATTTTAGTAAGAGCCATGGCGAGTTTTTGAAGTTATAATTTTTTGTCCCAATTTTTTAGAAAATAAAGAAATTAAATAAAATTAGTTTTCCTTTTACAATTTTTTTTTTACATATTGTCACCAGTGCAGTGACATCATATGATTGGTGTGGTGGCGATCAGGGATACTGACTGGTGATGGTAAGTTTAAAAAAAAAATAAATCTAAAAACATTTTTATTAATTTTTTTTAAACATTATTAAATTTATTTACTTTTTTACAATTTTTTTTACATACTTTTTTTAAATATACTTTCATCAGAGTAGTTCAATGTCACCATAGGGTGATTAGGGATTTTTCTTACACTGTTATTGCTGATGATCACTGTTATAAGCAATAGTTAAAGCGGAACTTCACCCAGAAGGGTGAAGGGTTCCACTTTTTTGCATTCCCCCCCCTCATCTTTGACATTTAGCACTTTTTGGGAGGGGTGGAGGTGGGTATCTTGTTTTGACAGGCACCTGCTTCCATTTCCGGTCGGATTGCCTCCTTGATCTGAACAGAAGTTCAGCCCCCCTCCTTCCCCCCCGCAGCCTTCTGGGACACATCACAGGTTCCAGAAAACTGGGGACCACTGGCGGCCCATCCATTAGGGGCGCCTGGGCTCTGCCCCCTTTCTCCACGCCACCCCCTATATGAATAATGGATAGAATCATGCATAGCATGAATCTATCCATGGCCGCCGTGGCCACCCTCAATTCAGGCGTCCGGCCCCTTTCAGGACGCCGGGTGCCTGAATTACAGCGGCAGGGGTGGGTTTTTTGAAGCACCTGATTAGAGCCATAGGCTCTAATAGGCTTTAAAATAGGGTGGGCTCGGAGTGCAGAGCATTGCGCCATAAGCCCACCCAGGTGTTACAACAGCGAATGGGTATTCGCTGTTGTAACACTGATCCTCAATCCGGCCAATCAGAAGCAGCTCTAAATAACCCTTTTCCGATTGGCCGAAAAGAGAAGAGACCCAATTGGGCGCGGAGGAGTAGGGAGGAAACGGAAGCCGCCAATGCCCGAGGAGAGCAGGGGAAGGTAGAGCCGTCGCAGCTGAGAAGCAAGGGAAGCCACGGGTGAAGCGCTGCAAAGATGGGGTAAGTGCACCTGTCCCGCTTGCCGACCGACCGACTGCCAGGGGGGTACCACCGGCCGCCACTACCATTTACAAAATGCAGTTCGGCTCGCAAATGCCCAGTGGGAAACCGTCTGTGAAGCTGCAAAGCTTCAATGTCGGTTCCCCCTGGTTAAGATGCTGGCTCCTGGACCCAAAGCTGATTGAAGAATAAGCTCAGATGAGGACAGCGCTGGATCCCTGGACAGGTAAGTGCCCTTATATTAATCCTTTTTACATTCATAAATTGTCCAGCAATGAAGATCCATGTCAACCTGCCAAAAAATAAATAAAAAATTCTGCTGCCACATCTGATCCCAACAACAGCTTTTTCTTTGCTTTGGTACATGTCCCCCAGGGCAGTGCTCAGCCCCCCCCCCCCCCCCCCCATGGCATTTGTCTGACAATCCCTTGCCTATTAGCCTAGAAAATGGCCATTGCTGTTTTGTAACATTCAGCTCACACATTGACTTCAATTGGGTTTGAATTCGGCATGTGAACATCTGTAATATTTTTTACTTTTTTGTTTGAACTGAACCCAGGTATGTTTGGCTCATCACTTATCACCAATGTAGTATATGGAAGCCTTGGCTTCTATGGAGTGGGGGTTATGGACCAACTTTCCGCAAATGAGGAATAAACTCCTTGTTTTTTGGTTTGGATTTATAGTGTGGGTAAATAATACATTTGTTTATAGCACCACATCCCCTAATGTAAAAGGTTTAGGTGGACGAATTGATGGGATTTTCGAGGGTGCTCTAGTATACACAATCATAGACTTATAGTTAAAACGTCATAATTTATTGATTTGCAATAATAAAAACATTCTATTATAAAAGCATATACGCATTCGTTACATGGTCTTGTTGTTCTTATTTATACAGCGGTATGACAGTATAGACTCCCAACATGTTTCGCCCTATTGGGCTTCTTCAGGAGAATGATAACCGGTAATGATCTGAAAGCTATATCACAGATCAGAAATTAAATAAAATAATATAATAGGATAACATCAAAGTAATAGCTAGTACATCTAAACAATCGATATGCACAGCGTTTGGCCTTATCATGCTTACCCTTTACAATATAGTTAAACCTTTTTTTTTTTTTTGGATCTGTGATAGACGTGAGAAATTGAGAACAGCAAATACCTTCTGTTTTAAGGAAGCGCCGCTTTGTCTTTCACTAATTAGTTGGGGGGGGGGGGGGGGGTTGGTTTAGGTGGGGAAGGGAGGTTGGTTTCTTTTAGACCATCATACCAACCCATCTGGTTTTTCGCAAAGTGCTGTGCAAACTTTTGTGATGTGCCTAACCCTTTTCCCTGTGGTACAAATTGTAGAGAGTGGAGGGGGGAGGGGTGGTGCATTGTAAAATAGATTAGAACCTGGCCTACTATTTTAAAGATGTAAGCAGTAAAAGCACCTGAATTTGACTAGGAATTAGCCTCTTGCAATTCCGTACTATAAGAGAGCTCAGACTGAGGGAAGGAGAAGCAGCACAAAGAGCCAATTGGGTGTGCTGCAGTGCATTGAGCATGCTGATGGGAGGAGAGAGCAGAGTGGCAGAGAGATGGGCCTATCAGAGTGTTTCTATATTAATTCAGGGTGACGCCAGCTAACACATAGGCTTCCCGTAAGGCACCATCCCTCTCTAATACATTGTGCACAACTAATAATGTATCTCTGGCAAACCCCAGCAACGGGAGCAGAGAGGAGCTTCCAGTAAAGGGATTCGCAATGTGCCTTACCACAAGACCATTAAATACCATAAAATAAAAGCAATCAACTCTATTAAAAGTTTAAAACTTTATAAAAGATAATAGAGATACATCAATGCCAACTTTCCACCAAAGTAGTGACACATATCACATCATAGCTTGCAGATGTAAAATGTCATTAGTACAGTGACAGTGTATATTATTAGCACTGATCACAGTATTATTGTCACTGGTGATGCCAGTGGCAGTTATTCAGTTCCCACAAAGTGTCAGTTAGTGTCAGATTGCTTGCCGCACTATCACAGTCCCACTATAAGTCGCTGATCACCGCCATTACTAGTATAAAATGAAATAAAAATTCCAGTATACAGTATATCCCATAGCTTGTAGATGCTATAACTTTCACCCTAACCAATTAATAAACACTTGTTGGGATTTTCTTTACTAAAGACACGTAGCAGAATACATTTTGACCTAAATTTATGAAGAAATTAAATTTTTACATGTTTTATAGCAGCAAGTAAAAAATGATGTTTTTTTTTTTTTCAACATTTTTGGGCTTTGTGTGTTTATATAATAAAAAATAAAAAAGGCAGAGGTGATGAAATACCAGCAAACGGAAGCTCTATTTGTGTGAAAAAAGTCATATCAATTGGGTACAGTTTTGCATGAATGTACAATTACCAATTAAAGTAGCGCAGTGCTAAATAGCTAAAAAATATCCTGGTCATGAAGGGGGTAAAATCTTCCGGAGCTTAAGTGGTTAAAAAAAGAAAATCCTTTTTAAGCCTTGGTCCACACTGATGCGATGCGGGAAATGCACAAGATTTGCTGCGTTTCCCTGCATCGCACTGCTTGGCAATCACATGGCGTCCATGCGATCTGCTGCGGGAGCCAATGTTAGATTAAAGACCAGTGGCGGCTGGTGTTTTTTATTGGGGGGGGGCAAACAATCAGCCCGACCGACACCCCCTCCCCCCCCCACAGTCTGGGTCATAGGCGGCTCTGATAGGAGGGTGGGGAGAGCAGACAGTGGCGGGTGGATGGGTGACAGCCGGTCCACACTTACCCCTTCCATGATCGCTTCCCCTCCTTCTCGGCAGACTACTGAGAGCAGCCAGGTGGACAGAGCCAGGCCGCGGCACGCCATCTTCCTTCACCCTGCTCAGGCTGCTCTGCATGTCACCGCCGAAGACAGCACGGTCATTGGCTGCCACCAGCACGCCCCGCCTCCTCCTCCGCTCCTACTACCGCTGCACACATCACAAAACTGGGATGGACTCGGAGCGCAGTGCTCTGCGCCCCGAGACCACCCTTTTTTTGAAGCCAATTAGAGCTTCAGGCTGTAATCATGTGCTTCAACAAACCCCGCCCCCCCATTGGAATCCATGCGTCCGGTGCCCTGCATGTAGAACAGGGGGGGGGCGGGCACATGAATGGGGGGGCGGCACCTATATGCACCTAATGGAGGGCCACCACTGTTAACGAGTCCCCTAAACAGATTGAAGTGCGATTGCCAGAATCGTATTGCATGGCCCTGAACACCCATGCGATGTGATTCAGGTGCGTGGGAAAAAAAAGGGTCCTGAACCATGTGGATGTGATGCGATTTGAGTCATACAAAATGCATGGATCTAATAACACCGCACAGACATCGCACTTGATGTGCACAGGAATGGCGTGTGATTCCTGTGCGAATCCCATGCAGTGTTTTCCACGCACCAGTGTGAACCTAGGCTAAGTCTGTATTCTTATCTCAGAAAAGTCCCTTCTATTGCCCTCAGCTTCCTCCACATCACTAAATTCCTTAAAGGGCTTGTAAAGGTTTGTTTTTTAAAAAAAATAAAAAACATGACATACTTACCTCCTCTGTGTAAAGGTTTTGCACAGAGCGGCCCCGATCCTCCTTTCCTGGGGTCCCCCGGCGGCACTCCTGGCTCCTCCTCTGCATCGAGGAGGAGCCTCTCCCCCCATGGAGAGCTGTGGGGTCACCCGTGCGGGCGCGCTTCCGAGTCCTGCTGCTACGCCCATTGACACAGACAGCAGGACTCGGCTCCGCCCCCACCGGCTCCCATGTCACTGGATTTGATTGACAGCAGTGGGAGCGAATGGCTCCCGCTGCTATCAATCTATCCAATGAGGACCCGAGTCAGTGGCTGGAGCTGCTGGGCTCATCCCCGTCACTGGAACGATCGGGTTCAGGTAAGTAAAAGGAGAGCTCTGGGGGGCTGCTGTGCTACAGAAGGATTATCACCTTAATGAATAGAATAGGTGACAAACCTTGAGGGTTTACAACCCCTTTAACGCCTTCTTTTCTTTTTTTTTTTTTTTGCTGCTGTGATCTGACTTCCTGTTAGAGGGTGGCTCCCAGGGCCGATCCTAGGGTCACAGACGCCTGGGTGCAGAAATATTTCTGGCGCCCCCACATGGGCGTGGTCATCTTACCAACTCCTCCCCTTTACAAATGATTCTATGGCAACGACTCAAACACAGAGCTGCTCCCCTAAGAAGTCTTTGTTACCCTAGGATCTTCCCACGATCTCTTAACAATAAAGAAAATACAGGAAGAGAGAACACTAATGAGACCTGGAAGGGAGTCTCTCTGATGCACACAGAGAGGGCTGTCTGTTAGAAAGAGTCCCCAGACATAATACAGGATGCGGTCAAAGACTGCAGACATGATACAAGAGACAGTCAGAGACTGCAATCATAGTACAGGAGATGGTCGGAGACTGCAATCATAGTACAGGAGATGATCAGAGACTGCAATCATAGTACAGGAGATGGTCAGAGACTGCAGACATAGTGCAGGAGATGGTCAGAGACTGCAGACATAATACAGGAGATGGTCAGAGACTGCAGACATGATACAAGAGATGGTGAGAGACTCCAGACATGGTATAGGAGATGATCAGAGACTGCAGACATGGTACAAGAGGCGATCAGAGACTTCAGACATGGTAAAGGAGATGGTCAGAGACTGCAAACATGTTACAGGAGATGGTCAGAGTCTGTAGACATAGTACAGGAGATGGTCAGAGACTGCAGACATAGTACAGGAGATGGTCAGAGACTGCAGACATGATACAAGAGATGGTCAGAGACTGCAGACATGATACAGGAGATGGTCAGAGACTCCAGACATGGTACAGGAGATGATCAGAGACTGCAGACATGGTAAAGGAGATGGTCAGAGACTGCAGACATAGTACAGGAGATGGTCAGAGACTGCAGACATGATACAAGAGATGATCAGAGACTGCAGACATAGTGCAGGAGATGGTCAGAGACTGCAGACATGATACAGGAGATGATCAGAGACTGAAGACATAGTACAGGAGATGGTCAGAGACTGAAGACATGATACAGGAAATGGTCAGAGACTGCAGACATAGTGCAGGAGATGGTCAGAGACTGCAGACATGATACAGGAGATGGTCAGAGACTGCAGACATGATAAGTGGAGAGTGATGGATGAAGGGCGCGTGATAAAGCTCACATCAAAACATATAAAATTTATTTCAGAGGAAATAAAGAGCAAATAAAAACAGTTGAATAATACCAATACTACGTATCATGCAAACAGGTGACAAAATGTAAAAGACATGAAAAAATAATAAAAATGGGTTAAAAATATCATGAGCCCATGTTAAGGCAGGTATTTAGAGTTGCTAACGCGTTTCGAGGATGACCTCTTCATCAGAGCCTGTTTGAGAACCAGGGTGCAGTCTCTATATGCCAGTAGGCCAAAGTATGTACATCAACATGATGGCTAGTAGGAAAAAACGGCCTGAAATGGAAGATGCGATTTTCTGTGTTCCATACCAGTCCACGTTCAAGCGTTCTAGGTGGAACAGAGATCAGAAAAGAAATATATATATATATAAATATACACACATGTGTACAAATTATAGACGCGTGTGCATCTGTGTGCACATGCACAGGCACACACGTATACACAAACAGTATAAAAAAGAACATTTATAAATGTGTACAAATACATACACACACATGGGGAAACAGAAAATCAGCTAAAATTGCAGTATGGAGCATATGGCGAGAAAATGCAACAAGAAATCAAACAAACGAAACAAAAAACGCATGATGGGTGAATATGCATAAAGCAAAAACACAATCACACAATAAGTGAATATAAATGGATTGATGAATGAATGTGATAGACTGGAAACACTTATGTGTACAGAGAATTTGTAGAGGAACAATATCTATCCCAATTGGATATGGCATAGTGTTTAAAGATAACATACATGAATGGTAAAAGAAAGAAAAATATAAATATAAATACATACATACGCATACATGTATGACTCGGAGGGGTTAATTTAAGAGATTGTTGTATTAGTTGGAGGACATATATATTGGTGAGTGAGAAAAGGTAGTGGGGAGATGACAAGCTGGTGCCTTGTCATGTGAAAAAGCACACCTACCTATGTGATAGTAGATGGTGTGTGGGTTCTCCTTTAAGTATGTAGAGAAATGGTTATGGGGTGGTATGAACCTGGAGGAGGGGGGAGGGAGAAAAGGAACATGATGTTAGAGGAGGGGGGGGGGATCCCCCAGGACACTAGCAGGTAATCATAATGAGGCATATAGCTAGATACATTGATGGAAAAAGCTGTGTACCTGTCACTGGCTGGGTGGAGGGCAGACATGATACAGGAGATGGTCAGAGACTGCAGACATGATACAGGAAATGGTCAGAGACTGCAGACATAGTACAGGAGATAGTCAGAGACTGCAGACATGATACAGGAGATGATCAGAGACTGCAGACATGATACAGGAGATGGTCAGAGACTGCAGACATGATACAGGAGATGGTCAGAGACTGCAGACATAGTACAGGAGATGGTCAGAGACTGCACACATGATACAGGAGATGGTCAGAGACTGCAGACATAGTACAGGAGATGGTCAGAGACTGCAGACAAAATACAGGAGATGGTCAGAGACTGCAGACATAATACAGGAGATGGTCAGAGACTGCAGACAAGATAGAATAGATGGTCAGAGACTGTAGACATGATACAAGAGACAGTCAGACACTGCAGACATGGTACAGAAGCTGGTTAGAGATTGCAGACATGATACAAGAGATGGTCAGAGACTGCAGACATGATACAAGAGATGGTCAGAGACTGCAGATATGCTACAAGAGATGGTCAGAGACTGCAGACATGATACAAGAGATGGTCAGAGACTGCAGACATGATACAAGAGATGGTCAGAGACTGCAGACATGATACAAGAGATGGTCAGAGACTGCAGACATGATACAAGAGATGGTCAGAGACTGCAGACATGATACAAGAGATGGTCAGAGACTGCAGACATGATACAAGAGATGGTCAGAGACTGCAGACATGATACAAGAGATGGTCAGAGACTGCAGACATTATACAAGAGATGGTTAGAGACTGCAGACATGATACAAGAGATGGTCAGAGACTGCAGACATGATACAAGAGATGGTCAGAGACTGCAGACATTATACAAAAGATGGTCAGAGACTGCAGATATAATACAGGAGATGGTCAGAGACTGCGGACATAATACAGGAGATGGTCAAAGACTGCAGACATTATACAAGAGATGGTCAGAACAAGAAGATGGTCAGAGACTGCAGTTCCTATGGACGTTAGTAGATAATGGCCGATCGGTCCTCTCACCTGACCCAGCGATACAGCAACGGTTCCTCTGATCAGGAGTCAGCTCACTCTGAATTGCCCGTGGTGACTCCGCTGGGTAGCACCCAGATCTGTATTCCGGCAATGACTTTATTCCTTTCTCCACCAGGGATGGCGCTAGGCTGTGTGGCTTTTCCCTCTGGTAGCGCAGGGCAGCGGGGTTCCCTCTCTGATGGTGTTCCCTCAGCACTCCCCTCTCCCTCTGGAGTCCAGGGTGTACTTCCCTGAAAGCTTTCCCAGGCTCCTGTCTCTCTCTCTCTCTCCCATTCAGCTGAGCATGCTGTGTGGGCTGCAGTTTCCGTGTTACAGTGGGGCTGTCAGTCCTCGGGACTACATGTCCCACAATCCTCTTCTATGCTTCTTTTTCTATTCTATTTTTTCCCTGGCTGATATGAAGGCAGGGGAAGAAACATAGTGGGAGGCTGTGTCGGCCAGCACCGCTCACTAGTATAGCAGTGCACGTGCGGAGGAGAGGGAGGGGAAGGGGCAAAAGAAGAGCCCGCAGCTGCAGTGTAGACCCCCCCCCAGGAGAACCCCCCTCCACTAGTACAGACCCCCACAGGACAAACCCCCCCTCCATTAGTACAGACTCCCCCGGACAAACACCCCCCCTCCATTGGTACAGACCCCCCAGGATAAACCCCCTCCTTTAGTACAGACCCCCCCAGGACAAATCCCCCCTCCATTAGTACAGACCACCACCCAGGAGAAACCCCCCTGCATTAGTACAGACCCCCCCAGGACAAATCCCCCATTCATTAGTACAGACCCCCCAGGACAACCCCCCTCTATTAGTACGGACCCCAACAGGACAAACCCCCCCTCCATTAGTACAGACCCCCCAGGACAAACCCCCCCTCCATTAGTACAGACCCCCCTAGGACAAATCCGCGCCATTAGTACAGACCCGCCAGGACAAATCCCCCCTTCATTAGTACAGACCCCCCCAGGACAACCCCCCCTCCATTAGTACAGACCACCACCAGGACAAAGCCCCCTCCATTAGTACAGACCCCCCAGGAGAACCCCCCCTCCATTAGTACAGACCCCCCACCAGGACAAAACCCCCCTCCATTAGTACAGACCCCCCAGGACAACCCCCCCATTAGTGCAGACCCCCCCAGGGCAAGATCCCTCCATTAGTACAGCCACCCCCAGGACAAATCCCCCTTCATTAGTACAGACCCCCCAGGACAACCCCCACTCCATTAGTACAGACCCCCCAGGACAAGTCCCCCCATTAGTACAGACCCCCCACCAGGACAAATCCCCTCCATTAGTACAGACCCCCCACCAGGACAAACCCCCCTCCTTTAGTACAGACCCCCCAGGACAACCCCCCCATTAGTGCAGACCCCCCCAGGGCAAGATCCCTCCATTAGTACAGCCACCCCAGGACAATCCCCCCCATTAGTACAGACCCCCCCATTAGTACAGACTCCCCACCAGGACAAACCCCCCTCCCTTTAGTACAGACCCCCCAGGACAACCCCCCCATTAGTACAGACTCCCCACCAGGCCAAAACCCCCCTCCCTTTAGTACAGACCCCCCCAGGACAAATCCCCCCTTCATTAGTACAGACCCCCCCCAGGACAACCCCCCTCCATTAGTACAGACCCCCCACCAGGACAAAGCCCCCTCCTTTAGTACAGACCCCCCCCGGACAATTTCCCCCCCCCTCTATTGGTACAGACCCCCCACCAGGACAACCCCCCCATTAGTACAGACCCCCAGGACAAATCCCCCTCGATTAGTACAGACCGACCGCCCCAGAGACAAACCTCCCTCTATTAGTACTCTAGCTAGAGACCCATTAAAACCCGGGCGGCAGCTAGAGAGGACAGTGTGCAGCCGCGCCGCCCGGGTGAAGAGCAGTTGTCTAGACAGGCTTGGGCGGGCCGCGGGAGTGAGAGACAGAGGAGGAGAACCTGTGTGTGTCAGCCTATCAGGCTGCAGGCACGGACCGCTCTCCCCCTCAGCGAAGTCACTGAGCGGCTGGTCTCTCTCCACACAGAGACCAGCCGCTCCGATCTCCGGCGGCTGCTCTCCTTCTCTGACAGGAGAAGGAGGGAGGGGGGATGGGCTCTAGCAGCAGCGAAAAAAACATAGCGGCCGCTCCGCGGCCGTGACCTGCGGAGGGAGCCTGCTTTGGACACGGAGAGGAGGAGGGAAGGGAGCACTCTGGCGCTTCAGCGCCCCCACCTTTCTGGCGCCCGGGTGCACTGCACCCCGTGCACCCGCCTGGGACCGGCCCTGGTGGCTCCATTCATTCTCCATGGTCCCCCTGTATGTAGAAACGTAGCCACCCTCTCTTGCTCACTCCTGAGATGAACGATGGACTATGGGATTTAAATACCTCCCAACATTTTGAGATGGGAATGAGGGACACCGACTAGCAAACATATGTAGGCATAGGACACACCCCCTGCCACACCCCTTTAAAGGAGAATTAACTGAAAAAAAAAGTTAATTAAAACCACAAGGGCTTTTTTTACCACTACTATTCCTTTATATTGTCTTTTAAGATTTACAAATGCAGCAATTTAGAATTTGGATGAAAGGTTTAGCACTGGGAAACACTTTTTGAAAGATAAAACATTCATTTTATATACATCTATATAGATCAGACCAAAATGAGGGACAAATGAGGAGGAATGAGGGACAGAGGGACATTGCTTCAAATCAGGGACAATCCCTCGAAATCAGGGACAGTTGGGAGCTATGGATTTGTAGTGTGTATAGAGCAGAGCACATGACTAGACTAACGTGCACTGCTCCTTCTAAACAAAAGGAAGTGAGAGGGAAATGAAGAGGTTCTGGAGCTCACAAGGACATGACAAGGAGGCAGAAAAACACAGTAAGAAAACATTTAATAAAAAATCGATAACAGGGCCATTAAAGCGGAGTTCCGCCTGGGAAAAAAAATTGCGTAGTTCTTTCCCCGGAAGTGGGAGCAGATACCTGGATTTAACAGGTATCCGCTCCCCCCTCCCCTCTGAAAGGTGCCAGAGGGGAGGGAGGAATGTGGCACCAGAGGGGGGGAGGAATCCGATCCGCGGACGTTCCATTTCTGGGTGGAACTCCGCTTTAAGTAGTGGAAGGATGTACTGGAAATGGAGCGAGTACAAAGAAGGGCAAGAAAGCTAATAAAGGGTATGGAGGGTATTAGTTATGAGGAAAGGTTACGGGCACTGAACTTATTCTCTCTGGGGAAGAGACGCTTGAGAGGGGATATGATTTCAATTTACAAATACTGTACTGGTGACCCCACAATAGGGATAAAACTTTTTTGCAGAAGGGAGTTTAACAAGACACGTGGCCACTCATTAAAATTAGAAGAAAAGAGGTTTAACCCTAAACTACGTAGAGGGTTCTTTACTGTAAGAGCGGCAAGGATGTGGAATTCCCTTCCACAGGCGGTGGTCTCAGCGGGGGGCATCAATAGTTTCAAGAAACTATTAGATAAGCACCTGAATGACCACAACATACAGGGATATACAATGTAATACTGACACATAATCACACACATAGGTTGGACTTGATGCCTTTTTTCAACCTCACCTACTATGTAACTATGTGTATGGAGTATTTTTGAAGAATAGGGAAATTGTTTAGTACCACTTTAAGTTGGCAAAAGAGATAATATTTAGAGAGTAATTTCTTCAGGTCAGCATTTTGGCAGGATGGAGCCCACCTTTCTCATAAGTGTCCTCGTTCCACTGAAACGTCACCCAGAATAAATTACGTACACTTTTGCATATTATCTCTGTTGCCAAGTCCTGTACCTACCTGTACCAAGTGTACCTACTTATGAAATATACTGTATATATATATATATATATATATATATATATATATATATATATATATATATATATATATATATATATATACACATGTTGATTTATTAATACATGTAATGTATTTATTAATACATTAATACATATTGATTTATTTAAAAACTTATAAACCTATAATATATATATTATAAGTTTTTTTAAAAAAATCAACATGTATTTAATATTTATTGGTTATATTCAAGAAAATATTGCTTTCTTGCTGTAAGGGTGTAGTCAGCTGCCTATAATACATTTGTTCCATCAGTAGGGGGAACTCCTGCTCCACTGAAAATGGAATGAATGGCATAAATAGTTGCTTTATCAATCTGTCGGAAAAAAAGCCTGAGATGATTAATGGTGAATTATTGTATTAAGGAACAGTCAGCGTTCAATCACCCTGTTCTCCCTATTAATTCCTAAGGAATGCATTGAGTCACCCACTGCTCTTTGACCTGAAAAGCATGATTTAAAAATGTATTCATTCGTAATCTCTTATATTTGTTTTTCTGTGCAAATTATTTGTGATCATCTTTCCACTGCTGAAGAACTACAAGTCACAGCGGTGGTGGTCACAACAGGGCTTATGAGTAAAAATTGTGCCAAGAAGAAAAGGCATTGTTGCCCGTTTCCAACTTTCATGTCTGCTGTACGAAACTGAAAATTTGACAAGGATCCTTATTGGATGTCAACATTTTTAAATACATTCCGTTGCTGTTTAGATAATAAATATTATAATTCTATTTATACATTTTAAAAATATTGTGTCCTAGAGCTTGTTCACACTAGGTGCCATGGGACTGCACTGAGTGGTTATTCCAACGCAACCTTGTCTCATATGTGCCTGGTTCATATCATCCCATTGCAGTGGTGTGCGCTAAACAAAAAGTATGGCAGTCCACCGCCAAGCACTGCGCAACTGCCAATATAACCTAATGAAATGTCACTGTGTGACATTTCAATAAAGTTATTAAGAAAGAAATAAAAAAAAAACAGTGAACAATGCAATACACGCATCAACACTGCAGACATATCACCCCACACCAGCCAGGTGTATTTATATTTGTCTTACTTTGCAGTAAGGGTATGAATTCACACCTAGAAGACCATGCTACTGCTATGGGGTCTGAATGCTGTAGGCAAGTAGCAATAGCTTTTTGGAAATAAATTTGGCAACCTCTATACCAGCCATTCTCAACCTCCAAAGATTCCATGGGGTTCCTTGAGATGTGACTGATTGTTCTCCCATTTAATGATGCTTGCATTGTTTCAGAGCCATCGCGATATGGCACAGCCAGATGCAGGACATCAATGTTCTTTTTAGTTGTATGCAAGGGTGGCACTCTGACCACCACTGTAAGAGGGTCATTCTTCCCACTGGCCATCAAGGTAAGGGGCATTCTTCCTACTGACCATCAATGTAAGGGGCATTCTTCCCACTGGCCATCAAGGTAAGGGGCATTCTTCCTACTGACCATCAATGTAAGGGGCATTCTTCCCACTGGCCATCAAGGTAAGGGGCATTCTTCCTACTGACCATCAATGTAAGGGCCATTCTTCACATCGGTCATTATAGTATGGAGCATTCTTACTACTGACCACCAATGTAAGGAGCCTTCTTCCTACTGATCACCAATGTAAGGAGCCTTCTTCCTACTGATCACCAATGTAAGGAGCATTCTTCCCACTGATCACCAATGTAAAGAGCATTCTTCCCTCTGACCACCAGTGTAAGGGACATTCTTCCCATTGACCACCAATGTAAGGAACATTCTTCCCATTGACCACCAATGTAAGGAACATTCTTCTCACTGACCACCAATGTAAGGGACATTCTTCTCACTGATCACCAATGTAAGGAGCATTCTTCCCACTGACCACCAATGTAAGGAGCATTCTTCTCACTGATCACCAATGTAAGGAGCATTCTTCTCACTGATCACCAATGTAAGGAGCATTCTTCTCACTGATCACCAATGTAAGGAGCATTCTTCCTACTGACCACCAATGTAAGGAGCATTCTTCTCACTGACCACCAATGTAAGGAGCATTCTTTTCACTGATCACCAATGTAAGGAGCATTCTCCCCACTGACCACCAATGTAAGGAGCATTCTTCTCACTGATCACCAATGTAAGGAGCATTCTTCCTACTGACCACCAATGTAAGGAGCATTCTTCTCACTGATCACCAATGTAAGGAGCATTCTTCCTACTGACCACCAATGTAAGGAGCATTCTTTTCACTGATCACCAATGTAAGGAGCATTCTTCCTACTGACCACCAATGCAAGGAGCATTCTTTTCACTGATCACCAATGTAAGGAGCATTCTTTTCACTGATCACCAATGTAAGGAGCATTCTTCCCACTGACCACCAATGTAAGGAGCATTCTTCTCACTGATCACCAATGTAAGGAGCATTCTTTTCACTGATCACCAATGTAAGGAGCATTCTTCCTACTGACCACCAATGCAAGGAGCATTCTTTCTACTGAGCACCAATATAAGGAGCATTCTTCCCATTGACCACCAATGTAAGGAGCATTCTTCTCACTGATCACCAAGGTATAAGGAGCATTCTTACCATTGACCACCAGTGAACTGGTTTTAGCAGGGGTTCCCCAAGACTTAAAATTATTTTCAAGGGTTCCTCTGGGGTAAAAAGGTTGAGAAAGACTGCTCTATACAGTTGCTAAAAAACACAACAAAGCAAAATATATTTTGTATCACTTAAGTTGAAGATATGTTTGGTGTGTGTGTGTGTGTGTGTGGGGGGGGGGGGGTCTGGTCCCTTGGTAATTTGGCTATGGGGCCCTATAACACATAATGTGGTTACACCCCATAATTGTACAAAAAATTCCCTTGAGGGCTTATTTACACCAGACCCATTGGGTAGTGTTGCCCAACACGGTCACAACACAAAAACAATGCAAAGAGCCTTTCTTCTTATAGGTCCTGTTCACACCAACATGCTGTGTTAGTGTGCGAAAAACGATGCAGGCATACATATGATCGTAAAACAGTATGGTGTCACAACATGGTGTCACACATAGAGCTGAATGATGAGTAATTTAATTAAAGTTAAAAAAGGAAAAGGAAAGCGAGCACTACAGTGTGATTTAACAACACATTGCAGCGCATATGCACAACACATTTGCTTGATTTCCATCCCGGATGCCACTGTTTGGTTGTTCAAAAACTGGGAAACAAGCAAAACTGCCTATAACTGGCCACACATATTGCAATCTGATTGTACAAAATCCTGCTGCTCAGGACCGACATAATCTATCCAGTCAAGTTGTATCCTAACAGCCAGGTCCTTTCACTACATACTTGTTGGTAGATCCAAATGAGATTGTTAAATCAGATTGTAACATGTGGTGGACCTAAGATAGAGGGCTATGGACTGATCAATTCAATGGAATCAAAAGCTCAATAAAAAAGTCTTTCATAACTGCAAGGTATGGTCAGAATATCCCACCCAGAATGCCAAGGTGGGCCCAATACAGTGCAATTAAATTAGCAGCATGGTCCCAAGAATTTAGAACAGGAGTCTCCTTTCAATCGGGGGCCTAATTCTATTTTTTACAAATATTAGTGGGCCAAATTTATTTTCCATCACAGCCCCCCTTACATCAGGGTGCCCATTAGATTCCCTTTTACATCAAGTTCCCTATATCAGTCCCCTTTACACCTGAGTCCCTTTTACATCAGAATAACCATCAAAGTCCCCTTACATCAGAGCCACCCCTTACATCAGGGTCCCTCCTTACATCAGGGTCCCCAGTAGAGTCCCCCCTTACGTCAGGGTCTCTATCAGAGCCCCCTAAACATCAGGGTCCTCAACAGAATTCCCCTTACATCAGGGTCTCCATTAGATTTCCAGCTTATTACATGGTCCCTATCTATGTCCCCCTGACATAAGAGTCACCCCCTTACATCAGGGTCTCCATTAGAGTCCCACCTTATGTCAGGGTCCGCATCAGTGTCCCCATTACAGTCCCCCCTTAAATTAGAGTTCCCATCAGAGTATCCCTTACAGACTCCAGGTTAGGGGAGTTGAAGAGGAGACCATAGACAGGCTTCCACTGACCTTAATCCTCAATCACTGGCACTGCACATTGGGAATACACCGCTGAGCCTAGCTGTGGGCTAGATAAAATCTTGTTGAGGGCCAGATGTGGCCCATAGGCCGTAGTTTGATTTTGACTGCTGATGTAAGATATGCGGATCTATGTAGTATAAGGACCTAGCTAAACTATCAAATCAAGTTGTATCCAATCAAGAAGGCACTTACACTACATTCTTGTTGACAGATCTATAGGAGATTGTACAGTCAGATTGTAATGTGTGTGGTTACCTTAAGGTTGATTGCTATGGACCATTACATTTCAAAACTTCCAAAACTGCAAGGTATGACCAGTATTAGGGACTCCATTGTCAGGATAACCCATCCAGAATGCCAAGGTGGGACAAATACAGAGCCAAATGATAGTGGCACGGTCCCCATAATGCAATACAACAGGAACGGCACTGTCAAAAGTATTGGGACACCTTCCTTTACACACGCATGAACTTTAATGAGATCCCAGTCTAAGTCCGTAGGGTTCAATATTGAGTTGGCCCACCCTTTGCAGCTATAACAGCTTCAACTCTTCTGGGAAGGCTTTCCACAAGGTTTAGGAGTGTGTCTATGGGAATTTTTGACCATTCTTCAAGAAGCACATTTGTGAGGTCAGGCACTGATGTTGGACGAGAAGACCTGGCTCGCAGTCTCCGCTCCAATTCATCCCAAAGGTGTTCTATCGGGTTGAGGTCAGGACTCTGTGCAGGCCAGTCAAGTTTCTCCACCCAAAACTCGCTCATCCATGTCTTTATGGACCTTGCTTTGTGCACTGGTGCTCAGTCATGTTGGAACAGGAAGGAGCCATCCCCAAACTGTTCCCACAAAGTTGGAAGCATGAAATTGTTCAAAATGTCTTGGTATGCTGACACCTTAAGCGTTCCCTTCATTGGAACTAAGGGGCCAAGCCCAACCCCTGAAAAAGCAACCCCAAACCATAATCCCCCCTCCACCAAATTATTTGGACCAGTGCACAAAGCAAGGTCCTGACCTCAACCCGATAGAACACCTTTGGGATGAATTAGAACAGAGACTGCGAGCCAGGCCTTCTTGTCCAACTGGGATGCCATTAAAGCGCATGTGCGTGTAAAGGCAGGTGTCCCAATACTTTTGACAATATAATGTATGTACTATGAGGACCTACCTAACTTATCCAGTCAATTCCATGCACTCGCAATAAAAATACATCCAAAACTGCAACGTATGGCCAATATTCATGGGCGTCCGAAAGTAGGGGCAAGGAGGGGGCAACCGCCCCCCCCCCCCGGAATCAGCAAGAAGGTGTTGCAATTGCCAGTTGCAGTGTCTGCTCCAGCCGCAGCCGTTGCAGAATTTTCTGAGCCTGCCGGCTACTCTATGTCCTGACACATCGGATGTCCCTCCCCCACCCCCGGCCCGATCATCGGATGACATGGCTCAGCTGCTCGGGCCTCCGCTCGGCAGTTCCGCCGTTCCTCTTCAGTGATTGGCTGCCTGCCTGTGTATGTGTTGTGTAGATCCGGCTGGCGCGGCGCCGGCACCGCCCACTCAGTGCAGTCAGTGGCCGAGGCTCCGAGTGATACGCTTGCCAGTGCCTACTCATCATCACATCACAGGAAATCCTGACCTGAACTGAGTGGCATATAAAGTTGCAAGCAACAGAAGAAGAACCACAGGTAACAGCAGTTAGGAGGAGCATTTAGATTTATATATCACTGGAGATATGTCTGTGCATGTTATAAGAATCTTCTTCACCTTGTATTGGAAATGACTCAGGCCAGGCGTACCATGAACCATATAAATAGCTTAGAGAATGTAAATCTTTTTATGTTGCAATGTATTGCAATTAGGGCTGTAACTGATTAAAATTTTCACGTTCGATTAATCGTTTTTTTTTATTGATTAATCGACTAATTTCGATTAATTATAATGCACATACAGATCCAACTACTTTTAGCTGATCTCCTTGCATTGCAACTCTGCATTAGTCAGTGGTAAACGTGGTATACACTATATACAATCACCCGACACTAGTTAGATTCCACAATCCATGACTTCACTTCACAGTAAGTAAGTACATTTTTTTATTAAACTTTAAGAAAAATGTAGAAAGTTAGTTTAACTTTAATTATAAAACGGATCTAGTATATTGACTGTCAAATTTGGTTATCAAATTTGCCTACACTTAGCTCACTGAATGATCCCAGTTAACCACATCCATATTTACCATCACTGTCCAGGCTGTCCGTGACGTCACGGATCTCCGACGGAACTCCCTGAATACCCGGAAGCTGGCGGAGAGGTGAGTACAGATGAAAAGAATTTTGATCGATCAAAAAAATTTACGATTAATCGAGGAATTATTCTTTAATTTCCTCAGCCCTAATTGCAATACATCTGTTGTGGCCATATTCTGATCAGGGGCGGACTGAGAACTCATGGGGCCCCCGGGCAATAGGAGATTATCGGGCTCCCGGGCAATAGTAGATTATGGGGCCCCCAGGCAATAGATTATGGGGCCACACAGTATACACACACAGACACACAATATACACACACAGTATACACACACAGAATACACATACACACACTGGAAAGGTACTGGAGAGGCAAGGAAGCTATAATCTTTTTTTTAAAAAACACAGATTTTTACATTCTGTCCCTGGTTTTATTGAGGCTGGCAACCCTGGTGGGGCCCCTTAGTGGCATGGGGCCCTCGGGCAGTGCCCGAGTGCCCAAATGGTCAGTCCGCCCCTGATTCTGATCTTGATGAAAAAAGCCTATACAGTCTGTATAGGCTGTTTTCATCAAGATCAAAATATGGCCACAACAGATGTGTTGCAATACATTGCAATATAAAAAGATTTACATTCTCTAGGCTATGTTTATATGGGCATGGTATGCCTGGCCTGAATCATTTCCAATACAAAGTGAAGCTGAATTATCTCTTATATAACACACATATCTTTCCAGTAGAAAGATATATGTGTTATATATGTGTTATATAAAGAGATAATTCAGCTTCACTTTGTATTGGAAATGATTCAGGCCAGGCATACCATGCCCATATAAATATAGCCTAGAGCAATGTTCCTCAACTCCAGTCCTCAAGGCGCCTCAACAGGTCATGTTTTCAGGATTTCCCTCAGATGAAACGGCTGTGGTAATTATTAAAGGATCACTAAAGTTATTTTTTTTTTTAAAATAACAAACATGTTATACTTACCTCCACTGTGCAGCTCGTTTTGCACAGAGTGGGCCCCGAACCTGGTCTTCTGGGGTCCCTCGGCGGCTGTCTCGGCTCCCCCCCGCAAGGACTCAACACCTTCATGCGCGCATCCTTGCATGGTGTTGAGTACTTGCGGGCGCGCTCCCGCCATACAGCCGGCGGCCATAGCCGCTCACTGTATCACTCAGCCCCGCCTCCCGGCGCACCGCGTCATTGGATGTGATTGACAGCAGCATGAGCCAATGGCTGCACTGCTTTCAATCCATCCACTCTAGCCAATCAAGGCCCAGGCTGAGCGGCAAAGAGGATGTCGGGGGCGAGCGCGGGACTTTCGAGGGGTCAGGTAAGTAAAACGGGGGGGGGGGGGGCTGGGGGGGCCCCAATTGTCAGATGTTTTTTCATCTTAATGCATAGAATGCATTAAGGTGAAAAAACTTTTACTTTACAACCCCTTTAAGGCAGTGGAACTGATTAAATCACCTGTGAAAACTATTGGTAAGCCTGAAAACATGACCTGTTGGGTCGCCTTGAGGACTGGAGTTGAGAAACCCTGGCCTAGAGAATGTACATAGTTTTATATTGCATGGGTGACCTTAAAATGATGCCCCCCCCTCCCCCGAAAAAGGTTCTGCGGACACCCATACCAATATTAGGGACTCCAAATTCAGGATATCCCAGCCCAATATAGAGCTAAATGATACCCTGTTTCCCCGAAAATAAGACCTAGCCTGATTGTTGGTGATGGCTGCAATATGAGCCCTACCCCCCAAATAAGCCCTAGTTAAAGTCCTTGTAGGTCTTATTTTCAGGATAGGGCTTATATTCGGGGAAACAGGGTAGGGCTTATTTGGGGGGTAGGGCTTATATTGCAGCCATCACCGACAATCACGCTAGGTCTTATTTTCGAGGAAACAGGGTAGCAGCATGGTCCCCATAATATAGATTGAGGAGTCCATATGCAAAGAAGATACATTTTATGGCCTTGTAAGAGAAGGTAGTGGCTCCCAGACATATGAGAAGCCTGCTAGAGTCCACCCATACCTAAAAGGTTAGTCCGGGCGGACTGGCCCTATTCATTTATAATAGGTTGAGCCTATGTAGTAGTCTAATTCTGGAAGACGGTCGTTTCAAAGGAAGATACATGTGTATTCCCCTTGAGCAACCTTCTTCCCTATTCTGCAGGAAACATTGTTATCAATTTAAGAGCCACAAACTTTGAAAGGAGAGCAATTAATTAAGCAGCAGACTGACACGTCAGCCGATTCCCTGTTATGTAATCCGCAGGGTATTGGGTGACAGTTGAAGAAAGGGTGACGAGCGTAAAGGTTCTACCTTGTAGCTCCGTGTCTCGTTCTTTTCTGAGAATTAATATTACAACAGCCTGCGGTTAGCAACAGTAAAAACTACTTTCCCTCCAATCTCTCCAAGCACCTTCTGCATTGTGGTTTTGAGTTCACTTGAATTAAGCTTATCCCGCGCTTCAGCCATTGCTCTTCACATAAGCAGAAAACACACAAAAAGCACAGGCATCGCCACAGTGGCCAAGTACGATGCCTGGTCTAATAAAATGACCTGCAACGCGAGGCTATCAGGAGTGCACAGTGTGTGTTCTTTTCTGGGATAACTAGAATATTTTTGTTCCTTGCATACAGTGCTGGGACAGGGTTCTCTGGCACCAAGGGCTAGGATGTCAAAGTGGGCCTTACTCCCCCCCCAAGATCCTTATTTGGTGCTACAAAAGCTAATATGTATTTAAATACATTTTAAAAAAATGGGAATGAAGGTGTTAAAAATTAAATAAAAGCAGCTAAATCTTTAATTACGGATTTTGGGGTTAACTACACATTTTATTCAGCAATTTGCTCCTTTTAAAAATGCTTTAGAATCACATTTTTGGGCCAAATTATATATATTTATTTTTTGCCACTACAAAATAAACAATTACAAAACTTAGCCCCCCTTACCCAATCTCCTTAATTTTGCTGTACAAAAATGAATAAAACGAATATTAATTGAAAATGGGTAAAAAAAAAAAAGGTAAGGGAAGGGAATAAAAGTTTATAAAAATAATAAGGGGTTAATTAAAATTTTACCTACAGATTTTAGGTTTAACAAAATTAATTAGTTGTAGCTCCAAATTTTACTCTGAAGTCTGCCCCTTTTTGAAAAGGCATGTTTTTGGTGCAAAACTTTTTTTTTTTTCTTTGATTTGGCGCTGAAACACAATCACAAATATCAAAAGTTTGGCTCCCGGAGCTCCTTAATTCTGCTCTACAAAAACTAATGCAAATTAGAAATGGAAAAAAAAAAGCTCAGGGAAGGGAATGAAAGGGGTTAATAAAATAAAAAGGGTAGCTACAATTTTAACTGCAAATTTTAGGATTAGAATAATTAAATAAGATGAACTACACGTTTTATTCTGTGATTTGCCCCTTTTAAAAAGTCTTTAAAATGTAAGATTTTTACTGCAAAATTTTTTCTTTTAATTTGGCACTACAAACGCAAATTTCAAAAGTTAACATATTGCCCCTGAACCCATTAATTCTGCTACACAAAAAATAATAACATTTTTTAAAGTTTACATATTGCCCCTGAACCCATTAATTTTGCTACACAAAAAAATAATAACATTTTTTAAAGTTTACATATTGCACCTGAACCCATTCATTCTGCTACACCAAAAAAATATTAACATTTTTAAAGTTTGCATATTGCCCCTGAACCCATTAATTACATAACTTGCCAACATAACATTTTTTAAGGGTAAAAAAAAAAAAAATCTAACAGAAGGGAATGGGAAGTTAATAAAAACAATAATGGTAAAAATGGTTGGTAAGGCAAATGCATTCTCTGCACTAAGGTAAAAAAAAACAAAAAAACACCTTTTGTATACACCCACCCCCCAGCCCCCTGTTATACTTACCTGAGCCTGATCTCAATCCAGGGCTGTGCCTAAAAGAAGACTGCTCTCCTGGCTCTCTCTCCTCACTGGACAGAGAGACAACAGAGGGAGCCATTGGCTCCTGTTGCTGTCAATCAAAGCCAGTGAGCAGAAAGTGGGGGGCTGGGCGAAGCCGCGCTCTGTGTGTCAATGGACCCACAGAGCGCAGCTCAGGATCAAGCCTTTATTAATTGCCCCATAGCGGGTGGCTTACTATGGGGTGCACTCGGCAGGGGGGGAGAAGCCAGGAGTGCTGGCGAGGGACCCCAGGAGAGAAGGATCGGGGGCTGATCTGTGCAAAACCATTGCACAGAGCAGGTAATTGTGACATGTTTACTATTTTTTTAAAAAAAGTTTTAGAATCAATTTAAATATTTAATTACAAATTTTAAGATTACAAAAATGTATTTGGGTTAACTACAGGTTTTATTCTGCATTTTGTCCCTTTTGTAAAAGCTTTAGAATCATGTTCTTGTCACCAAAACATTTTTTTTTAAAATTTGGAGCTACAAACACGAAAAAAACACAAATTTCAAACATCTATATAATCCCTTTCCCCGAGCTCTTTAATTCCGCTGTACAAAAACTAAAACTAAACTAACTAAATTTAATTACAAAGTTAAAAAAATTAATTAACGTTCACTTCAAATTTTATTCAGAATTGCCCCTTTTATTAAGGCACTAGAATTGTGCACCGCAAAAGCTACCACTACTATCAATGTTACTACTACCAAACAGCGGTGGCTGAAGGTATATTTTTTTTGGGGGGGGGGGGCAGCAATCCGTCCGCCGCCACCACCCCCCTGGTTGGTCAGGCGGTGGCTTCATCCTGCGCCTCCTCCTTCCTCCTCCTCGGCAGTCAATAGGATCGCTTCTCCTCTCGGCCAATTGGGTCTCAGGACCCGCTTCCTGAGCCAGGATTGGCCGGGAGGATAATCAGGAAGACAATAGCGAATATTAATTTGCTATTGTCACAAGTACTCTGCACCCCGAGCCCACCCTTTTTATGAAGCCAATTAGAGCACCTAATCATGTGCTTCTAAAAAAAAAAAAACCCTATTGGAATCCATGTGTCCGGTGTCCTGCATGTAGATTAGGGGCCGGGCGCATGGATTGGGGGGGCGACGCCCCTGCGCTCCATATGGACGGTTACCAACACAATTATTACTTTTACTATTGTTTGTACTGCTACTACTACCAGCACCACTGGTACTTTTACTACTAACGCCACCACCACAACCACTTGTTTTGCTACTGCTGTCACTAACTACCCTTACTGATACTACTACTTCTACAGCCTTTAATATTACTTCTACGACTTTCTACAATTGGTAATTCTACAACAAGTACAGCTACAGCTATTATTGTTAATGTTACTTTTACTACCAAAACTACTAGCTCTATCACTTTCACTCTTTCATTACTGCTACTATTAGCACTAATACTTCCTTCACAACCACTGCTACTATCAGCACTGCTACTAATTAATAATCACAATTAATAATGCAAGCACTGCACCAGTAATAGTACTTTTACTACCACAACTACCAATAAAAATAGTATTTCCACTGCTACTTCTATCATCCTAATTGATCCTTCTGTTACTAATACTGCCTCCATTCAGTTCTGCTAATTCTATCACTGCTGCTAACACTGCTGTTACCAATACTACAATCAATACTATTGTCTACACTACTACTGCTACTATCTGCACTGCTACTATCACCACAACCACCACAGCTTATAATGCTAGCACTGAAAAATCTACTACTAGTTACTACTAGTACCACTGCTACTACTATGACCATCAGCATTAGTGCTTTTAATATCACAGTTACCACCACAATTACCGTATATACTCGAGTATAAGTCGATCCGAGTATAAGTCGAGGCCCTAATTTACCACAAAAAAATGGGAAAAACTTAGTGACCCGAGTATAAGACGAGGGTGAGAAATGCACAGCTACTGAAGGTGGAAAAGAGGGTCAACAATGCCCAACAATTGCAGCCTCACTTTGCCCATTTGCAGCCATAGGTCCCCCGAACTTCAAACTTTGTAGTTAAGGGTTCCTAGATGCCCCCTAGCTGCAGCCAAAATTTGGGGTCTCTGAACCCAAAGGGTCCCGAAATGACATTGCTGCAGATGGACACAGTTGACCAACTTTGGGGCCCCTATCTCAGGGCCACTTAGTAGTAGGAACCCCAAATTTGGTGTGCAAACCCAGTGGAACTAGCACCATAAAATATCCAAAGCTGGGGTTTCTGACACCAAGTGGCCCCAAGATACAGTTCCCCAAATATTGGTTTAGAAAATGTCAAGCACTTTTCTGCAGCAGAGAATGACATTTTCTGAACCGATTTTGGGGCCCCGTATCTCGGAGCCACTTGGTGCTAGGAACCCCAGCTGGATATGTTGTGGCACCAGTGCCACTGGGTTTGCACACCAAATTTGGGGTTCCTAGCACAAAGTGACCCTGAGATACGGGGCCCCAATTTCGGTTTGGAAAATGACATTTTTTGCTGCAGAAAAGTGCTTGACTCGAGTATAAGTCGAGGGGGGCACTTTCAGCACAAAAAAATGTGCTGAAAAACTCGACTTATACTCGAGTATATACGGTAATACTTTTACCACTGTTACTGCCATTACTCCTAGGGTTGCCACCTCATCCCTTTAAACCCGACCACATATGAATTACACAGGTTCTGAGGCAAATTTAATGCAGATAAGGCACCAAGTGAGTTTAATTACCACCTTAATCAGCCACAGAACCTGTGTAATTAATATGCGTTCGGGTTTAAAGGAATGAGGTGGCAACTCTAATTACTACTACTACTACTACTACTATACTGCTACCATCACCACTGATGTGTCTATTACTAAAACCACAACCCCTAGTTCTGCTACTACTAGTACTATTGTTACTGCCACCATTAACACTGCTACTACTCTTCACCCAGGACTGCCAACAGTCTAGAACAGTGTTTCTCAACTCCAGTCCTCAAGACGCCCCAACAGGTCATGTTTTCAGGATTTCCCTCAGATGAAACAGCTGTGGTAATTACTAAGGCAGTGAAACTGATCAAATCACCTGTGCAAAATAATGGAAGGCCTGAAAACATGACCTGTTGGGGCGCCTTGAGGACTGGAGTTGAGAAACACTGCTCTAGAAGTTTAAGGCCATCCATAGCGTCTGTAAAAAAATGTCCCAAAAAATTCTTCTCCATTTGAATTGAAAATGCATTTGGCGATGGCCAGCCAAATTGTAAGGAACGTTTTTTTTATATCACACAGCTCTCCATGGGGTTATGTTATATCATTAACAAAATGTTACTCATAAAGGACCGTTGCCAAATATTGGATCATGCGAACCTTTGTAGCAGTTTGGTTGCGATGTGTCTGTAATTTTTTTGGAAAAGCAAAATACATTTTGGATGTCTACCTTGGCATTGCCACTGCTATAATTACTTCTACCATCATTAATAAATTCAATTATGCAAACTAGATTTACCTCTGCTTGGCTTATGCATAAACCTCTTCTCCAAGAAGAAGAAGAATTTCCATTCCCCTCCACTCCCTGTACGTAATTTATATTTTATATTTTAAAACAAATCTACCTACATAACCCCAATGACTTACCTAAAACTCTACTCTCATGACATGCCAGGTCTTGGGTCTTCTTTCTTTTGTGTCAATGGAGGGTCTGGTCTACAGTGCCACCATCATGACTGCCCATTGGCTGTTGGCTGTTGGAAGAGTCCATTGCTAGGTCCTCACAGGTTCCTGAAGCCTTCCATTGTGAAGTAATGACAAAGGGTGGACACAAGACTGGCTGGCTGAGCAGTGATAAGCACAGAGAAGAACTTACAGTCACTGTTCACTTCTATCGGAAGAGGTGCACCAAGGGAGAGCAGATTCAGGTGAGTCTTTTAGGCTAATAAATAAGAGAAGCCTTGTGAGCTGCCACACTAAACCTAAAATAACCTAAATTAACCTAAAAGAAATATAACTATAATCAGCTGCCCGCACTTCCCACACTTCCCCAAAATGTGATAATACAATATATATTACACACTGTGCAGCACTAATATGCTTCAAATAAATACTAATACAAATATATAAAACCTATAAAAAGACTATATACAGGCATACCCCACTTAGTAAATAAACCCCACTGTGTACTTGCCTAGGGGGGTATACAGGGGTATGCCTGTATAGCATAAATATATAAACCGTGACATCCTATAGAAAATATATAAATAAAGTGCTTGTGCTCCGTGAGTCACACTCAGTCACATCTGGCCTTCACTGAAGTCTGCATTAAGATACAAGTCCAATTTTGAGCATCTCCTGCAACAGAAGTTTAAATTTTGGTGAGATACTTCTAAAGGGAAGACATATCTAAGGGGATGCAGACCCGACCACTTTCCTAAATTGGAAACATACGAGTGCAGCAGCTGATTGATAATTATAAAACCACTCCTATTCCGATTCCTTTTGCACATAGACACAGACAAACACATAGCTATTTCTTCAGAAGAGCAAAAGGTAGGAATCTGCAACAAAGTTTGTTAAAATCCTTGTAATGTACATAGATCACCCAGAGGGGAATGTTTTTTTTCTCTCAACAACAGTCAAGTTACTATTTAGGGCAAATAGCATTGCATTGTTTGTTTTTTAAATCAAGCAGAGAGGCTGCAGTGAAGAATACAGAGAGTAGTGGTTAATGATTCTTACTCTGAACGGTCTAAGTTTATCAGTGGTGTACCCCCAAGGTTGAGTGTTGGGACCAGGCCCGGACTGGGACAAAAAATAGGCCCGGGCATTTTGGATTGAGCAGCCCATGACATGTTAACTGGCCCCTTCCCCACTCTCCACCCTGAGAGATCCCCTGAGAGAGGGGAGGGGGGAACCCAGCAGAGGTGTGGAGGGGGGGGTGCGACAAGGAAAGAGCATGGGGGTTGGAGAGCACAGGGAAGAACCTTGAGAACATGGGGTGGGGCGAGAGCACAGGGGAGAGGCAGAGAACACAGGGAGGAAGAGGAGAGCACAGGGGGGCAGCGGAGAGCATGGGGGGAGGTGGAGAGCCCAGGGAGGACAATGGAGAGCATGGGGGATGTGGACAGCACAGGAGGGCTGGCGGAGAGCATGGGGTGATGGGAAGACCGGAAGAGCACAGGGGGTAGTGGCGGAGAGCATAGGGGGAGGTGGAGAGCATGGGGGGAGCAACGGAGAGCATGGGGAATGTGAAGAGCACAGGGGGAAGCGGAGAGCGTGGGGGTAATGTGGAGAGCACGGGGGGGGGGGTGGCAGAGAGCACGGGGGTGGCAGAGAGCATTGGGGAGGTGGACAGCATGGGGGGAGGTGGACAGCATGGGGGGGAGGTGGAGAGCATGGGGGGGAGGTTGAGAGTTTGAGGGGGTGGCAGAGAGCATGGGGGGGAGGTGGAGCGTATGGGGGGAAGGTGGAGAGTATGGGGGGTGGCAGAGAGCATGGAGGGAGGTGGAAAGCATCGGGGGGGAGGTGGAGAGTATGGGGGGGTGGCAGAGAGCATGGGGGGAGGTGGAGACTATGAGGGGGTGGCAGAGAGCATGGGGGGGAGGTGGAGCGTATGGGGGGAGGTGGAGAGTATGGGGGAGGTGGAGAGTATGGGGGGGTGGCAGAGAGCATGGGGGGGTGGCAGAGAGCATGGGGGGAGGTGGAGACTATGAGGGGGTGGCAGAGAGCATGGGGGGGAGGTGGAGCTTATGGGGGGAGGTGGAGAGCATGGGGGGTGGCGGAGAGCATGGGGGGTGGCAGAGAGCATGGGGGGTGGCAGAGAGCATGGGGGGGAGGTGGAGAGCATGGGGGGGAGGTGGAGAGCATGGGGGGGAGGTGGAGAGCATGGGGGGGAGGTGGAGACTATGAGGGGGTGGCAGAGAGCATGGGGGGAGGTGGAGCGTATGGGGGGAGGTGGAGCGTATGGGGGGTAGGTGGAGCGTATGGGGGGTAGGTGGAGCGTATGGGGGGTGGCAGAGAGCATGGGGGAAGGTGGAGAGCATGGGGGAAGGTGGAGACTATGAGGGGGTGGCAGAGAGCATTGGGGGGAGGTGGAGCGTATGGGGGGAGGTGGAGAGCATGGGGGGAGGTGGAGAGCATGGGGGGAGCAACGGAGAGCATGGGGAATGTGAAGAGCACAGGGGGAAGCGGAGAGCGTGGGGGTAATGTGGAGAGCACGGGGGGTGGCAGAGAGCACGGGGGGTGGCAGAGAGCATTGGAGAGGTGGAGAGCATGGGGGGGAGGTGGACAGCATGGGGGGAGGTGGAGAGCATGGGGGGGAGGTGGAGAGCATGGGGGGGAGGTGGAGAGTATGGGGGAGGTGGAGAGTTTGAGGGGGTGGCAGAGAGCATGGGGGGAGGTGGAGCGTATGGGGGGAAGGTGGAGAGTATGGGGGGGTGGCAGAGAGCATGGAGGGAGGTGGAGAGCATCGGGGGGAGGTGGAGAGTATGGGGGGTGGCAGAGAGCATGGGGGGAGGTGGAGACTATGAGGGGGTGGCAGAGAGCATGGGGGGAGGTGGAGCGTATGGGGGGAGGTGGAGAGTATGGGGGGGTGGCAGAGAGCATGGGGGGAGGTGGAGACTATGAGGGGGTGGCAGAAAGCATGGGGGGTCGGTGGAGCGTATGGGGGGAGGTGGAGAGCATGGGGGGTGGCAGAGAGCTTGGGGGGTGGCAGAGAGCATGGGGGGGAGGTGGAGAGCATGGGGGGGAGGTGGAGATTATGAGGGGGTGGCAGAGAGCATGGGGGGAGGTGGAGCGTATGGGGGGAGGTGGAGCGTATGGGGGGAGGTGGAGCGTATGGGGGGTAGGTGGAGCGTATGGGGGGTGGCAGAGAGCATGGGGGAAGGTGGAGAGCATGGGGGAAGGTGGAGACTATGAGGGGGTGGCAGAGAGCATGGGGGGGAGGTGGAGCGTATGGGGGGAGGTGGAGAGTATGGGGGGGTAGGTGGAGCGTATGGGGGGAGGTGGAGAGTATAGGGGGTGGTAGAGAGCATGGGGGGTGGCAGAGAGCATGGGGGGTGGCAGAGAGCATGGGGGGTGGCAGAGAGCATGGGGGGCGGCAGAGAGCATGGGGGGCGGCAGAGAGCATGGGGGGGAGGTGGAGCGTATGGTGGGAAGGTGGAGTGTATGGGGGGAAGGTGGAGCGTATGGGGGGAGGTGGAGAGTATGGGGGGTGGCAGAGAGCATGGGGGAAGGTGGAGACTATGAGGGGGTGGCAGAGAGCATGGGGGGAGGTGGAGCGTATGGGGGGTGGCAGAGAGCATGGGGGGAAGGTGGAGAGCATGGGGGGTGGCAGAGAGCATGGGGGGTGGCAGAGAGCATGGGGGGTGGCAGAGAGTATGGGGGGTGGCAGAGAGTATGGGGGTGGCGGAGAGCATGGGGGGTGGCGGAGAGCATGGGGGGTGGCGGAGAGCATGGGGGGTGGCTGAGAGCATGTGGGGTGGCGGAGAGCATGTGGGGTGGCGGAGAGCATGGGGGGGTGGCAGAGAGCATGGGGGTGGCAGAGAGCATGGGGGGAGGCGGAGAGTATGGGGGTGGCAGAGAGCATGGGGGGAGGTGGAGAGTATGGGTGGCAGAGAGCATGGGGGGTGGCGGAGAGCATGTGGGGTGGCAGAGAGCATGGGGGGAGGTGGAGAGTATGGGTGGCAGAGAGCATGGGGGGAGGTGGAGAGCATGGGGGGTGGCAGAGAGCATGGGGGTGGCAGAGAGCATGGGGGGGAGGTGGAGAGCATGTGGGGTGGCAGAGAGCATGGGGGGGAGGTGGAGAGCATGTGGGGTGGCAGAGAGCATGGGGGGGGGCAGAGAGCATGGGGGGAGGTGGAGAGTATGAGGGGGTGGCAGAGAGCATGGGGGGAGGCGGAGAGTATGGGGGTGGCAGAAAGCATGGGGGGTGGCAGAGAGCATGGGGGGAGGTGGAGAGTATGGGTGGCAGAGAGCATGGGGGAGGTGGAGAGTATTGGGGGGAGGTGGAGAGTATGGGGGGTGGCGGAGAGCATGGGGGGTGGCGGAGAGCATGGGGGGAGGCGGAGAGCATGGGGGAGGCAGAGAGCATGGGGGGAGGTGGAGAGCATGGGGGGTGGCGGAGAGCATGGGGGGTGGCGGAGAGCATGGGGGGTGGCAGACAGCATGGGGGGTGGCAGAGTGCATGGGGGGTGGCAGACAGCATGGGGGGTGGCAGAGAGCATGGGGGGTGGCAGAGTGCATGGGGGGTGGCAGACAGCATGGGGGGTGGCAGACAGCATGGGGGTGGCAGACAGCATGGGGGGTGGCAGACAGCATGGGGGGTGGCAGAGAGCATGGGGGGAGGCAGACAGCATGGGGGGTGGCAGAGAGCATGGGGGGAGGTGGAGAGTATGGGGGGTGGCAGAGAGCATGGGGGTGATGTGGAGAGCACGGGGTTGGCAGAGAGTATGGGTGCGGTGGAGAGCCCTGCGGGAGCAGCAGAGAGAAGCAGGATAGGAGGATCGGTGGGGGTGGCTACATATAGAAGAATCATTTTCTCCATCTTCCTCCTGCAGTCTCGGAATGCCTGCTTCTCCTCTACCTCTCACAGGCATTCCGATACTGCAGGAGGAAGATGGAGAAAATAATTGTTCTATATGTAGCCACCCCCACCGATCCTCCTATCTAGTTCACAGGGGAGGCTGAACTTACGTTTTCTGTTCCGGCACCTCTCGACATAACACCGGCTCCAAGGTGTCTGCTCTGGCTCCTCCCCCCGGCACTGACGGCTGACCTATACGTGCGGCCGTGCAGCCGTGGTGAGGCCGAAGGCGTCTCATTTAGCTCCTCCCCCCGGCGCCGATGGCTGAGCTCCGGGCAGCCGCGGAGAGGCTGGATGAGCGGCACAAGCTCAAGCCTCGGGCCATGCAAGGACTTGCAGCCTGGCGGCCCCAGCGGCCGCGGCCCACCGGGCAAATGCCCGGTTTGCCCTATGGCCAATCCGGGCCTGGTTGGGACCCCTCATTTTTAATACCTTTATAAATGATATTGGGTCTGGGATTAAAAGTATCATTTCTGTCTTTGCAGATGACACCAAACTATGGAGTGGAATAACGTTCTCACAGGATGTCTCCAATTTACAAGCCGACCTCAATGCACTGTCTAATTGGGCAATTAGGTGACAAATGAGGTTTAAAGTTGATAAATGTAAAGTTATGCACTTGGGGGCTAAGAATATGCATGCATCATACATACTAGGGGGAGTACAACTGGGGGAATCCATAGTGGTGAAGGATCTGGGGGTTTTGGTAGATCATAAGCTCAATAATAGCATGCAATGCCAAGCTGTGGTTTCCAAAGCGAGCCAAGTCCTTTCTTGTATTAGGAGAGGTATGGACTCCAGAGAGAGAGATATCATTTTGCCCCCCTGTACAAATAATTAGTAAGACCTCATCAGTTTTGGGCACCAGTTCTCAAAAAGGATATCGGGGAACTGGAGAAAGTGCAGAGAAGGGCAACCAAACTGATAAGAGGCATGGAGGAGCTCAGCTATGAGGAAAGATTAGAGGAACTGAATGTATTCTCTCTTGAGAAGAGGAGATTAGGGGGGGATATGATCAACATGTATAAATATATAAGGGGTCCATATTGTGAACTTGGTGTTGAGTTATTCACTTTAAGGTCATCACAGAGGACAAGGGAGCACTCTTTACGTCTAGAGGAAAAGAGATTTATTCTCCAAATACGGAAGGGTTTTTTCACAGTAAGAGCTGTGAAAATGTAGAAAAGACTCCCTCCAGAGGTGGTTCTGGTCAGCGCAGTAAATTGCTTTAAGAAAGGCCTGGATTCTTTCATAAATGTACATAATATAACTGTATACTGACATTTATAGGTAAAGTTGATCCAGGGAAAATCCGATTGCCTCTCTGGGGATCAGGAAGGAATTTTTTCCCCTGCTGTAGAAAATTGGATCATGCTTTTCTGGGTTTTTTTTTTTCGCCTTCTTCTGGATCAACTGTGGGTGAAGGTTTGTGTATATGGGATTGTATTATTATTTTGTGGTTGAACTAGATGGACTTGTGTCTTTTTTTCAACTTGACTAACTATGTATCTATGTATCAGTTACTGTGAGGCACATGTGGCCCCTGGACCACTGTTTATAGATTGCTGAAGCAAACAAGTAAAATAATAAAGAAAAATATCTTATGTGGGTTTATCTCGTATAGAATATCAGTTTTGCCTTTCTTCAGGAGGAGATGAGAAGTAACGGCCTGGCGTCAGCTAGACCCTGAGGAGCATTTGAAGAGAATGTGAAGAGGTAAACGTCCTTCAATATGGGAACTGTATATAAAACGTTTCAGGCGGCTGCAAAGCTTTTCCCCGTTCTGTGTTGTAATGGAAAGCGAAGCTCATAATAACATTTCATGTCACATGGCTTCCTGTAAAGCGTTCTCCGCAGGTGAAATCAGGACTCCGGAGCGATGCAGTGATGTGCTCTCATGCAGCCAGATGACATGTCCACTTATACTAATCAAGAGGAGAGACCAAATAAGAACTGATTGCTTACATTCCAGGCAGTCTTCAATTTGGTTATTACAGATACTGTAACATTTCACAATTCTTAAAGAGAATGGATAGTGTTTTTCCATATATTTTTATTTTTAAATTTATATATTACAATTAAAAGAAATAAAAACTTTTTGGATTGTTTATTTATTTTTTATTCAGATTTGGTAACTGTAAAAGATTCAGTTCAAATAAACCTTTGTTAAAAATAATCCCAACCATAGGCGTCGCCAGGGGGTGGCTATCGAGGCTGTAGCCCCGAATCTGGAGCCCATAGCCCCGAGTCTCAGCGGATTGCGGCTGCGGCGGGTGGGCGGGCGAATTCGCGCTGCGTTATTGGTTGAGGAGAGAGACGAGCGGGCGGACGAGCAGAGATGACATCATCTCTTTCCGCACGCTCCACGTCACCACTCTTCCACCCTCACAGCCGGGCCACTTCAATGTGGGAGGTGCGGCAGGGAGAAGAGAGATGACATCATCTCTCACTGCCCGCCACACATCAGCGCTCTTCCGCCCTCACAGCGTGGGCCTCTTCAATATCGGAGGTGCGGCGGGGAGCAGAGAGATTACATCATCTCTCACTGCCCGCCCCCGCATCTCCGCTATCCTGCCCTCACTAAATGGACCAGTGCTGCCAGCCTGCCACCAATGCAGCGACAATGCACATTTGGTGGCACTGGCTGGCATGGCAAGTGACAACCCACATATAGTGGCAAGTGACGTGGCAAATGACAATCTGTTAATGGTGGCAGGTGATATTGCAAGTGACAATCTGCAGATGGTGGCAAGTGACAATCTGCAAATGGTGGCAGGTGACGTGGCAAGTGACAATCTGCATCAGATGGCAGGTGACGTGGCAAGTGACAATCTGCAAATGGTGGCAGGTGATATTGCAAGTGACAATCTGCAAATGGTGGCAGGTTACGTGGCAAGTGACAATCTGCATCAGGTGGCAGGTGATGTGGCAAGTGACAATCTGCAAATGGTGGCAAGTAACAATCCACATCTAGTGGCAGGTGACGGTGGCAAGTTAAAAAGCTTCATCTGGTGACAGGCCACGGTGGCAAGTGACATGCTGCATCTGGTGGCAGGAGATGTGGCAAGTGACACGCCCAGGGCTCCCACTGATTCTGCATTATGGTAAGTTGAACCACTTCATTATATGTTAGAATGTAACAATAGAAACAATGCGCTTGGATCACCCTGACACCATAACAACCATGGTGCCAGATGATTGAAATGACAACACCAGCCTTTACCCGCAAAAAATTGCTTGCCACCGGCGACCCCCCCCCCCCCCGCCCTGCAAAAAGGTTGGTGACCGCAGCTATGGGCTCTAGCCCCAGATCTTTTGCAGACCTAGCAACACCCCTGATCCCAACCCTATTCCCAAGCAGCTGGAAAGGTTCTTATCCCCCTGGATAATATCAATACCTAAAACATCAAACTGAAACTGGAAAAAGTGCAGCTCTGCAGAGAAACCAATCAGCTTCCAGGTTTTTTTTTTCTGTTAATCACTTCAGCCCCAGAAGATTTACCCCCTTAATGACCAGGCCATTTTTTGTGATACGTCACTGCGTTGCTTTAACTGACAATTGCGCTGTCGTGCGACGTTGTACCCAAACAAAATTGACGTCCTTTTTTGCTCACAAATAGAGCTTTTTTTTGGTGGCATTTGATCACCTCTGCGGTTTTTATTTTCTGCACTATAAACAAAACAAGACCGACAATATTTTTTTACTTTTTGCTATAATAAATATCCCCCAAAAAAACAAAAAATAAAAACAAATTTCTTCATCAGTTTAGGCCAATATGTATTCTTCTACATATTTTTGGTAAAAAAAATTGGCAATAAGCTTACATTGATTTGGTTTGCGCAAAAGTTATAGCGTCTACAAAATAGGGGATATATTTATTTTATTATCATTTTTTTTTTACTAGTAATGGTGGTGATCAGCGATTTTTAGCGGGTCTGCGACCTTTTTTTTGAGGCCACTGACATTTATACGGCGATCAGTGCTATAAAAGTGCACTAATTACTTTATAAATGACACTGGCAGGGAAGGGGTTAACACTAGGGGGCGATTAAGGGATTAAACGTGTCCTAGGAGGTGTTTCTAACTGTGGGGGAAGGGGACTGACTGGGAGTAGAGAGAGATCGCTGTTACTAATCACTAGGAACAGACGATCACTCTCTACTCCCCTGACAGAACGGGGATCGGTTTGTTGACGTTGACAGATCCCGTGCTGGTTTTCTGTGGAGCGATCGCGGGTGGCCGGCAGACATTGCAGTTGCCGGCCACGCGCATTGGCTCACCCGCCGTGCAGCGGCCACGCGCGCACCTGCAATAGCTATTAAAGGGACCGAGGTACAGCTACGGGGATTTGTGGGATCGAGCCGACCTGCCGCTGTATAATGACGGCGGCTGGTCGGCAAGCGGTTAAAGCTTAATTGAACAAACTGAAGTTAAAAGCTAATTGGCTACCATGCAGAGCGGCACCAGATTTTGCACTCTCCAGTTTTAATAAATCAACCCCTGCATCCTTAGGCGCCATGCACACAGGACGTTCTGAAACGTCTTTCTGGACGTTGGACTGCTGGCAGGAAAACGCTGCTGTAAAAACGCGCGTTTATCAGCATTTTTTAATAGTGTTCATCAGCATTTTTGGGCGTTTTTGTCAATTTACACCAAGAACACTTTCAACTCTGCAATCTCAAAAATGCTAATGCTGATAAGCGTGCGTTTTTCATTGTTTTTCAGCTTTAGGGGTTTTTTGTGGTCAGAAGGACTGCTTTTGAACGCGATTTTAGGGCGTTCTGACAACAGCCCATAAACTCCTTTGATGATAACCGTCAAAAAACGTCCATGTGTGTATGGACACAAAAGATAACATAGAAGGAAGTTTAAGGGCTGTTTTAAAAAACGCCCAAACTCCCAAAAACGTGAGTTTATCAGCTTCAGTGTGCGTGAGGCCTTAAAGTGCAACTCCACTTTCATGAGAAAAAAAATGATCAAATTCAAATAAATAATCCGGCTATACAATTGCGATACAAGTCATATTGTAATTGAATGTTAATAAAATGACCTATTCTTTTCAATCTGCAGAGCTGTAATTTTCTGCAAAATGCAATATGGCTACCTGGAGGTGTTCTGTACACAGATGGTATACAGAACGCCCCCCCAGATACAGTATCTCACAAAAGTGAGTACACCCCTCACATTTTTGAAAATATTATATTATATCTTTTCATGTGACAACACTGAAGAAATGACACTTTGCTACAATGACAAGTAGTGAGTGTACAGCTTGTATAACAGTGTACATTTGCTGTCCCCTCAATATAACTTAACACACAGCCATTAATGTCTAAACCGCTGGCAACAAAAGTGAGTACACCCCTAAGTGAAAATGTCCAAATTGGGCTCCAATTAGCCATTTTCCCTCCCAGTGTCATGTGACTTGTTATTTAGTCTCAGGTGTGAATGTGGAGCAGGTGTGTTAAATTTGGTGTTATCACTCTCACTCTCTCATACTGGTCACTGGAAGTTCAACATGACACCTCATGCAAAGAACTCTCTGAGGATCTGAAAAAAAGAATTGTTGCTCTATATAAAGATGGCCTAGGCTATAAGAAGATTGCCAAGACCCTGAAACTGAGCTGTAGCACGGTGGCCAAGACCATACAGCGGTTTAACAGAACAGGTTCCACTCAGAACAGGCCTCGCCATGGTCGACCAAAGAAGTTGAGTGCACGTGCTCAGTGTCATATCCAGAGGTTGTCTTTGGGAAATAGACGTATGAGTGCTGCCAGCATTGCTGCAGAGGTTGAAGGGGTGGGGGGTCAGCCTGTCAGTGCTCAGACCATATGCCGCACACTGCATCAAATTGGTCTGCATGGCTGTCATCCCAGAAGGAAGCCTCTTCTAAAGATGATACACAAGAAAGCCCACAAACACTTTGCTGAAGACAAGCAGACTAAGGATATGGAATACTGGAACCATGTCCTGTGGTCTGATGAGACCAAGATAAACGTATTTGGTTCAGATGGTGTCAGCGTGTGTGGCGGCAACCAGGTGAGGAGTACAAAGACAAGTGTGTCTTGCCTACAGTCAAGCATGAAGGTGGGGGTGTCATGGTCTGCCGGCACTGGGGAGCTACAATTCATTGAGGGAACCATGAATGCCAACATGTAATGTGACATACTGAAGCAGAGCATGATCCCCTCCCTTCAGAGACTGGGCCACAGGGCAGTATTGCAACATGATAACGACCCCAAACACACCTCCAAGATGACCACTGCCTTGTTAAAGAAGTTGAGGGTAAAGGTGATGGACTGGCCAAGCATGTCTCCAGACCTAAACCCTATTGAGCATCTGTGGGACATCCTCAAACAGAAGGTGGAGGAGAGCAAGGTCTCTAACATCCACCAGCTCTGTGATGTCGTCATGGAGGAGTGGAAGAGGACTCCAGTGGTAACCTGTGAAGCTCTGGTGAACTCCATGCCTAAGACGGTTAAAGCAGTGCTGGAAAATAATGGTGGCCACACAAAATATTGACACTATGGGCCCAATTTGTACATTTTCACTTAGGGGTGTACTCACTTTTGTTGCCAGTGGTTTAGACATTAATGGCTGTGTGTTGAGTTATTTTGAGGGGACAGCAAATTTACACTGTTATACAAGCTGTACACATTTACTACTTTACATTGTAGCAAAGTGTCATTTCTTCAGTGTTGTCACATGAAAAGATAGAAAAAATTATTTACAAAAATGTGAGGGATGTACTCACTTTTGTGAGATACTGTATGTCATTTCCTGCTTGTGTGATTGGCTCACTGATTTTCCCAGAAGTCTGCACTAGGATACAAATTTGATTTTAACCTCTTCGCCTCCCGGCCCTTTAAGGGGTTTAAGATGACGGTGGCGGGGTTTATGGTCATGTGATCGCCGTGATTGGCTGACACAGCCGTCACATGATCGGAAAGCTCCGGATCGCTCCTTGCGATGCATTAGCCGCCGGTAACTGTGCATGGAGCACGCAGGGAACGCGCTCTCAGCACAGCTGTTTTTGCAATATTGCACGCAAATATGCAGCCTCTTGGCTCCGGGGCCCACCCACCGAGAGGCTGCATATTTGCGTGCGCTCCGCGCCAAGGTGTTGAGCTCCTGCAACACAAATGCCATTTTTGGTATAATACTCTCGAAGGGAAATCACATCTAAAGGGATGCAGACCCTGCCACTTTCCTCATTAGAGCCCTGCAGGTGCAGCAGATGATTGATAATTATAAAACCACTCCCATACAGATTCACTCATGGACACAAACAAACAAAGTGCTATTCTTCCAGAATAACAAAAGGTAGGAATCTGCAAACAAAGTTTGTTAAAACCCTTGTAATGTACATAGATCACCCAGAGGGTGGATGCACATACAAGGCCTCTCTGCGTGTGGGCCTTCATATATGCGGCCCTGTGTAAACCGCTTATTGTGCTATGAGCGCGCTCCCAGCACGGCAGCTCCGTGCTGGGAGCTCCCATTGCATACCAGCGATCAGAAGCTTTCTGATCATGTGACAGCCAATCACAGCGGTCACATGACCTGAATGTCCGCCTCTTGGTGTTTAGAACCCTTAAAGGGCCTGGAGGTGGCCGGCGGGAAGGGGTTACAAAACACTCACGGCTTATTTTAGATGGATGAGATTTTTTATGAACAAACCACTAGATTACATAGAGTGCAATTTGTGGTAAAAACCTGAAAAATGAAGAAAAAACTATTTATCAATAATACACATAAATAAGATTAAAATAATAAAATTCATGGCATGCCATCTTATAAAACAATCTGTGAAAGATTCAATTTATGATAAATAAATACACATACTGTAAATACACAATTCTTCAGATAATCCCCACTTCTTATGTGAGAACCAGGAGTGAGGTTAAATTAAAAAAAAAAGAAAAAAAAAAAAAAAAAAGCAGATCACATACATAGGTCAAATAAAAAAGAAAAGTCCCCAAAGGCAGCCAACATCTGGGTGAGATAGATACAGATACATACTCTATCAGTTGGGTAGGCTCTTTACTATAAATAGATCCCACAAAGAGACCATATAGCTCCTTGCTGCCCTGCAGCACCATCCATACTCTGGCCACAGAAATCCACCTTACGAATCCTGGATGGATGTGATCAGCAAAGACCACTATAGTGAAGTACTGTCTACAACCGCTTCTGTTTAAGCAATAGTAATTACAATATATGTAAAGACAGCAGCAAAGTACAGAGGTATGCACCGCCAGATCTCCCACCGGCGTGCGTGATGACGTCACGTGTTCAGCCCCCCCACCCAGGATAACAGCACTCCTGCTCAGCTGTCATTTGTCTATAGGCCAGGTGGGAGGTGGTAAATGATGTATTAATAAAGATAGAGCTGTTTTAATTTATGTGTAGCCTCTTAGGTAGGTTGCTAGGGTGATAGGTACATATAGTTCTTTTTTGCTCCTCTGTAATCATTGTTCAGCTGTTGATTTATTTGGGCTGTTTTAGATCTCATGGGCTGTATGTGTGATCCCCCGCCTTCAAGAGGCTTCAGGAACATAGGGGGCTGGGAAAGTCAAATGGGCAGCTTGAATATTTCTTGTGCTGCAACCAATCCCTTTGGTAGGTGTGCCCAGCAGGTGGCTGGAGGAGAACATAAATAGTCTGGGGGTCTGAGACAGCCCTGTTCTTGTCCTGCTGAATAATTTCACAGCCGCAGGGGCTACTGCCCCTTTGAGGCAATTTAGCTGGTGTCCGCTGATGTTCATTGAGGTTCCAGCTACAGTATAGCAGAGCTGGGGGGGCCTATTCCAAATTACTTTTGGAACCAACTAAGCAGTTTCACATAAGGATCTGGTCTAGAGAAATCTCTGAAGAGTGCCTAGTGGAGCGTGTAACCCTTTGTAACCCTAACATTACTACTAACACAATATACAGGGATATCGGAAGTGGTAGAGACATAACATGCCATCCAGGAAACACTAAAATTATCCCTGACAGTGGGGCTGCGCCCACCTTGCTTGGGTTAATTGCTCATTCAAAATGTTTGTTACCCCAAAACTTCACATTCCCGATATGTGGCTGCTGTACCATGTACTTGTATGAGAAAGTCCCCTGTTCTCTTTGTATTGCTTCCTTTGTGTGAAATCCCTGGTGTTCCTGCCAGTCCCCTTGCTTTCCTATTAAAAACTGACCACACTAAGCAGGAGAACGCACTGTGATTAGTTCTCAAGCTGTGCTGGGAACTCAGGCTGCTCTCCTCCAATGATCAGACTCGTCCGGACACTCCCCCGCTGTACAGCCATTCACTGGGAAGCTCAGTGCGCTGCTGCTTATCCTCCCCAGCTCTTATGCAGCTGAGAACAGAGGGAAGGTGATCACTTATAAAAAAGGGGAAAATTTATTTATAATTTTTTTTTTAATATCTATACAAAATTGTTTTGCCTTTCAAATCTATATTAAACAGAATGAGTTGCTTTAGAAGGTGATCATTTACAATCACTTTAAGTTCAGGGGACAGAGAAAAGAAAATTTACCATCCGAATCCTCTGCTCACCTGCTCTGCTAGATCGGTTCCTGAAGCCCCCCTCAAACACCCACTCCAGCGTCTAAAGGCCATCAAGACCAGGCCAATGGACAGTCTACCACCGGAGCGTGTGTGTGTGTGTGTGTGTGGGGGGGGGAGCGCCGCCTGCTGGGGGAGTGGAAAAGCGCTTACCCTCTTGCTTAGACAAGCCCAGCAAGTAACCCTTGCAGTGTGAACACAGCCCCACTGTCAGGTACAATTTTAAAGTATCCCGGAGTAGGATTTTAACATTTACATAAGCCTATCAGCCTATATTATGCTGTTTTACTTTTAAGTATTAAAAAGTAGATAAAAAAAAACTAAACTCCCTGTAAACATATTTTTTGTAACATATAATTACTCAACAGAGTTATGATTTCAATTCTCTCTCAGTGTGATCCTGTGATGTATAAGTCAATGACTTTTGACTTTGTTTTCATGTGGCATTTTTTATTGCTGAACTATTGTTATTTCCTCAGGGGGGGACAAATGAGGTTTTTGCAGCTCATCACGACCGGATGCGTTTTCCCCTATTCTGGCTGCAAAAAGGAAGTTAGAAATGTGAACACAAAGTACAGTTTTAAAATAAGGAAGTTTCATTAAAAAAAAAAAATGCCTTCACAAGAATGAAACGGTTTATTCAAACTTCCCAAACCTCAGAAAGGATTGTACAGTACGCTGTGTTCTGTCCGATAATTTATTAAATGGTTTTCAGTAAATTGCATCATTTAATATAGCAAGTAATAACATGTTGAGTGAGTAGGTGGAAAAATGGATCTAACCCAAAGTTACATGATCAGCAAAAAATATAATGCCGCGTACACACGGTCGGACTTTTCAGCTACAAAAGTCCGACAGCCTGTCCGACAGACTTTCGACGGACTTTTGGCGGACTTTCGACGGACTTGCGGCGGACTTTCTAACGAACAGACTTGCCTACACACGATCACACAAAAGTCCGTCAAATTCTTACGTGATGACGTACACCGGACTAAAATAAGGAAGTTCATAGCCAGTAGCCAATAGCTGCCCTAGCGTGGGTTTTTGTCCGTGGGACTACCATACAGACGAGCGGATTTTTCGACCGGACTCGAGTCCGTCGGAAAGATTTGAAGCATGTTTCAAATCTAAAGTACGTCGGATTTGAGGCTAAAAAAGTCAGTTGAAAGTCCGGAGAAGCCCACACACGATCGGATTACCAGCCAGCTTTAGTCCGTCAGCGTCCGTTGGACTTTTGTAGCTGAAAAGTCCGACCGTGTGTACGCGGCATTAGGGGCTGATATGTGAGAAGGATGCATGGGTGCATGTGCGTTATTGCTTTTCAGAATAATGATGCTGCATTGCATTTTTTGGCCCTCAACAGGCATCCACGTCCCCCAAAAAAAAAAAAAAAACTAAAAAAAAAATGCATAGGACTTTTTTTCCTGCACAACATAAAGCAGGGAGCCCACTCATTATTGCATATTTTTTAGTGTACTAGGGGATCAGGTGCCTTTGTTTTATCCATTTGTTTTATGGTCATAGTAACACACATTAGTATGCATGTGAACGTGCATGCAAAAGTGTAAAGAGCTTCAATACACAGGCATTTGTGTCATGATTCATTTTTCCCCTATAAACCAAAAAGAATGAAATGCATTCTTCCTTCCATTGACCACCAATGTAAAATGAGGTATCCACAACATCGCCCCCAGCTACATCACCAACCTCATCTGAAGATATCGCCCCAAATCGTCCTCTCCGCTCCTCCCAGGACCTCCTGCTCTCCAGCTCCCTTGGTACCTCCTCTCATGCTCGCCTTCAGGACTTCTCCAGAGCCTCTCCCATCCTCTGGAACTCCCTGCCCCAGTATATCAGAACAGCCCCAACCCTGTCCACCTTTAGGAGATCCCTGAAAACTCACTTATTCAGGGAAGCCTATCCCACACCCACCTAACAACCCTATAAAATCATTCCTCGCACCTATTACCTTTTGTACCACCACCCCCTCCCTTTAGAATGTTAGCTCTACGAGCCGGGCCCTCCTGTCCCTTCTGTATTGAACTGTACTGTAATTGTGCTGTCCCCCCTCTACATTGTAAATCGCTGCGTAAACTGTTGGCGCTATATAAATGGTGTATAATAATAATAATAATAATAATTTCTTCCCATGACCACCAATGTAGGAGCAAGCATTCTTTTTCACACTGACCACCAATGTGAGGGGACATTCTTCCTTCCACTGGCCTTCAATTTAAGAGGGAACATTCTTGCTTCTGCTAACCTCCAACATAAAAGAGGGTTTAGTGACCCCCTCTAATTAGGCTGCTAGGTTAAAATTTAGTTTTTGGCTTCATTGTAGTTAGTGGAAAAGTGATTGATTGTTTTTTGTCTGTTCGGGGGTTTCCTGGGCTGAGTTTTTGATTTCCCCCACCTGCCTCTGCAAGAAGTTTCCAGAGAATAGGGCAGGGAAGATTCAGATGACCAGTGTGAATACGTATCATGCCCCAGCCAATATCGGGGAGGAGGTGTCCAGAAGGTGGCTGGGTAAGTGATAAATGTTTGGGAGGCCTGAGCAGAGTGTTCTTTTGTCTCCGGGGAGGGTTCCAGTTCTCTTGGGGCTGCTGCCCCTGGAGGCAACCTCACCGAACCAAGGATTGCAGTCTGGGTCTCAGCAGCTGCTGGGCTGAGGGCCTAGAGAAGATTGCCAAAGGGTTATACTTGCTGGAGGACACTATCATGAAGTCCTAGCCTGAAGAAAGATCTTTTTTATCTCCCTCACTGAGGATCTACCTTTGGCAGCTGGGTGGCAGACAGCTCCTGTGACACTGTAGGTAAAGACCTTGCGTATGTGTGTATTAGTTATGCCAGAAGTTTCTATATGGACAGGGGCTGCTACTATAGGGTCCTAGATATACCGTCCATGCCCTATTACCTCCAGAAAAGGCAGCTATAGAGATGATTAGTGAGAAATGTGTCCTCCCGTTATTGCTACTGATCTTTTTGTAGTATCCTGTGACCCTAAACCCCTCTTCTGTTAAATTTCTTAAGCAATGAATACCAACAAGACATCCCCTAGACTGAGCCTGAATTGTCGGTGTGTGTGGAACCGTGCCTGTGTGACTGCCAGCCTCTGTACTACATTGGGAAACCAAAGTATATTCTCAGCTGCCCCTTCCGGGGGTAGCGCAACATGGGGTATTTCTCTTTCCACTGACCACTAATGTAATGACTAATAACAAATGACTGATAACTAATGACCTCCAGTGTAAGAGGGGGAATTCTTTCATACAATTAACACCAATGTAAGAGGGGGTATTTACCTTCCTTATGACCAGTAATGTAAGAAGGGGTATTCGCTTTCCCTATGGCCACCACTGTAATGCTGCGTACACACGGTCGGACTTTCTATCCTACTTGGTCCGGCACACTTTCCGACGGACTTTGTCCGCCAGGTGCGCCGGACTTTAAAACGGACGGACTTGCCCACACACGCCGGGACTTTCCGGCGGGCTAAGTCCGCCCGTCTTTCCCACGGACTTTCGCCGGAGTTCCGGCGGACTTTCAGAATGAACGGACTTGCCCACACACGGCCAAGTCCGTTCATTTTGAACGTGACTCAGGTGCGACGGGACTAGCTAAGGATGTCAATCTTGCCGCTTTTATCGGCGAGATTGACACCTTGCGAGCCCCGTTGCGGGGCATCCCAGGCCCTTAGGTCTGGTATGGATTATAAAGGGAAGCCCCTACGCCGAAAAAACGGCGTGGGGTCCCCCCTAAAATCCATACCAGACCCCGATCCGAGCACGCAGCCTGGCCGGTCAGGAAAGGGGGTGGGGACGAGCGAGCGCCCCCCCTCCTGAACCGTACCAGGCCGCATGCCCTCAACATGGGGGGTGGGTGCTTTGGGGGAGGGGGGCGCCCTGCGGGGCCCCCCCCCATCCCAAAGCACCTTGTCCCCATGTTGATGAGGACAAGGGCCTCTTCCCGACAACCCTGGCCGTTGGTTGTCGGGGTCTGCGGGCGGGGGGCTTATCGGAATCTGGGAGCCCCCTTTAATAAGGGGGCCCCCAGATCCCGGCACCCCACCCTATGTGAATGAGTATGGGGTACATGGTCCCCCTACCCCTTCACCTAGGTAAAAAGTGTAAGTAATAAAACACACTACACAGGTTTTTAAAATATTTTATTAAACAGCTCCGGGGGGGGGATCTTCCTCCGGCTTCGGGGGTCTTCTTCCGGCTTCGGGGGCCCCTCCGCTTCATCTTCTCCCGGCGTCCGGTTGGTTCTTCTCCGCTCTCTTCTCCCGGTGTTCCAGTTCTTCGGCCGGCTCCTCTGCTGTCTTCAGGTAGCTCTCTTGCCAGCAGAGGTCCGGACTTCTGAGCTTCTGGGCTTCTTCTCTTCTCCAGATGTTGACACGACGCTCTCTCCGGCTGGACTGCTCTCCGAGGGCTGCGTTGTGACTTATATAGGCGGAGACCCCGCCCCCTTTTGATGTCACAGTCCCTGGGCATGCTGGGACTGTGACGTTTTAGGGGGCGTGGTCAACATCACCCAGTGACCACGCCCCCTAAAACGTCAAAGTCCCAGCATGCCCAGGGACTGTGACATCAAAAGGGGGCGGGGTCTCCGCCTATATAAGTCACAACGCAGCCCTCGGAGAGCAGTCCAGCCGGAGAGAGCGTCGTGTCAACATCTGGAGAAGAGAAGAAGCCCAGAAGCTCAGAAGTCCGGACCTCTGCTGGCAAGAGAGCTACCTGAAGACAGCAGAGGAGCCGGCCGAAGAACTGGAACACCGGGAGAAGAGAGCGGAGAAGAACCAACCGGACGCCGGGAGAAGATGAAGCGGAGGGACCCCCGAAGCCGGAAGAAGACCCCCGAAGCCGGAGGAAGATCCCCCCCCGGAGCTGTTTAATAAAATATTTTAAAAACCTGTGTAGTGTGTTTTATTACTTACACTTTTTACCTAGGTGAAGGGGTAGGGGGACCATGTACCCCATACTCATTCACATAGGGTGGGGTGCCGGGATCTGGGGGCCCCCTTATTAAAGGGGGCTCCCAGATTCCGATAAGCCCCCCGCCCGCAGACCCCGACAACCAACGGCCAGGGTTGTCGGGAAGAGGCCCTTGTCCTCATCAACATGGGGACAAGGTGCTTTGGGGTGGGGGGGGCCCCGCAGGGCACCCCCCTCCCCCAAAGCACCCACCCCCCATGTTGAGGGTATGCGGCCTGGTACGGTTCAGGAGGGGGGGGGCGCTCGCTCGTCCCCACCCCCTTTCCTGACCGGCCAGGCTGCGTGCTCGGATCGGGGTCTGGTATGGATTTTAGGGGGGACCCCACGCCGTTTTTCGGCGTAGGGGCTTCCCTTTATAATCCATACCAGACCTAAGGGCCTGGTATGCTCCGCGCTCGCCGCAATAGGAAAATTTGTTTTTCCTATTGCAGCGAGCGCGAGATGCAATACCCTGCCCTCGTGTCGTATCTGGTCCGTCGGACCAGCATACACACGAGCGGGCTTTCCGTCGGACCAGCACACACACGAGCGGACTTTCCGCCCGAAACTGAGTCCGACGGAAAGATTTAAAGCTTGTTTCAAATCTAGGTCCGGCGGGCTTTTGGGAAAAAGTCCGCCGGCGCCTACACACGGGCGGATTGTCCGGCACACTCTGGTCCGCCGGACCAAGTATGCCGGAAAGTCCGACCGTGTGTATGCGGCATAAGAGGGGCTATTCTTCATTCCACCGACAACAAATGTAAGGGGGGGGGGGGGGGGCTTTCTTTCTTACACTGACCACTAATGTGAGATGGGTCATTCTTCCTTCCATTGATCACCAATGTTAGAGGGGTTATTCTTCCTTCCATTGATCACCAATGTTAGAGGGGTCATTCTTCCTTCCATTGATCACCAATGTTAGAGGGGTTATTCCTCCTTCCATTGATCACCAATGTTAGAGGGGTTATTCTTCCTTCCATTGATCACCAATGTTAGAGGGGTTATTCTTCCTTCCATTGATCACCAATGTTAGAGGGGTTATTCTTCCTTCCATTGATCACCAATGTTAGAGGGGTTATTCTTCCTTCCATTGATCACCAATGTTAGAGGGGTTATTCTTCCTTCCATTGATCACCAATGTTAGAGGGGTTATTCTTCCTTCCATTGATCACCAATGTTAGAGGGGTCATTCTTCCTTCCATTGATCACCAATGTTAGAGGGGTTATTCTTCCTTCCATTGATCACCAATGTTAGAGGGGTTATTCTTCCTTCCATTGATCACCAATGTTAGAGGGGTTATTCTTCCTTCCATTGATCACCAATGTTAGAGGGGTTATTCTTCCTTCCATTGATCACCAACGTTAGAGGGGTTATTCTTCCTTCCATTGACCAACAATGTTAGAAGGAGTGTTCTGTTTCACAATGACCACCAATGTAAGAGAGGGCATTTTTCTTTACAGTAACCCCCAATTTAGGATGGGGCATTCTTCCTTTCACTGACAATCAATGTAAGAGGGGACATTCTTTCTTCCACTGACCACTAACTAATGTAAGTGGTCAATTACATTTAAAATGACTAATTAACATGTTAAAGCTTATATTAGATTTCTGTGAGTGGGTTTACACCTACTTTAAATGTATGTGTGTCAATGTTTGTATAAAACTGCGAACGGCTCATACACGCCCTGAACGTTATTTAGCACTCTACAGCCTAATTGTTCACAGATAAAAAGCCACAGTGGAGTGGCAAACAAGCAGTTTAATTAAAGTGAATATTATCTTAGTGGTAGAAAGCCGCAGGTCATTCCAGGCAATACTGTTAGGAAGCAACTTTCAGTAGTGAAAACTTCATAGTAAGAAACAGTAAAGATATAACTACAACCCATTTCATGAAGGAAATTATTATAACATTGTTGAGTTGGGATAACAATTGCTTAACAGCATGATAACGGGATAAATAAAATTATATGTGATGTAACCAGAGAGTAACTCAGAAATCAACACTTTTCACTGCGCTGACTCTTTAACCCCTTCACGCCCAAGGGTAAAACAAATGTTAATGCCTAAGCACAATTTTGCAGTTTTGACATGTGCAAGTAAAGCTGTACATATCATCAACTACTTTGTGTATCCAGGTGAAATATACCTTGTTTTTTTTCAGGACAAAATGGGCTTTCATTTGGTAGTAAATAGTAATTGATATCTCAGTTTTTTTTTTTTGTCATAGGAAAACTGCCCTAAAATAGTAAAAAAAAAAAAAATGTTTTTAAAATGTAGCTGTATATTTCTTGTTACTACCATAATCTACCAACAAAGACCAACCCAAAATAAATTCTCCTGCTCTGGATGGATACCACATATGTGTATGTTAGTTGTTTGTACTTGTATTACAGCCCAAATACAATAGTGCGCATTTTGATTTTTTTTTATCCTACCTAAAACAAACTGATGCTAATTGACACTGATACTAATTACATTTTTAAATTTTTTAAATTTTTTACCTTTAACCCTTACTTGACCTAAACACTAATCCTGGTACTAACCTAGATCAAACCTTGATCTAGCTAGTTTTCATCCATTTTTTATTATTATTATTTTTACATGGTTGTTTTTTTTTTTTCTCTGCAAGGAGAGAGAGAGATACAATGTATCTCTCCCCTCCATTCAAAGAGAGAGAAACACAGGGGCGGGCTTCACAGTGACTAATCTCTGTGAAAGCCAATCAGAGGTTAGTACGGGACCCGGGGCTCCCGCTGAGACCCCGGTCTCCTAGCACAAAGACAGATATGCATACATGTGGCCCCACGGAAAAAAGCCCAGTCAAGTGAGGCCGCATATATACGTACCGTCGCTGTGAAGGTGTTAACCTCCTCCTGACCACTAGTATTATTAGGCCATCATTGTGCGATCTCTTAGTTTGAAAGCTATGAGTTTGTTTTGTTTTTTATGATTTAGCTGCAAAGTGCTCCAGCGTGTAACTATGCTCCTTAGATGTGAAAGGTAGAGGGAAGCACAGCCTTTAGTGTAGTAGAGGAGCGAGAAACAACATAGAAAACACACCATGTACTCGGTGGTAGCATTCAATGGTTTGGCTCCTTTTATTTAAAGCGGGAAAAAAAAATGCCAGGGGGTGTGCCCAGATGGTGGCTGGGGGGTGCATAAATAGTTTAAACAATAAGAAAAAAAAAATCATACAATCCCATATACATATTCCTTCACCCACAGTTGATCCAGAGGAAGGTGAAAAACCCCAGCAAAGCATGATCCAATTTGCTACAGCAGGGGAAAAAATTCCTTCCTGATCCCCCGAGAGGCAATCGGATTTTCCCTGGATCAACTTTACCTATAAATGATAGTATCCAGTTATATTGTGTACATTTAGGAAAGAATCCAGGCCTTTTTTAAGAAATCTACTGAGCTGGCCAGAACCACCTCTGGAGGGAGTCTATTCCACATTTTCACAGCTCTTACTGTGAAGAAACCTTTCCGTATTTGGAGATGAAATCTTTTTTCCTCTAGACATAAAGAGTGCCTCCGTGTCCTCTGTGATGACCTTAAAGTGAATAACTCAACACTAAGTTCAGTATATGGACCACTTATATATTTGTACATGTTGATCATATCCCCCCTTTATCTCCTCTTCTCAAGAGAGTATAAATTCAGTTCCTCTAATCTTTTCTCATAGCTGAGCTCCTCCATGCCTCTTATCAGTTTGGTTGCCCTTCTCTGTACTTTCTCCGGTTCCCTGATATCCTTTTTGAGAACTGCTGCAAATTCTATTGAAGCTAAGAGAGGGATTGCACTGTGGATCTGGTCTGGAAGATACATCTGAGTAATACAATTTCATAGGTTTTTTTTTGTAATATTTTTTATTATAAAAGAAGACAACATGAAACGAGTGCGATATTTGACACACTAGTTTTTGATAAACAAATGCATCAATATCTGGTTCGATGGATGGAATAGCAATTCTCAATGAATTTTCAAGGTGCTCATCAGATACACTACTGTATATTACCCAAAGTATTGGTGCGCAGTCATGTTGGACCAGAAAGGGGCCATCCCCAAACTGTTCCCTCAAAGTTGGGAGCATGAAATTGTCCAATATGTCCTGGTATGCTGACGCCTTAAGAGTTCCCTGCACTGGAACTAAGGGGCCAAGACCAACCCCTGAGCAACAACCCCACACCATAATCCCCCCTCTACCAAATGATTTGGACTAGTGCACAAAGCAAGGTCCATAAAGACATGGATGAGCGGGGCAAGGAGCTTGATTGGTCTGCACAGAGCCTGATCTCAACTCAATAGAACACCTTTGGGATGAATTAGAGGGGAGACTGCGAGCCAGGCCTTCTCATTAAACATCAGTGCTTGACCTCACAAATGCTCTTCTGGAAGAATGGTCAAACATTCCCATAGACACACTCCTAAACCTTGTGGGCAGCCTTCCCAGAAGAGTTGAAGCTATTATAGCGGCAAAGGGTGGGCCAACTCAATATTGAACCCTACGGATTAAGACTGGGATGCCATTCAAGTTCATGTGTGTGTAAAGGCAGGCATTCCAATACTTTTGGTAATATAGTGTATTTTGGTTCTAATTTTGCCCTTTATGTGCTTTATCCTTGAAAATAGTTGCTCAGAAATATAGGTGGTACCAAAAACTGATGACATGAATAAGACATGATTGTAAAGAGTGAGAATTTTTTCTTTGGGAAGACAAAATTTATAAAAGTCCAGAAAAGAGACACTGTCAAATTTTTGTCCGGCCGCATGTGTTCGCTAAGTGTAAATGCATTTAAAAACAATTCCCATAAAAATCAAAATTTTAAAGTAAGTTCACCATTTTGTGTTGGGCCCTATTAATTGCCGTCTTGGGCCACAGGTTGGACACCCTTGATATAGAGGAAGCAGGATCTCATTCTCCTTGCTGGTGATGTCTCTAGCTATGACTAAATATCTTTATCGTATTTTCTCAACCTTTTTACCCCAAAGAAACCCTTAAAAAAAATTCAGGTCTCAGGGAACCCCAGCTAGGGAAAATGCCCCCTACATAGATGGTCTGTGGGAAAAATGCCCCTTACATTAGTGGCCAGTAGAATGCATGCCGCACTTACAGTGGTGCTCAGAATGCCACCTTTTCTGAGGGCTAAAAAATCATTGGTGTCATTGTCTCTGCCAAGTTTTGGTGGACCCAGAACTATGCAGGCACCAGAAGATGAGAGGTCAATCAGCCACAGCTCAAGGAACCCCTAGCAACCTCTGGAGGAACCCTTGGGTTCCACAGAACCCTGGTTGAGAATGGCTGATCTATATAGAAGAATCAGGACCCCCTTTCATCTGCTGGTAATCCTTCTAGTGATGCACTCCAGAATTCTATACCCTTTGCACACTTCCAGGCCACACTGTTTGCTCATTTTGCAATCATCTGAAGTAACATATCAGAGCATAGTTGGGAGACGAGCATCGTCAACGTATAACAGGAAGAGCCTGAACAAGGAGCTTCATGGTAGGATCACAGGTGTTATTTTAATAAAAGCTGCAGATTTAATTATACTTAAAATTACTTTTGAAAATGTATTAACGTGTTATACAGCATATATAAGATTTTAATGAGTGGGTTTACATCTACTTTAAATGTTTCTGTATGTGTGTCAACAACAACGGACGTCTCATACACACCCTTAACGTTATTTAGCACTCTACAGCTTAATTGTACAGAGATAAAAAGCCACAGTGAAGTGGCAAACATGCAGTTTAATTAAAGTGAATATTATCTTGGTGGTAGAAAGCCGCAGGTCATTCCAGGCAATACAGTTAGGAAGCAACTTTCAATAGTAAAAACTTCATAGTAAGAAACAGTACAGATCTAAGTACAACACATTTCATTAAGGAAATCATTATAAGACTCATAAGTCAGGATAACAATTAACTGTATGATAACGGAATAAATACAATTATATGTAATGTAAGCAGAGAGTAAGGCTTCATGTGCACTACAGCTCCTAAACTTGAGTTTAGGAGCTTTTGGTGTTTTTTTGATAAAACTCTTAAACTCAACTCCATAAAAACCTATGTGTACACATTGGCTTTTAGCAGAGTTTAGGAGCTGCTGCAGTTAGGTGAGGTTCAACCTCCCTCAACCTCCCTCTCCTGAATGTGGAAGAATCGCGTTCAGCATAGGAATGTTTTGACGCATTTTGCGTTTTCCCTTGGCCAGCGGTCAAAGTAGGCTATGTGTACATGAAAAGTACAGTGCCTTAAAAAAGTATTCCTACCCCTTGAAATATTCCACATTGGTCATGTTACAACCAGAGCACTGTTCAATCCATCATGCGAAAATGGAACGAGTATGGCACAACTGCAAACCTACCAAGACATGGCCGTCCACCTAAACTGACAGGCCGGGCAAGGAGAGCATTACTCAGAGAAAGAGAAGCAGCCAAGAGGCCCATCTGAAGGAGCTGCAGAGATCCACAGCTCAGGTGGGAGAATCTGTCCACAGGACAACTATTAGTCATGCACTCCACAAATCTGGCCTTTATGGAAGAGTGGCAAGAAGAAAGCCATTGTTTAAAGAAAGCCATAATAAGTCCCATATGCAGTTTGCGAGAAGCCATGTGGGGGACACAGCAAACATGTGGAAGAAGGTGCTCTGGTCAGATGAGACGAAAATTGAACTTTTTGGCCTAAAAGCAAAACGCTATATGTAGCGGAAAACTAACACTGCACATCACCCTGAACACACCATCCCCACTGTGAAACATGGTGGTGGCAGCATCATGTTGTGGGGAAGCTTTTCTTCAGCAGGGAAAGGGAATTTGGTCAGAGTTGATGAGAAGATGGATGGAGCCAAATCCAGGGCAATGTTAGAAGAAAACCTGTTAGAGTCTTTCTCCAGCCACACCCTCTATGACCAATGAATAGAGGGGGTGATCATCCTGCTGATGATCCCTCTAGTGATAACTAAAGATCTCTATAGAGGAATCAGGATCTCCTTCCTCCTGCTGGTGATCCCTCTAGTGATATAAAGATCTATATAGAGGAACCAGGATCCCCTTCCTCCTGCTGGTGATCCATCTAGCGATAACTAAAGATCTACATAGAGCAATAGTCTCCAAACTGCAGCTTGGGGGCCAGATGTGGCCCTTTGCTTACCTATATCCAATTCTTGGGGCACTATTTCTTCCACTGACAACAATGATGGTTCATAATTCCTGTCACTAATACCAACAATAGTGTACTATTCCTTTCACTGACACCAATGTTTGGGCACATTCCTCCTGCTAATATCAATGATAGGGCACTATTTCTTCTCTTGATACTAACAATGGGGAAATACCCCCCTACCCAAATAATACCAATGATGGGGCATTTTCTACTCCCACTGGCCACAGTCTGGCCCCCTTGGATTCTGAAGGACAGTAAACTGGCCCTTTGTTTAGAAAGTTTGGAGACTCTTGATATAGAGGATTTAGGATCTAATTCATCCTGCTGGTGATCCCTCTAGTAGTGTATTCCAGAATTCTATTCCCTTTCCACACTTCCAGGCCACAATGTTTGGTCATGTGGCAATCATCTGAAATAAGCACCCCCAAATATTTTTCCTGTGTAGGCGACAACTACAGTGAAAAAAGATTTGGGAGGACTTCTTACCGATGAGTACGAAATGAGCAAACGACATGGTCTGGCAGCTGTTTTTCAACTGTACGTACCAGGGGACAAAAGAAAAAAAGTCTCCTAACTTCTCTCAATATCCTCTGAGCCTTCTTCAACCCACAGCACTCTTCCCAAATTTAGCCACAAATATCCAGATGTGTTCAGAAACAAAAATGTGAATGCTTTTACAATTTCTCCTGTAGCCAGGTCCTGGGCTACATCAATATGGAGAAGGAGACATTGCCTTTCATTCTTCCCTTCCCCTACTGAGATACTGATGTTATGCTGCACCATTCTCCTCCAGCCATCAGGGGAAGAGCTAAAGGCTGGCAATCCCATACACTTCTATACAGAGTACTGAGAATCCTGGGAGTTGTAGTTTGAGACGGTAGCCATATAATGGGACGAACAGGCTCCTTACACTACTGATCCCAATAGGCACTGTGCAGAGGCGGCTCTCTAATTAGGCAGATTAGGCACTCGCCTAAGGCCTCGCACTCCAAGGGGCCTCGCGGCCGCCTAACCTGCCTAACGTGTGTGTAGCAGAGTGTAATTGGTCTCCCCACGGCCGTTCTTAAAGGGGTACTCGTAGTGCCTGCAACTAGCTTTCCCTGGCCGGGGGCTAACTGACCGCCTGAGCACGGCCCGGAGTCCCAGGATCAGTGGATGGCTCTGGGTACTGCCCTCCCCCAGCTCCTCCTCTTCTGCCGCGCTCCACGGATCTCTGCCATGTGCAGAGCACGGATAATGGCCACAGCTGCAGTGGCCGAAGAGGGACTCCCTGATCTCTTCTCCAGGATGGACGTCACCTGCCAGAGCTGGTGCTGCCGCCTGGTACAGTCATCGAGGAGTCAGTGAGTCCACAAGAGCGTCAAGGTATTGCATGACACTCAGTCCTGCTCCCCGACAATGACAGTGACACAGCATCCCAAGCAAAGGTGCCACTGCCCCGAAAATTACCGCTGCCAGCTGCCTGTGACCTCACACACACAGAGCACTGATGATATTTATGATATCTGGCATATGATGTCATCTCCATCCTCATCATCCCCCTGTGCCTGACATCCCACCACCTGTCATCATCTTCTCCATCCTCATCATCTCCCTGTGCCTGGCATTCCACATCCCTACCATTTCCATTCTCATCATTCCCCTGTGCCTGGCATCCCACATCCCCACCGCCTGTCACCATCATCTCTATCCTCATCATCCCCCTGTGCCTGGCATTCCACATCCCCACCATCTCCATCCTCATCATCCCCCTGTGCCTGGCATCCCACATCCCCACCGCCTGTCACCATCATCTCTATCCTCATCATCCCCCTGTGCCTGGCATTCCACATCCCCACCATCTCCATCCTCATCATCCCCCTGTGCCTGGCATCCCACATCCCCACTGCCTGTCACCATCATCTCCATCCTCATCATCCCCCTGTGCCTGGCATCCCACCACCTGTCACCATCTTCTCCATCCTCATCATCCCCCTGTGCCTGGCATTCCACATCCCCACCATCTCCATCCTCATCATCCCCCTGTGCCTGGCATCCCACATCCCCACCGCCTGTCACCATCATCTCTATCCTCATCATCCCCCTGTGCCTGGCATTCCACATCCCCACCATCTCCATCCTCATCATCCCCCTGTGCCTGGCATCCCACATCCCCACCGCCTGTCACCATCATCTCCATCCTCATCATCCCCCTGTGCCTGGCATCCCACATCCCCACTGCCTGTCACCATCATCTCCATCCTCATCATCCCCCTGTGCCTGGAATCCCACCACCTGTCAACATCATTTCCATCCTCATCATCCCCCTGTGCCTGGCATCCCACATCCCCACCGCCTGTCACCATCATCTCCATCCTCATCATCCCCCTGTGCCTGGAATCCCACCACCTGTCAACATCATCTCAATCCTCATCATCCCACCACCTGTCACCATCTTCTCCATCCTCATCATCCCCCTGTGCCTGGCATCCCAACGCCTGTCACCATCTTCTCCATCCTCATCATCCCTCTGTGCCTGGCATCCCACCACCTGTCACTATCTTCTCCATCCTCATCTTCCCCCTGTGCCTGGCATCCCACCACCTGTCACCATCTTCTCCATCCTCATCATCCCCCTGTGCCTGGCATCCCACCACCTGTCACATCATCTCCATCCTCATCATCTCCCTGTGCCTGGTATCCCACCATCTGTCATCATCATCTCCCTGTGCCCGGCATCTCACTGCCTGTCACCATCATCTCCATCATCCCCCTATGCCTGGCATCCCACCGCCTGTCACCATAATCTCCATCCTCATCATCCCCCTGTGCCTGGCATCCCACTGCCTGTCACCATAATCTCCATCCTCATCATCCCCCTGTCAAAAAAACAAGGATTTTAGCCCGGATCAACCCGTAATAATTTAGCAATAATGGCTAGTTTCCGCGGGTAGGTATAGACCTATCATGCAGACAGAAAAGTCTGGATGCAGTTCAAGTTGGCCTTTTAAACATGTAGCACAAAAAGAGGGGGGAGAATCAGATTGTTTCTCTAAAGAAGGTCAACAGAGAACACTAGGGTCAAATACAATACCAGCTTTATTAATTACCAAAAAATATTTACCCAATTATAGTAACAAAAGTGAAGTTAGAGACAGTATGGACAGACGGTTATAACAAACATGTTAAAATTGGACAACGTTGTCACAAGGGATATAAAATCAAAAGGGAGCCGCGGCCATGCACCCACACATTCTCATCATACACACTGGATGTAAAGTATTTTCAGGATAGTCATGCACATTAGGTAGCAATTGCCGGAATTAATTCCTAGTATTGAGTGTCCAATTGGGCAGGAACAGTCCTATATCACTAGTATGGAGGTAATGTGAGTGGGTGGATGATCTGACAAATCAAACAATCATAAAATTGGACCATAGATGGAGCGATCTCTCAAGGGATCATTGTATTCAATGATTGCATAGACCACAGCTGATGGATAAATAGTAAACGCTTTCCAGGTTGCAGTAGAACTGATTGTACAGATATCTACAAAGGCAGCAGAGTAGATGTCCTTAGAGACAACATTAATGGAAACATAGAAAAACCGACATACGTTTTGTTGCAAGTGCTAGGTAAAGTGAAGGAATCTCACTGATCGCACTATGTCCGTCGTCAGACTATGATAGTCCTGAGTGTTGAAGTCTCCCTGTGGACAGATGCCTCTGTGTGGTTCATCTAGGGTGTAGATCGGCAAGGGGTCGTCTCTCACTGCTTCTCACCATAGAACCGCTGAAGCGCCAATGCCGCCATGTGATACGTGACTGTGGGGGAAAGCCAGCATCAGCTGTTGGATCAGCTGTTGGGTCCGTGTGGAGATGAGTCAGATCAGATTGCGTGCGGCTCCCAGGGACGTGCTGACGTCACACGGCTGACGCGTTTCACCAGCCAATGAACGCTGGTTTCCTCATCATCCCCCTGTGCCTGGCATCCCACCGCCTGTCACCATCATCTCCATCCTCATCATCCCCCCTGTGCCTGGCATCCCACCACCCCACCGCCTGTTACCAACATCTCCCTGTGCCTGGTATCCCGCCTGTCACCATCATCTCCATCCTCATCATATTCCCCCTGTGCCTGGCATCCTACCACCCCCTGTAATTAACATTCCCATCATCCCCCTGTACCCCACCTCTAGCATTCTACCACCCTACCCCCATCATCATCCTTATCTTCATCCCCTCTGTACTCCACTGCCAGCTTCCTACAACTCCACTCATTGTCATCATCCCCCTCTGCTGACATCCTACCACCCCACTCATTGTCATTAACATCCCCATCATCCCTCTCTACCCCACCTCTGGCATCCTACCACTCTGCCTCCAGTCATTATCATCCTCACCCCTCCTGTACCCCACCTCTGGCATCTTATCACCTTACCCCCAATTATTATAGGGGAGATATGATCTCTGCCTCTCACACCAATGCTGCCACCATCACCCCAAACTGCATCCAACCAACTGTACCCTTGCATCACACACCACAATACTGCCCTGCAACCCAGTGAGAGGTAATGATGTGCTGTAACCTCTAGCAGCCAATCCGTAAGCAGTAATAATGTGCAGTAACCTCTAGCAACCAATCAGTAAGTGGTAATAATCTGCAGTAACCTCTAGCAACCAATGAGTGAGCGGTAATGAGGTGCAGTAACCTCTAGCAACCAATCAACGAGTGATAATATTGTGCAGTAACCTCTAGCAACCAATCAGTGAGCGGGTAATATATATATGTTTAATGATATTTGATTAAAGAGTAATTGGTTATAGAAAAGACACTGTGCATTCATAGTTCATAGGATTTATGGCTCTTACTATATGTAATTCATACAATTAATTTCTGTCGCTTGAATTATTTTTCCCATTTTGGGCATGAGTGGGGCCTCATGTCTAAGATTTGCCTAAGGCCTCACAAAGCCTAGAGCCGCCTCTAGCACTGTGAAGCAGGTTAACTGGGACTGCCATCGAGTGCATCAACACTTTTAAAGGGCCCCAACATTAGCCAACAGAAGAACATCTCAAACGACTGCCCCTCCCTTCACAACAAAACAACATCAGTATGGTGCCTAAACTGACAGAAATTAATAAAACACGGTATAACAAAAGAGAAAAATGGGAATACTTATATAAACAAACATATGTATATCGGACAGTTCTTTGACTCGTCCTTGGCTCTCTACCTTTCCTTTTTATTTTCATCAACAGACGCCAAGTGTGTTTTATAAATGTGGCCAAACTTCCAACCGACATTCGGTAGCAAAAACACAGCAAATTATTGTCAAATGGATCATTCTCCACTATATAAATATTCTTATACATGAGGGCTGATTAGCGCAGACACAGAAACCAAATGAATTGTATCGGCTGCCAATTGCTACATTTCTTTGAAGCTTGAGACTTTTCTTCTGCTCTTTTTCTCAAGGAAAAACGTGTAGCAATTTGGCTCAAGTGTTCTTGGCCGTCTTTGGATGTTACGTAACGTTATACATATCCTGTAGTTTTTCCTCTGAAAATCATGCACAGCAGTATAACAAATTGTTATTGTCTTCTGTAATTCCTGCTGGGCTAAGGTCGAGAAAATAAGTTGGTTGGAACTGAATTTAAAGTGGACCTGTCTTTTAAATGCAAACTGACTTCTTGACAAAGTAAACGTTACCAATAGTTACCATAATACACTCACCGGCCGCTTTGTTAGGTACACCTTGATAGTACCGGGTTGGACCCACTTTTGCCTTCAGAACTGCCTTCATTCTTCATGGCATAGATTCCACAAGGTGTTGGAAACATTCCTCAGAGATTTTGCTCCATAGTGACATGATAACATCACACAGTTGCTGCAGATTTGTCAGTTGCACATCCATAATGCGAATCTCCCGTCCCACCACATCCCAAAGGTGCTCTATTGGATTGAGATCTGGTGACTGTGGAGGACATTGGTGTATACTAACCTTGTTGTCAAGTTCAAGAAACTAGTGGTGAGATGATTGGAGCTTTGTGACATGGTGCACTATCCTGCTGCAAGGAGCAATCAGAAGATGAGTACACTGTAGTCATAAAGGGATGGACATGGTCACCAACAATACTCAGGTAGGCCGTGGTGTTTAAACGATTGGTACTAAGGGGCCCAAAGTGTGAAAATATCTCCCACAGCAATACACCACCACCACCAGCCTGGCAAGAATGGATGGCAGGAGGCAGGATGGATCCATGCTTTCATGTTGTTTACACCAAATTCTGACCCGACCATCTGAATGTTGCAGCTGAAATTGAGACTCATCAGACCAGGCAACGTTTTTCCAATCTTCTATTGTCCAATTTTGGTGATCCTGTGCAAATTGTAGCCTCAGTTTCCTGTTCTTAGCTGACATTAGTGGCACCCGGTGTGGTCTTCTGCTGCTGTAGCCCATCTGGGTCAAGGTTTGATGTGTTATGTGTTCAGAGATAGTATTCTGTATACCTTGGCTGTAACGAGTGGTTATTTGAGTTACTGTTTCCTTTCTATCATTTCAAACCAGCCTGCCCATTCTCCTCTGATCTCTGACTTCAATAAGGCATTTTCCTGCACACAAGTGCCACTCACTGGATATTTTCTCTTTTTTGGACCATTCTCTGTAAACCTGAGAGATGGTTGTGTGTGAAAATCCCAGTAGATCAGCAGTTTTTTAAATAATCAGACCAGCCCGTCTGGCACCAACAACCGTGCCACGTTCAAAGTCACTTTAATCCCCTTTGTTCCCCATTCTGATGCTCGGTTTGAATCTCAGCAAGTCGTCTTCACCACGTTTAGATGCCTAAATGCATTGAGTTGCTGCCATGTGATTGGCTGACTAGCAATTTGTGTTACCAAGCAATATAACAGGTGTACCTAATAAAGTGGCCGGTGAATGTATATTGCAGATTACTAGTCCTTATGCAGGCATTTGTGCGTTTTGTGATCCGATGTGTCACCATTGATTTCGAAATTCGACCAACTGAGCCTTCAGTTTCACCTCATGTTGCTACATAAAAGAATTGTCGTGGCCGGGAATCTTCTTTTCTTTCCAGGAATTTTCTTTTCTTGTGCTCGTGCGCATTTCTTTTTCGATTATATTTCTCACATGATTCTCCCATCATTGAAAATTGTACATTTTTCAAAACATTTCCAACATGCCCCATCACTCAAATTCGAAAGTGGCACGAAAAATATCCATTGCTGTGGCCCACTAATGGTGCGAAATTTGAACGAAAATTCTTGGAGAAGATTTAGAAGGAAAATTCTTTCAGAATTCAACCCATGTATGGGCGGCCTTAAGCCTCGTACACACGGTACGATTGTTGGCAGGGGATTGTCCGTTGACAGACTGTTGTCCTAAAATCCTACCATTAGTACGCTCCTTTTGACAATTGTTGTCCAAGTTTTGGCCAACAAATGTTGGATGACAGGCTAGTAAATTTTCGGCGGTCAACGGTTTGACGTCAGATTTTCTGATGGTCATCACAGAAATCCGTCACACAAAAGTCGAAAGTACAAACACGCATGCTTGGAATCAATGCTCACCAAACACTACATTAGCAGAAGGGACCCAAAGGGTGGCGCTCAAGAGCTGAAATTCCTCGTAGTACGTCACTAGGTTCGTGTTTGTGGCACGACAATTGTGTACCATTAGTATGCAAGACAAGATCCTGGCACACGCCCTTTTGACAAAAATCAGACGCTCGGTTGGCCAACAATCATACCGTGTGTACAAGGCTTTAGTGTGGCGGCTGCTTTTTTTTTTTTCTCAAGCATCTTTTGCTTTATTTTCGTGCAAACCTATAATACTCCAAATAAAAATGACGTGTTTTTTTCGCACCGGATGAACGCCAGTCACTACTTGGGCATATAGGAAACAAGTGTTTTTTTATGTGTTCATTCGTAATGCAGTGCAGCCTGTAGGTGCGGTGCATTGAGCTGCCGTAAGTTGCAGACATGTGGTTCCCCTGCGCATACATTTTACAAGCTCCGTGTCACTGGGGTCATTGCAGAGGTTGTGCCCCTTGCCTACATACTTTGTGCTAAAGGCTATGGTGGCTGCTGCTCCATTTTTTTTGGCCAGGTCAAATCTCCCAACCGCTCCCCCCGTCCGCATCCACCGCCAACCCCCCATTCCCCCTTGGCCTGATCGTCCAGCACTACTTACCCCATGCAGGTCCCAGGCGGCTTCCTCCCTGCTTTACTCCATGGCGGCTTCACGGGTTGCATGAACGGCTTTCTCCCTGCTTCTACCCCACGGCTACATGGGCGGCTTCACGGGCGGCTTCCTCCCTGCTTCTACTCCATGGCGGAATAGGCAGCGGCATAGGCGGCTTCTCGGGCGGTATGGGCGGCTTCCCCCCTGGTTCTCCTACCAGCCAATAAGGTTGCTTGTCATCCTGGCCAATCGACTTCCTGATTGGCCGGGAGGAGAAGCAGGAAGACAATAGGGAAAATGAATTAGCTATTGTCACACAAGTGGGTGGGCTCGAGGGGTGCAGTGGCCTGCACCCCGAGCCCACCCTTTTTGAAGCCAATCCGGTTCTAATCATGTGCTTCAAAAAAAACAAAAAAAACCCCAATAGAAATCCATGCATCCGGCGCCCTGCATGCAGAACAGTATTGCACAGAGCAGCCCCGATCCTCCTCTTCTGGGGTACCCCGCAAGTGCTCTTGGCTCCTCCCCCCTGCTGAGTGCCCCCATAGTAAGACACTTGCTATGGGAGCACTCATGCGCGCTCAATGCCGAGCCGCTCTGTGTGTGTCTATTGACATGCACAGCGTGGCTCTTCCCCAACCCCTGCTCTCTGCTCACTGGCTGTGATTGACAGCAGCAGAAGCTAGAGCTGCTGCCTCCATGTCAAGTAAAGAGGGAGAGAGAGGTGCGAGATGCTGCTTTTGTGCACAGCGCTGGATCGAGATCGAGCTTAGGTAAGTATTTAGGGTGGGCTGGGGAGGGAGCTGTAGAAAAAACCTTCTGCCTTTAGTACCACTTTAATGTCATCCCGTTGGGGATAAGATCTACTTGAGCACTACATATCGCAGAGTCAGCAGTCTGCTACACATGCTAGGACTCAGAAATGATGTATTTGGTGTAAATGTAGATGCAGTATTATACCGGTCCTCTGGATGGAGACCTTGTCCCATGATAGGCAGCGTGCGACCTATACAGTGTATGTAGTAATAAGCAAGTTCATGATTCATTCCCTAGTACTGGTATTATGCATTAATAACTGGCAGATAAAGCTCCAAGACCAGAACAGATTGTGCCATTTAAATTTTTATAGCTTTGTTGTAATCCTTCACTTGTAGACTTGTCCACCAGATTAGTCGAGACACATTGGCCTGTATTTAAAGTGGACCTTCACCCCCCTCAGAAAATTGATGGTGTATGTATGACTGCATGTCTATCTATAAAACATCATAAAAGGCACGTGTAAAGCTTTATCATTTTTGTTAACCTAAGGCCCCTCGCACGCGGGGTGGACTCCGTTGGAGTCTGCTTGCTCAGGCGGATAGCTGGTTCGTGTCCGCTCCGCTATGCAGAGCAGACACAGACACAGCCTGCTCTCCTCTGTGGACCGTTGGATGTAAATGGACTGCCTGTCCATTTATACCCGACTACCACCTGATCCGATCTGCCAGATGGATGGGGAACAGATCCCCATCTGTCTGTTTTTGGCGGACAGGATCAGATTGGATGTCCATTGACACCCGCTGCTCCATAGAGGAGACTGGAGGGTCTGATTGGGTCCGTCTGAAAAACTGCTAGTGTTAAAGGGCCCTTACTTTTTTCCTTCTTCTGGGTTTTTTCCAAAGACACTGGTGATGTAGCCCTGCCCATGTCACCAGTGCCTTCCAGGGAAATCTCAAACTAATCTCTCGTATGTACCGTACAAGATCTGGGGAGGCCTATTATTGTTCAATAGCTAGCTGCCCTGATTTGGTATGGTGCATGCACAAGATCAGGCGTGATGTTATTGGTAGGCCAGTAAGGAAGCTAGCCACTGATGATGTCACCTTTTGAAAATGGCGGTGCAGGATATGAGAAGGAGGAGGAGGAGGAAAGATTGTATCTTGAAATGTTTTTATGTGTATATTTACAATACTATACTGGGGGGATTATTATAGTGTGGGGGGGGGGGGGGTGTCCACCTAGGTTGAGGTATGAGCTCTGTCTGAAGTGTGAGAACTGACATTTCCTGTGAAGAAACTACAGTACATGTCTCTCAATTCCTGGGTCTCTTGTTCTAGTGCTATGTGGGTGAGAGCTAAGTAGTAATTAGATCTGACACAGAAAGAAACAGGCAGGGCAGTTAAAGCAGAACTTAACTGTATCTGAGCACCACAAACAGAAACCGCTATTTAATTCATTTTTAAAATTTAAAACAAACTCCCCCACCCATCCATGTCTCCATGCTTTATTTTGTTGAAAAATCACTTTGAAAAACACCCCACTAGCATTTCTAGCCACCGCCATCTTGAAAAAGGGCAGATGATTCCTGGAAGGATTATTCCTACAAGGTACAACAAACGACACAGGGAATATAACTACACTAACATCGAGTTAAAACACTGATTTGAAAACAGCATGTGAAGAGGTGCAGCATGGTGAGGCGGCAGTAAACACACGTTTGCAGTCTAGTGGTTCAGTTGCAGAAAACAGAACTTGTATTAATGTAGGATTCAGCAATTCACAACAAACACGGTGGGAAGGCACGCAACCTGGAACACTCACGGCATGTAACAGCAATGTGTAGCAGAGTAGGTCTCGGCTATGCTGACATCATGTCTTTGGGGGCAAAATGCAGCTTTGCCGGTCCAAACTCGATTGGGGAGGTCGCCAGAAGAATGGTGTGTCCTCTTAGCACACAGGGCCATAGCAGGTTGTGGTGGAGGCGTCTCTTGACAGGATTAGGACCTTCTGAGATTACATAATGCACTGGAGTCGGGGGGAATGGTTATTGTTAGACTGCAGCTTACTGCCTTACTTGTTCTTGTTTTTTTTTTCTTGGTTTTTTCACCAACACCCGATCCAGGTGCTTGATGTGATCCTCGAGGGCCTTGGAGAAGATAGTGATATCATCCAAGTAGGCTAGCACAATTTTAAAGCTGAAGTGCTCCAGGCATCTCTCCATTAGGCGCTGAAAAGTGCTGGGGGCATTGCTCAGGCCAAAGGGCATACAGGTAAATTCAAACAGTCTCAGGGGGGGTGACAAAGGCAGTCTTTTCACAACCCTAATTTCTCACTGGGACCTGCCAGTAGCCGCTTGCCAGATCAAGGGTGGAGAAGTTCTTGGCTTGACCCAATGCCATAAGTGACTCCTCTACCCAGGATAACAGTAAGCATCCCAATCAATGAAGGTGATTAATTTGTGGTAGTCTACTCAAATCCATCTTTCTTTCGCACCAGAACCACTGGCCCACAGACTATGACTCTCTCAAATCTGTAACAAGTCCTTGACCTCCTGGCACAACACCGGGGGAATATGACAGAATCGCTCCCTGATGGGTGGAACCCTTCCCCATGGCTTCATGGCTTCAGTATAACCGTAGTCTTCCGGCCTGGCAGCAAAACCAGCAGATGTTTTTCAAGTAGTTGGTGAAGCAGTCTCTGCTGCAGTATAAGATAGTCCCAAAAGAGAATGTCCAGTTGTTCCAGCAGCAACTTCTATTGTGACTCGCCCAATGAGGACATGGCTGCTTTTAGTGGAGCACAAATAGCTTCTACTTTGGGTTGAGCCTCCGAGATGCAGTGACGGGGCACTACGAACCAGAGGTTGACCCTAGGCTGATGAGCTACACCAGGACCTTTTCTTTGTGAACTTTAGTCAAGGTGCGTTCCACTAGCCACTCCCCTGATGTTGCTTCCTTGCAGGTTTCACTGTTACTACCTATCTTACTACCCGCATCTTGAGTACCCTTGCCATCCAGTTCTGGGCACCAGTCCTCAGGAGGGATGTGCTGGAGCTGGAGAGAGTCCAGAGAAGAGCAACAAAGCTAATAATTGGACTGGAGGACCTCAGCTATGGGGAAAGGCTGCAAGCTTTGAACTTATTCTCTCTGGAGAAGAGACGTTTGAGAAGGGATATGATATCAATGTACAAATACCGTACTGGTGACCCTAGCATAGGCAAAAAAACTTTTCACTGAAAGGGAATTTAAAAAGACACGTGGCCATGCACTAAAATTAGAAGAGAAGCAGATTAACCTTAAACTGCGTAGAGGGTTCTTTTACTATCAGAGCTGTAAGGATGTGGAATTCTCTTCCACAATCAGCGGTATCAGCAGGGAGCATCAATAATTTCAAAAAACTATTACATGGGCACCCTAATGACCACAACATACAGGGATATACAATGTACTATTGACATAAATGCACACTCAAACACACAGGTTGAACTGGATGGACTTGTGTCCTTTTTCACCTCTCCAACTATGTGTGACTATGTGTGTGACTGTGGTCCCATGAAGTTTCTTGTGAGCCCCAATTGGAAGAGACCAGACTGCCTCTTGGAATGGCGGCAGGAGAAGTTTTTGCTTTGGCAGCAAGCGGACGACTCCCACTTGTTCGGGCTGTTTCATCGCTACCTTTAGGTGAGCTTCATAGGCCTGTATCACATTGAGAAACACAGCTTGAAGACTGTAGCCCCATGACTGCCGGCCAGAATGTTCAAACTTGACCAGTAAGCAGGGCAAGTCCAGGTCCTTTAACATGTTCATGCCCAGAACAATAGGCACTGCTGAGGTTACTGGGCTGCTAGCCCCACTACTTCTACTCGTTCCACCACTTGATCGTCAATCACATGCTCCCTTCTTACCTGGAAGCAATGGGTAGTGTTGCTTGCTGTGACAGACAAAAGGTGTGGCCTGGGGAAAATAGCTAAGATGAGTATATGGGGGTTTCCGTTTGCAGAAACACTGCCACCTTACCCTGCATGGCCAAGGTGACAGTCTCTCTTTAAGTGAAATATACATGTCACATTATCAAGCAGATCTGGATATACAAAACACTGAATTTATATCGAAATCTTGAAGTTTCTTATTTTTTTTATTTCATGCTTTGCCTCTGTACCTAACAGACCTCCCTAATGGTCAGTGAGGTTACATGTCACATTAAGATACTCACCATCACTGGGAAAAAAGGAAAACTGCAATTTGTGAAGGACAAAGGAATAGTGCCCCACCATTGGTATCAGTGGAAGAAATAGTGACCCTTCATTGATATCAGTGGAAGGAATAGTGCCCCTTCATTGATATCAATGGAAGAAATAGTGATCCTTCATTGATATCATTGGAAGGAATAGTGACCCTTCATTGATATCAGTGGAAGGAATAGTGCCCCTTCATTTGTATCAGTGGAAGGAATAGTTGCCCTTCATTTGTATCACTGGGATGAATAGTGCCCCATCCTCAGTATCAGTGGGAGGAATAGTGCCCATTGTTCGTATCAGTAGAAGGAATAGTGCCTTCGTTGGCGGCAGTGGGATGAATAGTGTCCCATCATTGGTGTCAGTAGAAGGAATAGTGCCCCATCATTGGTATCATTGGGAGGAATAGTACCACATCATTGGTATCATTGGGAGGAATAGTGCCCCATCATTGGTGTCAGTGGTAAGAATAGTGCTCCAAGGGCCGGATAAACGCTAGCAAAGCGTCACATTTGGCCCACGAGCCACAGTTTGAAGACCACTGTTTTAACCCATCCAAACTATAAGTAAAAACAAGAAGAGAGCTGGATCTGGAGCTATAGAATATGGACACAAAAATCTGTGGCTTCTACAGTTCCCACGTTGCAAACTTCTAAGCTCTGTACAAGGATAATGACATAACGTAGTGAATATCAGATACGAAGCTGATAGTTTTTCTGCTCTGATCAAGAATATCAACTTAGATAGAACAATACAGAGTTAATATTGGAATACTGCGGTTGATGTTTAATATTTAACGCCACATTTCAGGTTTCACGGTTATTTAGCAGAAGTGAAATTTAGAATAACAACTCCCGCACTTAGAATATTTTTATTTATCATTGCTGTCAGGTCACTTGTATCTTCTCAAGGACGTGGGAGTTTTTCCTCAAAATAATAGATATACTATTACTCATTAATCGAAGGGAGTTCCCTTTTCACATCTACCTTAACTAACAGCAAAATTTTAGGGACTTTATTAAGAAGCTCGGGGCCTTTTTTTGGTTGTGTGCCAAAAAAAAATGCCAAAAATAGTCGAAAATGTAAAGCTCATCTCCTGGGAAGATATAAAAGATACAAATGAATAACCGCTCGGTATTCGTTAATACAATAAATGTATTTTATATTGCAAGCAGTGTAAGAAGCAGAATTTGGTTGTCTGCTCTCTATCCTTGTGCAGGGTGACCGGTCTTGTCTCCGCCCCCTCCTGCAGTTTTCTGCAGGCAGCCTGTAGCGGGTGCCGCTGATTGGTCCCTCCCAGAGCTCTGCTATCGGCGCAGTTTATGTACAGCACAGTGATAATGTCACTGCTACTTTTTCAAGGTAATATCTAGATTTTTAAAGGCATTTGGTGCACGCAAAGAGGATATGTACTCTTGTGGCTATTGAGGAATATATTTAAATGAAAGCTTTTTGAATAGAGTTAAGGCTTCATTTACATTATTGTGGTGCCATCGCATGGAAAATGTCCCAAAAAATTAAACACGCCACAACAATTTTACCGCAATGCAACTAACTATGGTGTGCTGCTAAGTGTTCCCTTAGTGCAGTGGTTTCCAAACTGCTTTGCCTTTATCCAGCCCTTGGGGGCTCATTTACACTTGCCCCAGCTTTAACACACATTAAAGCGCTTACCACTTCAACATGCTTTTTGCTGCGTTTTTGATGCTTCTGTTATGCGTCAGTGATGCTTCGGTAATGCTTCTTTGATGCTTTAATGAAGCTTGGCAAATGCCCTGTGTGTGTGTTGATTTTCTATTTGTTTTAAAGGGGTCCAGCAGAACCTCAGCTCAGCAGATCCCCAGCTCATTAGTACCCCTGTTCAGCGGATCCCCAGCTTATTGGTACTCTCGCTGAGCAGATCCCCAGCTCATTAGCACCCCTGTTCAGCAGATCCGCAGCTTATTGGTACTCTCGCTCAGCAGATCCCCAGCTCATTAGTACCCCTGTTCAGCAGATCCCCAGGCTTATTGGTACTCTCGCTTAGCAGATCCCCAGCTCCTTAGTACCCCTGTTCAGCAGATCCCCAGCTTATTGGTACCCTCGCTCAGCAGATCCCCAGCTCATTAGTACCCTTGTTCAGCAGTTCCCCAGCTTATTTGTACCCTCGTTCAGCAGATCCTCAGCTTATTAGTACCCTTGTTCAGCAAATCTCCTGCTCAGTAGTACCCCCAGTTCTGCTGAGGCCCCACTCAATAGTACTGCCAGCTTTGCTAATTCCCCACTCAGTAGTAACCCCCAGCTCTGCTGATCCCCCGCTCAGTAGTAACCCTCGGCTCTGCTGATTCCCCACTCAGTAGTAGCCCCCAGCTCTGCTGATCCCCCACTCAGTAGTAACCCCCAGCTCTGCTGATCCCCCGCTCAGTAGTAACACTTGGCTCTGCTGATCCCCCGCTCAGTAGTAACACTTGGCTCTGCTGATCCCCCACTCAGTAGTAACCCCCAGCTCTGCTGATCCCCCGCTCAGTAGTAACACTTTGCTCTGCTGATCCCCCACTCAGTAGTAACCCCCAGCTCTGCTGATCCCCCGCTCAGTAGTAACACTTGGCTCTGCTGATCCCCCACTCAGTAGTAACCCCCAGCTCTGTTGATCCTCTGGTTTGCTGATTCTCCGCTCTCTCTTGTCCCTGCTCACCTCCCACTGTATTGCTCCCGAGCTGCGCACCACATATGGCATCTGTTAGTTTCTCCTGCTCCGTTCCACCAGCTCTGCTGATCCTCTGCCTCTCAGTCCTCTCTCTCCAGTTCCCACTCACCTTCCACTATAACGTTCCCATGTTGCACACCACGTGTGCCGTCTGCTAGTTGCTCCGCTCCAGTTTGGACCCCGCTCACCTTCCTGCTGCTCCACGCTACACACCAGATAGACGTCTGCACCAGACACTTCCAGAATATATACACATGAACCGGAAGTGACTGCTGATGAAGTCCTTCCGGTTCACTTGTTGGTTTCCTAGTGCATCCTGGGATATCTCATACCTGCAATACCTTCAAAACAAGGCCAAGCTAACTCTGAATAAAAGCCTCTCAAAAGCTGCAGGTGCTGTAACCGACCTCATAGACGTGTATGGAAGCTTTGGAGATGCTTTGAAGCACCAAGAAAGCATTATGGGGTATCATTTGTGAAGCAAAGCAAACGCAATGTGTGAACAGGACTGTAAGCTTACTATTTTATTTAGTGACACCAATGATGAGGTACTATTGCTTTCACTGACACCAATGATGAGACGCTACTCCTTACACTGACATCAATTATGAGGCACTATTCCTTCCAATCACACTGTACTAATCCTCCTACTAACACCAATGATGGGGCACTATTTCCCTTGCATTAGGTGACCAGGCAAAGGCACTGTTCCAGGGTCAACCAGGGCAAGTGGGTCACCTCCAACCTCACTACCCAACCCATCCACAGTGCACCTAACCACACCATGCAGAGAAAAGCACATCATGTCTCTGATTTTGCATTAGTCTTTTGCTGTCTGACTAGTCCCTAAAGCCATTGGAAAGCTTCAGTACATCTATATCGCCAAAAAAAATATGTGAAGGCGATCCAATGTAGTTCACTGCCAGATCCGCAGATTAAAGGGAATGTCAGCAACATGGTATGAATTGTGTCTGTGAGACCAACTACCAATTAAGCTCTTGTGCTGGAAACAAAGGCTCCATCAGCAGAGGGGAGAAAACCAGCAATTAGCTGAAGAAAAGCGAGATGATATGGTTGTGCTGGAATTAAATGTCGGCATTGTCCATTTGCCTGGTAGGTTTCCTCTTTTATTAAGTAGAAATGATAAATGACAAAGTCCTTCTGCAAGAATTTAGGAGGGGTTAAAGTGGAACTCCAGGCCAAGTATAATTTAAATTCTAAGTCGCAGTACATTTTATCTAATTAAAATCACCACTCAAACAATAGAAAGAGTCAAAGCACTTTTCCTCTTTTTTAACCACTTCAATACAGAGAACCTTTACCCCCTTCCAGGCCCAGGCCAATTTTCAGATTTCAGCGCTGACACACTTTGAATGACATTTGCGCGGTCATGCAACACTGTACCCAAAGGAAATGTTTATCTTTTGTTTGAGACAGATAGAGCTTTCTTTTGGTGGTATTTAATCACCACCAAGTTTTTTATTTTTGCGCTAAACAAATGAAAAAAGACTGAAAATTTTAAAAGAAAAAAACTAATTTTTTAAATAAGTAAATTTTCTTCTTCATTGATGTACGCTAAAGGGGCTGCACTGATGGATATTTATGAGTCTGCACTGATAGGGCGGCAATGATGAGGTGTAATGATGGGCATGATTAGGAGGCACTGATGGGTACTGATAACCTGATGGGCTCTGATGGGGCTGCACTGATAATCAAGGCTCTGATGATCATTGCCCTGATTGTCAGTGTAAACAATGTACTCACTGTGCCCTGTCAAACTTGCCGGTTATTGGCTCTCCTTTCCTCACACAGAGACAGCGTGTGAGGAAAGGAATGCCGATAACAAGCAAGTCTACATGCGACCAGCTGTGATTGGACACAGCTGATCACATGGTAAAGGGCCTGCTGTGATTGGCTATTTACTGCGATCTGTGACCAGCGGTGTCCAAAGGACACAATGGTCACAGAACACGACCGATGCGCACCCCATGGCATACCTCCCAACATTTTGAGATGGGAATGAGGGACACCTACTAGCAAATGTATGTAGGCATAGGACACGCCCCCCTATCACGCCCCTTAAAGGGGCCATAACCAAAAAAAAAAGATTAATTTAATCCACAACTTTTTTACCACTAATATTCCTTTATATTGGCTTTTAAAATTGACAAATGCAGCAATTTAGAATTTGGATGAAAGGTTTAGCGCTGGGAAACACTTTTTAAAAGATTAAAAGTGCATTTTATATTCAAGTATATAGATCAGACCAAAATGAGGGACAAATGAGGAGGAAAGAGGGACATTGCTCCAAATCAGGGACAGTCCCTTGAAATCAGGGACAGTTGGGAGCTACGGCCATGGCAGATGCGGGAGGCGTACACGCGGGAGGACCTCCATTCGTGTCCTACCAGAATTGGAGACCTCACCGTAGCCGACTTTCGGCTATAGCTAGGACAGGAAGCCGTTAATGTGGCCTTTTCGTGATACTTTGCAGCTGCTATTCCTTTTCATCTATGTTGATGGAGTTGATACGCTCCTATCCTGCTCATGTGCATAGGCAGGGCTTAGGCCCAGGTTAACCAATCAGGTTGACTCAACACACATAGCCCTTGATGCTACATTAATCTTGTTTATTGTATATATATAGGTTAGTGGTGATTAAAAAATAACTGTTTTTATAGGTTCTGATATAAGGCAATATAGCAGTTGGTGTTTACACAGTGTTACCAAGCTTAGGGCCTGTATTACTGGACAGCACTGTAATGTTGCTGGGAGGAGCCCCAGGTAACTAGTTCCTGGATGTTTCCTCTAAGCAGGCGTTGTCCCTGTTCTGACCCTACTAGTTAGGGACCTTTCCCTTTGCTTTGCACTTTGCCTCACCTGTGGGGTCTCTGTCCGTGACCTACCACTCACTCCAGGCACGACCAAATGATTATTATATAAGGTCCCACACCAAGACGGCTGCTTGGGATCTCGAGAGAGTACAGCATCCAATTAGACGTATGTCCTCTCTGAGAGACTGACGGAGTCCATAAGGGGACAATTTCTCCTTTACAAACTCCACTCCACCTACCAAACTGGCTCAGTGCCACCTACAGAATGGAGTAAAATCTGCACCTGCCTGGACTTGCAACATACTGGACAGTTTAGTCTTGCAGTAAACTGGCTCAATGTTCTATCCAAGAACATTTAACCAGAAGTGAAAATAGCCTAAAATAATAGCCCAAGAACTTGATAAACTGGCACAACAATGATGGCAAGAGGATTGGCATTGCCAAGCTTTTAAAGGCGTAAATATCCACGGCATCTTGCAGAGACAAAACAATTTGGTGCTTGCACAGCCATTCTTTGGTTGGCATTAAAGAAGCTAATTTTTACCCCGTTGCCCTGTTCACCAAAGATGTCCTTAAAGCGGAGTTCCACCCATTTAAAAGTCAGCAGCTACAAAAAGTGTAGCTGCTGACTTTTAATAATCAGACACTCACCTGTCCTACGGTCCTGTGATGCGGGCGCATGAAGCCTCGCTCCTCTCCCCCTCCTCTCCACGGCGCGGGCATTGTTACTGTGGGCGCCCAGCTGTGGCTTCACAGCCTGGCGCACATTGCGCATGCGCAAGCCGCAATGTGTACTGTGATTGGTCCAGGCAATCTTCTGGAACCTGTGATGTGTCCCAGAAGATTGCCGGGAGGTAGTGGGGGGAGGTGATCTTCCTTCCGGTGCTGTGACGCCAGGGAGGAAGTGGGAGCTGGGTGCCCCTAAAAACAGGGTACCCGCAACTCCCGGAAAAAAAATGACATGCCAAATGTGACATGTCAGGGGGTCACCTACACCTGTCATTGGCACTTGTCGAGACTGCTGACTATGCCCAACCTTTCCACCCCCTCCTCCATTCATGGAAGCTGTACTATAGCTTCCATTAATGAAAGTGTTCTATGTACGGAGGAGGGGCAGATGAAACAAAGGTCTACCTCCCCATTCATAGAGTGCTTTTCATTGATGGAAACAATAGTACAGCTTCTATGAACGGAGCAGTTGGTGGAAAGAGCGAGTGCGTTTGACAGCTCCAGTGGCTGTTTTACCCCCCCCAGCACCAGAAGATTACCACTGAGGGGGTGTGGGTGGGTGGGGGGTCAGAGGTTTTTAAAGCAGACAGCAGCCACCAGTCCTTCTCATTGAATGTAGGTGCCATTTCTTGTGTTGATTTCTGCCCACTGTATATATATATATGTCAGATAGCTGTCATAACCCTGGTAAATTTTGTAAATAGTGGGCGATCCTCTTTGAGATTAAAGTGGCCCCGGAGGTGGGTTCACCACAGGACCACTTTTATGGGCGGTGGGAGAGGTACCCCCTCCCGCCGCTTCCCGGTCCTTTTCCCCACTTACCAGGGACGTCGGTAGCAGTGAAAATGATCCGACCTTCTGGACTGGTGGGCAGAAATTTGAGTGAGGGCAAGATGGCCCCCACTCGACTCTATGCCCTTGGTGGACCGGAGCGATGTCAAACGTCACTTCTGCCCTCCGGCCTTAAAAAGACTTTTTTTTTTTTGTGTAAAAATAAAATTACATTTTTTTTTTTTTTTTTTGCTTTTAAGTGAAAATGGGAGATCTGAGGTCCTCTTGACCCCAGATCTTGCAATAAAGAGGCCCTGTCCTGCGTATTTCTTTTACAAGGGATGTTTACATTTCTTGTAATGGGAATAACAGCGATCAAAAAACACTTTTTTTAAGGGACAGTGTAAAAAAAAAAAAAAAAAGAAGTAGATTAAATAAGAAAAAATATATTTTTTTAAGTGCCCCGTCCCCCCAAACTCGCGTGCAGAAGCAAACGCATACGCAAGTCGCACCCACATATGTAAATGGTGTTCAAACCACACATGTGAGGTATCGCCGCAAACGTTACAGCGAGAGCAATAATTCTAGCACTGGACCTCCTCTGTAACTCTAAACAGGTAACCTGTAAAAAAGTTTACATCGCCGACCTATGGAGATTTCTAAGTACCGTATTTTGTTGCCCATTCCAAATTGGGCTAACTTTACTGTTTTCTCATTTTTTTTATTCGAAAAAAGTGTATTTTTTTCCCCAAAAAATGTTGTTTGTAAGACTGCTGCGCAAATACGATGTGACATTAAGTATTGCAACGATCTCCATTTTATTCTCTAGGGTCTCTGCTAAAAAAAATATATATATAATTTTTGAAGGGTTCTAAATATTTTTCTATCAAAAAATACTGATTTAACTTGTAAACAGCAAACGTCAGAAATAGGCATTGAAGATCTAAAATGCTCAACAAGCCAAATCCCATTCATTTTAATGGCCCCTCTTCACATCTGAGCGTTCTGTCGCCTGAAGCAAAACGCCTGTCACCCAAGAGAGTACAGGAGCTTCTTTTTTGGCAGATTACAGGCGTTTTTGGCCCCATAGACTTCGATAGAAACGCCTGACTTGAGTGTTTTACGAGCGTTTTATTGCTTGTTTTCTGCTCAAACAGCAGATCTCCACCCCTAATTTCCTCTCCCTCTCCTCCCCCCTAATGCTTTCTATTGGCTAAACAAAAATGCCGAAGCTGTAAAACGCTTGTAATACACTTCTAAAATGCTTTACCAACGATTGTAAAAAGCTGCAAAAACACTTAAAAAAACGTGAGCAATTGCACCAGTCCTCTCCTGGCTATGTTCTCCTTGGCTTTTTTAGCCCCTGTGCACACTGAATGCGGCTTTGAAATTGTGCGACTTCACTTGAAATCGCACAATTTCAAAGCCACAGGTCAGTGCGACTTCAGGTGCGACTTCATGCACAGATGTCTATGCATATTAAAAATATATAAAAACATCAAAGAATAATCCTTCATATGTGATAATGGTCATTGTCTTGGCAGCAAAGATAGGGAGGTCCTGGGGAAGCTGGTAGATGTGAAACGCGTTGACCACTTGAATAGAATAGCAAAGTCTACTTTGTATGGTTTAATGCTATGACCAATATCACACATGAAGGATTGTTCTTTGATGTTTTTATATATTTTTAATAATTTTTGTAATAGAATTTATATATTTTTATAGTTTTGTGTGGTTGCCCCTCTCTGGTACCAGTAAAGTTCAACAAAAGGTGTTTTTTTTTTTAGTTTTGTTTTTTTGTGGATAATGACTAAAATGGATGTGGTACCTTTATAATAGCCAATTATCTGTACTTGTTCACAATGCAATACAGTGCAATACAATGCACTTGTTCACAAGACTAGAAGTCTGAAAAAACATAGCCGTGCACTTGAGCACCTGTGGCATAAGACTAAAGGCGCGTACACACGTTCAGACTTTCTGGCGGGAAATGTTCGATAACAGGCTGTTGTTGGTAAATCCGTCCATGTGTATGCTCCATTGGACAATTGTTGTTGTACTTTCCGCCGACAAATGTTGGATCGTAGGTTTTCTAATTTTCCGTGGACAAATGTCTGGATTTTCCGAGCGTGTGTACACAAGTCCATCGGACATAAGTCCAAAGTACAAACACACATGCTCGGAAGCAAGGACGAGCCAGAAGCGATCGGTCTTGTAAACTAGCGTTTGTAATGGAGAATTAACATTCGTGACGCGGAAAATTATGAAATCTCCAAATGCAGCGCACAATTCTCTTCTTCTTTAATGGGATAATAATGAAGCTGCTTTGCTGGTGATACTGATGGAGTTATTGCAAACAAATTTTCAAAGGCTATTTTTTTCTAGTGATATCAAGAATATTATTATTATGCTTTATTTTTATTTTTATTTGGGCAAGTTACCACAACACCATTATCCCGTAGTTTTTAAGATCAAAGTTACAACTATGTTGATGTCCCTTGTCAATTTTGCATTGTATTTTATAAAATGTAACTGCCGACTCCCAAACTGTCATTTGAAGTAAAACACATAGCCAAGGATTATTCTACACAATATTTTTTATTGTGCATTAAAAAAAGAAAACAAATAAAATTAGACATGCTATCTGCCAATAGAACTTAACCAAAAAGTGCATTCTATGCATCCAATAATATAGAAAATATACCAAATCAAATCATTATTCAACCAAAAAATAATGTCAAAGCAATAACTCCAAGGCCAATAATAAATAACACGTTATCTCCGCCGATTCCGCAACATGTCTGGTTGACGAACGGCCGTTCAGAAACGAACTGAAAAGAGCGAAATGAAAAGCGAGAATCAACACTCACCAGACTTCTACTTACACGAAATTAGCAGAAGGAGCCCAAAGGGTGGCGCTAAAGAGCTGAAAAACCACATAGTACGTCACTACGTTCGTATTTGTTGGCCGACAATTGTGTGGCCGTTTGTATGCAAGACAAGTTTGGGCCAACGCCCTTTGGACAAAATTCCACGGTTTCGTTGGCCAACAATCCGATTGTGTGTACGAGGTTTAAGTCTCAGAAAGATTGTTTTACAATCTATTGTAAAATTGTAAAAATGCTTTACAAACTATTGTAAAAAGCTGCAAAAACACTTAAAAAAAACGTGAGCAAATGCACCAGTCCTCTCCTGGCTATGTTCTCCTTGGCTTTTTTAGCCCCTGTGCATACTGAATGTGGCTTTGAAATTGTGCGACTTCACTTGAAATCGCACAATTTCAAAGCCACAGGTCAGTGCGACTTAAGGTGCGACTTCATGCACAGATGTCTATGCAAGTTGCACCTGAAATTGTAAAAACAAATAACGCAGGAACATTTTTTTTCAAATTGGTGCGGCACTGCGAAGCCGGCGTCACACCGATTTGAACAGTTCTATTTTCAACAATAGGTTACGACTTATCCATTGATTTGGACCACGTTTATTGGGATAAGTTGGATAATTCTCTCCTAACAGATACGATTGAGGAACACTTCTTTGCTTGGAGAGGACAGCATTTCCTTGCATCTTAGAAGAGAGTAAGGGGTAGATTTTTCTGGGGGGGAGGGGGTATTCTGGGGATCAGTAGCCCCCCACAAGGAAAACCCTTGGAAGATGCATGGAGTTGGGTCTCCTAAATCTGGTGGGAGGGGGTATTCTGGGGATCAGTAGCCCTCCACGAGGAAAACCCTTGGAAGATGCATGCAATTGGGTCTCCTAAATCTGGGGGGAGGGGGTATTCTGGGGATCAGTAGCCCCCACACAAGGAAATACCTTGGAAGATGCATGGAGTTGGGCCTCCTAAATCTGGGGGGGGGGAGGAGGTATTCTGGGGATCAGTAGCCCCCCACGAGGAAAACCCTTGGAAGATGCATGGAGTTGGGCCTCCTAAATCTAGGGGGAGGGGGTATTCTGGGGATCAGTAGCCCCCCACGAGGAAAACCCTTAGAAGATGCATGGAGTTGGGTCTGCTAAATCTGGGGGGAGGGGGTATTCTGGGGATCAATAGCCCCCCACGAGGAAAGCCCTTAGAAAATGCATGGAGTTGGGTCTCCTAAATCTGGGGGGGAGGGGGTTTTCTAGGGATCAGTAGCCCCCCACGAGGAAAACCCTTGGAAGATGCATGGAGTTGGGCCTCCTAAATCTAGGGGGAGGGGGTATTCTGGGGATCAGTAGCCCCCCACGAGGAAAACCTTTGGAAGATGCATGGAGATGGGTCTCCTAAATCTGGGGGGAGGGGGTATTCTGGGGATCAGTAGCCCCCCACGAGGAAAACCCTTGGAAGATGCATGGAGTTGGGTCTCCTATGCCAGGATGCTGTTAATCAGCAACTCTGTGTCCAAAGTAAATTATTTGTAACACTGTAACTCTGAACTGAGCACTAACAGAATATGGTGCCTTGTCTAATTAGTGAGCCGCTTGCATGTCCAAATGCCTTTTTGCAGTTGGCAGATTCCCGTTAATGTTTGGTATCTGCTTTTTCACTCTCTGCAATCCCCTGTAAATTAAATTACACAACACAGCCAGGCAGTCGTCTCCTGGGCAAGTTAAATGTAATTTGATTTCTTTATTAGCAGCTGAGCAGAAGCTGATAAAAAGAATATTTGGTGACTCTGCCGCGACAGTCACATTAGGGGGACTAAAAGGAAAGTATGTAACATTTTTGGATGTAAAGCATGACCGATGGCTCAGCCACTTGAAGACTTAAGTGGGCCCGGGGGGCAAAGATCTCTCTAGTCGCCCTCTGTCACTTATGTAAAAACAAGATTTAAAAGGAAACAATTTCATTAAAAATGTTATATATAATTGCTGTGGAAGCCACTTTTGTAATTTAATGTTATCAAAAAAAATTGCTTTTCCATTTCACTCTCCAGCCCTAGTTGTGTTGTGCCAAAAAAAAAAAAGAGCATTTGTCTTCCTTGTAACTATGACAGCAGACATCCGACCAAAAGAAGGGATTTCCAGGAAGCTCTATGCTCCGGCTCCTGTAATTGGCTCACTGCCTCACCTTAAAGTGTAAGGCCCCTTTCACACTGGGGCGGTTTGCAGGCGTTATTGCGCTAAAAATACCGCCTGCAAACCGCCCCTAAACAGTCTCCGCTGTTTGTTCAAAGTGAAAGCCCGAGGGCTTTCACACTGAAGCGGTGCGCTGGCAGGAGAAGAAAAAATCTCCTGCAAGCCGCATCTTTGGAGCGGTGAAGGAGCGGTGTATTCACCGCTCCTTCACCGCTCCTGCCCATTGAAATCAATGGGACAGCGCGGCTATACCGCGGCAATACCGCTGGTATAGCCGCGCTATACGAGTGGTTTTAACCCTTTTTTGGCCCCCAGCGTGGGGGTTAAAACTAAAAATAGCGCTGTTTTACCGCCGACGCCCCCTACCGCCCCAGTGTGAAAGCAGCCTGACTAAACCCAGGACTCTGCATACACTATATCTGGTCTCCCACAGTACTAGACATGTGCAATTCGTTTAGTTCCAAATTCGTTTTTTTAACGGATTTTGACAAATTCGTTCATTCGGAAATATCCGATTTAATGAAAACCCATTGAACTGATTTTTCAGAATATTCCAATATTCGAAAATTCGTACATTTGAATATTCGAAAATTCTTAAATTCGAATATTCAAGAATTTGAAAGTTCGGAAATTGGGAAATTCAAAATTTGAAAATCTGAAATTTCTGAAATTCGGAAATTCAAAAATCTGAAAATGAGATAATCCGAAAATAAGAACGAAAATTCAAAAGAACGAAAATCTGAAAAAATAACTAATAATAACTTAACTATTACTAACTATTAATGAAAACCCGATTTAATGAAAACCTGTTTAACTGATTTTTCCAAAAATGCAAAAATTCGTAAATTTGAATATATGAATATTCGAAAATTCTTAAATTCATAAATTCGAATTTTCAAATTTTGGAAATTCGAAAATCCGAACATGAGATAATCTGAAAATAAGAACGAAAATTCACGAAAATCTGAAAATTTGAAAATCTGAAAAAATAACTAATAATAACTTAACTATTACTAACTATTAATGAAAACCCGATTTAATGAAAACCCGTTTAACTGATTTTTCCGACTATTCTTAAATTCGTACATTCGTAAATTTAAATCATTTTTTTTGGGTAGAATTCTCCTTTAAGGGGGCTTTGAAAGGGGTGTGTCCTATGCCTACATACATTTGCTAATAGGTGTCCCTTGTTCCCTCGTCCAAAAAGTTGGGATGTATGCATGTGCAGAGTGCCCCCAATGCTCTCTTCTATCAGGAGATGGATTGGGGACTGTGGAAGAAGGGGAGCATCAGAGAAGACAGGATCAAACAGCCTTTTTACACAATGTGGAGGATTAACTTCTTAGGTTCTACAGTGAGTATAACAAGCATGCTTTACTGTATATATAGACTGATTTTACAGTTGTGGATTTAGTAACACTTCAAAGGGGTTGTAAACCCTCGTTTTTTTTAAATTTTTTATAACAAACATATCATACATAACTCCACTGTGCAGTTCGTTTTGCACAGAGTGGACCGATCCTCCTCTTCTGGGGTCCCCCAACGATGCTCGCGGCTCCTCCTCACCTCGGTAAACCCTCTAGGAGAAAAGCTCTCCCTGGGGGTTATCTTACGGGCACGGACGCGGACACTCCCGAGTCCAGCATTTGCGTCCAAATACACAGAATGCTGAACTCGGCCCAGCGCCCGCGTCATTGGATTTGATTGACAGCAGCGGGAGCCAATGGCTGCGCTGCTATCAATCTATCCAATCAAGAGTCGCGAACCCCGTGCGGAGGGGTACAGCGCGTCTCCGCCAAGGGAATGAACAGGCTCAGGTGAGTAAAACGGGGGGGGGGGGGGGCTGGGGCCGGTCGGTGTCAGAAGTCAGAAGTTGGATGCATTAAGGTGAAAAAACACGAGGGTTTACAACCCCTTTAAGGACCCTTTACGCCAATTATAAATATGGTCCACGAGCCACTTACTGACACTGCACCGCAGCACAATGCATTGTAATATCCACCAAAAAACATCTTTTGTTGGACTTTACTGGTACCAGAGAGGTACAACCACACAAAACTATAAAAAATATATCAATTTTATTATAAAAAATATATAAAAACACCAGAGAATAATCCTTAATATGTGATAATGGTCATAGTCTTGGCAGCAAAGATAGGGAGGTCCTGGGGAAACTGGTAGATGTGAAACGCGTCGACCCCTTAAATAAAATAGCAAATTCTACTTTGTATGGTTTAATACTATGACCTATCTCACATATGGAGGATTGTTCTTTGATGTTTTTGTATATTTTTTATAATTTTTGTAATACATTTTATATATTTTTATAGTTTTGTGTGGTTGCCCCTCTCGGGTACCAGTAAAGTTCAACAAAGGTGTTTTTCTTTTTTCTTTTTTTTTTGTGGATAATGACTAAAATGGATGCGGTACCTTTTATAATAGCCAATTATCTTTACTTGTTTACAATGCACTACAATGCACTTGTTCACAAGACTAGAAGTCTGAAAAAAAAAAGCCGCACACTTGAGCGCCTGTGGCATAAGACTACGTCTCAGAAAGATTTCAACCAATATAAATCTGCCCTCCAAAAATACAATTCCTGCCTCCTCACTGCCAAGCAGACCTATTTTATTACTCTCATTAACAACTTATCATTCACGTCAACTCTTCTCTACCTTCAACTTTCTACTTTGTCCTCCACTGCCTCCACCCACTAACTCACTCACTACCCAGGAGATCGGCAATCACTTCAAACATAAGATTGATGCAATTCGTGAGGAGATTTCCACTGTACAGATGTCTTCTCCACCTAACACCCCATGTCCACAGGTACAGTACATTACTTCCTTCATGCAAGCCCGCCACTATAGACGAGGTTGCTAAACTTTTCTCTAACATCCACCTTACCACCTGCCCCCTGGACCCTGTTCCCTCACTAATGCTACGTTCAACCTCTGGCTCTATTCTACACTCCCTAACTCACATCTTCAATCTCTCCCGGCATCTTCCCAAACTCTCTAAAACATGCATTAGTCACCCCATTCTTAAAAAGCCCTCATTAGACCCCACCAATCTTAACAACCTACGCCCCATCTCCTTGCTCCCTTTTTTATCCAAAACGTCTGATCTACAACCGAATGAGCGACCACCTCGCCAAGAATAACCTTCTTGATCCCCTTCAGTTAGATTCCACCTTCAACACTCCACAGAAACTTTTCTCCTAAAACTCACAAATGATTTGCTAACAGATAAATCCAATGGACACTATTCTGTACTCCTACTCTTAGACCTCTCTGCTGCCTTTGACACAGTGGACCACCCCCTCCTCCTCAAAAAACTCTATGCCTTTGGTCTCCGTGACAGTACCAGTTCACTGGTTCTCATCCTATTTATCCAACCGCACCTTCAGTTTCAGTTTCAACTCTACTACCTCCTCTCCTCTCCCTTTCTCTCTCGGGGTCCCCCAAGGTTCTATTCGTGGACCTCTCTTATTCTCCATCTACACCTCCTTCCTGGGTCAGGTAATAGCCTCCCATGGTTTCCAATACCACCTCTATGCTGACGACACCCAAATCTATCTCTCTACCCTTCGGCTCACTCCTACAGTCTCCTCACTTATCACTAATTTACTAACAGACATATCAGTCTAGATGTCACACCACTGCCTCAAACTTAATCTATCCAAAACTGAGCTAATGATTTTTCCTCCCTCACGTTCCTTTGCCCCTGATCTCTCTGTCAAGATCAATAGCACTACTACCGTATCAGCCCATCCCCACATGCCAAGGTTTAGGGGTAAATCTTGACTCTGAACTATCCTTTCGGCCCCTTCCTAACAAATGACACCACAAAGCTCCTAGTTCACTCCCTGGTCATCTCTCGCCTCGTCTACTGCAACTCCCTCCTCGCGAGATTACATTTACATAGGCTATCCCCCCTTCAGTCCATCATGAATGCTTCTGCCAGGTTCATCCACCTTACCAACCGCTCAGTGTCTGCTACCCTTCTCTGTTGGGCCCCCCACTGGCTTCCACTCACCCATAAAATTGAATTCAAATTCTAACAACAACTTAGAAAGCCATCCACAACTCAGCCCCCAGCTACAACACTAACCTAGTCTCAAAATACCAACCTATTCGATCCCTTCATTCCTCCCAAGACCTCCTGCTCTCTGGCACCTCCTCTAATGCTCCCCTCCAGGACTTTTCCTGAGCCTCTCCTATCCTATGGAATTCCCTACCCTAATATGTCCAACTATCTCCTACTCTGCTGGCTTTTAGACGATTCCTGAAAACCCTTCTCTTCAGAGAAGCCTATCCGGCCCCCACCTAACAACTGTACTTTTATTTTTTCCATCAGCTCATCCCCCACAGCTATTACCTTTTGTATCACTTGACCCTTCCTCCAAGATTGTAAGCTCCAATGAGCAGGGCCCTCTGATTTCTCCTGTATTGAATCGTATTGTAACTGTACTGGCTGTCCTCATATTGTAAAGTGTAGCGCAAACAGTTGGCGCTATATAAATCCTGTATAATAATAATAATAATGCATTTACACTGCTGTGCATTGGGAAGGTGTATTGGGTTGGCACGGCATTGCACCAATGCATCATCCGGGCCATGAATGTTGGTTCAGAACTTGGAATCAATTTGCAGGCAGCTTGCTGTACTGATTAAAGTATGCCCATCAATGCCCTTAATGTCAGGGCTGGGACAAGGGGTGGGCAGGAGGGGCAGATGCACTGGGCACTGTAGTATCATGTGACGTGGGGATGCCAAAAAGAGATTGGGGGGAGGGGATTTGTGTTGGAAGGGGGATTTGAAGGGTGGCGGGGGGGGGTAAGTATTGTTCTAAGAGGGGAAGTTGGGGGGGGGTGCTAAGAGTGGTGGTTTGGGGGAATTTGTTTTGGGAGGGGAGATGGGGAAAAGAAGATTTGTTAGGAGGGGGGATTTGCAGTGGGGGGGGGGGGGGGTTGTGTACTAGGAGGGGAAATTGTAGGAGTACAGGATTTGTGCTAGGAAGGGGTGAATTCAGACTCAATCACCTGATTATGGCTGACTTACCACTGTGATGACTCGCTGAGTTCTATAAACAGTGGGCTCAAGTGAAATTAATATTAGAGCACCACCTGGCAGCTGGGTAGAAGGTTGCATAATAACAATAGTAATAATCTGTAATGTTTAATGACTAAAATAAACAAATATTTTCTTAAACGTATTTCTGATCATGAAAACTAAGGAAGGAAAATATGTATGAAACCACTATATATATATATACGACAATCATCCATGGGTGCAAGGGAGGGGGGACCACTGTGCCCTCACACATTGCAAAACATAGGGAGACGCAAATTCCCTATTTTTTTTGCCTGGGGAAGGAGAAAAGTGGACCTCACATCACAGTTAACCCCACGCCTGCTGGAAGTGGAGCCCAGTGGGAGCAAAAACCCCACAGCTGCCGGCTGCATCTATACTATTGTTTTATCACAGTTACGTAAAATCAAATTCATATAACATTTAACCAAATAATAACAGGTACAGATAAGAAATGTAACAATATTGTAAAATGTAACAAGAATACTTAGATGTAGATAGAGTTCAAGAAAGGTTCCTCAAAAGTGGGATTTTAAATGGACGCCAGGTGATAAATATAAAAATTACTAAATTTATTATGCGGTACAATAACATACAACAAGAAAAACATGAAAAGCTAATGATAAAAACATATATGTGGGAGACAAGTGTGGAAACCAGCTGAAGGGAGAAGGAGGCCGCAGACTGGTGTCCGAGGCGTTTCGATTACACAAACAGTGAGGATCTTCCACAGTTACACAAACAGTGCGGTAATCTTTCGATTACACTGTTTGTGTAATCAAAACGCGTCGGACACCAGTCTGCGGCCTCCTTCTCCCTTCAGCTGGTTTCCACACTTGTCTCCCACATATATGTTTTTATCATTGGCTTTTCATGTTTTTCTTGTTGTATGTTATTGTACCGCATAATAAATTTAGTAATTTTTATATTTATCACTGCCTGGCGTCCATTTAAAATCTCACTTTTGAGGAACCTTTTTTGAACATTTGCATTCGGGATGGGGCGCACAGGCAGTTTAGTCTTATAGATGAGGCAAAACCCCTTTCATATCTAGATAAAGATAGAGAGTACCCCGTTTCTGGCTTGGCAAAAATGACCAAACCAGGCGCGTGCTTGCCCTGGTATGGGACTATCTTTTCCAAGTTTTGGCTGTAGTATATACAGGTATAGTTGGTAGCATTGGCCAATGGAAAGCAACATTATCTTCCAAGGAAGATAGCACGCATTCCTGAAAGGGCTTGGTAATTTGGTCAGTTTGTAATGACAATCCTGAGGTATGAAGTCAGCTAAGGTAGCCAGACTTAGGATTCATTCTTAGATATTGGTGAGACAATAATAATAAGGAAATATGAAATTTCCAGCAGTCGCTGACAGCTGTCATCTGGAGAGGAAGGAATCAACTGATCCTCTCCTCCTGCCGCTCCCCCGATCTCCCCCACATCACAATTGCTATTAGTTTTTGCTGCAGCTCTAGCTCTTGTAATGTGAAGTAGATTGGGTGCCGAGGTCGATCCAGCACACATGCCCACTGCTTGCATAAAATGCCCCTCATACAACAGACTGCATATACTATTACCCCGAAACAATTCTAAACCCGAGCCCTTATCTTAACCTCAATATTGGGGACAATTTGTTTTGGCAATTTTAAACACTTTCAACAAGTTTTAATCTCAGAAACAACCAAACCATTCAAGAAAACTTAACACCATCACTTTAGATAATATTATTATTATTATACAGGATTTATATAGTGCCGACAGTTTACGCATCGCTTTACAACATTAGGGCAGACAGTACAAGTACAATACAATTCAATACAGGAGGAATCAGAGAGCCCTGCTCGTTAGAGCTTACAATCTAGGAGGGAGGGTCAAGTTATACAAAAGGGTAATAGCTGTGGGGGATGAGCTAATGGAGAAAAGAGTGCAGTTGTTAGATGGAGGCAGGATAGGCTTCTCTGAAGAGGAAAGTTTTCAGGGATCGCCTAAAAGTGGATAAATTTGGAGACAGTCTGACAGATTGGGGTAGGGAATTCCAGAGGATGGGCGAGGCTCGGGAGAAGTCCTGGAGGCGGATATGGGAGGAGGTGATGAGGGAGCTAGAGAGCAGGAGGTCTTGGGAGGAACGGAGATGGCGATTAGGTTGGTATTTTGAGACTAGGTTAGTGATGTAGCTGGGGGCTGAGTTGTGGATGGCTTTGTAACTTATTGTTAGTATTTTGAATTTAATTTGTTGGGCGAGTGGCAGCCAATGGAGGGATTGGCAGAGAGGGGTAGCAGACACTCAGCGGTTTGTAAGGTGGATGAGTCTGGCAGCAGCATTCATGATGTATTGAAGGGGGGATAGTCTGTTTAAAGGTAAGCCAATGAGGAGGGAGTTGCAGTAGTCGAGGCGAGAGATAACCAGGGAGTGAATCAGGAGCTTTGTGGTTTCATTGGTTAGAAAGGGACGTAGTTTAGAGATGTTGCGGAGGTTGAGGCGGCAAGCTTTGGAAAGTGATTGGATGTGGGGCTGAAAGGAGAGTTCAGAATCCAGAATAACACCTAGCTGTGTTTATAGAAACCTTTGGTATAGGTTGCTTTTTTCTGTTTGGTTGAACCACTACCCCTTTATACATGAAAGTGGAATGCTTTACAAATGTGAAAGGCAAGTGGAGCACCAATAAAATGAAGAAGAAAACAAGTCCTCTACTCTGACCCTTTCTCTGCTGTGTTAAATAGAAAATTCCATGACATACCACAGGCTCCTCACGGTGTGGAGTAACTTTGATTTGTAACTTCAGAAGTTTTCTGAGAGCCAGAGGATCCGACACTCCAGGAAGTGTCAATTCTTTGCAAATTTAAGGGAGCATGTGCCATTGTAAGCAGCTATTTTTCAGAATGTCCATAACTGTATTTTAGATCTTCTACAAAGTTGACACTGGGTCTTTTTAAAGCTAAACTCCAGGAACCTGTAAAAACTCTCCCATGTAGTAGGGCGGCGCCTGCTCTGCAAGGGTTAACTGCTCATTTCTGTCAATGGGATTGGGAAAAGCAGATTTACTTATGTAATCCCTCACTTCTGCAGGCTTTTCTGCACCGCTAGACCAGTCTACACAGCATAATTTCCGCCATGCTCTAGCGGTCCAAGGTCCCTTGACCTCAAGACTGATGATGGACATCAAGGGGCAGTCTACCACTTAAAGTGATTGTAAAGGCAGAAGGTTTTTTTCTTATCTTAATGCATTCTTTGCATTATGATAAAAAAAATCTTCTGTGTGCAGCAGCCCCCTCAGCCCCCCTAATATTTATCTGAGTCCCATCTCTGTCCAGCAATGTTGCAGGAGAGACTTGGCTGCCTGGAACTCTCCCTCCTGATTGGATGAGACAGCAGTGCGGCGCCATTGGCTCCCACTGCTGTCAATCAAAGTCATTGAGCCAATGAGGAGAGAGAGGGGGCCAAACCATGGCTCCATGTCTGAATGGACACACAGAGCTGCGGCTCAGGTGCCCCCATAGCAAGCTGCTTGCTGTGGGGGCACTCAGCAGGAGGGGGGGAGCCAGGAGAGCTGAATAGGGACCTGAGAAGAGGAGGATCCAGGCTACTCTGAGCAAAACCACTGCACAAAGCAGATAAGTATAACATGTTTGTTATTTTTAAATTAAAAAAACTGAGACTTTAGTATCACTATCACTTTAAGAACAGAGGTTGCTGCCTGCCAGGGGAGCAGAGGATCAGGTAAATAAAAGTGTTTGTACTGTACAGGCTATAGAAGCAGTTAGATTTTAGGCTTGTTGGAGTTGGCCTTTAAGCTAAATCCCTTAATCTTTGACATGGACAGCTCACCATCAGAAGTGAAGAGAAGAAACCCTGTTTAGGTTAGTCCATCATTTTCAGAGCTTACACTGGGCTGAGGGCACACTCACTGCCCCATGGTCACATTGGAGGAAAAGCAGTGAGTCACGTGTTCCCCTATATTTGTAGGCTCCAGGAATTACTCTTCACTGGTGAGAAAATGGGTGCAAGCTGCTCCAGGTGCTGGCTTTGATCAGAGCAAAATTCAGGTTCACTTTTATGTTGTTTGATAACTAATTGGCGGATAATATCTTAAAATAAATAAATTACATCCCACACTTTACGTTTCTCAAACTTTTCAACACAGAGGAACCCTTCAAATAACTTTTCAGGCTCAGGGGACCAATAATTACAGCTCACAGTACATTAGTGTGATGATCAGTGGGAAGATTGTGGTCATTGAGAAGAATCCCACCCTTACATAAAGCTAAAAGATCATTGGTGTCAGTGGTTACTCATCTGAAAGGCAGACGCTGCTCGTTGCTCAACAAAACCCTGGAATCCTCTGGAGGAACCCTGATTGAGAAAGGCTGGCTTAGTGCAAAAACGCCCTCCTATGAAGACTCACTGCTCTCGCTTTCTGCTCCCACAGCTTTATCAGGTTTACTATTGCACTGTGTTCCGTGTTTTTCACTGCATAAGACACACTTCCCCCCTCAAAAATGGGGAGAAATGTACAAAAGTGACCTATTGGGTTGAGGTCAGGATTCTGTGCAGGCCAGTCAAGTTCCCCCGTCCCAAACTCACTCATCCATGCCTTTATGGGCCTTGCTTTGTGCACTGGTGCGCAGTCATGTTGGAACAGGAAGGGGCCATCCCCAAACTGTTCCTACAAAGTTGGGAGCATGAAATTGTCCAAAATGTCTTGGTATCCTGACGCCTTAAGAGTTTCCTTCACTGGAACTAAGGGGCCAAGCCCAACCCCTAAAAATAACCCCACATCATAATCCACCCTCCACCAAATGATTTGGACCAGTGCACAAAGCAAGGTCCATAAAGACATGGATGAGCGAGTTTGGGGTGGAGGAACTTGACTGCCCTGCACAGTCCTGACCTCAACCCGATAGAACACCTTTGGGATGAATTAGAGTGGAGACTGCGAGCCAGGCCTTCTCATCCAACATCAGTGCCTGACCTCACAGATGCGCTTCTAGAAGAATGGTCAAACATTCCTAAACCTTGTGGACGGCCTTCCCAGAAGAGTTGAAGCTGTTATAGCTGCAAAGGGTGGGCCAACTCAATATTGCGGACTAATGCCCTGTACACATGGTCGGACTTTCCGACAGAATATGTGCGATCGGAGCTTGTTATTGGAAATTCCGACCGTGTGTGGGCTCCATCTGACTTTTTCCATCGGAATTTCCGACACACAAAGTTTGAGCGCATGCTATCAAATTTTCCGACAACAAAATCCGATCCTTTAAATTCCGATACACAAATCTGACGGACAAAGTGCCACGCATGCTCAGAATAAATTAAGAGACGAAAACTATTGGCTATTGCCCCGTTTATAGTCCCGACGTACGTGTTTTACGTCACCGCGTTCAGAACGATCAGATTTTCCGACAACTTTGTGTGACCGTGTGTATGCAAGACAAGTTTGAGCCAACATCCGTCAGAAAAAAATCCATGGATTTTGTTGTTGTAAAGTCCGATCAATGTCCGATCGTGTGTACAGGGCATTAGACTGGGATGTCATTAAAGCTCATGTGCATGTAAAGGCAGGCGTCCCAATACTTTTGGCAATATTGTGTATGTCCCTTGATTTGAAACATACTCTCATTTGAAAGGAAGTGATTTGCAACCTTTAGTACAGAGTCAGAAAAATCAATACCATGAGCATAGAATCTATGTATGTACTGTATGTGTATTAAAGTAAAAATGTATGTATGGCAGTTATTGTTTAGCACAATTTCTGCCTTTGTACATTGTAGCAATATATCGTAAAATTGAACTCCTTAACATGAAATAATGTTTTTAATTAAGCAATTTCAAATAATAAGTGCCTTTTACGCCCCCAAAATGTATTGTTTAGTCCTCATATACTGCATATAGGCAAATGTAACAAAACAGATAAAGGAGGAATTTCTGCAAAAATAAGCAGACCGCCCGTCCTGAAGTGCATGCTAAGCAAAGTTCTAAATTTGCTAAATTGTTGCAATAATTTGAAAACATTCATATACTGCATATTTAGATTACATACAAAGAAGAGAACATTCCTACAGATCCAATTTCTAAATAATTTTCATTTTGTCTGCCTTCTATTTTAATCACACCCATGCGAACAATACTAAGCCCTCCGATCCTACACAGCTGAATTCCAGGCACAGATGAAACACATATTAATGTCTTACCTGCTGAAGGATTCCTTTTTTCCTGGCAACTTCTGCGATTCAAACATTTCTGCTAAACAGAATAGCGGGGAGCAGTGCTGGGACAAGGCCATTTGGTGCCCAGGGCGAAGATGGCAAACTGCGCCCCCCCCCCCCCGTTTTTCATTCAGATATCCCCGCACAAAGTCAAGGACGTCGTATGACAACCGGCGGGCGGGAAGTGGTTAAAACGCATTTTTTTTTTAACACAAAGTTGTCCATTTATACAATATTTCTAACACATAACATGTACATACCAAAAATGACACCCCAAAATAAATTCTCCTACTCCTCCTAAGTACGGCGATACCACATGTGTGAGACTTCCACAGCCTGGCCACATACAGAGGCCGAGCATGGCTGGGTATAACTAGCATGGCTGGGTATAACTGAGCATGGCTGGGTATCACCGAGTATTGCAGACTATGGCTGGATATGGAAGGGTATGGCTGGGTATCACAGAGTATTGCAGAGTATGGCGGGGTATTGCAGAGTATGGCAGGGTATTACAGAGTATGGCAGGGTATTACAGAGTATGGTGGGGTATTGCAGAGTATGGCAGGGTATTACAGAGTATGGTGGGGTATTGCAGAGTATGGCAGGGTATTACAGAGTATGGTGGGGTATTGCAGAGTATGGCAGGGTATTACAGAGTATGGCAGGGTATCGCCGAGTATCAGAGGGTATTGCAGGGTATTGCATGGTATTGCGGGGTATTGCAAAGTATTTCAGAGTATTGTGGGGTATTGCAGAGTATTGCGGGGTATTGCACAGTATTGCAGAGTATTGCACAGTGTTGCGGGGTATTGCAGAGTATTGCGGGGTATTGCAGAGTATTGCACAGTGTTGTGGGGTATTGCAGAGTATTGCGGGGTATTGCACAGTGTTGCGGGGTATTGCAGAGTATTGCGGGGTATTGCAGAGTATTGCACAGTGTTGCGGGGTATTGCAGAGTATTGCAGAGTATTGCACAGTGTTGTGGGGTATTGCAGAGTATTGCGGGGTATTGCAGAGTATTGCAGAGTATTGCACAGTATTGTGGGGTATTGCAGAATATTGCACAGTATTGTGGGGTATTGCAGAGTATTGTGGGGTATTGCAGAGTATTGTGGGACATTGCAGAGTATTGCACAGTATTCTGGGGCATTGCAGAGTATTTTGGGGCATTGCAGAGCATTAGGGATGGCTGAGCATGGATGGATGGCTGGATGTCACTGAGCAGCGCTGTGGGCACTACACATCCAGCCCACAGCGCTGCGAGAGGGGAATTCTGGGAGGACGTCATAGTACGTCCTCCCAGAGTTAAGCAACCGCCCTGTAGCCGTCATTCGGCTATGGGCCGGTTGTTAAGTGGTTAAACAGCAGCGGTGGTCATTGGTCATTAACCTCCTCTCAGCCTCCTCCCCTCCCCCAATCCAGCCATTTATTAATCTGTTTTTTAGTGTTTACTTACACAAGTTCAGACTCAGAAGTTCTGAGTCTGAACTTGTGTAAGTAAACACTAAAAACAGATTAATAAATCTGAGGCTGAGGCGAGGTTAATGACCAGTGACCACCACTGCTGAAGATCTGAGTCAGAATACTGGCATACATGACACTGGCACTGCACTCTTCTACCTTCGCTTCCTTCCAGATTGAATCCAGCAGCAGCTACTAGAGCCAGCCAGCCAGCCAGGCAGGCAGCAGCTCCTCAGCTCCTCTCCTCTCCTCAGCTCAGCTCAGCTCGCTCGCGGTGACAGCGCGCCGACACAGCTCACAGCTCCCGGCTCCCGCCTCCCGGCTCCCGGCTCCCGCCTCCCTGTGCTCCTCTGCGTCCTCCCACCTCGCCTCCGGCCGTGTGTGATGTCACGGCGCTGGCAGAGACTACGGCACTCCTCCATAGGGGAGTAAACTGTAACAGAGTAGTTTGTGCTGAGGGAAGGGAGGATGCAGGAGCACACGAAGGCAATTTGTACAGTGCCGCTGGGGACTGTAAATGCACTGGACTGTTGTATTATTGTACACATTGGCGGGCGGCGGCCGTGGCAGAACGTCACTTGCAGGCTGCGCCCCCCCCCTATATCAAATGGTAGCGCCCAGGGCACGTGCCCCTTCCGCCCCTGCCTTGTACCGGCCCTGGCGGGGAGGGTGACACCACTTTACTCTGTACGGCCTCATGCACCCTGGGAGTCAAAAACACCACTTTTAAGGGCATGTTACTTTTTTTTTTTTCTACCCTTAAATGCCCCTCAATGTTCGCCTATGTGTCCTCGCACAGATAGATGTTTACAGGCATTAAGCTCTGGTTCACATTGCCGCTACTTTGAAATCGCGCCCACTTCACTTGAAGTAGCGTGATTTCAAAGTAGCAAGGTCAGCGCAATTTCAGGTGCTACTTGATAGACATCTGGTTGGCTTTATGCACAGATGTCTATTGAAGTCACACCTGAAATCGTCAAAAGTAATGCAGAAACTACTTTTGCAAATCGGTGCGGTGACGCAAAATCGGTGTCGCACTGATTGCAACAGTATCATTGCCTCCAATAGGCTGTGACTTGTCATGCCATTTGATCTCTCAAATTGCATGACAAATTGCTCCAATGTGAACCTAGGCTTAGAAGCAGAAAAAAAAATCACTTGGGCATTCAGCAAAGGAGCATTTTAGCACCTACAGTATCTCAAAAAAGTGAGTACACCCCTCACATTTTTGTAAATGTTTTATTATATCTTTTCATGTGACAACACTGAAGAAATGACACTTTGCTACAATGTAAAGTAGTGAGTGTACAGCTTGTATAACAGTGTAAATTTGCTGTCCCCTCAAAATAACTCAACACACGGCCATTAATGTCTAAACCGCTGGCAGCAAAAGTGAGTACACCCCTAAGTGAAAATGTCCAAATTTTGCCTAATTTGCATTTTTCTTTACAAAAGGGAAGTGTTGCAAGAAAAAATCATTCTCAGGATTACAACATAAGATACAGTATATGAGTATTTAAACAGTCTTCCTCCATGACTGAAGGCTTCCAGGATTCATAATCAATATTTTTTGTGGCCACCATTATTTTCCAGCACTGCCTAAACCCTCTTGTGCATGGAGATCACCAGAGCTTTATAGGTTGCCACTGGAGTCCTCTTCCACTCCTTCATGATGACATCACAGAGCTGGTGGATATTAGAGACCTTGTGCTCCTCCACCTTCCATTTGAGGATGCACCACAGATGCTCAATAGGGTTTAGGTCTGAAGACATGCTTGGCCAGTCCATCACCTTTACCCTCAGCTTCTTTAGCAAGGCAGTGGTCGTCTTGGAGGTGTGTTTGGGGTCCTTATCATGTTGGAATACTGCCCTGTGGCCCAGTCTCTGAAGGGAGGGGATCATGCTCTGCTTCAGTATGTCACAGTACATGTTGGCATTCATGGTTCCCTCAATGATCTGTAGCTCCCCAGTGCCGTCAGCACTCATGCAGCCCCAGACAATGACACTCCCACCACCATGCTTGACTGTAGGCAAGACACACTTGTCTTTGTACTTCTCACCTGGTTGACACCATCTGAACTAAATAAGTTTATCTTGGTCTCATTAGACCACAGAACATGGTTCCAGTAATCCATGTCCTTAATCTGCTTGTCTTCAGCAAACTGTTTGCGGGCTTTCTTGTGTATCATCTTTAGAAGAGGCTTCCTTCTGGGACGACAGCCATGCAGAACAATTTGATGCAGTGTGCGGCATATGGTCTGAGCATGGTGTGCGCTGAGCACATGCACTCAACATCTTTGGTCGACCATGGCGAGGCCTGTTCTGAGTGGAACCTGTCCTGTTAAACCGCTGTATGGTCTTGCCCACCGTGCTGCAGCTCAGTTTCAGGGTCTCGACAATCTTCTTATAGCCTAGGCCATCTTTATGTGGAGCAACAATTCTTTTTTTCAGATCCTCAGAGAGTTCTTTGCCATGAGGTGCCATGTTGAACTTCCAGTGACCAGTATGAGAGAGTGAGAGCGATAACACCAAATTTAACACACCTGCCCCCGATTCACACCTGAGGCCTTAGTAACACTAACGAGTCACATGACACCGGGAAGGAAAAATGGCTAATTGGGCCCAATTTGGACATTTTCACTTAGGGGTGTACTCACTTTTGTTGCCAGCGGTTTAGACATTAATGGCTGTGTGTTGAGTTATTTTGAGGGGACATACAAAATTATACAAGCTGTACACTCACTACTTTACATTGTAGCAAAAGTGTCATTTCTTCAGTGTTGTCACATGAAAAGATATAATAAAATATTTACAAAAATGTGAGGGGTGTACTCACTTTTGTGAGATACTGTAAGTGCTGGTGTGATTAGTGCTTGAGCTATAACTCATTTCAATGGCCAGAATAAATTAATATAGTGCCCAGTGAAATTAATGAACTCCCAAACTCCAAATGCACCTAAACATGTCTGCAAAATGTGGCTTTAGGTGCATTTTTAATGCTGCTTTAGAGAAAGTTTCAAACACAGATCAATACTTACTTTAACCTGCAGTCCTGCAATCTCCTGTACCACCGGCTCTGATTGTGATTACCTTTCCAGTGAAGCCGTTCCTCTTGGCAGTCTCTGGAGCAGGAATAATGTCCATCATTGCTGTTAGTAGGAGGTATAGGTCCCATCATCCGTGTCAGTGGGAGGAATAGTGTCCCATCAATAGTGTGGGTGGGAGGAATAATGCAGCATCGTTGGTGTCAGTGGAAGGAATAGTGCCCCATCGCTGGTGTTAGTAGAAAGAATAGAGCTCCACCATCAGTGTCAGAGGAAGGAATAGTGCCTCAGCACTGGTGTCAGTCAGAGGAATAGTGTCCCATCATTGGTGCCAGAGGGAGAAATAGTGCCCCATAGTTGATGTCAGAGGAAAGAATAGTGCTGCATAATTGGTGTAACTGGGAGGATTAGTGCCCCATTATTGGTGTCAGTGGGAGGAATAGTGCCCCAGTGTTGGTGTCAGTGGAAGGAATATTCCCCCTTCGTTGGTGTCAGTGGGAGAAATAGTAAACCATAGTTGGTGTCAGTGGAAAGAAATGTGCCGCATTATTGGTGTCAGTGGAAGGAATAATGCCGCATATATGGTGTCAGTGGGATAAATAATATCCCATCATTGGTGTCAGTGGGAGGACTAATGCCCCATTGATGGTGTTAGTAGGAGGAATAGTGCCCCACCGTGAGGCCTAAAAGTATAACTTAATTTTTGTATAGTTATCCTTTAAAGTGAAACCCCAGCCATGTTGATAAAAAACATAGTGACCCAGCCTTCCTTCCTCCTTGCTTTAGAGGAAGTTTCAAACACAGGGCAATACTTACCTTAACCTGCAGTCTTGCAATCTTCTGTACCACCAACTCTGATTGTGATGACCTGTCCAGTGAAGCTGTTCCTCTTGGCAGTCTCTGGAGCAGGAATAATGTCCATGATTGGTGTCAATGAGTGGAATAGTGACCTATCATTGCAGTTAGTAGGAGGAATAGTGCCCCATCAATAGTATCAGTGGAAGGAATAGTGTCCCATCATTGGTATCGGTGGAAAGAAATGGTGCCTCATCATTGAAGTCAGTGCAAGGTAAGGTGCCCAACATTGGTGTCAGTGGGATGAAGAGTGTCCTTTGATTGCTTTTAGTTAGAGGAATAATGACACACTGTGGTGTCAGTGAACAAATTGTGCCCTATCGATGGTGCCAATGGAAGATATTTTGCTCCATCGTTGGTGTCAATAGAAGAAATAATGCCCCATCGCTTGTATCAATGTTAGGAATAGAGCCTAATCATTTGTGTGAGTTTGGGTAACGGTGCCAATGGTATCAATGGTGCCAGATGGAGTAATTATGATTCATTGTTGGTATCAGTGGGAGGAAGTATGCCCCATCACTGGTGTCAGTGGAAGTAACAGTGTCTCATTGTTGGTGTCAATGGAAGGTCTAGTACCTCATCATTGGTGTGAACAGGAGGAGTGCTGTCCCAATGTTGTAGTCAGAAAAGGAATTGTACCATATCAATGGTCCCAGTTGGGGGAATAGTTACCTGTCATTGCTGTCTATTGCTCTATTGCTTGTGTCAGTGATAGAAATAGAGCCTCAAAATTTGTGTCAGTGGGGGAATTGGTGCCCTATCAATGGTGCCAGTGGAAGGAATTGGGCCCAATCAATAGGGCAGGTGGGAGAAATTATTCTCCATGGCTATTGTGGAAGAAACAGTGTCTAATCATTGGTGTCAGTGGGATGAATAGTGTCCAGGGGCGGACTGACCATTGAGCCACTCGGGCACTGCCCGGGGGCCCCATCAGGGTTGCCAGCCTCAGTAAAACCAGGGACAGTATGGACTAGGGACAGCCAATAGACAGTATGGACCAGGGACAGCCAATAGAAACATGTCTGTGTATACTGTGTGTACATGTATGTGTATACTGTGTGTGTGTATACTATGTGGCCCCATAATCTCTGATTGCCTGGGGGCCCCATAATCTCCTATTGCCCGGGGGCCCCATGAGTTGTCAGTCCGCCCCTGATAGTGTCCCATTGTGCCCCATCAACGCTGCCAGTAGGGGAAATTATGCTCCATCATTGGCGTTTAGCTTCTCCTCCTCATGCTGAACACAGGGAGTCATTTGCTTGACACCACTGCCATTCAGAGAACACCTTGTAATTTTTTCAATGATGACACAAAGTTCTCTAATTGGACCAATGGAAGGTGGCAATAAAGATAATTATTGGCATTCCACTTTGAACAAATTTTGCACTATACAGCATTCTCTTTTTTCCATCTCTGAAAGTTGGGAGATACAGAACTTAGTCTTCCCTCCAGGATCACACCAGATTTACAGTCATTTGTATATTTCACTCCAAATTATTTTTTCCGGATGTACGTATTCCAATAAAGAATTAGCACTGGTCCACTGTGTAATGGAAAGGAAGAACGAGAAGCCATCATTTATGCACACATTCAAGTATCTGGAAGCCTAATAGTGGAGTTGCTGGTGTCACCTGACTCCCGAAACCTTCCATACAAAGTCCAGCTGTTTTATCTCTTCGGGATTCCCTTGCTCTTCTCAGCTTACAGAAATAGGCGCATTGTGCCCAGGAACCTGAGATCACATCACTGGAGGGGGGAAGAACTGCAGACAAATTAGGAAAAGATAAAAAAGGAACAGCCGTTCAGAAATGTAAACTCTGAAAATTGTTTAAGCAGATCACAAGAAGGAAAGTCATTCAGTAAATTAAACTGTCCCAAGATCCACATTCCACAACTACTCAACCTGCAAAGAGGTTACAGTGATATCATATTCCGGGCAACGGTCAAGTTTCCACGGTCGATTTGTGTTTGGAGACTGCAAAAAAAAAAGTGGTCTAGGTGGGTGTGCTATTAATAAATTGTATATGACTTAGAAATTTCAAGCTGAACTCCAGTAAAAAAGTGACTCTAAGATCTGGTTTAAAAATAATTCTATTCAGGTATGTATTCCTAAAATAAAAAAAGAAATTGGGGTTGATTTACTAAAACCGGAGAGTGCAAAATCTGGTGCAGCTGTGCATGGTAGCCAATCAGCTTCTAAATTCAACTTGTTCAATTAAGCTTTGACAACAAAAACAGAAGCTGATTGGTTTCTATACAGAGCTGCACCAGATTTTGCACGCTCCAGTTTTAGTAAATCTACCCCATTGCATTGCTTTGAGCCTGCTCCAAATCTCCAAATCCCTCTTTTTTTTTTTTTTTTTTGCTGCTGTGATTCAACTTCCTGTTAGATGGTGACTACCGTATAGCGAAATGACTGGCTTGGTTAGGAAATTGGTTGTGGCCAGGTGGAGAAGCGATGGCCAGCCTAGTGGTGTTGATGGATTCCTTGTCTGGACCACGTGCCTTGTAGAACCTAACCCCCTTGTTTTTTGGGCCAGGTGTATGATGGGACCCTGGGCAGACCTGGCTTGCGACCACGGAATCTGAAGCCATGTACAAGTGTAAGTTTCCTGACAGGCATGTAGGCCAAAAAGAGTGAGCCAGAGCAATGAAAGAGATTTCCAACATTCCTTGTTGCAAACTTTACAGTAGGTCATGACTCCTGGCACTCAAACTGGCTTAAGTACCTGGGGTTGCAACAAGTTGACAGAAAAGACCTGTATAAACCACTGGCTTGTATACCACGGGGACCCCATCCCATTCTGTTGCATTATGCCTTACTGCATTCCCTGCACTGAACCACCAATAAACAAATTCCAGCAGAAAGTTTCGTGGATGGGTGGGTTGAGCTGTGAACTCAAGTGCAAAAGTCTCCCCATATCGTGAGGTTCCACACATCCAAATATAGAATTTATCGTAAACCCAGGTACCTCACGACAGTGTAAAGTCCCTGACATGTTTCACCCATGGGTGCTTACTCCGAAATGCATTGGGTTTTCCCAATAAAGCCATATGTCTTGCAAGATCTGACGTTTGATGGAACTGAGAGTGCGTAACTCTTGGATGAGGAATGTGTAATAAGTGTCAGCCTTATATTATTTGTAATTTTTTTGTACAATAAAAATTGAAGTTTTTTTTTTTTTTTAAATATAATAATATACAGTTTGTGAAGTGATTTTTTTGTATACTTTGGTGCCTAAAAAGTCCCACCACAAAAATGTATTTCCTATTTATTTTAATAATTGGGAAGTTGGCACAGGTTCCTCCATGTTTTTTTGATAATGTGGAGGTACCACACATACAAAGCTGCTGAGACTAGAGTTTTTTGTAAACCATGGTACCTCGTAACATTGTAAAGTTACATAGTATGGTTGAAAAAAGACACAAGTCCATCTAGTTCAACCAATAAAGGGGGGGGGGGGTAAAAAAAACAACACACAATCCTATATACACAAGCCTGTACCCACAGTTGATCCATATAGGAAGGCAAAAAACCCCAGCAAAGCATGATCCAATTTGCTCCAGCTGGGGAAAAAAATCCTTCCCGATCCCCCGAAAGGCAATTAGATATTCCTTGGATCAACTTTACCTATAAATGCTAGTATCCAGTTATATTATGTACATTTAGGAAAGAATCCAGGCCTTTTTTTAAAGCAATCTACTGAGCTGGCCAGAACCAGCTCTTGAGGGAATCTGTTCCACATTTTCAGAGCTCTTACTGTGAAGAAACCTTTCCGTAATTGGAGAATAAATCTCTTTTCCTCCAGACGTAAAGAGTGCCCCCTTGTCCTGTGATGACCTTAAAGTGAATAACTCAACACCAAGTTCACTATATGGACCTCTTATGTATTTATACATGTTGATCATATCCCCCCTTAACCTCCTCTTCTCAAGAGAATAAATTCAGTTCCTATAATCTTTCCTCATAGCTGAGCTCCTCCATGCCTCTTGTCCAAGTCTCTGACATGTTTCATCCATGGGTGCTTACTCTTGAAGATCTCCCTGCTGCAGTCCCAGAGATATACAAGAAGCTAATGGGTGGCTTAATATCACGTGTGAATGACAGCAACATCACTTTTGGGTGGACTGACCCTTTAAATCATAACATTTCATTACAAATGGGCTTCCGCATATTAAAATATTTTCTTGGCCTGTTGACAGATTCCAGCACTTGGCTGCAGTTGGCTGAGATAAGGAGAAGAATGGCACAGATAACCCTTTGCTACAATGAAAGGTGTTGCATTTATGATCAAAGGAAGCAATTATAAGCGGCATGTTTAATGTTCTCACTTCTCAGTGACTGTCGCAATGATAAACACCAGCCCAGATTAATGGATGTTTCACCGTATGATCACATACACCTCCAAAGAGAATTTTTTTGTTGATCTTTCCCGGTGAGAGTCAACATAATGAATGTCAGGACATATTCTGTGTCCTGATTTCCCTGCCCAGTATTCAATGAACTGAGCTCCAAGGGGACAGCAATGCAAAAGGTGGCAATTAAAAAGGTAAAGCTGAAGTTCACGTGGGGCCATTTTTACAGAGTTGCATTGCTCCAGCTTGGACCAGTGTAAGTATGTATGTGCCATACCTGTGGGGTCCCCGTAGAAACAGGAAATCACTGCAATAGGCACCACTACAAGAGTGATTGCTGCTAGCTTTCGGATCCCGTGCTGAACTGCTGCCCTGCTGCTTACTGAACCCAGGAAGCTGCTCACTCGGCACAGGCACCATTCCGAATTTTCACATCTAATGCAAATCGCTTCCTGATTGGACAAGGTGGAGATGGTGACATCATCGCATTGCCACTGCACCTTGTCCAATCAGAGAATGCTTTGCATTCATTGAGCAAATGCAAAGTGTTTCATGAATGGCACCTGTGCCAAGCGAGTGACGTCCTGTATTCACAATGCAGCAGGGCAACTGTTAGGCATGGGACTTGGAAGTTTGTTGGAGATCACTGGAGTAGCGGTGTTATCACGCTTACCACAGACGCAGGCAGTCAGACACTATAGCTTGCTACTGTGTTCTTCACCTATAGTAGCCCCCTTTCCCATAAGGCAAGCAGGCCTACCGGTACTCAGTTGTCCCTAGGACTTGTACATAATGCTACAGTGCCTGGCTACAATGCTGGGGCAGTGTGTTTCACCACTCAGGTGGATCCAGACCCAGGTGTAAAGTTAATGTGAAGCCTTCAGAGTTGAAGAGTCCCAGGTGCTGGCTAAATGCTGAATAGAGCAAGGTATTGGATAGAAAGATCTAGATGCCGCACACTGGATAAAGTAGAAAACTTGTCTTTATTGTAGAGATAGGACCATCAAAAGTACAAGACAATCATGCAGGATGTACAGGATCAGCTGATGCGTTTCACACTCGAAACTGAGTGTGAAACGCGTCAGCTGATCCTGTACATCCTGCATGATTGTCTTGTACTTTTGATGGTCCTATCTCTACAATAAAGACAAGTTTTCTACTTTATCCAGTGTGCGGCATCCAGATCTTTCTATCCAATACCTTACAATGCTGGGGCAGGTGCAAACTGAGCAAAGCAATCAAGTACTTGCGGTTGGCAGACAGGCAGAGTGGTTCAATGACAGTACGGGTGAAAGGCAGGCCGAATTCAGAGAATAGTTGTTATCCGAATCAAGGGCAATCACAGGGAAATCCAATCTAGCAGAGCAGGGCAGACAAACAGTGAGCTTGATCAAGTATTATACACTATCACAATCATGAGACTGAAGGTTTGGCTGGCTTAAATCAGGTCTGGTGTCCACCCAAAGTCTGACCACAATCAATCACTTGCAGGTGGACAGACAGACCAGGAGAATGCCACAGCCAAAACCATAAGGCTCGAACCAGCAGCTAGGATGGAGCAGGAGTGCACATGCTCCTAGCTGGTGTGTACTATAGAGATTTCCAGCTTCCACGGGGATCAGGCATGTATGGCACATACATAATTACATTGGTCCAAGCTGGACCATTGTAACTATGTAAAAATTGCCATACATAAACTTTAGCTTCAAGAAATCCACGGGCATTTGTAGATTTTAGGAAGGTCCTGACCAAGGGAAGACTGAGGACTTTTGGCCATTTGAGCATTCCGTTGATTGAACGGAGCAGCAACATTGTGTCAGAGGGATCAAAGAGAGTGTAATCATTACACTTAGAGGGATTACAACCAGTAGATATAAATGATGCCAGAGGAGTAGAAAGAAGTGTAGTCACAAGTCCAGCCGCAGTTCGTTGCCAGGAGAATCAGAGCTGAGCATTGGAGTAGAGAGTCACAGGAGAACTGTATTTACAGAAAGTTCAACTTGATGAACATAGAATATTCAGGATTAACTGATGTGCTGGTATGCTCAACCCTATCCCTGTAGTTGAATGTGGTTGGTGGTCTTGATGGTAAAATGGGAGTGTTGGAGCATGTGCCTGGTTACAGAACAGGATTCGGAGGAACTAGATGACCCAAAAGAAGGCACCAAAGAATCAGAGTAGGGATGCACCGATACCATTTTTTTTTACGAGTACCGATACTTTTTTTTTAGTACTCGCATGGTACAAAGCATTGAAATGTTGTTTACAAAAGGAATGCGTTTTTTTTAAATGTTGCACTTTTTTCAATGCGAAACGTATAAATATATGTTTAAAGGTGTAAATATTAACAAACAAAGCAAACAAAAAAAAAAAAAGTTTTCATTATTAATAGTTTATAAAATAGAGAATAGAAGTGAAAAAAAAATCTGCAGGAAAATAGTAATTAAATGGAGGATAATAAGGAGTTGATTAAGGCTGATTAGAGTAATTATGGGTTAATAAGGGGTTAAACAGAGGAACATTTAATAAAAAACAAAACAAAAAAACAACTAAACATTTTCTTTTACTTGTCAGGTTGCTTTAAACTGACTTCATCTGCAGATCGAAGTTCATCCCTTTGATCTGTAGATGAATAAACAGAAAGATACAAAAGAAACAGTGTTTTTTTTATCTTTCTGTTTAATTGGCTGAGCAATGTTGTTGATAAACATTGCCGGGCTGCTTTTTTTTTTTTGACATCCCCAATTGCCAGGACTTCGTTTACACTTCAGCTGTCAACAGGTGAACCCCACTGACAGCTGAATGAGTCATCGGTTGTTAAGGATGCGGCGACCCTCCTTATCAGCCGATAATTGCCGTCTTTTTTTTTCATTTATATTTTAACATTTCAGCTGTTAGTGGGGGAATCCCGCTGACAGCTTAAAGAACCAAACCTGAAAGTATCGGTTTCAGGTATCAGAGCATTTGCACGAGTACCGACACTCAGGCAAATGCTTAGTATCGGCATCAATACCGATACCGGTATGGGTATCAGTGCAACCCTAAATCAGACTATAAGAGGGAATCACAACCGAGGGAATCAGCATCGTGGAGAAAAGAGGGAACCGACTTGGAGCTGATTGCACCCTAGATGGGCATAGGAAAACTGTGAAATTGATGACCTCCAGCTACCTGGCTAAACAAACAAGCAGCAGGTCACCACATCACACAACAGGTTCAGCAGAGAAGCAGACAGGCAAGGTAATCTGAATTGTTTTTTAAGTACTGGCATGCCAAACATCAGAATCAGAGAAAATTATAGTTACAGCATTGTACAGGGAATTAAAATGAAGTAAGTATGAAGTAATTTTAATAAAAGGTCCTGGGGGAATTTAGTTGCCATAGAAAGTAATATTTATGTGCAAAAACATACTGTATATCATGCATTTGTACATTTTGGTAATGTATTAACATGGATGTATCCAAACATTTTCATAAAAATCATATAAAATGTGCAGCGCTGTAGTGAGAATGAAAAAAGTGCAAAAATGTGCAAGAAATGTAAAAAATAAAACAATGTTAATTAAATGCCGATTAAACGTCTTCTTAAAGTGGAGTTCCAACCCGAAAAAAAAAAAAAATTAGTAATGCGTTTAAAAAAAATAAAAAAAAAACATTTGGAGAAAATTTTTTTTTAACTCACCTCTAAATGCCTGTTGCTAGGGGGTCCCTCGTAGTCTGCCTCCTTCGGTGCCTGGGCTCCTGACGTCACTTCCCTCGGCGCAGGAAGGGAGATCGCCTCTCTCCCCTCCCTCTTGTCAATCATCTGGGACACGTGACCGGTCCCAGATGATTGCGGGCCAGTGACAGCGCGCGGCGCGGCTCGCGCATGCGCAGTGGGTGCCCGGCTGTTAAGCCACAGCTAGAATGTCGGCGCTGCCGAGCGGAGGGGGGAACGAGCGGGGCTTCGATCCCCCGCATCGCTGGACCCAGGGACAGGTGAGTGTCCAATTAAAAGTCAGCAGCTGCAGTATTTGTAGCTGCTGACTTTTAATTTTTTTTTTTTTTTAAATGGGAACCCCACTTTAAGTATGTCCAATATCAATACAAAAAATATCTCCAATAGTCCGACTGAATCAATGCCAAAAAGTATTCAGCCACTGATGTGAATGGAGGCTTACCAAAATGAATGGTTACACAATTAAAGGGGTTGTAAACCCTTGTGTTCTTTCACCTTAATGCATTCTATTCAATAGGGTGAAAAAAAGGTCTGGCTCACCTGAGCCCCTTTATCCTCTTGGCGGAGATGTGCTCTCCCTCTCTGCACAGGGTTCTGGCTCTTGATTGGATAGATTGATAGCAGCGCAGCCATTGGCTCCTGCTGCTGTCAATCAAATCCAACGACGCGGGCGCCGGAGGGCGGGGCCGAGTCCGGCATTTATGTCTATGGATGCAATGTTGTACTCGGGAGCGCGCCTGCAACGTAAACCCCCGGGATTCTTGTAGATTTGGCACCGGCTGCCGATACAAACACAAATGCTCTCACTGCGGAGGGGTTCACCCCCTGTCCCATTGTTTCAAGGCTGGCAGGGCCTGTCCCAGTGATACTGCGGAAAAAGGCAAGACCCCAGTGAGGGTGGACAGAATGTCCTACTTTCTAAGTAGATATCCGGATCCGGCTGCAGCTCGGTTGATGTGGGATTCGCGGAGGGCTTCTTGATCCCTTGCTCCCTTTCTCAGATCCCTCCCGTGGCTGACAACTTGCGATCAGCTCTTTTGCACTCAGAAGTGGTTTCCGAAAAACTCACTAAGGAGGTGTTACTGCGCCGCACGTGCGGCCCTTTTACTCATCCTCCCTTGGATAATTTGGTGGTTTCGCCTTTGGGAGTAATTCCAAAGAAAGAGCCCAATAAATTTTGTCTGATCCACCATCTTTCCTTTCCAAAAGGGGGGTCAGTTAATGATGCTATTGACCCTGAGGCGTGTGCGGTGTCTTATACCTTGTTAGATGCCGCCGTTTTTTGGGTACGGCACTCCGGTCAGGGTGCCCTTATGGCTAAGACTGACATTGAGGCTGCTTTTCGGTTGCTGCCATTTCACCCGTGCAACTTTCATTTATTGGTTTACAGAGGATTGGGCGCCTTTTATGTGGATCGCTGCCTGCCTATGGGCTGCTCCATCTCTTGGGCCTTTTTTGAGACCTTTAGCTCTTTTCTCGAATTGGTTGTTCGGGATGTGGTGGGGGTCAATTCAGTGATTCTTTACTTGGATGACTTTCTGTGTGTTGGCCCTCCCTCTTCGAATTTATGTGGTATTTTGCTACAGTCGCTCCTCGGTAAGCTTAATTTTGCAAGCGGTATGATGCCGATGGGCAGAGTTTTTTGTCGGCGGCTATCGGCCGCCACTGGTTGGGTCAGTTCGCCCAGGCATTTTATTTGGCTGAATAGGGAGCATAGGTCCGACGTGCTGGTGTGGCATGAATTTTTGGGCACTTTCAATGGTCGGCCAATCTGGATGGAGGGGTCGGTCAGCATCTATGATCTTGAACTTTTCACGGATGCCCCTGGCTCTACTGGCTATGGAGCATTCTTAGGGGGTCAGTGGAGTGCTGAGCGGTGGCCCGTCGAATGGCGGGAGGTGGGATTCCTAAAGAACTTAGTGCGTCTGGAACTTTTTCCGATTGTGGTTGCCAACCAGATATTGCCATCTTTTGCAATATCTGGTTTTGTGTTGTCTTCAGCAAAATGGGTTTCTGTACACTATGCATATTCCAGGAGTGGAGAATACATTGGCTGACGCTCTCTCTCGCTTTCAGTTGGACATGGTTCCGGGAGTTGGCACCGGGCGCAGAGCAACATGGAACCTCTTGTCCTCTTCGGCTGTGGCAGATTGCATTGGAATTTGATTCGAAGCTGCTTGAGCGAGTCGACGTGATCTTCCTACACTAAGGTCTGGCGGGAATGAGGGGAGCTGCTACTGCGGGGTGCGGTCGAAATGGTCAGTTCTGAGGTCAGACATCTTGTAATTTATTTTGTTTGTCTTTGTTTCGCTGCCAGCGTGTCCGTTTCTGCTATGAACCGGAAGCTGGCCGGCTTGGCCTTCATGTTTAAATTGTGGGGCATCCCAGATTTTACCAAGGAATTTTTGGTAAAACAGGCCCAGAGAGGATCCCTCAATCCTTGTTTATGCAGACGACTGTGGTGTGTTCATCCGGTTTCAAAGTTCTGTTATTCCGGGCGTCCTTTGCTTTGGCTTTTTATGGAGTCCTCAGGGTGGGTGAGTTGGTCAGTCCGTCCAAGGCTGCCGAAGGGGGCTTGTCGGTGGCAGACGTCCGCTGTGATGGCTCTTCTTTTGTACTTTTTATCCGCCGATCTAAGACGGATCAAGCGGGAAGGGGGGGCGCATGTTAGGTTGCAGCAGATTCCTGGTTCGCCCATCTGCCTGGTTTCCGCGATGGAGGAATACTTACAGCTTCGCCCTGTGGTAACTGGTTCCTTTCTTATTCATTCGGATGGTTCTAATTTTTAGTTTGTGACAGTTCTTCGGCGCTGTCTCACGGCTGCCGGTCTGGAGGCATGTAGATATTCTTCTCATTCTTTCCGCATCAGGGTGGCTGCCCGGTGGGGATTGGGTAACGCGGTGGTAAAACGTGTCGGCAGGTGGGAGTCACACAGGTTTAAACTTTATGTGCGTCCTCATTTTATTTAATATCCCTGGGTTCATTGGAGTGTCTTTATGTTATTCCTATTGCATGTGTGGTTGTGTGTTTTGGCTAGGTTCTGTATTATGTGTGATGTTTTTGTGTATTTATTTTCAGATCATGCTTGCCTCGTGTGAATTTTGGGACACCCTTTTGTTCATTGGGGGCTAAGAGGGCTGATGTCAGGCCTAATGGCCGTCAGTTGTGCTTCCCTAGGTCTGAGGCTAGCATCAGGTGGATAGGTGTTCCGGGGTTGTTAAGGAGCAGGGTGGTCCCGGAGGTACATAGGGTTTCAAGGTGGGACAGGCCCACTGACATTCTGGTCTTGTACGCTAGAGGCAATGATCTGGGGGTCCGGTCCAGCCAACACCTCATTCGGGACGTCAAGTTTGACTTACTCCGGCTGCAGTTGGCCTTTCCTCATACTGTGGTGGTTTGGTCTGACATTGTAGGTCGCACGACTTGGCGTTTTTGCCAGGTCTGTGGATAAATTGAACAGGGCTAGGAAGGTTAAAAAGGAGGTTGGGAGGTTCATAGCGAGAAACGGCGGTTACGTAGTACGGCATCGGAAACTGGAGGTGGATACGCGGTGGTAACTCCGCAGTGACTGGGTTCATTTGAATGCGGTGGGCATGGATCTGTGGTCCCTGGGATTACAAGACGGGGTACAGAGTGAAAGGAGATCGACATCTGACATATGACCGTATAGTCCATAGTGCCAGAACTTGGGACCACGTCTGACAGACACTGGATCACAACCTAGGTGGATTAAGGCGCATGCAACCGTCTCAAACAAGTGAGATCAACCCATATCTACCATAATAATTGAAATAAACAGTGCACAGCTAACGTAGATGGTCCCAACCCATCCAGTCACAACACACTCATACCCAACAATCACCAGAACCAGACAGACGCGCATACATAGGTTACCGACCTGTCATCCATAGCACCAAAGACAACCACACAACACCCAAGCAAAACATCCACCCACACTCCTCCTAACTTAAATAACACCACAGACACATGCCACATAAGCCACACAGTTGCCCCCCCCCCCCCCAATTTAAACACCAAGACACCCAACCAGCCACCCAACAGGATTTTAAAGCCCAAGATTTGCGAACACTGAAAATATTAATTCAACTTCTAGATGAAAATTAACAAACCTAAAACTTGTCCAGCAGTTTGGACTTTTCTAAAACAGACAACAAAAGAGGTGGAAAATCTACCCATTAAAAATCATCCTACCATGAACCTCACACGTCCATAGCAGGAGGCATAATGACCAGGGAGGCAATGTGGTCGTTATGGACAGAGACCAATATGTGAATATGTGTGAGACCATCTTACATAACACAGATTGGTATTGTGTGGTACCAGCAGAATTAGTTGATGACCTCAGATCTCAATATAAATCCATAATTCGTGACGCCTACCATAACCATCTTATTGACAAGGATCTATATGAGTACTTGGATGTGAAGTGGCTGTTTATTTAGATTATTATGGTAGATATGGGTTGATCTCACTTGTTTGCGACGGTTCCCTTATGCTTTAACAGTTCAGACATGTGAGTTGTATCCGCCTAATCCACCTAGGGTGTGATCCAGTGTCTGGCAGACGTGGTCCTAAGTTCTGGCTCTATGGACTGTATCAGGGATATGCAATTAGTGGACCTCCAGCTGTTGCAAAACTACAAGTCCCATCATGCCTCTGCCTCTGGGTGTCATGCTTGTGGCTGTCAGAGTCTTGCAATGCCTCATGGGACTTGTAGTTCTGCAACAGCTGGAGGTCCGCTAATTGCATATCCCTGGACTATATGGTCATATGTCGGCTTGACCTCCTTTCACACCGGAAATTATACATAGCCAAACTGTGATGAGTTGGGTGAGCACAATTTCTGTAATGTAATATTGGTTGTGTTCTTGTAAAATGATAAATTGATTCATATATTGATGAGATTATAACGATGTTCCTTTTAAATTCAATGATAATATAGATGCATATTGAGTTTCCCTGAAGAGGCGGAGGTACAGCTCTGCGAAATGCTTTGCACTACTCTATGCACATGAACTCATCAGTGCTTTTGCTGCAAACAAGTAGTATCAGGTTATTTTCGCACTGTGATATATACACATCTATATGCTTGTATGATATACATTTTTAATGTTTTGTATAATAAAATAACTTAATCTGTTATTTGGGCTCACCTCAGTGACAATCTCATACCCTATAAAGTCCTATTTGCCTTGTGGGTAGGGAGTGGCATCTCCCGATGAGTCCCTTTTTTTTTTTTACTTGTATACGCTCCTAAGACTTGTGGACAGCCTTCTCAGAAGAGTTGAAGCTGTTATAGGTGCAAAGGGTGGGCCAACTCAATATTTAACCCTACGGACTAAGACTGGGATGACATTAAAGTTCATATGCGTGTAAAGGCAGGCGTCCCAATACTTTTGGTAATATAGAGTATGTGAGAAGCGTCAAAACTGGCCCGGTGTTGAAGTGGTTAAGTTTGCAGTACTTTGCAGATCTTTTGTTTTGATGCACCTTGAATGTACAGTATTTAGTGTGATTTAAACTGAAAGTTCAGTTGGGCCTTTAAGGTCTACTGGTCTTTTTAAGAAAGGAAAGTGACAGCGTGGGATGAACGATGGGGAAAATATTAGAAGGAGCACCATGACTAAGGAAAAAGAATTCATATGGTGAAAGTTGTGTGTAAGTTCCTGCAAATGATCAATGGTTGTGGTACCGAGCTGCATGAGTGATAATTGCTCACGTCCACCCACAGACAGTCTGACATTCAGATTTACAAGCTGTGGCATGAAGGCCAATGTCAGCATTTACAGTACTGAAAGATATAGCTCTAGGCCTTCGAAGAAACTGACCAGCCAAAAAAGACAGAGTGATCGTAGCCAGGTTAGAGTTCACTGCAGTGTAATATTTAAAATGCCTGGGTATGTCAGGTGCCTCTGTACATCCACCTGGCATTTATTAATGATAATGACCTTATAATGAAAGTCATAATAAATAATGTCTTTTCAGAGGCTCTTTTGGGGTGTATTCTGAGGGCCACAAAAGCTCTTTTTCCTTTTCATAGATAAGGACAATGTAGTGGGTGGAAGCTTCATAATCATAGGAGATTAGATATGGTTGGAATGTTGTTTCCATTGTTTGCTTTAAATCAATAGGCAATGGCACAAGTCAGTCCTTCTCAACCAGGGTTCCATGGACCCCTAGGGTTCCTCCAGAGCTAGCTAGGGGTTCCTTGATTTGTGGCCGATTTACCTCCCATTTGGTAATGCCTGCATAGTTTTGGGGCCAGTGCCATTTGGTAGAGTCAGCAGCATGGCACCTATTATCTTTTTAGCTGTCTGTAATGCCGCGTACACACGATCGGACTTTACTAGGCATGTGCAATTCGTTTCGTTCCGAATTCGTTTTTTTAACGAATTTCGACAAATTCGTTAATTCGGGAATATCCGAATTAACGAAAACCCGTTTAACGAATTTTTTCCGAATATTCGTAAATTCGATAAAATTGGACATTCGTAAATTCGGGCATTCGTACATTAGTAAATTAGTGAATTCGTAAATTTCTAAATTCGAAAATTCGGAAATCTGAAATAATAGTTAACTAATAATAACTTAACTATTATTAATTATTAGTAACTTTTAATTTATAGGTATTGTAATTTCCTATTAAATTTGGCTGTTAGTGAACATAACAAATTTATCCGCAGTTATGAATGATCCGAAAAAAACAGAATGGAACGTAATTAATTATTAATAATAAATAACAATAATAATAATAACAACGTTTTATTATTATTATTGATTATTAATTTGTTCTGTTCCATTTGTTTAGATGCAGCATTCGTTTTGGATAATTCGTAACTTCGGTTAAATTTGTATTTGTTACATTCACTGACAGTCAAGTTTGAAAGGAAATTACAATACCTATAATTTAATAGTTAGTTACTATTTCAGATTTTTGAATTTTCGGATTTTTGGATTTTCAAACTTCAAATTTACAAATTTCCGAATTTTCTAATTTACAAATGTACGATTTTACGAATTTACGAATGTACAAATGTACGAATGTACGAATGTACGAATTACGAGTGTACGAATGAACGCATTTACGAATGAACGAATTTACGAATTGCGATCATCACGAATGACCCGAAAAACGAAAAAAATAATAAACAAAGGAAACGAAAACGAAAATGAACGAATTTTTTTGGCTGTGCACATGTCTAGACTTTACGGCATACTTGGTCCGGCGTACCGGATTTCGTCGGACAATTCAATCGTGTGTGGGCTCCAGCGGACTTTGTTTTATCAAAAGTTTGACGGACTTAGATTTGAAACATGTTTCAAATCTATCCGGCGGACTCGAGTCCGGTCGAAAAGTCCGCTCGTCTGTATGCTAGTCCGACGGACAAAAAACCGACGCTAGGTCCACTATTGGCTACTGGCTATGAACTTCCTTGTTTTAGTCCGGTCGTACGTCATCCGTCGGACTTTGGTTGATCGTGTGTAGGCAAGTCCGTTTATTCCGAAAGTCCGTCGTAAAGTCCGCCGGGCAAAGTATGCCGTAAAGTCCGGTCATGTGTACGCGGCATAAGGAGCATTTTTCCCAGTGACCCACAGGTATTTGGTTTTAGCAGGGGTTCCCCTACTCCTGAAAATTATTTCAAGGGGTTCCTTGGAAAAAAAAAAAAAAGGTTGGGAAAAGCTGGTCTAAAGGGTAAAATTGCACTGTGGGGTGCCAAGGGCCTCTACCAGAGCACACGGCTTTTGGTCACAACTGAACAGCTTGATCGTAGGTTGCATCCATATGGTGACAAAAGCTGGTTAATAATCACTGAAGTTTAAAGCATATCTAAGTTGAAGTGCAAAATAAAATATACACTCACCGGCCACTTTATTAGCTACACCTGGCTAGTACCGGGTTGGACCCTCTTTTGCCTTCAGAACAGCCTTTATTCTTTGTGGCATAGATTCAACAAGGTGTTGGAAACATTCCTCAGAGATTTTGGTCCATAGTGACATGATAGCATCACGCAGTTGCTGCAGATTTGTCGGCTGCAGATCCATGATGCGAATCTCCCATTCCACGACATCCCAAAGGTGCTCTATTGGATTGAGATCTGGTGACTGTGGAGGCCATTGGAGTACAGGGACCTCATTGTCATGTTCAAGAAACCAGAGATGATTGGAGCTTTGTGACTTGGTGCATTATCCTGCTGGAAGTATCCATCAGAAGATGAGTACACTGTAGTCATAAAGGGATGGACATGGTCAGCACCACCAGCCTGAACCATTGATACAAGGCAGGATGGATCCCTGTTTTCATGTTGTTTGTGCCAAATTCTGACTCTACCATCTGAATGTCGTAGCTGAAATCGAGACTCTTCAGACCAGGCAACTTTTTTCCAATATGCTATTGTCTAAATTTGGTGATCCTGTGCGAATTGTATCCTTAGTGTCCTGTTCTTACCTGACAAGAGTGGCACCCGGTGTGGTCTTCTGCTGCTGTAGCCCATCTGCTTCAAGGTTGGATGTGTTGTGCATTCAGAGATAGTATTCTGCATACCTTGCTTGTAACGAGTGCTTATTTGAGTTACTGTTGCCTTTCTATCATCTCGAACCAATCTGCCCATTCTCCTCTGACCTCTGAGTTCAAAAAGGCATTTTTCTCTACACAACTTCCGCTCTCTTTTTACCTCTCTGTAACCTGCTGGCTGCCACGACTAACCTCAAAGTATCCCGGTCCTAACCACATCCAACAAGGCCCGGAACTAAATAAGGGCGGGAGGGTGGGACGTTGTCCCAAGCAAGCTCTCCTCCAAATGATAACTTCCCAAGACCCTCCTACAGATCCCCTTACTGCAGCCCCACCTTCTACAGCCCTCTCCACCAATCACATGAGTACTCTTTAAATAATGCTTCCCATTGACCAGAAGCCCTTTTTTTTATGTGACAATCCCTTTTAACCCCGTCATGTAGGCCTTACGTCCATGCTTTCTTCTGTTAACTCCAGGTCTGTCTTTAGTCTTACTGACCCTGATCTGGTTATTGACTTTCTTTCGGATTACCCTTGTCTGCTTATGTCTGCTTATGTTTCCTGTCTATCTCTGCTACTGACCTTGGCCTGGATTACTGACCATGCTTCTGCCCAGTGAATTTGTACCTTGCTGCCTACTTGTTGCTGACTTCTGCTCGTCTCTAACTCTGATCCTGTCTGCAACCTGGTGTCTTTCCGTTCGGCTGTCACTAGACCAGGCTTGATACCTGACTCCACTTTCAACTGAACTTGGCACATCCATGGTGCATTGCCAGCTGTACCGCTGCTCTCCAGCACTCTCAGATTCCAGCCACTACCAACAAGAGGGCGAGAGGGCACAGTGCCCTTGCATTTCTTGTCTCAACTTCCTAGGGCGATTGTATGGAAACTGTGCAGGAGGTCTAAGGCTCAACATACAGGCGACAGTTGTTTACTGAACTCAGTAGTTCAAGCCCTAAATTACGCACACACATGAATAAACATCCACTCCTTCTTTCTAAACACTTCCAATGTCTCTTTCAGACAGTTGGAGAGAATCTGAAAGGAAACAGTTTATGCTATGCTCTTGTATATTGTATTTGAATGCCCATAGGGCTCTGTGAATCATTGGTGGGTGTTCCAAAAAATGCTTACTTGTTAAACATTATATATAAACACTGAGGAATTATTCCTCCCAATAATACCGATGATGGTCCACTATTCCTCCCTTTGACACCAACAATAGGACGCTATTCTTCCCCCTGTTTAGAAAGTTTGGAGACCTCTGCAATATAGTAAAACTTTCATACAAACCTTTTTATTATAAAATTATTATTTTAGAAAGCCAATAAAAAAGAAACATTGTGGTAAACAATAAACATATTTTTTGCTTTTAATTCTTCATGGTCCCGTTTCTGTATGAAGAGGTAGGAGTAAAATGGCTAACGTATGCTTTATGGATAAACATTCGGGGGTTAAAAGGTGTTCCTTTTTCCCATCACAGAGTATTTGGAGGGATGCATGCTCCGCCGTGTGTGTCCACAAGACAGGACACCCTAGGAAGGAAGGAGCTGAAGATTATGAATCGTGTGTCATTCAAAGAAGAATTCCAAAGCTTTCTCCGACCAAGAAGACTGCCTCGCAGCCAAATGTCTGTCCATTCGCCCTTTTCTTCAAACAAACTCCGGCTGACATTTTCTCTCGTACAAGAGATGATTAACATTCAGCAACCTCACCGCTCCCCCCCCCCTTCCCCAACCCCAGGCCAGTTGTTCAGAAACCTCAGTTCAAACATGTGGGGCCATTTACTGCGTATTCGGAATCCATCTTTCTCTCACTCCAGCTGAGGTCTGCTGTGACAGCTGATTTAGACATCTCAGGAACAGCTGACAGGATGGGCCTTACAGCTGTTGGGTTGTTCATGAAATGTGAGGGGCAGGAGGACACTACATAGAGATTATTGTGAAACTTTATCAAAGCAGAACTTAATACACCACTAACAATTCCACAGTGGAATGGAGCAATTCAATCCCAACTTAGGAAACAGGAAAAAAACTCTTTCTCTCGAAAAAGTACTCATAGATAAGGGATGACTACTGCCCATGCTAAATTATTTCCTTTGCAGTCTTGAGTGTTCTGCAAACTTCCTGACCTTAGGCCTCATGCACACTGGACGTTTTTACAGCTGCTGTTTTTGGCTTCCAACATTTTTTTCTGCAGCCAGTAAACTCCCCAGCATGTTATTCTATGTGTCCATGCACACATAGGCTGTTATCAGTGTTTTTGGCAGGGGCATTTTCTGGCTGGAAAAAACCCAGAGCTAGTGGGCTTTGAGAAGAGTTTTTCAGCTGTAAAAATGCTCTTATGCCCTGGACACACGACCGGACTGGTCCGACAGCCTGAATCCGGCGGACAATCCGACCGTGTGTGGGCTTCATCGGACCCTCAGCGGACTGTTTTTGTCGAAAATCTAATGGACTTTAGATTTGGAACATGTTTCAAATCTTTACTTCGGAACTCCGCCGGACCCAGTTTCTATCGAGAAATCCGCTCGTCTGTATGCTAGTCCGACGGATGAAAACCGACGCTAGGGCAGCTATTGGCTACTGGCTATCAACTTCCTTATTTTAGTCCGGTCGTATGTCATCACGTACGAATCTGTTGTACTTTGGTGTGATCGTGTGTAGGCAAGTCCGTTAGTTCGAAAGTTCGTCGGAAGTCCGTCGAAAAGATCAGACCTTTGTTGCCGAAAAGTCCGCCCGTGTGTACAGGGTATAACTCTAATAAAAGCTTAAAAACACTGAAAAACTTTAAAAGTTATTGTGCGTTAATTTTGAGCCATAAGCTTTTGTGCGAGTATAGTTTTGCTAACAAAAAGCTAAAATATGCAAATGCTAAAAAAAATGCTGAAAAACACTACTGCAAAAACGCAGACAAACTCATTCTACAGCTACAGTTTTCTACAGCTTATGCTACTGGCTTTTTTCTGGTTGAAATATTTTATTGACAAAAATGAAATGTACAGACAATAGTCCAAAAGATACTCTACATGAACATGACAAATTATAACTTAGAGAATCAGAGCATTAAATCGACCATACAAAATCAAGAAGGGAATAGAACATTTGGTGTAGGAGGGCTATCCTTCTAACAGGCAAAGAAGGGTAGGAAAATGCCAGAGCATATTGAACAAAATAACAAAAAGGGGTAAAATGTTCGGAGGCTAAGAGGTATATAAGTACAAGAACACCCCAAAACAAGCTCTAAAGTAAAGTAGTAGCGGCAGTTTGGCACATCGACATGGGTGTGTACCAAAAAGCCTAAGAGTACTGGGAGACTGTAGTTTGGGGTGGACGGTGAAGGCATGCCCAAAGGCTAGCCTAGCAGTAGGCTTGTGCCGGAGATGAGGAGGCTGCGGGTAAAATGAGAAGAGGGGGTTGGGAAGGATGTGAGGAAAGAGAGCGGGGGCATAAAAGAGTCGGAAAAAGGAATGGGAATAGGACAGGAAGAGGTAGAGAAGGGGAAGGAGGGCAAGCGAGGTGGGAGGTAGAGAAAGAAGAAGAAAAAAAAGGGTGGGAAAAGGAATCCCCTTGGGGGGTGAAGGAATGGTGACAGACCGAGGAGCAGGGTAGGCAATGAATGAGTTAGGAAGCTATGGGTGTAGTAGGGTTTCATCAAAACCAGGTGATAGGTAGTGAGTCACCTATGGATTCCAAAGCTTTTTCAAATTTGTGCACTTTGTCTATTAGAACAGCTTCCAATTTAGCATGTATCATTGCTTGGGTAATTCCATGTTTGGTCTCAATTACACACAAGAAAGTCGATTTCCAGGACTTAGCAGTAGTCTGCTTGGCTGTAGTGGTAACATAAAGCAGAAGCTTAAATTGACAGTGTGTCAAGGACATAGGTTTGCTATTCAGGAGAACGACAGCGGGTTCTGGTAATAGAGGGGTGGAAAAAAGTTTTGAAAGGATCGAGAAGACATCTACACTACTGGCTTTTTTATAATGTCCAGTGTGCATGAGGCCCACTTGGAGATCAGTGCCAGAAAGTTGGCACAGTGTACGGTGCCCTGTGGTACCCGTAACACCAACCCTCCTTGTAACCCGAGCATTGCTACTAACCCTCCCTGCCACTACAGCTGGTCGTAAATGAGTACATAGTTACATAGTTACATAGGTGAGGTTGAAAAAAGACGCAAGTCCATCAAGTCCAACCTATGTGTGTGATTATGTGTCAGTATTACATTACATATCCCTGTATGTTGCGGTCATTCAGGTGATTATCTAATAGTTTCTTGAAGCTATCAATGCTCCCCGCTGAGACCATCGCCTGTGGAAGGGAATTCCACATCCTTGCCGCTCTTACAGTAAAGAACCCTCTACGTAGTTTAAGGTTAAACCTCTTTTCTTCTAATTGTAATGAGTGGCCACGAGTCTTATTAAACTCTCTTCTGCGAAAAAGTTTTATCCCTATTGTGGGGTCACCAGTAGGGATGAGCCGAACACCCCCCGGTTCGGTTCGCACCAGAACCCGCGAACGGACCGAAAGTTCGCACGAACGTTAGAACCCCATTGACGTCTATGGGACTCGAACGTTCAAAATCAAAAGTGCTCATTTTAAAGGCTAATTTGCATGGTATTGTCCGAAAAAGGGTTTGGGGACCCGGGTCCTACCCCAGGGGACATGTATCAATGCAAAAAAAACTTTTAAAAACGGCCGTTTTTTCGGGAGCAGTGATTTTAATGATGCTTAAAGTAAAAAAAAAAAGTGAAATATTCCTTTAAATATCGTACCTGGGGGGTGTCTATAGTATGCCTGTAAAGTGACGCGTGTTTCCCATGTTTAGAACAGTCCCTGCACCAAATGTCATTTTTAAAGGAAAAAATCTCATTTAAAACTGCTTGCGGGTTTAATGTCATGTCGGGTCATGGCAATATGGATGAAAATCAGTGAGACAAACAGCATGGGTACCCCCCCAGTCCATTACCAGGCCCTTTGGGTCCTGTATGGATATTAAGGGGAACCCCGCACCCAAATTAAAATAAGGAAAGGCCCTATATACTCTGAACAGCAGTATACAGGCGGTGCAAACAAGGCAGGGACTGTAGGTTTGTTGTTAAGTAGAATCTCTTTGTAATTTTGAACGGGTACATTTTTAACGTGTTTAGCTCCAGCCAAAAAATCTTTTTTAAGCTTTTTGGAAAACATAGGGAAGGGTTATCACCCCTGTGACATTTGTTTTGCTGTCTTTCCTCCTCTTCAGAAGATTTCACCTCACTTTTTTGTCCCAATGAAAAATGTTTTTTGAAAATTTGGGTTTTTTTGTGGAACAAGGATTGGAAAGCATCAGTGGAAAGGAGAAATTGTTTTCCCATATTAACTCTTACAGGAGAGAATTTCCCTTCCTAGGGGTAGATTTCATCTCACTTCCTGTTGTCTCCTTCCATTTGCAAGTAGGAGTCGTTTGTAAGTTAGATGTTTGAAAATAGGGTCCTGCCCTATATACTCAGCAGAAATTTGGGCCTTAGGTGTTGCTGTGGCCACAACACTGTAAGCCCTCACAGGGCCCTGCTGTGAAATATTAGATCAAGAATTGTAATTACATGCCCCTGTTGAACAGGAGCTGAAAAATTAGGCCTTAGGCACTGGTGCTGGTGCCACAACACTGCAACCCCTCACAGACACTCTAGTTGGAACGCAGGAACGAGCCCTGCTGCAAAGTATTGCATCAAAAATTGTAATTACACACCCCTGTTAGACAGGGGCAGAAAAATTGGGCCTTAGGCACTGGTGCTGGTGCCACAACACTGCAACCCCTCACAGACACTCTAGTTGGAATGCAGGAACGAGCCCTGCTGCAAAGTGTTGCATCAAAAATTGTAATTACACGCCCCTGTTAGACAGGGGCAGAAAAATTGGGCCTTAGGCACTGGTGCTGGTGCCACAACACTGCAACCCCTCACAGACACTCTAGTTGGAATGCAGGAACGAGCCCTGCTGCAAAGTATTACATCAAAAATTGTAATTACACGCCCCTGTTAAACAGGGGCTGAAAAATTGTGCCTTAGGCACTGGTGGTGGCGCCCAGAACCAAAAATGTTCTTACAAGCTATCAGCGCGATGATTGAGGAGGAAGAGGATAATTACTCAGGGATAGTCACTCAGCATCAGCATAGGCAGTCTTTGAAGGGATCTGAGATTTCAAAAAAAAATATTCGGTTACATCAGCATCAGGTGCTTGGTAGCTGGTGGTGATCCAAGACTGATTCCTTTTTATGAAGGTCAGCCGATCGACCGAGTCGGTGGACAGACGCACCCTGTGATCGGTTACCACGCCTCCAGCAGCACTGAATGTGCGTTCCGAAAGAACGCTGGATGCAGGACAGGCCAGTAGCTCAATTGCATACTGTGCAAGCTCTGGCCAGTGATCCATCCTCAAGACCCAGTAACCCAGAGGATTTTCGGTGGGAAAGGTGTCCAAGTCTGATCTTGCCCCTAGGTATTCCTGCACCATGTAAAACAGACGCTGGCGATGGTTGCTGGAACCGATCATACCTTGGGGCTGCTGACCAAAAAATTGTCTGAACGCATCGGTCAGACGGCCACTTTCTCCACCGCTCCTTCTTTGACTGACCGAAGCCTCAGCAACACGTTGTCCAGAAACAGGAGTTTGTAACCTCCCAGTCTCTGGGAACGCGTTGCACAGACCTTTCTGCAAGGCCTCCCGAAGATGTTTCATCCTCTGCTCCCTCTGCGATGGCAAGATAAGGTCCGCAACCTTACCCTTGTAACGTGGATCAAGGAGGGTTGCCAGCCAGTATTGGTCCTTCTCCTTGATACCACGAATACGAGGATCCTTACGCAGGCTTTGCAGGATCAGGGAGGCCATGCAGCGTAGGTTTGCTGAGGCATTCGGTCCGGAGTCCTCTGGGTCACTAAGGACAACAACGTCCGCAGCCACCTCCTCCCAGCCACGTACAAGTCCATGTGTTCCTTGGGACTGATCCCTTAAAGACTGCTGATGCTGAGTGCCAGGCTCCACCTCCATACTGACACAATCTTCCTCCTCCTCGTCCTCTTGCTGTGTGATCGGCGGGCACGCAGGAACACTGTCTGGATAAAGGGGGCCTTGAGAGCTAAGGAAGTCCTCCTCTTCCTGCCTCTGTTCTGCCTCAAGTGCCCTGTCCATTATTCCACGCAGCGTGTGCTCCAACAGGTGGACAAGGGGGACAGTGTCACTGATGCATGCACTGTCAGTGCTCACCATCCTCGTGGCCTCCTCGAATGGTGACAGGACAGTGCATGCATCCCTGATCATGGCCCACTGGCGTGGGGAAAAAAAACCAAGCTCCCCTGACCCTGTCCTGGTGCCATAGTCGCACAGGTACTCATTGAAGGTCCTCTGCTGCGTGTGCAGCCGCTGCAGCATGGCCAACGTTGAGTTCCACCTGGTGGGCATGTCACAGATTAGGCGGTTCTTGGGCAGGTTAAACTCCTTTTGGAGGTCCGTCAGCCGAGCACTGGCATTATATGACCGGCGGAAATGCACACAGACTTTCCTGGCCTGCCTCAGGACATCCTGTAAGCCCGGGTACCTGCCCAAGAACCGCTGCACCACCAAGTTAAGGACGTGAGCCAAACAGGGCACATGGGTCAGTTGTCCCTGTCGGAGGGCAGAGAGGAGGTTGGTGCCATTGTCGCAAACCACCATTCCTGCCTTAAGTTGGCGTGGCGTCAACCACCTCTGAACCTGCCCCTGCAGAGCTGACAGAACCTCTGCCCCAGTGTGGCTCCTGTCCCCCAAGCACACCAGCTCAAACACCGCATGGCATCTTTTGGCCTGCGTACTTGCGTAGCCCCTTGAACGCCTACGGAGCACCGCTGGTTCCGAGGAAGAGGCCATGGAGGAAGAAGAAGAGGAGGGGGTGGAGGAGAGAGGTGTGTCACAATCAGCATTTTGGAGGTGTGGTGGCGGAACAACCTCCAACACTACTGCACCTTGTCCTGCATCCTTCCCAGCTGCCAGCAGAGTCACCCAATGCGCCGTGAAACTAAGGTAACGTCCCTGTCCATGCCTGCTGGACCATGAGTCAGCGGTAATATGCACCTTACCGCTGACCGCCCTGTCCAGCGAGGCATGGACATTGCCTTCCACATGCCGGTAGAGAGCCGGAATCGCCTTCCGTGAGAAAAAGTGGCGTTTGGGTACCTGCCACTGAGGAACCGCACATTCCACAAACTCACGGAAGGGGGCAGAGTCTACCAACTGAAAAGGCAGCAGTTGAAGTGCTAGCAATTTTGCCAAGCTAGCATTCAACCGCTGGGCATGTGGATGGCTGGGAGCAAACTTCTTTCGGCGGTGCAGCAGCTGGGGCAGGGAAATTTGACTGGTACAATCTGACGTCGGTGTACCAAAAGCAGATTGCCCACAAGTACTTGGCTGTGACACACCTAATTCTACACCTTCATTCCTCTCACTGCAGGTCTCAGAGAGGACTGAAGGTCTAGTGGGGTTGGAAATCTCAGCTGATGAGGAGCAAGGAGAGATCCTCTTTGTTCTTTGGTGTGGGTCTTTTAGATATGCTTGCCAACGAACTGCATGGCAGGTCAACATATGTCTGGTCAAGCATGTGGTACCCAAGCGGGAGATGTTTTGGCCACGCGAGATACGCTTGAGACATATGTTGCAAATAGCAGCGGTGCGATCTGATGCACTCGTCTCAAAAAAGGCCCACACCAAAGAACTTTTTGAATAACGCGCAGAGACTGCAGCGCCCTGCACATGTGGAGCTTTGGGGTGTGATGCAGTCAATGTGCTGCCCTTAGGCTGGCCCCTGGAGGGCATCCTGCCTCGTTGGTGATGTGCCGCCTCCTCCTCCTCCTCCTCCTCCTCCTCCTCTCTCCTATCAGGCACCCACGTTGAGTCAGTGACCTCATCATCCCCTCCCTCCTCATCACTGGAGCAAACCTGGCAGTATGCTGCAGCAGGGGGAGCATGACTGCCAGATTGCTGTCCTTCTTGGGCACCCCCTCTGTCCGTGCTCATGTTACTGCCTTCATCGAGCTCAGTATCATCATCAGAGCCTTCCAAACGCTGGGCATCCTCCTGGAGCATGTACCCAACACTGTGGTCAAACAGTTCGAGGGAATCCTCAGGAGGACATGGTGGAGCTAGGGAAGGAGTCACTGATGACATTAAGCTGAGGGAAGAGGCCGCTGCTTTGCCAGACAAAGCACCCTGGGCATGGGTGAGAGAGGATGAGGAGGATGAGGACGGCTTGGTCATCCACTCGACCAAGTCTTCCGCATGTTGCGGCTCAACGCGGCCAGCTGCCGAAAAAAAGGCCAAGCGTGTCCCATGGCCACGTGCTGATGAGGATGCACCGTCTCCACGACCAGCACTAGACACAGAGCCTGCTTGCCCTCTCTTATTGGCTTGTGACTGTCTGCCTCTCCTTCTTGGCCTTCCAGACATACTAATTGCCTGTAGCTGCACTAAGCTGGGATAGAACACCAGTAATTTTCTTCAGGTAGCTTTACATACTGTAACCAGACAGGCCTGCCTGTCAGTAGGAAGATAACAGGAACGGATCTAGCTGAACACTGTGAGCAGGACGCACTGCACTAAATGTAAATAGCAGGAACGGATCTAGCTGAACACTGTGAGCAGGACGCACTGACTGCACTAAATGTAAATAGCAGGAACAGATCGTGCTGAACACTGTGAGCAGGACGCACTGCACTAAATGTAAATAGCAGGAACAGATCTAGCTGAACACTGTGAGCAGGACGCACTGCACTAAATGTAAATAGCAGGAACGGATCTAGCTGAACACTGTGAGCAGGACGCACTGACTGCACTAAATGTAAATAGCTGGAACGGATCTAGCTGAACACTGTGAGCAGGACGCACTGCACTAAATGTAAATAGCAGGAACAGATCTAGCTGAACACTGTGAGCAGGACGCACTGCACTAAATGTAAATAGCAGGAACAGATCTAGCTGAACACTGTGAGCAGGACGCACTGCACTAAATGTAAATAGCAGGAACGGATCTAGCTGAACACTGTGAGCAGGACGCACTGACTGCACTAAATGTAAATAGCAGGAACGGATCTAGCTGAACACTGTGAGCAGGACGCACTGCACTAAATGTAAATAGCAGGAACAGATCTAGCTGAACACTGTGAGCAGGACGCACTGCACTAAATGTAAATAGCAGGAACAGATCTAGCTGAACACTGTGAGCAGGACGTACTGCACTAAATGTAAATAGCAGGAACGGATCTAGCTGAACACTGTGAGCAGGACGCACTGACTGCACTAAATGTAAATAGCAGGAACGGATCTAGCTGAACACTGTGAGCAGGACGCACTGCACTAAATGTAAATAGCAGGAACGGATCTAGCTGAACACTGTGAGCAGGACGCACTGCACTAAATGTAAATAGCAGGAACGGATCTAGCTGAACACTGTGAGCAGGACGCACTGACTGCACTAAATGTAAATAGCAGGAACGGATCTAGCTGAACACTGTGAGCAGGACGCACTGCACTAAATGTAAATAGCAGGAACGGATCTAGCTGAACACTGTGAGCAGGACGCACTGACTGCACTAAATGTAAATAGCAGGAACAGATCTAGCTGAACACTGTGAGCAGGACGCACTGCACTAAATGTAAATAGCAGGAACGGATCTAGCTGAACACTGTGAGCAGGACGCACTGCACCAAATGTAAATAGTCTAGATAGAAGATAACAGGAACGGATCTAGCTAAACTGAATACAGTGTATATATATATATGCAACACCTGGGATGCATATATATACAAAATACACTGTAAGTGCAGCTAACTGACTGACTGTTCTGCCTAATCTATCTAACTCAAATCAAATGACACTGTCTGTCTCTCTCTCTATCTCTCAGCACACCGGAACACACTACACAGGGCCGCCGTGCAGGCGGCCTTATATAGTGTGGGGCGTGCACTAAATCCCCTGAGCCATAATTGGCCAAAGCCACCCTGGCTTTGGCCAATTACAGCTCTCTCTACTGACGGCGCTGTGATTGGCCAAGCATGCGGGTCATAGTGCATGCTTGGCCAATCATCAGCCAGCAATGCACTGCGATGCCGCAGTGAATTATGGGCCGTGACGCGCCACACGAATTTGGCGCGAACGGCCCATAACGTTCGCAATTCGACGGACGGTCGAACAGCCGATGTTCGAGTCGAACATGGGTTCGACTCGAACACGAAGCTCATCCCTAGTCACCAGTACAGTATTTGTAAGTTGAAATCATATCCCCTCTCAAGCGTCTCTTCTCCAGAGAGAATAAGTTCAGTGCTCGCAACCTTTCCTCATAACTAGGATCCTCCAGACCCTTTATTAGCTTTGTTGCCCTTCTTTGTACTCGCTCCATTTCCAGTACATCCCTCCTGAGGACTGGTGCCCAGAACTGGACAGCATACTCCAGGTGCGGCCGGACCAGAGTCTTGTAGAGCGGGAGAATTATCGTTTTATCTCTGGAGTTGATCCCCCTTTTAATGCATGCCAATATTCTGTTTGCTTTATTAGCAGCAGCTTGGCATTGCATGCCATTGCTGAGCCTATCATCTAGTAGGACCCCCAGGTCCTTTTTCATCCTAGATTCCCCCAGAGGTTCTCCCCCCAGTGTATAGATTGCATTCATATTTTTGCCACCCAAATGCATTATTTTGCATTTTTCTACATTGAACCTCATTTGCCATGTAGTCGCCCACCCCATTAATTTGTTCAGGTCGTTTTGCAAGATTTCCACATCCTGCGGAGAAGTTATTGCCCTGCTTAGCTTAGTATCGTCTGCAAATACAGAGATTGAACTGTTTATCCCATCCTCCAGGTTGTTTATGAACAAATTAAATAGGATTGGTCCCAGCACAGAACCCTGGGGAACCCCACTACCCACCCCTGACCATTCTGAGTACTCCCCATTTATCACCACCCTCTGAACACGCCCTTGTAGCCAGTTTTCAATCCATGTACTCACCCTATGGTCCATGCCAACGCACCTTATTTTGTACAGTAAACGTTTATGGGGAACTGTGTCAAATGCTTTTGCAAAATCCAGATACACCACGTCTACGGGCCTTCCTTTATCTAGATGGCAACTCACCTCCTCATAGAAGGTTAATAGATTGGTTTGGCAAGAACGATTCTTCATGAATCCATGCTGATTACTGCTAATGATATCATTCTTATTACTAAAATCTTGTATATAGTCCCTTATCATCCCCTCCAAGAGTTTACATACTATTGATGTTAGGCTAACTGGTCTGTAATTCCCAGGGATGTTTTTTGGGCCCTTTTTAAATATTGGTGCTACATTGGCTTTTCTCCAATCAGCTGGTACCATTCCAGTCAATAGACTGTCTTTAAAAATTAGGAACAACGGTCTGGCAATCACCTGACTGAGTTCCCTAAGTACCCTCGGATGCAAGCCATCTGGTCCCGGTGATTTATTAATGTTAAGTTTCTCAAGTCTAATTTTAATTCCGTCCTCTGTTAACCATGTAGGTGCTTCCTGTGTTGTGTCATGAGGATAAACACTGCAGTTTTGGTTACCGAAGCCCCCCGATTCACTCGTAAAGACTGAGGAGAAGAATAAATTCAATACCTTTGCCATCTCCCCATCCTTTGTAACCAGATGTCCTTCCTCATTCTTTATGGGGCCAATATGGTCTATCCTCCATTTTTTACTGTTTACATACTTAAAGAATTTCTTGGGATTTTTTTTGCTCTCCTCCGCTATGTGTCTTTCATGTTCTATCTTAGCCGTCCTAATTGCACCCTTACATTTCTTATTGCATTCTTTATAAAGTCTGAATGCTGAGGATGATCCCTCAACCTTGTATTTTTTGAAGGCCTTCTCCTTTGCTTTTATATGCATTTTTACATTGGAGTTAAGCCATCCAGGATTTTTGTTTGCTCTTTTAAATTTATTACCCAATGGGATACATTGGCTAATGCCCTTATTTAATATGCTCTTAAAGCAAACCCATCTCTCCTCCGTATTCTTTGTTCCTAATATTTTATCCCAATTTATGCCTTTTAGCAAGGTTTGTAGTTTAGGGAAGTTGGCTCTTTTGAAATTCAGTGTCTTTGTGTTCCCTTCATGTTTCCTATTTGTGTGATTTATACTGAAACTAATTGACCTGTGATCGCTGTTACCTAAATTGCCCCGTATTTCCACATCTGTGATCAGGTCTGTATTGTTGGTAATCAGTAGATCCAGTAATGTTTTATTTCTAGTTGGTGCGTCTACCATCTGACCCATAAAATTGTCCTGCAAGACATTAAGGAACTGGCGAGCCTTAAATGAATGCACGGTTCCCTCCGCCCAGTCTATGTCTGGATAATTAAAATCCCCCATTATGATAACACTTTCCATCCTTGCTGCTAATCCAATTTGTGATAGGAGATCCGTCTCCACTTCCTCCCTCAGGTTAGGGGGCCTATATCATACTCCCAGTATTATTTTCCCCTTAGCTTCATCCCTTTGGAGCTCTACCCATAAAGATTCCACCTCCTCCCTAGCTCCCTCAGTGATGTCATCTCTCACATTCACTTGTACATTATTCTTGATATATAGGCATACCCCTCCCCCTTTTTTACCCTTTCTATCCTTGCGGTATAGGGTATACCCTTGAATGTTTGCCAGCCAATCATGAGAGCTGTTGAACCAGGTCTCTGAAATTCCCACAAAATCCAAATCCTCCTTGTACAACAGTATCTCTAGTTCACCCATCTTGTCCGCCATGCTCCTGGCATTAGTGAACATGCCACATAGTTTAGACCGGTCGCATATTGTCCTCGTATTGGGTGTTTCAAGATTGCAACTAGGACTTGCTACTATACTCACCTTGTGTTTTTGTGCTTTGGTTAACCTACCACTAATGCCCCCAATACTACCCTCTGGAATATCTTCCGCACTGGCTATCACTGTCTCTGAACCCTCCCTCCCATCGCCTAGTTTAAAAATTAGAATTCCAAATGAAAAAATTCTTAGGAAAAGAATATTCCAAGAAAGCTTGTTCATTTTTCTAATCACTAGTGGGTCAAATCGATGATCATTTTCGACTGCAGTGATGACAATTGAGTGCAGTGGGAAAATCCGAAGGAGAAGGATAGAACATTTTTCTCCAACAAACAGTGGTTTAACAGTGTAAGTGGTTTTAATTCGGTAAAGTCCATTCATTCCAAAATTAAATGTTAACCGCTTGCCAAAGCTCTGCTACGCCAGATCACGTACTAGGTATGTGATCTGGCACTTCCAGGTAGAGGGTGCACACATGCGCGCGAAACGTGTAGTCATGGCAACTGGGGCGTTTGCGTTCCACACTGACCACGGCAGCTACCTCTTCCGGGTACTGTGTCTCTGCCCAGGATTCCAGCAACGCCTCCCACACACGCGGTCTACGGCAGCCCTCCCCTCCTAGTACCGTGCCTGTGCCCAGGGCTCCAGTGACATCATTCATACACACTGGCAGGCCCGGGATGGATTCCCTGCCTGCTTGAAACAACTTGCGGCTTTAATGGTCGGCTCCCTACTCCGGATTTCCCCATGCAGGACACATTGATCCATCAGTGCCCTAGCCAGCCTCCAGTCAGCGCGGTAAAGTTACTATAAATGTTCAATGGAATACACACTGTTTTAACCTTAATTTGTGAATAAATCGTTAACTAGTACATTAGATGCACTCTGTGGGTCATTGCTATTACTGTTTAACATTGATCACCCCAGCCCCTGAGCGCTGTCAGCTCTTGCTGTTGTTTTTAATCATCGGAAATAAATATTAATTTCCTCAGCTTCATCTAGTGGCCATAATGTGGTATTTTCCCAAAACATTTTGTTTTATTATGAGTGCATAAAATTTGACTTGTACAGGAAACAGCTTCAGAACATTTGATTTTGCCCTGTTTGCACACAAAACAAATGTACAAGAAGTTTCAGTGGACATTTTTTTTACATACACCCCACAAATGTTTATGTGTAAAATATTTTATATGCATAATTGAAAATAAATAAATAAATATATATATATATATATATATATATATATATAGATAGATAGATAGATAGATAGATAGATAGATAGATAGATAGATAGATAGATAGATAGATAGATAGATAGATAGATCTATATATAGATATATATGCACAGTATATACTTGATAAAACCATGTTACTTTATTGAATTGGTGAATAGTGCATGTTCAAGTGCTTTTTGATTATAAATTGTTTAGAGTTTTTGTATCATAAATACAACATTTTTATTGGAATGTGAAATATTGACAGCACCTCTAGGGAACATCATAGCAGTGACAGATGATGTCATGTAATGCTATTTTTTTTTGATCTGTATAGAAGATCAATATTATTTTACGTAGCCATTAGCTGCTAAAAGAAAGATGATGTTCCTCAGGGAGCATCTCCAAAGTTCATATGACATGGATAAGTGATGCTATGTATGTGTGCAAGAATGCAGGAATTAGATCAAACCGCTAATGACCTGATCATAACGGTCCCTTATGGAATGCTCAGGGGAATCAATGTATATCCGAAAACTGAATTAGTTTTCTAGGACTGCAAACGGCTCATTCCACTAATGTGGGAGCCTCAGCTGTTTGTAGTGACAACAAGCCGCTTTCATTAAGGAAGCTCATTGCTGGATATATTTAGTATTTCCTGTTATGGTGGCAAAACAAGCAATGACTTTGTCTTTTGTGTCTACTGATAATTAGAGATGAGCTTGAGTGTTCACCAAACTCATCTTAATCCAAACTAACAAATCACGCTTTTTTAAATCCAATCAGTCGCGGGCAGAGTTGTCCCCCGCCTACAGCACATGTAAACAAAGGGGCAGCATGCTGATGACATCAGTGCCCTTATATGGACACATTCCCATATTTAGTCAATGTCATTGGCTAAAAATGGGCATGTGTCCTCTTTATGTAGAGAACGATGTTCTCCTACACCAAAAGAATAAGGACCCATTTAACAGGCTTGCATATTGGAATCCAAGATCTGTGCATTCACACACTGGTAGTGCAGCCACAGTTCCAGTAGCATATCTGCTGTCAGGCTCCCTACTTGATCATGGACTGAAAGTTCACCACTATTATAGCTGCTGTCACGCTCCCTACTTGGTCATGGACTGAAAGACCTCCAGTAGTAAAGCTGCTCTCAGGAACCCTACATGGTCATGGACTGAAAGTCCTTCAGTAACATATCTTCTCTCCGGCCCCCAACTTGGTCATGGAATGAAAGTCCTCCAGTAGTATAGCTTCTGTTAGGCTGCCTACTTGGTCCTGGACTGGGAGTTGTCCAGTATTATAGCTGCAGTCAGGCTCCCTACTTGGTCATGGACTGAAAGTCCTCAAGTAGTATAGCTGCTCTCAGGAACCCTACTTATACTATTTGAAGACTTTCAGTCCTTGACTAACTGCTGTCAGGCTCCCTACTTGGTCATGGACTAAAAAAGTCATCCAGTAGCATATCTACTGTCAAGCTCCCTACTTGGCCATGGTCTGAAAGTCCTACAGTAGTATAGCAGTATAGCTGCTCTCAGGCTCCCTACTTGGTCATGAACTGAAAATCTTCCAATAGTATAACTGCTGTCAGAGCCACTACATGGTCAAGAACTAAAAGTTCTCCAGTAGCATATCTGCTGTCAGGCTCCCTACTTGGTCATGGACTGAAAGTCCTCCAGTAGCACATCTGCTCTCAGGCTCCCTACTTGGTCATGGATGGAAAGTCCTCTGGTAGCATATCTACTCTCAGGTTCCATACTTGGTCATGGACTGAAAGTCTTCCAGTAGTATAGCTGCTCTCAGGCTCCCTACTTGGTCATGGACTAAAAGTCTTCCAATAGTATAACTTCTGTCAGGCCCACTACACGGTCAAGAACTAAAAGTTCTCCAGTAGCATTTCTGCTTTCAGGCTCCCTACTTGGTCATGGACTGAAAGTCCTCTGGTAGCATATCTATTCTCAGGCTCCCTACTTGGTAATGGACTGAAAGTCTTCCAATAGTATAACTCTTGTCAGGCCCACTACATGGTAATGGACTGAAAGTCCTCCACCCGGAACTCACTGCAAGCAGAATCAAAGCATGAATGGTGAATAGTCCACAAACAATTTTAATAACACTTGTAGGTATATCCCTGTATATCAAATAATGTTCTTCAATAAAACTTTATAGACAACTTAAACTCTAGTCACAGCTAGGACACAACAGATAATTGGCCAGTAACAGTTATTACTTCAGCTGCCCCCATTGGTGCCTAATGGCCCTTGGGCCAGTAGCAGAATCTACTTTAGCTATTGCACTACTGCAGAGTTACTACGTGGGTTATCCCTAATACAGAGCCATAGCTGGGTCTCCACAAGTCATGAGCCAGCAGCAGTTACTATTCTGCTATCTCTATTGCTAGGTAATAGCTGGGGCCTCACAGGTCATATGATTCTTCTCCATGACGGCTGATCTGAACATTTAATCTGGTTTATGATCAGGATTTTTATGTAGTTTTTATAGTATGTTAGTATTATGTGAACTATTATTTGGGGTAATGTTAGAGAAAGTGGTGTATTATTTGCGTTTTGGTCATTTGATTTTCTGTTTCAATATGTGTTATTTATCCTATGTTGTATTTTAATGGTATGGATGTTTGATTAGAGTATAGTTTTGGTGTGTTTTATTTGTTCTAATGGCTGTTATTGGTAATTGCATTGTGTCATTGTGCTTTGTTCTGTTCATTATTGTGATCTTGTGTTGTCTTTGTTGAATCTATCTGTATCACAATAATTTCCTTTTGGGATTATTAAAGTATTCTGAATCTGAGCCATGGGCCATTTGCAGATACTACTGTAGCTGTTCCTACTATTGATTGGTAGCTTGGTTCCTGCGAGTCGTGTAGCACTTGGCTTATCCCTATTGCAGAGTCATAGCTGGGGCCCCACAAGTCATGGGCCAGTATCAGTGACTACTCTGCTATCTATTTTGCAAGACAACACCTGGGGCCCCACAACTAAAACCAATCAGCACTGCAACAATATTTCAACATAAAATAATAAAGAAGTGTATAAACACCATCAATCATGCATTAATGTCCTAAACAGTTATCTATATATTAAAAGTGACTCCACGCCATATACAGTTCTGATAAAAAAAAGTTCCCGTCTTCTGTGTGCAAGTCACCACACCTTGTGAAACACACCACCAGCAGCTCACCTCATAAATTTGACCTACTGAATATTCGGTCATAATTGCACCTGTCCCTTTAAGAAGAATGATCCAATATATTGAACGGTAAGGGTCTTCTCATACACTCATCATGATCTTCCAAACAGCAAGATCCCGAGATAGATACCCGAAATATAATCTATCATAGTGCCTTCCGTAAAACCTCACTTTTTATTATTAAAAAAACTGATAAAACCACTCACATTTTAATGTGCCCAATTCTGGTGCACTACAGTAGACATAGCTCATAGATGGCCTTATAATGTACCAAGCAATAATAGTGTGGAGGCCGGGGCTTGTTTACATGTGCCAAAAGGGTGTCCACAATATTGTACTTCTATCCCCTTGAGACCGGAGGTAAAACACACAGCACAGACTGTTCTCCACAGTATACCTTCTGTTCTCTTTCACGTGACCACTCTCTATGTCAACGGCTCTGCCCCCCCCCTTACGCGTTACATCACCGGTTGTGGCTTCATCAGAGGGCTGGATTCATCCCTCTGATGAAGCCATGCCCAGTGGTGTAACGCCATGAAAGCCGATGAGTTTATGAGAGGACCCTCACTGTTCAATATAGTGGATCATTCCCCTTAAAGGGACAGGAGCAATTGTCACAGAATATTCAGTAGGTCAAATTTTTAGGTGAGCTGCTGGTGGCGGTGGCATGTTTCACAATGTGTGGTGACTTACACACAGAAAACAGGAACTCTATTGTATACGGTGTGGAGTCACTTTAATATATGCATAACTGTTTTGGACTTTAATGCACGATTGAGGGTGTTTATACACTAATTTATTATTTCATGTTGAAATATTGCTACCACCCTAGGTGCATGGGTATATAGTATAGGATTAATTTATTAGTGTGGCATATTTTATAAATTCAGATTTACTTGGGTTATCCCTATTGCAAAGTTGTAGCTGGGCCCCTGCAGGTCATGGGCCAGTAGCAGTCACTACTCTGCTACCTATATTGCAAGGTAATAGCTGGAGCCCCACAGGTCATGGGCCAGTGGCAGATACCACTTTAGCTATTTCTACTCTAGAGGAAAAGATTGGTCCCTGAAAGTTATGGCCCAGTAGAAGTTACTACTTGGGTTATATCTATTGCAGAGTCATAGCTGGCCCCCACAGGTCATGGGACAGTTGTAGTTAATACTCTGCCATCTCTATTGCAGGGTAAGAGTTGTAGTTACCATAGTTTATAGGCCCATAGCAGATACTGCTTTAGCTATTCCTACTGCAGGGTGATATCTTGGTCCCTGCAGATCATGGGCCCGTAGCAGTTACTACTTGGGTTTTCTCTGTTGCAGAGTCATAGCTGGCCCCCACAGGTCATGAGTCAGTAGCAGTTATTACACTGCTATCTATATTGCAAGTTTTCAATAGCTGGGGCCCCACGGGTCAGTGGCTAGTAGTAAATATGACTTTAGCTATTCCTGCTGCAGAATCATAGCTTGTCCCCTGCAGGTCATGTGCCAGTAGCAGATACTACTTTAGCTATTCCTACTGCAGAGTATTAGCTTGGTCTCTACAGGTCATGGGCCTATAGCAGTTGCTACTTGGGTTATACCTATTGCAGAGTCATACCTGAGCTCCCATAAGTCATGGGACAGTAGCATATACTAGTTTAGCTATTCTTACTGCAGAGTAATAACTTGGTCCCTATAAGTCATAGGCCTGGAAGCAATTACTACTTAGGTTATTCTACTACAGGGTCATAACTGGGGCCCCCAAAGGTCAGGGGCTGCAAGCAGTTACCACTTGGGTTATTCTTTTGCATAGTCATAGCTGGACCCCAGGTCATGGGCATCCCAGATAGCAAGGACAACTTCCCACAAATTTGTGGCAGTGTTGAACTGTAAGTCTGGTAACTTGCTGCACATTTTCACTGGTAAGTTGTACACTTGCAGAACACTTGAAGCACAAGTTCTAGTTGACACTTTTCCAATTTGTATCAAATTTGCGTGGCAAGTCTCTAGCAAGAGCAAAGTTGCAGTGGTGAGTCTACAGCAAGAACTCTGCAAGTCTATAGCATGAAAATTCAGCCACAGTGCCCCCCTGTGGTGGGATGACTATTGCACAACATAACTGAACCAGAATTTGCTGCAGACTTGCAGAATGTTTGCAAAGAAAGTTGAACTGGAGTCATGCAATGCGTACTTGCTGCAATTGTTCAACAAACTTGTGAAGCTTGGCAAGTCTAGCAATAGCTTAGCAAGTCATTTTCAAACTTGCAGCACAATTGCTTGCTATCTGGGAAGCAGTTACTTCTTCAGCTTACTACCCCACTCAGCATAAATATTTAAAAGTGGCATCGTGGGTCCACTGGTTTCATTTGAAACCAAGATTATACACAACATTGTATTTGACTTTAACTACAGCACATTAAATAAGATTAAATGTCCTGTACATCAATTAAATCACCTTCGCCGCAAGCTTTGTTAAACTCAAATTCAAATTAACCCTAAAAGTCATTGTGTTCCAAGTAGGGTTAATTAAAACGCGTCTGTAATCTCTTCGGCATCATTTATCTATACAGGCACAGGCGCCAAGTCTGCATTCAACGAGTGGCCTGAGCTGACAATCAGTGCCGAGTATTCTTAGCCTTAATGTTGGATAATTAATGTCTATTCTGGAGCTGTTGTTTCGTTGCCCCTGATGCAGCCAATTGACTAGAGACAAAAGTATTGGGGTCATGAATCAAATGACACAAGATTGACCTTGGTGCTAGAAAAAGATAATTAGTACAAGATGTGTAATTAGGAAGGTCACGGGTTTTGGAGTGGATTTTGCTGTTTAGGTCAATTAATGATCATATGGTAGGAAGCTTTATGTATTTAAATTTGTTTTAAAAGATTATTATACTTTTAGCTTTCGGCCTTCATAAAACAAAGAGGGCAGAAAGGTATGCCCAGAGGGCCTTAAAGCATTGATAAATCCAAGAACATAAATGTAATATATTGCCGGTCTTGAGATGTGGTGGCTGCATTCGTTTTCCTTGCTTTTAGTTTTTTTTTCCCCCTTATTTAAACCCGGTGATCATGCCGATAATATGCATTCTTTCCTGGGATGACAACTCTTACTCACTGTACTTTATCTATGGAGCAGCAGAGTTAACACCTTAGGAAATGAAATGTGTTAGGACTACAGAAGACCTCTCCCTCTCTTATTTTACAAAACATAGAGGTAGGTGTTCTGTGGCTCAGAGAGGAGAACTGGGCTGATAACACTGCTTCAGGCCCGGGTTCACACTGGTACGACATACGCTCCGACTTTGGGAGCACATGTCGCATGACGTGTGTAAATCAATGATTCCCTATGAGAGCCGTCTTAACTGGTCCGACACAAGTCGGTCCGACTTTGAAAAAGGTTCTTGCACTACTTTCGTTCTACTTCAGCCCATTAAATATCATTGAAGTCGGATCAAAGTCAGATCCTTGTCCTAACCATCCGACTTGTGACATCTGAAATGCTGATTACAGCAGCAGTAAAAGGAATTTATGTCACACTGGAATTGTGTTGATTGGTCAAAGGACAAGTCAGACTATCTCAAAGTCGGAGTAAAATCATATCCTTTTCAGTCAAGTCTGATGGAAGTAGGATCAAAGTAGGACCGATGTAGGACCGATGTTGCAAGGCAAAGTAGGATGACAGTCGTGTGGTACCAGTGTGAACCCGGCCTTACAGTGCATCACAGGAAGTTATGAGCTCACTGGATTCTGGTGGATCAACAAGTATTGAAGAGATATAACAAAACACTTTCAATAGTTTATCCAACTCTGCGTTTCTCAACTTTTTTCAGTTGTGGCACCCTTTAAAAGTATGCAAAATTTCAAGACACCCCAGTCTAAAATGTGAAAAATGTACAGTGCCTTGAAAAAGTATTCATACCCCTTGAAATATTCCACATTTTGTCATGTTATAACCAAAAACATACATTTATTTTATATGGATTTTATGTGATAGACCAACACAAAGTGGCACATAATTGTGAAGTGAAAAGAAAAATGATAAATGGTTTTCAATTTCAATTCATTTATTTTACAAATAAATATCTGAAAAGCGTGGTGTGCATTTGTATTCAGCCCCCTTTACTCTGATACCTCTAACTAAAATCTAGTGGAACCCATTGCCTTCAGGGGGTCACCTAATTAGTAAATTGAGTCCACCTCATGGTGGACTCAGTGGTGGTGGAAACATGGTGGTGGTGGCAGTACCATGCTGTGGGGATGTTTTTCAGCAGTCAGGACTGGGAAACTGGTCAGAGTTGAGGGAAAGATGGATGGTGCTAAATACAGGGATATTCTTGAGCAAAACCTTTACCACTCTTTGTGTGATTTGAGGCTAGGATGGAGGTTCACCTTTCAGCAGGACAATGCTACAGCAACACTTGAGTGGTTTAAGGGGAAACATGTAAATGTGTTGAAATGGCCTAGTCAAAGCCCAGACCTCAATCCAGTAGAAAATCTGTGGTCAGACTTAAAGATTGCTGTTCACAAGCGCAAACCATCCAACTTGAAGGAGCTGGAGCAGTTTTGCAAGAAGAAATGGGCAAAAATCCCAGTAGTAAGATGTGGCAAGCTCATAGAGACTTATCCAAAGCGACATGGAGCTGTGATAGTCGCAAAAGGTGGCTCTACAAAGTATTGACTTTAGAGGGGTGAATAGTTATGCACATTGACTTTTTCTGTTATTTTGTCCTATTTGTTGTTTGCTTCACAATAATAATAAAAAAAATCTTCAAAGTTTTGGACATGTTCTGTAAATTAAATGATGCAAATCCTCAAACAATCCATGTTAATTCCAGGTTGTGAGGCAACAAAACACGAAAAATGCCAAGGGGGGTGAATACTTTTGCAAGGCACTGTATATAGTAATAGATAGACTGATGGCAGGTATCCCTGGAAGGAGCCCACCCCTCAAAGCTAAAGGGTTGCACAGAACACCCACCCTGCCCCTATGAACACCCTGTGCCTTTAAGGAGCAGTGGGCTCCCTCCAGGCAAACCTGCCCTCCATCCATCCATTACTATATATGTACTTCTACTATGGAGGCTCTCAAAATTTAATTAAAAATTATGTTAGACAGGACAATTCAGTTTGTTGCAGGCTGGTTGGTAAGTTAAGCTGAGAAATTTTCTTTGTTTTTGTTTGACATGCAAAGCCCTTCCATGTGCTCCTTGCTGTTAAGGCCAGTTATGGGTTGGGCCAGTTGCCGTTTGTTTGTACTGTTGGTTATTTGGGGGATGGACACCTTTGCTGCCATTGTGCTATTTGCTGGGTGTCCAGTACACCCCTGTGCCTTTAAGGAGGAGTGGGCTCCCATCAGGCAAACCTGCGCTCAATCCATCTATTACTATATACAGTATGTTCTTCTAATATGGAGGCTTTCAAAATTTATAGAGTTAGGACTTCAGATAATATTGGGGTGCCTTGTCCCGGCCTCTGCAGCTTACGCATGTATTTGCAAATGTGTGCAAACTAAACCCCTGTTTTTAACGTAAACTGTTATGCCCCGTACACACGGTCGCATTTTCCAACGGAAAATGTGTGATAGGACCTTGTTGTCGGAAATTCCGACCGTGTGTGGGCTCCATCACACATTTTCCATCGGATTTTCCGACACACAAAGTTTGAGAGCAGGCTATAAAATTTTCCGACAACAAAATCCGTTGTCGGAAACTCCGGTCGTGTGTATGCAAATCCGACGCACAAAGTGCCACGCATGCTCAGAATAAATAAAGAGATGAAAGCTATTGGCTACTGCCCCGTTTATAGTCCCGACGTACGTGTTTTACGTCACTGCGTTCAGAATGATCGGATTTTCCGACAACTTTGTGTGACTGCGTGTATGCAAGACAAGTTTGAGCCAACATCCGTCGGAAAAAATCCATGGATTTTGTTGTCGGAATGTCCGATCAATGTCCGACCGTGTGTACAGGGCATTAGACAGGACAATTCGGTTTGTTGCAGGCTGGATGGTAAGTTGAGCTGGGAATTTATCATTGTTTTTGTTGGCGCTTAGTTATGGATGCATTACAATTTGGCCATTGGCACCACAGATTGATGTCATTGTCAAGAGGCAAATGTAGTGACACAATGAACAAGCAGCTGTCTTCCTAAAAAACAAACAGAGCTCCAGCCTCTTTTTGGGGAGGGTAAAAATTGACCAAGGGCACCACAGCTTGATGACACTTACAAGCCATTGGTGGCCTTGTTTATTTTATGGTTTTTGGTATACGGAAGGTGCAGAGGTGCAAGGAGATGGCTATATTGATGCTTTGCAACACTATTGCAAGAGCTTAAGCAACAGCAATGCCAACAACAGGGAAAGGGATTTCGTCTTTTCCCTTTGTAAATAAGTACAGAAATTGGATATGGACTGTCAGGGTGGGAAAAGTGACCAGGGTGACAGATCTGCATCCTGTCTACGTAGCTGTCAAAAGCTTCAGGTTCTAGTGCACAGTGAAAGATACAGTATATGACTCTCCTGCCTGTGTTTGCTTGACCAGGTATAAGTGGCCATGCATAGCCTACTGCTGACAGTGAGGTTGAACAAGAGGGCCATTGCTTCACATGATTGTGGAGGGCAGGTACAGCCTTCTGAAAAAAAAAAAAATACTAAAAATCAAATATAAAATAAATGATACATATAAAAAGAATGAAAAAAAAACAAAACGTTAAAATAAAATTATAGGATTGAACATTAAAAAAATAAAAATGAATTATAGCAGAGAGATATCAGTCACAGTGGGGTTGTGCAGGCTAGAGATCTGGATGGTATGGGAATAGTTGCCAGTAGCTTAGCAAACCTGCATTGGGATGCTTAAAGTGCATTGGTTAGAGGGAAGCTTTTATTTATGCTCCAGTAACTGGGAAAGAAAACCAGGCAGGCGACTTTATCTTCTGGAAGTGGTAGGGTGGGTGTTGGTGATGGCTTAGGCTCCAACCTATGCTTCATATCTTTCAGTTATACCCCATTTGCTGTTTAGGTACAGATCACTGAAAAAAGGCACCCAATCACTCAATATTTTATAATATTGTAAAATCTTTACAAAATTAGTACAAGAATGGGAATAGGATTTAAAATAGGTGTTCTGGCTACAGGTGTGTACAATCATGTTCTATTACAGCTGTCAATTATTACACAGTACAGCTGTCAATTGACAGTACATTACAAGAATGATATCCACACGAACACCCCAACGCGTTTCAAATGAATCGGTCATAGTCTTCTTCAGGGAATTTATTGGCTCTAAAAAGATATATCAAAACATCCACATGTTCAATACCTCATATCCTGTGAGCATTTGTGCATGTGATATATTAGTAAATTGATAATTACCACTCAGGAAATGGAACTCTACCCTATAGCCATAAATTGTTTAAAAAGATCCCAGCGGTTCAAAAATCTCCACACGCCGTTCCCACCTCCTCAAGATGAAGCCCAGGTCCAGAAGGCTTGCACCAAGCCACCTATTTGTAGACAGGTGTATATTCCTAAAAAGATATATCAAAACATCCATATGTTCAATACCTCATATCCTGTGAGCAATTGTGTATGTGTTATATTAGTATATTGATAATTACCGCTCAGGAAATGGAATTCTACCCTATAGCCATAAATTGTTTAAAAAGATCCCAGCGGTTCAAAAATCTCCACACGCCGTTCCCACCTCCTCAAGATGAAGCCCAGGTCCAGAAGGCTTGCACCAAGCCACCTATTTGTAGACAGGTGCCAACTCTTACAGCTGGGATGCCAACATTCTACAAGTGCCCCCAACACCTACTCCCATGCTTCCCAACCTTTTTACCCATCCACTGGGTAGACCCCACTAATATGAGGCCCCCCAAACGGCTGGCTTCTGTCGGACAGACCGACATACAAACGGGCCGAATGTCGGCAGTTTTCTCTTGAACTGGCAAATGTCTCCGGACATTCAGCCCAATTTTATGGTTCTCTTGTTAGGCACTTCGTTTCCTGAAGTGGTAAGAATTAAAAACAAATACTATATAGCCAAAAGTATTGGGACATCTGCCTTTACAGGCACATGAACTTTAATGACATCCCTATCTTCAAATGTTCAAGATTGAGTTGGCCCACATTTGCAGCTATAACTGCTTCAACTCTTCTGGGAAGACTGTCCACAAGGTTTAGGAGTGTGTCTATGGGAATGTTTGACCATCCTTCCAGAAGCGGATTTGTGAGGTCAGGCACTGATGTTGGATGAGAAGGCCTGGCTTGCAGTCTCCGTTCAAATTCATCCCAAAGGTGTTGTATTGGGTTGAGGTCAGGACTCCGTGCAGGTTATTCAAGTTCCTCCACCCCAAACTTGCTCATCCATGTCTTTATGGACTTTGCTTTGTGCACTGGTGCGCAGTCATGTTGGAACAAGAAGGGGCCATCCCCCAAACTGTTCCCACAAAGTTGGGAGAATGAAATGTCTTGGTATGCTGATGCCTTAAGAGTTCCCTTCACTGGAACTAAGGGGCCAAGCCCAACCCCTGAAAAACAACCCCACACCATAATCTCCCCTCCACCACCTTTGGGATGAATTAGAGCGAAGACTGCGAGCCAGGCCTTCTTGTCGAACATCAGTGCCTGACCTCACAAATGCACTTCTGGAAGAATGGTCAAACATTCCCATAGACACACTCCTAAACCTTGTGGACAGCCTTCCCAGAAGAGTTGAAGCTGTTATAGCTGCAAAGGGTGGGCCAACTCAATATTGAACCCTACACGACTGGGATTCCATTAAAGTTCACGTGCATGAAAGGGAAGGAATCCCAATATAGTGTAACTGAAGAAAATTAGATTTCAAGTGTGATTTAAAAAAAAAATACTTTTTTTTTTAATTGTTCACAGTAGAAATGTCCTTCTGTATCTCATGACCTTTGTGTATACTGCAGCGAGAGATATGCCTAATATGTTGCAAGCAATGAGTTTACTGTGCCGCTCTATGTGTGTGACAGCCAGGTCCTCTTTTAATTAAGATATGGAGACAAAGTGAACATACCCTGGAAACTTAAATAGCTCGGTGAGCTACCGCAAAACTGACAGCGTCCTTAAGGTTGTTAATATGTACAAGACAGCTCAATTAGTGTAATCTTTCAACGGTTTCTCCAGGGAAAAGGATCAGACGTGTTTTGACTTTTTTCATGGGGAAGGCTGCTGCGGCCCTTGATAAGGCAGATCACTCACACCTGTCGAAGGAAGGTGGACCACTCTAACGAGGCAGCTGAGCCATTCCTGTCAACACGACCATCTGTTACTGGCACCCCTGGGCAACAACGAGAGATTATATATCTCCACTGTGTTCTCCTGTTTATACAGTATTTAAAGGAGACATATAAGATAAAGGTTTTTAACTTACAGATTCCTAGCTAATCCAACTCTTATGCCGCGTACACACGATCTGAAATTCGGCCAGCAAAAGACCGATGAGAGCTTTTGGTCCGAAAATGCGACCGTGTGTATGCTCCATAGGACTTTTGCTGGCCGAATTCCAGCCAGCAAAAGATTGAGAGCATGTTCTCAATTTTTCGGTCGGAAAAAGTTCCTATACGAAAATGCGATCGTCTGTAGCAATTCTGAAGCGCAAAATTCCTACGCATGCTCGGAAACAATTTGACGCATGCTCAGAAGCATTGAACTTCATTTTCTCGGCTCGTTGTAGTGTTGTACGTCACCGCGTTCTTGACGGTCGAAAGTTCAGCGAAATTTTGTGTGACCGTGTGTATGCAAGCCAAGCTTGAGCGGAATTCCGTCGGAAAAACCATCCAAGATTTTTCTGACGGAAAATCTGCTCGTGTGTACACGGCATAAGGATATTTAGGGGAAATCAATAAAGCAATTACGACACTTTTTTGGCAACATGGCCCTTTAAAATGATCCGCACCATATTAAAAAACCCTGCTACCAGTTTTGGTAGCTTTACCAACACATGCGACAGATTCAGGTCATTTTATTAGCTCCATTTTTGCAAAGTAGCAGTATGGCTGCACTATATTCCAAAAGACTTACCTCCAGGATGTAGATAATGAAACCGGAGAGTGCTTGTCTCTGTACATTGTGTACCAGTGTGGTACGATTGCCACAGTTATTACCTCCCCTTTCCACCTGTCATTGGTTGTAAAAGACTCTCCAATCCCAGATGTAGCCTTATACAGGGAAACGTGTCAGAAGGAGATAGGAGCTGGAACGTTACTGTGCTCCGTACTTGGCGGTGTAAGCCGCAGTTGGACCCCTCTCTCTACCGCTTATATTTTTATCTAATTGCTATAAGTGCATTTATTTTATTAAACAAATATTTTTTTTGGACGTACTGCACTATGAGTCTTCCTTCTTTTTATATATACAACATGACCCAATACTAATGCCCCGTACACACGGTCGGATTTTCCGATGGAAAATGTCCGATCGGAGCGCGTTGTCGGAAATTCCGACCGTGTGTGGGCTCCATCGGACATTTTCCATCGGATTTTCCGACACACAAAGTTGGAGAGCAGGAGATAAAATTTTCCAACAACAAAATCCGTTGTCGGAAATTCCGATCGTGTGTACACAAATCCGACGGACAAAGTGCCACGCATGCTCAGAATAAATAAAGAGATGAAAGCTATTGGCCACTGCCCTGTTTATAGTCCCGACGTACGTGTTTTACGTCACCGCGTTTAGAACGATCGGATTTTCCGACAACTTTGTGCGACCGTGTGTATGCAAGACAAGTTTGAGCCAACATCCGTCGGAAAAAATCCTAGGATTTTGTTGTCGGAATGTCCGAACAAAGTCCGACCGTGTGTACGCCCTATAAGAATAGCTGGCTCGAGGCTCACAACTAGATCTGGTGTGGAGCTTGAGGCGTCTCTGGTTGAACATATGATCCACTTCCACACAGTGCCGATGTACAGCTGAACCTAGGAGGTTGAAGGAAGCTCTGCAAATCACGCTGTTCATGATCTCTTATAATCTGGAGATCATGGAGATTTGGTAAGAGGCCATTTGTTCTATTTTTAAGCACTGGTGGAACACAGAATCACTTTATTGGATGTCATTATTAAGGAAAACTGGGAACAGTGCACCTTTACTCGTCTGTTTGTCTTTTTTTTTTTTTTAAAGTGGTTGTAAACCCTTTACAACAACTTTATGCTACAGGTAAGCCTATAATAAGAGATATATAACACTGCGCTAACCCTAAAAAAGTAAACAATAGTGAAGCTGCCACATACAATACGACCAATATTCAAAACGTGTAGTAAATAAAATGTAGCGCTAATGTTGAGCAATGATGAAACATAATCAGTGGGGATGACCCATTGAAACAACAAAGAAGTGTATAAAGAAAGTCAATAAGTGTAGTCCAATGATTAAATGAGTGTCAATTGAACCACGATAGGATTATAATCCTCTAGTAAAAAGTTAATGTGGTGAGTCCAACATGAGTGGAGAATCTCCAGGTCTGTGATACATCAGCATAAAGATCTTGAACAGGGGACAGATGCAATACGCTTACCGGAACGGGTGGATTCGAATGCCAATGACACCGAATCAGACAGGCTTGGAGATCCAAGATGGAGGTGATCGTCCCAGGGACCCCGGATCTCAAGGGGAATCCCTCCTCTGCTCCGCCAATCGACAATGCCAGTCCGAAGGGGTCAGGAGGAAAATCCAAACCACATGGGAGTCCCAGAAATGTAGAGAGGCTCGAAAAAAATATATAAAATGCGCCAATGGTGCAGATCAAATGGTATATTTATTGGATAATACCAAAGACCAAAAACAATTAAAATATCGTGATCACATAAGTAAAAACAAAGTGTAGGGAAGAGTATGGCTCGCCCGACGCGTTTCGTCCAATTGGACTTCAACTGGGGCATCCTATAATAACGCTTACCTGTAGCTACCCTGGATATCTCCTAAATTTGCCATGTCATCCGCACATGCGTACTGGGGCAAACTAAAGCAACGGCACGTATGTGCCATTGCTTCAGTCTGTGTGCCGTTATCGGCGGCTCCCATGTGCATCGTGGCTCTGGCCAATCACAGCGCCGGAGCCGCGATACCTGAAAGTAACCCCCGGGAGAGATATCGCCAGACGGAGGGGGAGATGAGGATGGCTGCAGGGGCTTTGATCTAAGGTAAGTAATTCATTTTGCCTTTGTCTTGCAGGGTTTTTTTTTTTAACCAGGGTTTACAACCACTTTAATCGTTTGAACACATATTTTTTTACTTGTTTTTTGACATTGATAATGATATATAACATTGGTGTCTTTGAGACATATTGCACAGTAGATTTTGAGTAATGAACAATATGGACACCAAGTGACACATTTTATGTGGATGACACGTTTGTTTTATTTTTTGTTTTTTATCCACTGTTACCAATTTGCCTGTTTGAGCAAAGCTAATTCACCACGTTGATTTGACTATCACTGTGGTCACTATTGATAGAGTTAGATATCTTTTAACTGACAGCACACTTTTTATTTTATTTTTATTGGTTGCAAAAGCCAACAGAATCCAAGCCACCAGTGACGCTGACAGTGGATGGAGCCTGATGTGAAAGCTGAAGGACTATGGGTCCTTGCAGTTCACTTTTGGGCACCAGTTCAAAAAAAGGATAGCAGGGAACTGGAGAAGGGCAACCAAACTGATAAGAAGCATGGAGGAGCTCAGCTATGAGGAACAATTAGCTGAACTGTTTATTTTTTTCTCTCTTGAGAAGAGGAGATTAGGGGAGATATGACCAACATGTATAAATACTTAAGGGGTCCATACAGTGAACTTGGTGTTGAGTTCTTCACTTTAAGGTTATCACAGACGTCAAGGGGGCACAATTTACAGCTAGGGGAAAAGAGATTTCTTCTCCAAATATGGAAAGGTGTCTTCACAGTAGGGGCTGTGAAAATGTGGAATAGACTCCCTCAAAAGGTGGTTCTGGCCAGCTCAGTACAGTGATACCTCGGTTCACAAACTTAACTTGTGAAACGACTTTGGTCGCGAACCGAATTGGTCACGAACCGAGGCAAATTTTCCCATAGGGTTCAATGTAAATCACGTTAATCAATTCTGAACTTTTTTTTGTTTTTGAACCACAAATATATGAAACAAAGTACAGTACAGTATGAAGAGAGACATCACTGGGCGGCACAGTGGTGTAGTGGATAGCACTTTCGCCTAGCAGTAAGAAGGGTCGCTGGTTCAAATCCCAACCACGACACTACCTGCCTGGAGTTTGCATGTTCTCCCTGTGCCTGTGTGGGTTTCCTCCGGGTACTCCGGTTTCCTCCCACACTCCAAAGACATGCTGGTAGGTTAATTGGATCCTGTCTAAATTATCCCTAGTATGTTTGAATGTGAGTTAGGGACCTTAGATTGTAAGCTCCTTGAGGGTAGGGACTGATGTGAATGTACAATGTATATGTAAAGCGCTGCGTAAATTGACGGCGCTATATAAGTACCTGAAAAAAATAAATAAAATCACTAAACGATGCTTGAGATGATTTCTGGTGTGGAGGAACATTCTTGTCACCTTCATTACCGCTCTGCACTTTTTAAAAAACATGCTTGCTCTGAACAGTCTTGTCACCTTCATTACTGCTACGCTCTTACTTCTTACCACCATGCTTGCTCTGAATTTTCTTTGGAGCCATACTGGATGTCCGGTACAGTAGAGTATGTGATAAAAAGCACACAAAAAAGCTTTACAGCAAGTGTGCACAGGAATGTACAGTACAGTATGTGCTAAAAAGCACACCAAAAAGCTTCTCAATATAGTGTCAGAGCAAGCAAGATGGCAGCGGCTCGTGTTTGTGAACTGAAGTGTAGTTCACATACCGATGCAAATTTTTGTGAACTTTTCTGTTCGCAAATCCAGCTGTTCATGAACAGAAGCGTTCGTGAACCGCGGTATCACTGTAGATTGTTTTAAGAAAAACTTGGATTCTATACATAATATAACTGGATACTAATATTTAAAGTTGATCCAGGGAACATCTGATTGCCTCTTCGGGGATCAGGAAGGCATTTTTTCCCCTCCTGGAGCAATTTGGATCATGCTTTATTGGTTGAACTAGATGGACTTTTTTCAACTAGACTAATGCCCCGTACACACGGTCAGATTTTCCGACGGAAAATGTGTGATAGGACCTCGTTGTCGGAAATTCTGACCATGTGTAGGCTCCATCACACATTTTCCATCGGATTTTCCGACACACAAAGTTTGAGAGCAGGCTTTAAAATTTTCCGACAACAAAATCCGTTGTCGGAATTTCTGATCGTGTGTACACAAATCCGGCGCATAAAGTGCCACGCATGCTCAGAATAAATAAAGAGATGAAAGCTATTGGCTACTGCCCCGTTTATAGTTCCGACGTACGTGTTTTACGTCACCGCGTTCAGAATGATCGGATTTGCCGACAACTTTGTGTGACCGTGTGTATGCAAGACAAGTTTGAGCCAACATCCGTCGGAAAAAATCCTAGGATTTTGTTGTCGGAATGTCCGATCAATGTCCGACCGCGTGTACGGGGCATTACTATGTAACTATTTCCTCTTTCGGTCCACTTCCTTCTTGTCATTGACACTGGGCAGTAGGTGGATTCTATAGCCAATAACAGGCTGTCTATTGGACAAGGAATCTGCCCACTGCCTGCTGTTGATCACAAGGGAGCAGACCTAATGGTAACTTAGTGCCCTTAAATCCTCATCAGGCTCTGCCTACCCAGCTACAAAACTTCTCGAGCATTATGTTCTTTGTGTTAGAGCTGAAGTGGCGGGGAGGGAGCTCAACTGCACTGAGGATGGAATATCTATATGGACACTTTGGCCTCAGTGCACCTCTGCACTCAGTGCTTGCTCCAAATTCATGTACCTATTTCCAATAGGCATGACTCTGTTGCCTGCACCAACATTTGTAGACATTTGGCTAAGACACTCTTTACAAATTTCCCAAATAGTGTATTGACCACAAAAAGTGCAGTTACTGAAATTTTGCAGAAATTTTTCAAATTGAGCATGTGGAAGATTCCAGATTTAGACACAGTCTCTGTATTAAAAGAAATATTTTAAACTGGGCATCCAATTCAGTGATATATTTGCAGACATCTGACCAAGGTTGAAAATCAAAGTTGAAACCACTTAAGATATCCTCCAAATGATTCTTTATTGGAAAAGCTCCTGTATATACAGTAGAAGCACCTTCTGACATGTTTCACAATGTTTTTGGGTTTTCATAGTTACATAGTAGGTGAGGTCGAAAAAAGACACAAGTCCATCAAGTCCATCCTATGTGACTTCATGCATGAGCTTCTAATGCCAAATCCCTCCACAACATTTCTCATGGCTGTGTAAGGCTAATATGGATCAGCAGTTGCTTTTATGTCCAGGAACTTTTTTCAATAAGGGATAGTTTGGAGGATATCCTGGTGTGCTGGAAACATACGTTGTTTCATCTTATCTATTACCTTGGAATAAGGCTTTATTCTATTGGTTGTAGGGTGTAAGGTAGGACACAGGGGTGAGCTGTGGATTTTATTGTTTGAGTTGAAGCTCAAAAAATATTAACCCTAAAAAATAAAACCTCTTAAAGTGGACCTTAATAAAAAATGTCTGTAATTAAGCAGACTGTGTAATTGCAGGGAAGTGGGGTAGTGATTTTTAAAACTTTACTTTTGGTCATAGTCTATAGCGTTCTGTTGTGATGTGCTATTGCATACACGATGGTGTTCAGTATTTTGAGATTGAATGTAGGGTGCATTAAGACAGCCCATTCATTCAAAGGCCAATTCCACCTTTAAGACCATGTTACAGCACATGTTACACCCATATTTAGTGACCCTGCCCAAAAAAGCAAGTCCTCTGACAGCGAGTGGGCATTCTTTCCAGAAGCAGCTGTCAGATTTGAAATATGACCAGCTGTGGGGGGCTTCTCCCGCAGTGTCGCATTTTTTATTTATAGAGATCTGTGAATGACAAAACTACAAGTACCATCTTCCACCACAGCAGAAGGACTTATAGTTCAATGGAGCCCAAGCGCAATGATCGTAGCCCATTGACACTCGATTAAAGCTCTCTAACTGAAACTTCATACCTACCTAAATTAAGAGTGTGCAGGGCACAGGAGGGAAACTTGTGCCAGCGCCATTTTTATAAACACCCACTGATTCTGGGGTACTAGCAGGAGGGGGTTGGGTGACGGCCACTGCTAGCACCAACAGACGACGCCAGGTTGTTGTTTGCTTCCATCACGTTAGCTGCTTGAGAAGCAATACAGCAATTTTATGGACTCCGGGCGCCATCTTAGGGGAATCCTGTTTCAGATTTTCCTGTAAGATTTTGGCAGCCATTTCGGGTGCAGATATGCTATAAATAGCCCGATCTGTACCATAGTGGGGCCATAGGCATGCACAGCCAGTTGCATTAGGGTGTGCACCCCAGAGCTTAAACACACATGTGTGTATATTGTCAGTAGGGCAGTGGACTTTGTCAGTAGGGCAATATCATTTTTTAGTTTTTTAAAAATTTTTAGGAGCCCCACTGGGGCTTTGGTGAAATATCAGCGGTCTAAACAGACCCCTGATGTCTCACTATTGAGACAGAGAAAATTACAGAGGACAGATATTCCCCAGTTCCTTTCTGTGTAGCCTTAGCTGCACTAGACATTGAATGAATGGGAAGAGCTGTGTGCTGAGCAACTTCCTGTTCTGCACAAACTGAAGTATAGTAAACAGAGCATCCGGCAGGAGAGGAGATGATGGAAGGCGGCATGTGCTGCGGGGGAGGGGGGCACAGGGGAGGCCGGGCAGTAGGGGGGATCGGCGATGCATGCAGTCACACCTATTAGTGGGGCCCTGGATTGGGTGCATTTAAGTAGGGACAGGAGCTGTCAGGGAAATGGCCGTAGGAGAACTGGCAATAGTGCCAGTACTGCTAATGGTTGCCTCTAGCACATCCCCGTGCGCACTAATGCAAGAGGTGCGAACGGGCGCACGCAGATTCGCAACGGAATCAACTGGCAAACATGCATGCCCAAAGGCGGCAATTGGCGTACACGCGTACACACAGCGCGACAGCTGCGGCCACTTGCTGGCCTATATAAGACTTCTGCTGAGCCTGTCTCATTGCTGGATTGTCGTCAGCCTTCCTGTGTTCCTGAGCCTCTGTGCAATTGCTGTTTGGATTTCCCCTTGTGACACGGCTTGTTCCTGACCTGTCTGATCTGCTCTCCTGGTTTGACCCCCTGGATTGATTTACCGACTTGTTGCCTTCTCCAGTACCTGATCCCGGCTTGTATCACGGACTTTGCTACAGTTACCTGTTCCTGCCTGCTTCCTGATACCAGACCTTTGGCTTGTCTCTGTTTCTGCAACCTGCCTCTTCCTCCTGCCGGATCTACTGTGTTTGACCTCTGGCCTGGCTTCCACTACTATTCCTTGTGCACACCTTGCCAAGTGTTACCGAGGATTCCTAGAGACTTCAGCCCAGCTGTGTTTCCTGTATTACCCAGTGTTCTTCAGGTGCTCTCCGGAATCCATCTGGCAACCTGTGCTTCACTTGGCACTACACCCTCTGTACCCAACCTCAGGGGTATACTGCACTCAGCCGCAAGGGGAGCCCTCTCGGCATTTTGGCCTCCAACCAGGTACGTGATAGGAACATGTCTGGTAGTAGTAGTTAGGCTTTGTACAAGGTTTCCCCTCTTCAGTGAGGAATAGGTTGAAGACTTGGGGTCCCAGGAGAGTCTAGGTGGCAGATCTTCTAAGGGAAGGAAGAGCTGTCCAGTAATTAGAGAAGTTACTTATGCAAAGAGAACAATTATTTTCTGAAGATTAAGGAAGCCATGCTGCATGTCGTCTCCTTACATAAGAAGTGAACACTTAATCTGAACTTGTGTCTGTTGTCAAAGTTACCTTACTGTTTCAGAAGTAGAAATAAAGAACCTTAGAATTTTAGTGTGGTTTTTGGAAAAAAAGCTACCAGGAACAGTCACAGGTGTGCGCAGCCTATTGTATTAGGCTGTGCACCCCAAAGCTCAGACGCACTTGCCTTTCTCTGCAGCCTCAGCTGCACTGGACAGGTAATGAATTGCAAGTGCTCTGTGCTGAGCGGCTTCCTGTTTATTCACAAACGGAAGCATAGTAAATAGTTTACTGAGCTTCAGTTATGAATGAACACAGTGAGTGAGTTCACTGTGTTCATTTAGGAAAGGAAGGGGCCGATAAATGACATATTTACCAGCCCCTTCCCCACTCTCAATTCTGAAACAGCCCCTGCAGGAGCCAGGGGGAGAGGAGAGGAGGGAAGTCGGCAGCACTGCGGGGGAGAGGGGCGCAACACAGGGGGGAAGCCCAGGCAATGGGGGGAATCGGCAACGCACCCAGTAATTAGGGTGTCCCCAGGCATACCCTCTGCGCACGCCCATGGGAACAGTTGTGTTGCCTTCTTCTCTTTATACCCCTGCTACCAGGCCCGGACTCGGAAAAAAAATAGGCCCAGGCATTTTAAACTGGGCAGCCCAATCCCTGGGGGAAGTAGGGCGGAGATGTGGAGAGACATCCCAATACTGCAAAGAGATAGCCCCAGACCAGTACACCGACAGCCCCAGACCAGGGGGTGACAAGCCGGCTCAGACAGTGCAGTCAACTTAAAAGGCTTTATTCAGCAAAAAGCAACAGAAAATTGACAGGCTTTGTCTTTATAGGCAGTTCAAACAACACAAAAACTCTTCTTAGCAGTATAAGACAGTCCTTTTAAATAATGCTCAGCATCCCAGCCACAGCATATAACATAGCAAAGTCCCAGGTTAGGCAAGCTCACCCAGCAGGATCAAGTCATAGGTAACAGGGGTCCTTCCAGCTTCAAGCTCCTCTCAGCTTTGATAGCTCAACAGCCATCTCTCTCCAAAACACACTTCTCCTCTCTAACATTTTCAACTCAGCTGGCAATAAGCAGGTCTGAAGGGGAAGTACCTGCCCTCTTCAATTAACCCCTTCTTAACCCTGCCCCAGGCTGACTCTCCACACTACCTATTACAGACTGTCACGAAAGCCAGACAACCAGCATTTCCAAAGGATTAAATGACAGGGTCACAACAGACTTTATTATTTTTTTTTCTTTAAACATGGAACCACAAAGTATTAATTGCCACTATGACTAAGACAAGTTTGTAACGCAACCTATTTGAATTTTGCATTCTCCTCTTTGGCTAATGAGCATGATAATCCATGTTGGCGACGTGAACAGTATTCACCCCTCCTGCCAAGACAGACAATGTTTTCACTTTACTCGCAGACAATTCTCCACTCACTTACAAATATCCATCTAAGACCAAAAATGTAAACATTTGCAGCTGATGGTGCTTAAAAAGTGATGAATTGTCAGCTAGGTCCATTGTTTGACTGTGAAAAGGAAAGCGTCAGCTGTTAGTACACAAGTGCCCGCGGGAGCAATGTCTGTGTGACTTTCTGCAGCTGCAAACCATGGCATCTTTATCTAGAGGGGAGCGCGGCCAACGACTACAGCTTAACACGGCCATTTGTCAGGCACTGCAACAAAAAAAAAAGAAGGTATACAAACATACAAACATGAATCTGCACAATGTCACAAATATACAATATATATATATATATATATATACTGATGCTTGATTTGATTTTCAGCAATCGTCTTCACCACATCAAGATGCCAAAATGCATAGCTCCCAACTGTCCCTGATTTCGAGGGACTGTCCCTGATTTGGAGCAATGTTTCTCTGGCCCTCATTCCTCTTCATTTATCCCTCATTTTATTCTGATCTATATAGATGTATATAAAATGCACTTTTTTTCTATCAAAAAGTGTTTTCCAGCGCTAAACCTTTCATCTGATTTCTAAATTGCTGCATTTGTAAATTCCAAAAGCCAATATAAAGAAATAGTAGTGGTAAAAAAAAGCACTTGTGGGTTTAACTAATCTTGTTTTTTGTACAATTCTCCTGTAAGGGGGAGTGGCAAGGGGTGTGTCCTATGCCTGCATACTTTTGCTGATAGGTGTCCCCCATTCCCATCTCAAAAAGTTGGGAGGTATGTTAATTACATTGAGTAGCTGCCATGTGATTGGCGTAATTTGTGTTACCAAGCAATTGAACACGTGTACCAAAAAAAGTGGCCCGGTGAGTGCATGTGAGAATGCAGAACCCGTTTGAAGTAAACAAAAGCCTCTCAACACAGGCCCTCTACATGTGTGAATCTGTTGTGAAGTTTATTGTCTGCAGATCTTGCCAGCAAGAGCACTTACTCTTAGGGTTGGGCCGAAGTCGAGGCAGAAGAGGTACCGACCTTGGGTGCCAGGCTGCAGGGGCACAGCTGGGGCAGGCGCTTCTACTTTTTCTCCTTCCTGTGCATCACCTAGCCGTCTCTTGCATCTCAGTCCTGCAGATTATTGGAAGATTGCGGCTCTCCCTGTGTAACCAGTGGCACTTCGTTCTGCTGTCAGTGTGACAGCTGCCCGCTCTGTCTCCAAAACTCTGTACGGAGCTCCAAACTGTCCCTGATTTTGAGGGACTGTCCCTAATTTGGAACAAAGTCCCTCTGTCCCTCATTCCTCCTTATTTGTCCCTCATTTTGATCTGATCTATATAGTTGTATTTGAAATGCACTTTTTATCTTTCAAAAAGTGTTTCTCAGTGCTAAACCTTTCATCCGATTTCTAAATTGCTGCATTTGTAAGTTTCAAAAGCCAGTATAAAGGAATAGTAGTGGTAAAAAAAGCACTTGTGGGTTTAACTAATCATTTTTTGTATAATTCTCTCTCAAGGGGGTGTGTCCTATGCCTACATACTCCTGCTAATAGGTGTCCCTCGTTCCCATCTCAAAAAGTTAGGATGTATGCCTGTGTGTCAGTGCCCCGCTATCCCAGAGCTCCAATGGTTACACAGGGGGAGCGAACTTTCCCTGTGTAATCTATAGGACTGAGATTGTAGTTTGACAGCTCAGGTTGAAAGAAAGCTACTATTATAGCTGTCATACATTTATTATTGTTATTTGTTAAGAAAAAAATAAAAATACAACAAATGTTAGCCTGTTATTAATGCTTAGTGAAACCTTAATTTGTTTTTCTAACTCCTTCTTTACCTTCTTCCTTCAGCTATGTTTTGCAGATTTTGTTGTATTATTTGTATGCAAACTTTAAACATTTGCTTTTGTTTGTGTTTTTAGCACCAAAAAAAAGAAAAAAGAAAAAGAAAAAAAAAAAGCTTTGTACAAGAAACATGATTTTAGTGCCATTATACAAGGTACAAATTGCAGAATAGAAGTTGTAATTAACCCCAATTAGTTTCTTTAACCCCAAAATTTGTAGTTAAAATTTTAGTTAACCCAAATAATTTGTAGAAATGTCTTCATTCTCTTTCCTTTTTTTTTTTTTTTTTTTGCTTATTTTGTATAAAAACATTTTGTATATGTGTTAGCTGCGTAATGCCAAAATCGGATTGGAATGGGAAAGGGGGACACTTTGACATCCTCACCTTGAGCATCAGGTGACCTTGTTCTGCCACTACTTCCTTTTGCAGCTTGACAAATGACTAAGCCACTGCTTCTCAATTAGAATAAGCATCGTCAGCCTGCTGTGCATGCTCTTCAGCCTATGGGCTTCCTATCTGATAGACCCGATAGGCTTTTTCCTGGTGACCATTGTCACATTAACATAAATTGACAGGAATGCCAAAATATTGGATTTGTCATCAGCTAGAAATTAGATTAATTTTTCAAATGGGGAAAAAAGGTTCTGCTGACCTCCATTCCCCTCCATTTTTGAAGATTTCCTCTAATGCTGCGCACATACACGAGCGGACTTGCCAACGGGCTAAACTCCGTCGGCATTTCCGATGGAAAGATTTAGAACATGTTCTATATCTGAGTCCGTCGGAAATGCCGACAGAAAAAGTCCGATGGGGCATACACACGGTCGGAATGTCCGACCAAAAGCTCCCATTGGACTTTTTCAGTCGGGAAGTCCGGCCGTGTGTACGCGGCATTACTTCTTGTTGCATTTTCCAGATAGGAAGCAAAGGGAAATCTTCCCATGGGACAAGGACAGACAAAAAAAATCAAGGTTAAGGCCAATTGAGTCTATTGAGTGGGTAGCCATAGCAAAGAACCCCAAAAACCTGAAATGAGTTTCAACTCTTTTGTACTCTTTCCAACCCCCCAAAAAAGTGTTTCATTTACGCACACTTCAACTGTAGTGAGTAAAAAAATGTATAATCTTACAATTGATTTCTTACATAGTTACATAGGTCAAGAAAAGACACATCTTCGTTTTTTTGCTTGCAAGCCCCTCCCATTAAAAAAATAATAATTGGGTATGAGTTTACAGAAGTGATTGCTGCTTGTCACAAACAACCTTAGTGTAACAGACGGTAATGCACAGTGTAGCTCACAAATGCCCCAGGAAACCAGCAGTCCTGACGGGGTGTCTGAGCACTGTTACTTTCTCGGTTTAAAGGTGAAAATCCCCTTTAAGCCTCATCACGGCTGCCCTTGTGGTTCTACATGGCAGTGTGTTACTCAGCAGATACGTAAACTCCTTAAGTTCATTACCGTTGTGTGTTTTGGCCGGTGGAGTCGGTGGTGTGTTTTAAACAAAGTCCTATAGAGGAGGGTGAGGGACAACAATGGGTGTATTGAGAAACATAGTAATGCCAGGTTAACCCAATTTAATGTAACTGGAAACGGTATCTGGCCCTGGCCATAAGGGATGTTTTAGGCTCCAGCCCAGGTTGTGAAACATGGAGAGAATATGCTGACTGCAGTCATGCTGAACCTCTGCCAATACCACAGTGTTCCTTGCAATCACTTTCACTCCCGTCTGCAGAAAACCCATTCCCAAATAACGGAGCTTTGTGTCACTGTCGGCTCCTGAATCCTCAGCATAACAGGAATTAAAGGGCCAGAAAAAAATGACCAGAGTAGATTAAAGTGAACCTACAGTGCCTTGCAAAAGTATTCACGCCCCTGGCAACCTGGAATTAACATGGATTGTTTGAGGATTTGCATCATTTAATTTACAGAACATGCCCACAACTTTGAAGATTTTTTTTTTTTATGGTGAAGCAAACAACAAATAGGACAAAATAACAGAAAAAGTCAATGTGCATAACTATTCACCCCCCTAAAGTCAATACTTTGTAGAGCCACCTTTTGCAGCTATCACAGCTCCAAGTCGCTTTGGATAAGCCTCTATAAGCTTGCCACATCTTACCACTGGGATTTTTGCCCATTCTTCCTTGCAAAACTGCTCCAGCTCCTTCAAGTTTGATGGTTTGCACTTGTGAACAGCAATCTTTAAGTCTGACCACAGATTTTCTATTGTGTTGAGGTCTGGGCTTTGACTAGGCCATTCCAACACATTTACATGTTTCCCCTTAAACCACTCAAGTGTTGCTTTAGCAGTGTGTTTGGGGTCATTGTCCTGCTGGAAGGTGAACCTCCGTCCTAGCCTCAAATCACACACAGAGTGGTACAGGTTTTGCACAAGAATATCCCTGTATTTAGCACCATCCATTGTTCCCTCAACTCTGACCAGTTTCCCAGTCCCAACTGCTGAAAAACATCCCCACAGCATGATGCTGCCACCACCATGTTTCACTGTGGGGATGGTGTTCTTTGGGTGATGTGATGTGTTGGGTTTGTGCCAGACATAGCGTTTTCTTTGATGGCCAAAAAGTAAAATTTTAGTCTCATCAGACCAGAGCACCTTCCTCCATACATTTTGGGAGTCTCCAATATGCCTTTTCGCAAACTCAGAACGTGCCATTTTGATTGTTGCTGAAAGTAATGGCTTTCTTCTGGCCACTCTGCCATAAAGCCCAACTCTATGGAGCGTACGGCTTATTGTCGTCCTATGTACAGGCGCTCCAGTCTCTGCTGTGGGACTTTGCAGCTCCTCCAGGGTTACCTTAGGTCTCTGTGCTCCTCTCTGATTAATGCCCTCCTTGCCCGGTCCGTGAGTTTTGGTGTACGGCCGTCTCTTGGCAGGTTTTCTGTTGTGCCATGTTATTTCCATTTGGTTATGATAGATTTGATGGTGCTCCTAGGGATCATCAAAGATTTGGATATTTTTTTATAACCTAACCCTGACTTGTACTTCTCAACAACATTGTCCCTTACTTGTTTGGAGAGTTCCTTGGTCTTCATGGCAGTGTTTGGTTAGAGGTGCCTCTTGCTTAGGTGTTGCAGCCTCTGGGGCCTTTCAAAAAGGTGTGTATATGTAATGACAGATCATGTGACACTTAGATTTCACACAGGAGGACATCATTTCACTAATTATGCGAATTCTGAAGGTAATTGGTTGCACCAGAGCTTTTTATGGGCTTCATGACAAAGGGGGTAAATACATACGCACATGCCAATTATCAGTTTTTTTTTTTCTGAAAAATAGTTTTATGTATATATTTTTCTAATTTTACTTCACCAACTTAGACTATTGTGTTCTGATCCATCACATATGATTCAGACTAAAAAAACATTGAAAGGTTGTAATGTAACAAAATAGGTAAAAAGCCAGGGGGGTTAATACTTTTGCAAGGCACTGTATACTGGTAAAACTAACAGGTCCACTTTACAGTGGATACGGCAAACATCCTTTATCTCTTACTCAAACACACCTTTACTTAACCTCCTCCCTTATCTGTAGTCACAGCCTGGAAAAATATCCAGTACTTTCTGGTATGGGGTATAGGAGGAGCACTGGGAATGCCAATTTGGCTCAGAAAGGGTACAACATGCACCTGGAGTAATCAAGGTCAACAGTGCCTCTGCTGTAATTGCTCTTGACAGAGGAGGCAGCTTGTAGGCAGGTAGACTTTATGCTGCCTCACCCGGGAGGGTTAAGTGGTAATTATTTTTCCCGATTCTTTCTTGGCAGGCTTTCTTAGGTCTGACCCACTGGTCCTCTGCTGTATAAAAAGGGGACAGGAGTCTAAATCAAAAAGTGCAGAGCGCGCATGAGTGAGCATGTGAGAAGTTTACAAAGTCTGCGGTTGCTGCTGTTACCATTGCCAGACTCTGTCCTGCTGAATATGCTGAGTCTGGAGTGAAAATTAATACACATTCGTCCCCAAGATCCTGCTACAGTCTGAATGAACTGCTGGGACTTGCAGTCTGCTTCAAAGATGCCAGTCCTGGGTACTACTACCATGGACTGACAAAAATGGATTCTTTCCTATGCTGGTATAGGGGGCAGCCACAATCCTGAGTTAGGGACTAGTAGTTTTAGGAAAAGACTGTTACTAGAATGACCAAATTTTTCAGTAAAGCTTTTGAAACGTTGCCTCTGCCTGGTCTGAAGTTGCTCAACGGGTGTAATGCAAGTAACCGGCACATATAGTCTAGAACTCAGGTCACTAAGCAGTGCACATTGGTGTATGAAGATAATGGTATAAGAGTTAATGCTCTGTGAAGATACAGCTGTTACCAAAGGTAACAAAGGTTTCTCTAGCAGCTTGCCATAAGCGTGTACATGTGGCAGGTGATATAGCTTCTAGCAGGAGGAGTTGTTGTCGGCGCTCTCTCTGTAAGAAGGTCCGTTTCACATAACAACGGGAGTAGATCAGCACCGCAGAGTTCCCCAGCCTTTACACAGGTACAGAAGAGTTAAGTGAAGTGCAAGAATGGAGTCAGGTGCAAGGCGGAGCTCCATACCATTACTGGGAGTGAGGTAGCAGTGATACACTGGACAGGTGGAGAGGGCATTGACTCAGCGTGTCCTTCCTACATGCATCAGAGACAGAGGGGATAAATAATACATCGAGAGAGTTTATTGAAGTTCAGTCGTTTGTGCAAGTAAATGTACCCCATGTGTAAGGCAGTGACCTTTTCCAAAGTGCCTAGTGTAGCCCAGAAGAACCCACCCTGGGGTAGGCCTCACACCGAGGAAGGGAAAATGGAGGACCTGACGATCATCCCTGCCCCTACAACAAGCTGCCTTCAGATAAGTTTCTGAGTTCTTTGAGTTTTACAAATTCTTTCAAACCTTGAAAAAGTTAGAGCATTGTGTTCTGTGGACAGATACTGTGTGGTGGCAGCGTTGACAAGTGACCATCATCTCTGTGATCAAGCCCAATCGTGAGTGACATGCATCAGAAAAGGAGTTCCCAGGTGGGTCTTTGTTTAATTTGTCCTGGGCAATAAAGTTTTATCTACAATGGATTCTACAGTGTGTATACCGCAGGTGCCTTAGGTTCTGCAGTATCATGCGACAATGACTTGGAAAAGGAGAAGAACCAATAGACACCTGATGGTGTCTAGTCTTACTATGAAGACACAAGTTTAATTCCAGCTATGGGGAAGAATTAGATCCAATTTCAGTTTTTTTTTTAATTGACAATTTTTATTAAAGTTTTCTTTCACATAACAACAAAAAAGAAAAGTCAACAAACAGAGGGCATCATATCTGGTCCCATGTCAGGTTTTTATTACTCATAGCAGAAATGACCAGCATACCAAAAGTTACACATCTCAAACCTTGCCATCTGGAGAAAGGGGGCCATAGTGTCTCCAAAACGTTGGTTGTTTTCTGTTTACTGTTGTCGTTTAAACTAGGATCTCAGTAAAGATTTGAGATCTGTAACCTTCAGGCTCGATTCACACAGGGGCAACACGACTTCAGCGCGACTTTGCACGGCGGCTTCAACGCGACTTCAGCACGACTTTAATCAATTTACAACGCGACTTCAAGTCGCCTCCAGGACAGGCGACTTTGGCTGTGGCCAATCACAGAATAATCAGCTCTCTGGGAGGGAGGGGTTTGCCTGGGCAAACTAATTTTTTTAACTGTAAAGTCGCTTCAGTATAGATGGAGATCCGACTTGGAGGCGACTTCCATTGAATTGAATGGTACAAGTCGCCTAGAAGTCGGATCCAAGTAGTACAGGGAGTACGCTCTGAAGTCGGAGCGACTTCAGTAGTGTCAATTAAGACGCTCCCACTAACTGTAATGGGAGCGTCTTCTTGGGGCGACTTGGGGCGAATTGAGGGCTTACAAGTCGGATCCCAAGTCGTCCTAGTGTGAACCGACCCTCAGTGTGCTGGCTGTTTCTGTTACATTGTATTTTCCCGGTATTACTGCTGGCCATGCACCCTCCTTAAGGCACGAAAGGTGAAAGTGAGGTATGGATTTGTGTTCAGGTTTTTATTACTATCTGTAGCCCAATTGCTGAGATTTTCTCTCACTACCTGACCTGGTGGAAATAGGATGGGAAATCTAAAACAGGGATACCGATTCTAGGTTTTAATCTTCCTTATACTGCTGGTAATACATAAAAATTGTTGATAAACAATTGTTTTTTTTTTGGTTTTTGTTTTTTTAATTGTATTTTTATTGAATTTTGTTGAGCTTACAAAGTGAAAGTATGTTTCAAACATGGGAAGCCAAACGTACATGTACATAACAAACTATAAAATCATGGAATTGATGACCATTGGTATATCATCTCTGGATTTCAGACATGTGGGTGTAACATATCATACAGTTATATAAAGGATAAGGAAAGGATTTAAGGAAAACATGAACATAAGGAGAAAAGAACTAGCACCATGGATATTAGGATATAAAGTTACACTAGTGAGGCTGAGAAACATTATACATAAAGGATATTTGCCTAAGAATCCGGACAAATTTCCTCCAGACAATAATCAGAGTTGTCCCAAGTCTCCCAGATTTGAGTAAATCTTGGCAATGAGCCATCTATCAGTGCAGTCAGGTGTTCCATCCTGCATATGTCTGCTAGGATAGACAAAAATTGCGAAAATGTGGGAGGGGAAGTAGACAGCCAACAGCTTGGTATGACATGTTTTGCCGCCAGTAATATAAAGGACACTAACCTCCTAGCAGTCCTGGAGATACCTGGGAAGGGAAGGCCTAATGCCCTGTACACACGACCGGTTTTCCCGTCGGAATAAACTCTGAAGCTTTTTCCAAAGGAATTCCTCCGGAATTCCGCTCAAGCTGTCTTGTATACACACGGTCACACCAAATTCTGACCGTCAAGAACGCGGTGATGTACAACACATACGACGGCACTATAAAAAGGAAGTTCAATAGCCACTGCACCACCCTTTGGGCTCCTTCTGCTAATCTCGTGTTAGTAGAAGTTTGGTGAGAGACGATTCGCGTTTTTTAGACTGGTGCTTTTCAGATCGTTTTACTGCTGTTCAGTTTGTGATAATTTTTCAATAATCCAAAAAAAAAGGAGATCATGATGAAAAAAAAAAAAAGATGACTATAAAAAATAATTCTAAACATTATTATGGAGATCTGGCTTTAAAAAAAATAAAAGATTATTCGTGAGATCACGAGAAATAATAAAGAAATAAGTTTGTCAGAACTGTGTGAATATCAGCAGCAAAACAACTTCAATATTCTAGCACTATAAAGCACAAAAGAATGCGCTGCATTAAAAGATCACAGAATTTGCAGCGTGACAAATGTGTTATCTCCATTACAAACCCTATTTTACCAGACCGAGCGCTTCTGTCTCGTACTTGCTTCAGAGCATGGGTGGTTTTTGGTGCGTCGGAACAGCATACAGACGAGCGTTTTTTTCCGATAGGAATTTTTTTGCATCGGAAAAATATAGAACATGTTCTCTAATCTAAGTCCATCTGAATTTGGACTTTTTCCATCTGGAAAAAGTCCAATGGGGCATACACACGGTCGGAATATACGATGAAAAGCTCCCATTGGACTTTTTCCATCGAAAATTCAGATGGACTTAGATAAACCCTATTGAATGTTCCCATTCCCTTGAATCCCATGCACTACCTGTTATGCCGCGTACACACGGTCGGAATTTCTGACAGAAAAAGTCCAATGGGGCATACACACGGTCGGAATATACGATGAAAAGCTCCCATTGGACTTTTTCTGTCAGAAATTCCGACCGTGTGTACGCGGCATAACAGGTAGTGCATGGGATTCAAGGGAATGGGAACATTCAATAGGGTTTACAGAAGAGTTTGAACCTGAGCCCAAAAAGAATTAACAAAAGAAAAATTCACAGAAGATACGGTAATGAGTACCTATAACGTTAAATGTCCGGCACTGCCGAGAGACCAATTGTTTTTTTCTCCCCGTCTTACCTTTTATGTGCTGTCCATTCTTTTTGAGTGTGTATTTACTTTTTCAACCTTTAATAATGGATCCTGCTGAGAGGAATAATAAATGTGTTGCGAGAATATTTTCAAGATGGCTTCAGAGGATGCTGACTTGTAAAGTGTAGTGGTAGTGATATCTAGCAGTCTCCCCAGTCTCTGACAGTCTCCTGTAGGCATGTTACCAGTCTCCAACCACATTGCTAGTTGGCCTCAATTCCATATCTCCCAGATGGCCATATGATTGAGGACACACCATGAGTTACTTGCTGTGTCTCCATGATGATGCATACTCAATTGTCAGTAGACATTCTTCCTATTGATGGGACTTTCCACCTTTGACCCTTAAATGGGAGCGATTCTCTACTGTCAATAGAATGTTTTGGGGGATTAACCATAACAGTGACACCGGCTGTTCTCCATGCTATGACCTACTACACTGGTTGTTGTTTAATTATACCAACTGAGTGCCACTGGTCATAACAGTGAAAACTTTTGGACTGTTATTATTAATTGTTATTTTTTCTTTGTAATATACTATGAAGGCACCTTTTTATCATCTATTTTGCTGTGGCCCATACTCCTGACTCATAGTTGGGACAGTTCTACAATAATTCAGTATGTGCTGGATTATGTTTGTTATCTACAGCTCTGTGATAGCAGTTTGCTGGTAGGCTATAAAATTTACTAATTCCATTTGGACCCTGCATAACATTGATAGCAACTATTTTGTTGAACTCTTGCAGTTCTATTTTCAATTTCATTGTATTTTTGTGAACAGATTTGATGTTGACATGGGATATAATCCTTTTCTTGGCTGGTGTTACACTTAAACCTTCAAGATAAGATTGAAAGAAGTCCTGAGCTGGCCCAGGGTCAGGAACATGTCAAAGGTTGTGCCAGCCATAAGGCTGATGTGCATGCATGTGGATGCATGGGCACGTCCACCACAGATATGGCCGCCTAATGAGCTATTTAAACCAGGACCTTGCATGAGATTATTGCTGAATGGTCTGTCAGCTTGATTTCTTGTACTATACTCATAGGCGTGCGCACAGGGTGTGCCAGGTGTACCGGGGCACACCCTAATTGCCTTGTGTGGTGCATATTCCCCCCTGTTTAGACCACTGATATTTCATCCCCCAAAAAAATGCTACAAAAGAAAATAATTTTTAAAAAAATAAAATAAACAAAATTACACTGTCCACTGCCCTACTGACACCATCAGTACATATACACATGCATATGTATTTGAGCTTTGGGGTGCACACCCTAATGCAAGAGGCTGTGCACACCTATGACTATACTAAACAAAAAGCAGTACTTTGGGGTTGGTTTCTGTCTTTCCATTTCTATTTTTAACCATTTGTATTGTGTATTTTTCTAAGAAATTTGCGGTAGCCACAAGTTGGTGTCAGTTCCCTAATTTCTTGCCTTCATTGATTTCTTGTTATCCCTGATCCTGAACCTGCTTGACCCTGTTATTGGCTGGATCCTCATCTGACCTGCTTTTGGACAATCCTTGCCTATCTATGTTTGCAGCCTGCCTTTGTTACCGACCTGGGCTTGGACTTTTGACCAAGATTTTGCCTATCGATTTTGTACTTTGCTGCCAGCATGTTGCCTACCTCTGCTTGTCCCTGACCTTCATCCTGCTCTTGATTTGATGAACTTCCTGCGCAACTGTTACCAAACTCGGCTTGTAACCTGCCAGTGGGGGCGCTAGACACAGTGTACTATGTGGCCGTCACATTCAAAATGACAGAGTAGAGCAATGAATCTGCTTCAAATATTGTGTTAAGCTTGAACATTCCTCTGCAGAAACGAATTGGATATTTCAGAAGGCTTTCAGGGACAATGCAGTGAAGGCAGCGCAAATAAAAGTGAGGCACGAGTGCTTCAAAGATGGTTGAGAATCTGTTGAAAGTGATCTACATCCTGGAAGGCCTGCAACAAACAGAACACCTGAGAATGTTGAACGTGTACGTGCTGCAATCAACAAAGATCGGCGACTGACAGTGCAAGATCTAGAAGCTGATCTGGGGGTTCCAAAAACTACTGTATGAGATTTTGATGCAGGATCTTGTGGAAGAGACACTGGGAGAACTGTGTGAGGTCCCAAGGTGTCTACTTTGAAGAGGGTTGAGGCGTCATGTGTCCTAACGTTCCTTGTATCTTCTTCAATAAATGTCCCTATTTTTTATATTACGTGGCTGGATAATTTCTGGACAGACCTTGTAGATTAACCACTTGCATACCACCCACCACCTTTTTACTGAGGTAGGTGACCCTGCTGTGCTGGATCACATACATGTACGGGATCCAGCAATTCTGGGTAGGGGGCGTGCGCCGCCCTGTCTGTGTTGCCATTCACCACAGCACAAGTCGGTTAGCAGGTCCCGGCCAATTATCCCGGGACCTGCAGATCAGCTTAGCGAATCACAGTACAGAGCCCTGTGTTTACTAACAACACAGGGCTCTGTAAACGGAGCAGCGATGTTGCTTTTTTATTTCCCTGCAAAGCAGGGAGAAAATACAGCCACATCTATTAGAAAAAGAAGCACACATTACACAGATTACACGTTGTTAAGCACACAGTTAACCCTTTGATTGTGCTGGGTGTTCAGTGCAGCTCTGTGCCTTTAAAGAGGGGTGGGCTCCTTCCAGGCTCACCTGCCCTCTACTTATCCATTAAAATGCATGTGCTCCCATGGCGGAGTCTCTCAGAAGTTAGAGTTAGGACTACAGAAAATGGGGTGCCTTGACGGGGCCTGTAGCTTACGCATGTATTTGCAAATGTATGCAGACTAAACCCCTGTTTTTAACGCATCCTATTAGACAGGTCAATTCAATTGGTCGCAGGCTGGCCCGTAAGTTAAACTTGGAAATTTCTTTGGTTTTGTTTGACATACGTCGTCCTTCCAGTGCTCCTTGCTGCAAAGGCCAACTATAGGTGGGGCAGTGACCATTTGTTTGAACCCTTTGATTGTCCCTAGATGTTAACTTCTTCCCAGCCAGTGTCATTAGTACAGTGACAGTGTATAGTATTATCACTGATCACTGTATTAGTGTCACTGGTGATGTCAGTGTCAGTTAGTCAGTTCCCACCCAGTGTCAGTTAGTGTCAGATTTCCCGCCCACTATAAGTTACTGATCACTGCCATTAGTAGTTTAAAAAAATTCCAGTATATTTATCATAATTTGTAGATGCTATAACTTTCACGCATACCAATCAATATACACTAATTGGGATTTTTTTTTTTTTTTATCAAAGACATGTAGCAGAGTGATTTGGCCTAAATTTATAAAGAAATTCGATTTTTTTATTGGATACCTTTTATAAGAAAAAGTAAAAAATATTGGGTTTTTTTCCTCAAAATTTTAGTTTTTTTCTAGTTTATATAATAAAAAAAACCCAGTGGTGATCTAATACCACCAAAAAAAGTTTATAATGAGAAAAAAAAAAAAATTTGGGGACTTTAAATGAGGCAGGAACCAAAGGGGTAACTGCCTCCATCCCTATCATTGATTAAAATTGAGAGCAAGTGGTGGGACTTTATATGAAGCACACAGCAGCATAAAAGGAAGTCAAGTGACTGGGAAATACTGTTTATTCATGTTTTATAATCTAACATATTGGGTATATAACCTCCAAAAGCATTTGATCATTTACAACATAAGTTACATATTAGTCCGCAATCATTGAGACAGTTGTAGAACAGACAATGGATACGTATTATAAACATAGGTAAGTTAAAACCAAACTAAATACCCTGTTACCCCAAAAATAAGACCTAGCGTGATTGTCAGTGATGGCTGCAATATAAGCCCTACCCCCTAAATAAGCCCTAGTTAAAGTCCTTGTAGGTCTTATTTTCAGGGTAGGGCTTATTTTCGGGGAAACAGGGTAGGGCTTATTTGGGGGGTAGGGCTTATATTGCAGCTATCACTGACAATCACGCTAGGTCTTATTTTCGGGGAAACAGGGTATGTCAAAAAAAAATATGGGAAGAGGGGAGAAAATAAATAAATAAATAAATAAATACATAAATGAATAAATGAATAAAAAATAAACATAATTCATATACTGAATGATTATAAACATGAATAAAACCATGAAGAATATAAATTGGTCCATGGTAGAATGATAGTAAAGTGTAAGGCTTGATGCGTTTCGCGGCCTTATAGCCGCTCATCAGAGGCATAAACCATGGAAAATATCTAAAAACAAAAAATAATTAGTTCTAAATGGTCAAAAGGATAATTGATTTTAGTTAGGCAAATAAAAGAAAAAATTGTATATGAAGGTTTGTTACCAGGTTGCATATTAAACTTACATCTGCATCTGCGCAGCGACAGTGCGGCAGCGAAAGTCGCCCCAAAAAAATCAAAGGTCTCATCTCCGGGCACCACGGTCGCCAAAGGGGGCGATAGCAACCAGCACAAACAGTTCGTGGGCCGTGTGTATGAATGGACAACCCATGTGAAGGGAAAAAAAGCAGTGAGCCTGATGGGAAACCTAAGATGCAAGATAAATGCATGAGAAAGAAAAGTCACTAATGTAGAATGTGAATGGGTTAATAAGGTGAAAATAATGAGTGAGGTGAACAGTGAGTAATAAAGGGTATAAAGGAAAAAAAAAGCTCTATTTGCATGAAAAAAATGATATAAATTTCATTTGGGTACAGTGTTGCATGACCGCACAAAATTCCATTTAAAGTAGCGCAGTGCCGAATAGCAAAAACAATGCCCTGGTCACCAAGGGGGTAAAAACCCTCTGGGGCTTAAGTGGTTAATGATTCATGGGTAGCCTTCTCCTGAGTAAGTGAATGCTATTCATGAAACACGTAGAAAAAAAGTCTCTTGATCTTGAAAACATCCAAAAAAATCAAGGTATATAACCCAGACAATATGATATAGTATCCGTACAGTATTAATAGTCTCTTTGTGTATAAAGAAATGATCTATCTATGTGAATAGAATTGTCAGCAAAGAAATGTTGTTTTTAATGGGAAAGTTGTGATTTTATAACAACAATGATTAAAAGTTTAAAATTTTAGATTTGTTTGTATGCAATAATTGTGATGCCAGGCTCCACAACTGAGGCTCCAAGAAAGTTGACCAGTGGTGGTCCATGGGACAAAAAGCTAATTTGCTATATCCTTATGCTGACCTTGGATAAGTATTAGTGGGTGAGTGAAAACATTTACAGCCCTTATACATATTAATCGGACCACATCTAAGGCTTCTTTTTCCCAAACTAAACAAGTCAAGTTTTTCTGACCTTTCATTGAAAGTGAGATCACCCATCCCTTTTCTAGACATTCCTACGTCCTTCCTACAGAGCGCTGCCCAAACCTCTAACACACAGTCCAGGCGTGCTCCACGATTACAGAACCTTATTCTCCAGTTTATCGCTGTTCTGGCTTCACAGTTTTGCCATTCAGGGGAATGTTTTCAGTGGGCTCCGAAAAGACTGATGTAGGTCTAATGAGAATACATAATGGGGAAGGACCTTAAATGCCCCCGAAGCTGAATCTATAAATATGAATAACCAACAATAAGCTGAGTGTATCCTTACAAATATATTCAAGTAATGAACAGTAAATGTGTGTTCGGTGGACTAAAAACAAAGCACAACAATTCACTTCGGAGAATGTATAATATATCCTTTGTATCCCTTCAGACCAACTGCATTTAAAGCGGAATTTCATTAACCACTTCAAGACCGCAACGCGTATATATACCTTACGGCTTTGAAGTGGTTTACCGGGATTATGGCTGAAGAGATCAGCCATAACCCCGGTATCGTTGGCTTCTTCATGAGTCCGAGTGGCTCATGAGCCGCTGGAATGCTTTCTGAAGCAACCGCCCCCCGGTATTTCTCAGGCTTACCGTTTCCAGCGGTTCGCCAGAGAAACGATCCGACGGTGCAACCGGTTAGTCCAAGAGGCGATCAAAGAGCAGATCCTCTTTGATCGCCTCTATGGCCTTGGAGGACTGGAGCAACGTCATGACGTCACTTCTCATCCAGGCTGGAACTAAATCATTTATTTTTTTAAAGCAAAAGATCAAACTTTCTTTTTTTTTTATCTTTTGCTTTTCAAGGCAAAGGAGAGATTTGGAGTCTTTTTGACCCCAGATCTCTCCATAAAGAGGACCTGTCATCCCTATTTCCTTATAATAGGAATACAAGTGATGCAAAAAATAAAAAAATTAAAGGGACAGTGTAAACATCAAAATTTAAATAAATAAGAAAAAAAAAAAAAGTAAAGCGACCCCATCCCTCCTTGCTTGCACACAGAAGAGAACACATACATAAGTCGCGCACGCATATGTAAACAGTATTCGCACCATAAATGTGAGCTATCACCATGAATGTTAGAGTGAGAGCAATAATTCTGGTGCTAGACCGCCTCTGTAACTCTAAACAGGTAACCTGTAAAGGGGTTTAAAGAGTTACCCTATGGAGATTTTTTAGTACAGTATTTGAGCAATTTTAAAGCATGATATGTTAGTTATTTATTAACTCAGTAGAATATCGTCTTTCACTACCTACAAAAAAAAATTTGGGTATATATTGTGTTTTTTTTCTTTTTGTAATTCATTAAAATGTATTGTTTCCAAAAAAACTTTATCTGCAAAACCACTGTGCAATACAAAAAAATGTAGAATGTTTGGGGGTTATAAGTAATTTTCTAGCAAAAAAATACAGATTTAAAGTGGAGTTCCACCCGAAAGTGGAAGCTCTGCTTATCTGCCTCCTCCCCCCCTCTAGTGCCATATTTGGAACTATTCGGGGGGGAGGGGAAGCGGGTATCTGTTTTTGATTGGTAACCCGTCCCCACTTCCGAGAGATCTCGCCCTAGGCAATACTAAAATAGAGCGCCCCCCATCTAAATTTGCCCCACCCCTTTCTGTTTAAGATCCACCCCTTCATCTGTAAACTTCACTCCTTCCTCTTTACGCTCCACCTCTTCCTATTAGAGTGCCACCTCTTCCTCTCTGTACATTAAAAGCGGATAACAAGGGCAGTCCACTTTTGGGATGGTCCGAGCATGAACCCCTGAGATCTAAGCATGTGACCCCTTAGATCTCATGGGTTCATGCTGGGACCTATAGTCCTTCAGTAGTTGGGGGGTGGGGAGGTGTCACATCTTCAGCTCTGAGGAGCTCATACTGGGACCAGTAGTCCTTTACTTTTGGTGGGGGGTCACTGCAGTTCCCTCATGACACACACGGTTCCAATCCATCCCTGGCACCCGCCCCTGCCTCAACTCAGAGTGTTGAGAGTTGCTCTCAACTGAGTCCTAGTAGTTCCCTTCCCTCTGAGCATGCTGTGCCGCCAGAGAAGATGGTGGCAATGTGTCAACAAGGTGCAGTCACTACTTCCGCTTAAAGGCATCAATCACCCATTGGATCCCCCATGGAATGCTGGAGAACCCTGATCACTATTGAGGGAGCAACGATGGTAGTCCAATCACCATATCAGACCAGGTCAACATAGAAGGTAACTGGCCTCTTAGGCTCCATTCACATCTGTGCATTCATAGAATGCATGAAAAAGTGCCTGTTTTCATGTGTATTCAAGGGACAAACAAAAATTGTGAGTCACGCTTGCGCTGCCATTAATTGTTAATGACACCTCAATCGCGCCCAGCAGACGCTTGTTTTTGTGCATGGCAAAATGCACCAAATGTGTGGTTAAAGAAATGTGCAATGCTCATTACCAATGAGGTGCAGGAGCTTCTTTGGCACATTTTTTTGTGTAGGACACCCTATTCAAGCGAATGGGCTGCCCTGCGCTTGGCATGCGAAAAATGCGGATAGAAAAGCACATGTGTGAATGGGACCTTAGTAATGATGAGTTGTCGCTAATGACGGAAACATTTATCTGAAATGGCATACTTATCAACATCTTCATCCCAGTCCCAGGACACGATCACCCCAATCCATGGCCAACATTTCATACACCCATCATCCAGGCAGTCCCACCCAGATCACGCTCACCTTCTGGGCACTCCCACCATACTTATGTAAGATCTACCTAATCACAGCTACAATCCTCTCAGCTAATACTTTTTTTTTTAGTTACTACGAAGGCTCAGTAACCTAAATAAGGGTGATGACACAACCCTAAACATCATCACCCCAATCCATGATTGAAATTCCATAACAAAAGTAAAAACAAACAGCGCTTGCGACAAATGAATGAATAATGCAAAACACAACACAAATTAAGAACTTGCTGACCGGCTCACGCCGATATACGTCGGCAAAGTGGCACAACGTACCAGTACGTCGCTGCGTCATCCAATGGTCCCAAAATAGTGTCAAAAGTGTCCGATCTGTCTGCCGCAATGTTGCAGTCACGATAAAAATCGCAGATCGGCGTCATTACTAATAAAAAAAAATTATTAATAAAAATGCCATAAATCTATCACCTATTTTGTAGACGTAATAACTTTTACGCAAACCAATCAATATAGGCTTATTGCGATTTTGTTTTTTACCAAAAATATGTAGAAGAATACATATCGGCCTAAACTGTGGAAGAAATTTGTTTTTTTTAATATATTTTTTGGTGATATTTATAATAGCAAAAAGTAAAAAATATTGCTTTTTTTTCAAAATTGTTGCATTTTTTTGTTTATAGCGCAAAAAATAAAAACCGCAGAAGTGATCAAATACCACCAAAAGAAAGCTCTATTTGTGGGAAAAAAAGGACATCAGTTTTGTTTGGGTACAACGTCGCACGACTGTGCAATTGTCAGTTAAAGCGACGTAGTGCCGTATCACAAAAAAAGGCCTGGTCAGGAAGGGGGTAAATCCTTCCGGGGCTGAAGTGGTTAAAGCCCCATAAAAGTGTCAGATATAAATTCGTGTGAGTAAATCACCCATGTGCTTCTTCAATATAATGAAATTGTGCTCCAATTCACTGTGCCAACACCAAAGAGAGATATTTCGCACTCACCAGATCGATTTTAAGCCCTTGCTTACACAAGAAAGTCAAAAATCGCTTGAAGATAATTTGTCCCTTGTACCCAATTTGGACAGAAGCCTAAAGCCTTCTTGTGACCTGGAATGGTGTTCTCCCTAGTGCCTCAAGCAGTACTCCAAATAGCCCTCTCTTCACATTTAATCTGGTCCTATTCAAAAGCTTAAACCACTTGTGGCAGTATTAAAATGAGAAGGAGAAGCCTTCCACAGTGTTAAACCACTTTACTATATTGAAAACTTGCTAAAATTGCGCTTACATTGAACCAGTTGAAAACTGCATATACAATAATAGAACCAGGGAATGCCGCCGGCACCCTAGCGTGTGTTCCAGCTAACCAGGAAGTGATGTAACGGATGTATTTCCCTACGCGTTTTGTCATCAGCATGCAACATCCTCAGGAGTAGTTTAAAATATAATAAAAAGGTTTAACACTATGGAAGGCTTCTCCTTCTCATTTTAATACTGCCACAAGTGGCTCAAGCTTTTGAAGAGGACTGGATTAAAGGTGAAGAGGGGGCTATTTGCAGTAGTTCTTGATTCAAAATTTCATACTCCCACCTTCCAGGCAGTCCCACCCAGATCACACTCACTTTCTGGGCAGTCTAATTAGGTGGGAACAGCCCAATCATGATTACGATCCCCTCAGCTAATACATTTTTTTAGTTAATAAACATGCTCATTAGCTCAAATAATTGTGATGCTATGATTTTGGTACACAACCCTGAAGGCAATAATCATCAAGACAGAATTCAACAATTTTCCTGACAAATCCAAGACAGTTAGCATCTATGAAATGGCCCTAACTTACATTACAAGTCCCTTCCTTTTAGCCAGTTTTGTTCTTGGTTGAGTTTTTTTTTGGTTTCTCCTTAGCTGGCCTGTAAATTGCTACATAATAAATTCACAAACAACTTGTGCCAGAAAAAAATGGTGAGACATGAAGTTGAGGACCAGATTAAAGTCACTCTTCTTTGGCAAATTTTTACTAGCATACAAACCGTGATTGGTGGAGTTCTTTATTTCTAAGCATCAGTGTTCTTCAAGAAGAAAAAAAACTTTGTGCTCCAGCTCATTGTACTGACTTTGGCTGAACTTTCCAAGTTTCACTGGAGGGGGAACCCTTCCCCACAATTTATGTTGAAAAAAATCCCTTTGATGTCACAGCTGTCTTAAGTAAAATCATTTCCTCTATCCACAACGAATGCCTGATGCAATTCTGGCAAAATTCCATTTTTTTTTTTTTTAACATTGAGTGCAATGTTTAATGTGAAGGTTTGGCTTGGCTCAGATCTGGTCAAGTCATCTGTAGGTTGTTCTGTTTAACAAACCATTTTTTTGGACTAGTTCCTTCCATGTGCATTTCTCTTTGTGCCTTTTGTGTTCTACTCCACCCAATTCCTAAGATACTAAGTCTTCCTCACTGCTTTGTCATGAACTTTGAGATCTTGTAGCATAATGAGGAGGTCTCTGTCTTTTCATTGTCCTGCCAAATTATGGAAAACCATATCCCTGATCTAACTGAAAATCCACAGTAATGCAGCATAGTCCAATTGGGAAGTGTGCCATTTGTGGGCATTGATGGTGTCCATTTTTAGACACAGAGGTCTGTTATTTTTAGGTGTGTTAGACAGAATGAGAAGGATGAGGGATCTGTGACGAGGGAAGAAACATTTATTATCAATCGCACTCTTGATCCTTTTTTTTCACTGACAATGCTATGTAGGTAGCAACTCAAAACCTTTGAAGCAGCTTTGCTTTTCCCATTGAGCCATCTTTGGCCTGCCCAGCCTACCAAGGGATATCCTGTAGAACAGAGGTGTCCAACCTTTTGACATTTCTGGGCCACATTGGAAAAAGAGGAATTGTCTTGGGTCTCACATAAAATACACTAACCATAAGGAGAGCTGTTGAGCACAACATGTCAGGTAGATCACAAGATAACGATCACTGATATAAAGAAAGTACCTTATCCAAGTAAAAAAATGTCATTTTTTTTGTAAGATATTTTATTGTGAAAGAGGGCAACATAATACTAGTAATATACATAAGTAATAGTACTAGTAATATACATAATACTTTGACACTGTTTTTGATAAACTAACGCATCAATATCTGGTTGGATGGATGGAGTAGCAATTTTCAATTAATTCTCAAGGTGCTCATAAGATATTTTGGTTCTAATTTTGCTCTTTGTGTGCTTCATCCTGAAAAAAATATTTGCTCACAAATATAGGTGCTGCTAAAGACTGATGACATGAATAAGTCGTGATTGTGAAGAGTGGGATTTTTTTTTTGGGAATATAAAACTTATAAAAGTCCAGTAAACAAACACTGTCACATTTTTCTTTGGCTGCATATGTTCTCTTATGCCGCGTACACATGAGCGGACTTTACGGCAGACTTTGCCCGGCGGACTTTTTCACTGACTTTACGACGGACTTTCTGAATGAACGGACTTGCCTACACACAATCCACCAAAGTCCATCGAATTCGTACGTGATGACGTACGACCGGACTGAAACAAGGAAGTTCATAGCCAGTAGCCAATAGCTGCCCTAGCGTGGCTTTTTGTCCGTCTAACTAGCATACAGACGAGCGGACTTTTCGACCGGACTCGATTTCGACGGATTAATTTAAAACATGTTTCAAATCTAAGTCCGTCCAACTTTTGAGAAAACAAAGTCCGCTGGAGCCCACACACGATCGAATTGTCTGACGAAATCCAGTCCGCCGGGCAAAGTCTGCCGTAAAGTCAGCTCGTGTGTACACGGCATAAGTGTAAACAGAAAAAAATAAATTCCCAAAAAATTGACATTTTTAGGTAAATTTACGATTTTGTTTTGGGCTGTATTCATTGCTGTCTTGGGCCGCATGCTGCCCGTGGACCACAGGTTGGACACCCCTGCTGTAGGGAAACAGGAGATGGCTGTCTGTAACTTAAATTGTACATAGACTTGTGACCTCTTTCTGGCACCTTCACAGACTCTTCCAATTTTGGTTTTTATATGCTGGATTTACTCGCGGTTATCCAGAGGTGGACAAGTAATACAAGAATAGTTTTTGTTCAACACTTCACGTCTAAAACAACCTATTGATCTTCATGTTTTGTTTTAGTTTATAAATCAAACAAAAAAAAAACAAGAACTACTTTCTTTTGATGAACACCTCATGAAGATCATCCTTCAAATAACACATCACTCTGGGCAAGATATCACTGACCATTTCTGATCTCAGAATTGTTTTTATGTTTCTATACTGTATGTCATGAAACCAGGCTCATCTAAGAACAGACAAAAAATAGGTACAAGGTCACTGTCATCCTCCATGTATCCAATATAAGCATAAATTCAAAGAGAGAGCTGGATTCCCATAACAATCTTTCACAGTAATATATTTGGTAAAAGACAAGCAATCTGTGACATCCAAACAAATCAAGCAGAACACTAATGCATTTCAGCCAAAGCCTTAGTCATAACTATGCCTAAATCCATATAGGGCCATGTGGCACTATAGACAGGAAAGGGTGTGTGTCCCTCCTCTCATCAATCACAGCCCAAAAAAAAAAAACTTTTTTCTTGGTGCCTTGCTTGTAGACCTTTTCTTGGAGTTATTTGGGGCACCGATTCAGAAAATTGCATTGGCTAGACCTCATCATCTCTAGTTTCTTGGATATGGTCAAATTTTTATAACTTTTTAGTCAGTTTTTGAAATGATCCTGCTGATCAACTTTTTCTTCCATTACCTAGTTTGTGTTTTTGTGTACAAGTTAGCAGACATATTGATAGTGTTTACGTACTACGCCAACCTCCAGCAGCATTTTTTACTGACAAAACATGGAAATATTACTGCTGGAGCACATTTTTTTTACTGACAACATGAAAAATGGCAGAACTCCTATTAAAAACTAAGACATTTGATATTTAAACACAATATGGAAACACTGACAATACTCAAGTAATTTGCCTGGTTTACACTAAAAAAGTCAACACAGCATGACAAATTATCAGCCCCTGATATTTACAGACAGTTGTAAAAATCACTGACTTTTACAAATTGTCATTAAATTTACTGAAGGTTTGCACTCCAATTTTAGTAACTCAACCCCTATGCTTCTTGAAAATGAACTATTGACATACGTACTTATAGTCTTCTTTGCTGTACTACCCAGCCAATTCGTCTCCAAAACTGTAAGCTCCATGTTGGATGGGGTTGGGACTTACACAGGGTTGATACCTCCTTGGTACCCAGAAGTGCTCTTATTTCTTGAGGGCTCAGATAGAGCAGCAGGAAAGAGCCAGGAAAGTTGGTATAAGGGGGTTGGGAGTGGGCTTTCAGGAGATATTGTAACTTTGCCCTAAAGTGGGAAAGTTTACATTATTGCATTCCCCATGTGACAAAGTACATGTAGTACCTTGTCCCATCTCCATAGGTGCCCTAAAATATTGTCTGTGATGTTTGACATGGTTCCCCCGCTCTCGGTGCACAGCTAGCAAAGAGTGAAGAAGACAATTTTGACGAAACATGTTGGGATCCGAAACTACATCTTGACCACCTCTATATATGGACATAAGTCATAATTGTGATATGTATAAATACTGTTTTTTACTGAACCCTACTTTTCAATACCATGTGTGTTTTTCTCTGATTATGGGCACTGTTATAATCCCGCTATACCCTATTGCTCTAATTTATACTCAATAGGGATGAGGTGCCAGATACATTCGTTATTCAAGCTATTAGTGATAATTCTTCTTTAAACCTTGTATAAGTTATCCTTGTTAACCTAAACCTTCCTGCTAGAGTGTTGTTGATTCTTTGGTTAAGTATCTAAATCCTCCTTATGTATCAGCCTGATTGCCTTCATGTTATATGTCATACAAAAAGGGCGTTGTGCATTCTGTGTTTTATTAGTACAATATGTTGTTTAGTAACATTTGGTTACTAGATGTAACAGGAGGCCATGAACTATAGTGTCAGCGGCTGCCAATGTCTTCCAGACCACAGCTATGCATCAGCTACTGCTCTACCATTTGCTTTGAGTTTCTTTTTAAATCAGAGGAGCACTTCAGTGAAAAACAACAATTATCATTAAATGCATATAATATCGGATCGCATCCATTTTATGTAAGTTTACTTTAGTAAGGTCACATTTGTGACAGGTTCGCGTTAAGGTAAACCAGGTATAAACCCAAGCTATTCCAATCAAAACATATGTCAAAACCAAGAACACTTGTCAACGTGATCAGTAGGTCAAATATAGGCAGCTGAAGCTATATACTAATCTGAAAAGTATCCAGTGGTATCCAGAAATACAGGCAACTGAAGTTTTTTTTTTTTTTAGGTTTGGATGCAGTAGGGAAGGGTTAAAACGCTATACACAGCCCCAGAGTATCCATCGTACTGCTCGCAATGGCAAGTGCTCATTAGTCAGTGTGACCCCATGACTGGGCTTGAATGTGCTTCTCATTGGTCAGTACCGTCACGGACCAATGAACCCTTGCCATTGGCAACGTTAATGACAGCAACAACCTTGGCTCTTGCTAGATCCTAAGCCCAGATGAAGGGGGGAGGGGAGGTTTTTGGCCTCGGAAACATAATAGTTGTTTTATAGTGAACTATTAAAGCTTTTTGGAGTCTTACTATTTTGGTCTTGTATCAATGGGAAACCTGAGCTTAGGATGATGCATACAACCTCCTTGGTTAAATAAATTTCACATTAGAGGTTCCCCCATCACATCCAAGTTCCCCCGCATCACGTCAGAAGTTCCACCATCACATCTAAGTTCCCCCGCATCACGTCAGAGGTTCCCCCATCACATCTGAGGTCCCCCATCATATCAGAGGTCCCCCTTCACATCAGAGACCCCACATCACATCAAGGGCTTTCTTTCACGAGAGACCCACTATACATTAGTGCACACTGAAATATTTCGTTTCGGAATTTCGTTTCCATCCGAAAAATAAATTTATTTAGTTACTCCCGAAATTCGTTTTTATTTATTTTGTTTTTCGTTAAAAATTGCATTCATCCAAAAATCCAAATTAAGGTTGAATCTGTCATTGAAGGCTTATGGTGTCTGTCGAATGTTCAAAGAAGATTCGACGGAGCAGCTAAACTGTACGACGCCGTATAGTTTACCTGCTCCGTCGAATCTTCTTAGAACTTTCAACAGACACCATAAGCCAAAGTACGTGTGTACTTAGTTCTAGCTATTTTACTGCTCCTCCTCTTTGGTTACAATCAGCCAATAACATTCATCATCATCATTATTATTTTTATTTATCTTTTCTCCCCTACGTCGAATCTTTCTCTCCTACGTCAAATCTTTTCTCTCTATGTCGAATCTTTTCTCTCTATGTAGAATAATCTTAGACTAATAGAGTTAAGGTTAGGCACATTCAACCACAGGTTTGATGAACACAGATTGTTATTGTCATCATCATGTCGAATCTCCTATCTATATCAAACTGTTGTAGCAACGAAAACTAAAATAAAGCATTTGTGTATGTCGCATCTTTCGTTGTTCGGATTCTGCACTTTCGTTATCGTTTGTTAAAACGATAACGAAAATACCTGAAATTCGGACGAAAATGCATTCGGACGAAAACGAATGCACATGTCTACTATACATGAAAACCCCCTTCGCAGCAGAGTCTCCCCATCACATCAGAGTCTCTTCATTATAACAGGGTCAACCTCATCACCACACAGTCCCCTCCATCACAGAATCCTCTCTTTTTATGATAATCTCCTCCACCACAATGCCCCCTAGTCACAGAGTCTCCATCACAGTCCCTTCTTCACATCTAATCCCTACCTTTTGGCTTCAGCAGAGGGCAGGAGGTGGGCCTGCTCTGGAGGACTCCCATCCCCTCCTGAATGCTGGGGGTAGCTTTGCATGCCACCTGCTTTGGATCAGTGTCATGCTGCCTTGTGTCCAGACCCTAGACCGTCATTGGTTGTTTTGGCAACTCATGAAGATGATCCAGCACAAACTGGGTCCTGCGCTTGCAACACCCCAGAGGAGCCCAAACAGCACCCCAGTAGAGAAATGCTGCCCTACTCAAAAACAAAACGCACATAAAAGAACTTTGGACTGATAGATATACTCTACCAGTGATGGCAAACCTTGGCACCCCAGATGTTTTGGAACTACATTTCCCATGAGACTCAACCACACTGCAGAGTGCATGAGCGTAATGGGAAATGCAGTTCCTAAAACATCTGGGGTGCCAAAGTTCGCCATCACTGAGTAGTCTAATAATAATTATTAATAAAATGATCATAGTATTTTATATCACATTATTAACAATAATAAAATAATATAATAATAATAATAATAATAATAATAATAATAATAATACAAATTATTGATAATAACAACAATGATAACACCAATAATAATAATTACTATTATTAGTATTATTGTAACATGCGCCTATGCATTGCATCTTCATATGCTAAAACTGAATTGCCTAATTTCCTTTAATTGTAAATATAGAATGTACTTTTAATGGACTACTGATCTGTCCCAGAGACTTCAGAAACCATTACCAAACACTTTAATCAGCAATTATATAAGAGAGTTGTGAAAGAGTTACTGGATATTTTGCCCTGTGGTTCAACCACCACATCAACCGCCCACACACGCTCACTCCTACAGTAAGAGGCCACAGCGGTTTAATAACCACAACATCTACTCCTTATATTGTGCATACATTAACCAGACTTTATTCTGAACACGAGATCCTAATGGTTTTCAGGCCGGTGTCAATGCAAACACCCAGCTGTAGTGGGTCAGGGGAGTTGGCATTTCATCAGTGGGCTGGCATGGAGCCAGAGGAAATTACACATTCATTCAAGTTTCTGCCGACGAGGGATTGTGATACTTTGCAGAGGTGAAACTAACTGCTGGTTAGAGCCCCATAGCTCTGTTAAATAAGACCTTTTTTTTTTAATTTGCAAATTAATTATTAATATTAAAATTCATATTAAATAATAATAATAACAATAACAACACCAATAATATTAATAGTAATTACCATTTACAATTATTATTAACATATATTAAAATACCTTTACTTTGACTATGATGCGACATATAGAAAAACAAATACTCAACAAAATTTTCATTGTATTTTTAGAGCAGTGCAGTAACGCGTGTTAAAACTTTAAATTACACCCTAATGCACCTCCAGAGTGCACCTGTCCTACAATGCACGCGTTGTGATATGCTGCAAAAAAAATGCATTTTCTTCTGTTGAGATGCATTGCAGGCTATCCATTTTGAATGGGGAGCTTAACACAACATACTTCAATACACCAAAGAGCATTTAGGTGTGATTGGTTCATTAGAGAGGATAAATTAAAGGAAAGTTGCAGTGGTTTTGGGGTCAATGTAATTTAAAAATATTTTTTAGTGAACATGTTTTTAAACTTATACCTAAAATGCTGTATATTTTACCTTTTTCAGGCTCTGTCTCATTGAGATTCCACATAATCCCTCTAAACATGCAGGCAGGGTGGGTGGGGGGACTGATTCTGTGAGTTGGGGCATGAGCTATTGGGATCTGTAAATAGCAAGCTTTTTTCCATAGAACAGCTATGAATAGACATGTGCAACCTATAAATACGTGAAAAGGTGTCTGGACCTCTGCCTGCTTGCTGTAAATGAAAGTGTATAATTCATATGCAATATTTTTGTTTTCCAAAAAAGAAAAGGTACATTTTTTTGATGCATTTTTTTTAGCACGGAACATAATAAAGAAAGAAAGAAAAATATAGAACTATACATTCCTTTTACTTTTGAAAATGCTTAATTGAAATTAAATATATTTTGTCTGCAATGCTTCCTGTAAATAAAGTACCATAGACATAACACATTTAATTTATGCTGATACTTCTGCCAAAGTAAAGCAGGCTTTGAACCAGGTGTTATATAATGTATTTGCTCCGGATATAATGGAAAAGGGTGAAGCAAAACATCATAAGACCATCATAAGATCATAACATCATAAGGGAATGTATGATATTTTAGTGCAGTTCTGGGAGTTTTGCTGAAATGGCTGTTTATGAAATTGGGGCCAAATTGATGTTGGACTAATGATGTGGAATTCATACACAGCTAGATTGTTGATGATTTGATGATCCAGGATTCATACCTAGCAACAGATTGTTTAAAACCTACACCCAGCTAGATTGGTAATGGTTTAAAAGAGAAGTTTGGGATTTTTTTTTTTTTTTAAGATGGTTTAAGATTAATACCTAGCAAGAGATGGTTTAAAACTTACACCCAGGTAGATCTGTAATGGTTTAAAATACATACCTAGCCAGTGATAAAATCAGAGATGGTCCAGAACTCCTTCCAAGCTAGACCATTGATGGTTCGGAACTCATACCCATTTAGATCAGAGATTCGGTCCAGAACTCCTACCAAGCTAGACCATTGATGGCTCGGAACTCATACCCATTCAGATCAGAGATGGTGCAGAACTCCTCCCAAGCTAGACCATTGATTGCTCGGAACTCATATCCATTTAGACCGGAGTTGGTCCAGAACTCCTACCAAGTTAAACTGTCGATGGCTCCGAAATCATACCCAGTTATGCTGGTGATGGTCTAAGATTAATACCTAGCAAGAGATGGTTCGAAACTTACACCCAGCTAGATCAGTAATGATTTAAAATTCATACCTAGCCGGCGATGGTTCATAACTCATTTCTATCTAGCCCAGAGATCATTCAGGATTCATACCCAGGTAGGTCGATAAGGACTCACAACTCCTACTCAGCTAAACTGGCAATGGCTCAAAATTCATACCAGGCTAGACCTGTGATGGTTCAGAATTCATACCCTGCTAGACTTGTGATGGTTTAAAACTCATATCTATTAAGACCGGAGATGGCCAGAACTCCTACCAAGCTAGTCCATTAATGGATCAGAACTCATTCCCAGCTAGACAGGTGATCGTTTAAAATTCATAACAGCTAGACCAATGATGGCTTGGAAATCATTTCTATCTAGACCAGAGATGAATCAAGAGTCATATTCAGGTAAATGGATAAGGACTCAGAACTCCTACTCAGGTAAACTGCCAATGGTTTGAAAATCATACCCAGCTAGACCAGTGGTGGTTCGGAATTCATACTCATTCAGACTGGAGATGGTTCAGAACTGTTACCAAGCTAGACTGTTGATGGTTCTGAACTCATACCTAGCTGGTGAGGGATCAGAATTTATAGTAGGCTAGACTGGGCATGCTGCAGAGCTCCTACCTAGCTAGATTAGGGATGGTTCAGAACTTACAGTATATACAGTTGGAACTATGATCAATTAGAATTCATACCCAACTAGACTGGCGATGATTCAAGATTTTATACCCAGCTAGACCAGTGATGGCATGGAGCTCATTCCCAGCTCGACCAGGGGTGATTTCGAACTTATATCAAGTTAGACCAGCGATAGTTTGTAGCTCATAACACTCATACCCAGTAAGAATGATGCTGATTTTTGAACTCTTACCCAGCTGGACTAGGAACAGTTTGGAATTCGTGCCCAGCTAGTTCTGCACAGGGCTAGTGCTGTTTAGGTGCAAGTTGCTTGATAAATACTCTTCTAAATGTATTATCTTTGTGAAGTATGCCTTGCATTTCTTAGTCTGACACTGGGTAAATTTATGAGTATCAATGTAATAAATGAGTAGAAAATTCATACTGTATGAGCTTGGAATTGCAATTTAAATGGAAGAAATTTCTTTTTTTTGCTAATGCTCATTGATTTGCTATGCCAATTGAACATGTGTCACTGACTGAAAGTGATGAAACATTTATCTAGTAATTGCGGTGGAAGATAATGGATTAAGTATCATTTTCATATTCATAATTTTGAGATTAACTCAGTAATCCCATTTGCTCAGCTGTCTTCTCTTTTGTAACATCAATAAATCATTAGGGTGTAACTACACAAAACAAGCAAAAGGTTAGCAATGTGTGCCCATTTCTTTTCCAAATGTATATCTTTTTCAACTATGGGTTCTTGTTCTTGAGATGTATCTCCAGTCAACTATTTTTTTTTTTTTACTTTGATAGAGTGGGAGAGAATTCTTGGATTAAAATTTATACAAAGCCAACATTTTTATGTATTTTTTTTATTTGTGGATATTGTAAGGGGTTAGAACCCTTGCTAGATTTTTATAGATGTCCGTGTCCAGGGCTTTTTTTCAGAGAATAGGTGCAGGGACTCCCCCCTTCTGAGTCGCCCCTTGTCTCTGCCCCCTACCAACCTCTGAGTACCATCCCTTGGTTCTACACCCTACCCACCTCCCAGTAACACCCCTTTTCAAAAATACAGAACTAAGTATTATTTTGTGGTGTTAAGTCATTTGTATGCAATTTGTTAATGATAACAAATAAAGCAGTAAAATAGATCCCCTGCAGCCAGAAGCAAAAGACCCCACCACAGCAACAATAGACCCCATCCCAGCCACACTAAATCCCCCCTGAAATAACAGATCCACCCAGCAGCAATAGACCCCAGAAGCTTTAAATTACAATAAATAAACATACTATAATCTTATGGGAAGTTTTTTTTTCAAAATGTCCTGAAAGAAAATCTCAGATTTTGGGAGCTTTTGATACCATGAGTATTTTGAACATAATACACAAAGGTAGAACTCCACAGCCATATATCATTTTCACATTTAGTACGACACATGGGAGGTGAATAGATATATACTATTGCTTAAAGTCTGTGTAAAGCTTCATGGAAATAAAGGAACTTTTCTTGTCATATATGAAACTTATTTCTTCAGTTCGTCCAAAGAATCACTTTTTTTTTACCATTTTTCCAAAACAGAGCTTGAACACTTTAGCGTTGCCATTTTTGTATCCAAATATAAAATTTGCTTGCTAATGGTTTTCTCAATCTTCACGATATCCTGGGAAACATAAGCAAAGTTCCCTTGCAGATCTAATGATATCAGCACTTTGAATGCTTGTTATGCCTTGTATCAGCACCTGTTCAGCCTCTTGTACATTACATCTCCCCAGAGATGAACAAACTTGGAGAGACTGGTTAAGAAGAATGTCAGCGCCGTTACCGTATTTACACCAGATGTGATGATATCTTATGACACCATACATATGTTAAAATCAAAGGATCCTAACATTAGCAGCGTTGATAAATTCAGTACTCAGTGACAATATTTCACATATAGTGGGTATTCAACTGTCCATAGTAACATTAGATACATAAATAATATATAAAGTAAGTTCATATAGGGTGTATATCCAATCAAGGTTCCCATCACCACACCATGTGAGACATCTCCCCTATGGTAATGAACTCACCAGATACACCAAGAAAAAATGCCTGTGTTATAATCCGTTCTTTGAATCAGGAGCCTCTCCTTCCATCTAGATGTCACTCACGACAAAGAGATGCATACACATAGCGTAATTCCGTAATATCAAGTTTTCATTTCAACCCCCCCCCCCCTACAATTGTGCACTTACAAGAGCAACAAAAGGTAAAAGCATTTAAAATTAGTCCTGTCACGCCCTCTGATGAAGTAATGACGAAACGTGTGACCACACAGCTATCTAGACTGTCTATCAGTTGTTGTCTCGACCTGGGTACACTGCCCTCCGAGAGATCCGAGGAGTGGCTAGAGATTGACAAGCTAGCGTGACAGGACTAATTTTTAAATGCTTTTACGTTTTGTTGCTCTTGTAAGTGCACAATTGTAAGGGGTGATGAGATTGAAATAAAATCTTGCATCTCTTTGTCGTGAGTGACATCTAGATGGAAGGACGGGACCCTGATTCAAAGAACGGATTATAACACAGGCGTATTTTCTTGGTCTATCTGGTGAGTTCATTACCATAGGGTGAGATGCCTCACACGGTGTAGTGACGGGAACCTTGATTGGATATACACCCTGTATGAACTATATGGATGGACTTTATGGATGGACTATATGGATGCCAGCTAATGTTGGGATCCTTTGATTTTAACATATGTATATTGATTTGTTTAATCCATAGTAGAAACTAGTAACGCTAATTGAAATTAGGTCTATGAGCACTGGGAGAGAGAGAGGTGTTTTTTTAACAATTGTTATTAATTACTTCTCATGTTTTGGGATATCTTATGGCAACTGCTACTCCCTGCTGTATGGTAGAAATCCATATTTTTCTGGGTTGATAAAGGTCCTCTTCCTTGATGTTCAGATGCATTTGTTGCACTATACCCATAAGAGCCGTTTGAGTTAACCAGTTTTTTCCCAGATGCTAGTGCAGAGGCAGCCAGGCATGCAACATTTTCTCTCTCTCTGGCTCATGGAGAATTCTGGGTGATATCTTTTATGCTCTTTATTGCTTTAGAAACTTGAATGGGGCAAGGAGAAGCATGGGATACCCCAGGTGCTCTGAATAACAATAGGATATCTCTCCTTCTCTAACACAGTCTCTAATAGGGCAGGAACGGTAACTGAAGTTAAGTTCCCACAGAGAGCCCTCTTGACTGAACTATTACACAGAGCCTTCTAAGGAAAGGAGAAACTACACACAGTCATTAAAGCTCTGTGTTCAGGTTGGTACTCACAATGCCACAGGATCACTTTGAGCCAGATTTGTTAGATCTCAGGGGTTTCTTAGTGCTCAGATGGGGAGGACTCTACTTTGATCCCCACCAGGGAACAACTCACAGTGGTGAGCCACAGCAACCTGGGGCAGATAGGCGGTTCCTCTATTTTGCTGTGAATCATGATTTGCAGTACAGAGAAACTAAAGAAAATGATAAAATGATTAAACATTTTCGCAGACTGCTGGTAAGGGTCCAGAGTCTAGTATATAACCAGTCTGCAAAGGTCGGAGAGTCTAACCTGGGGAGCAGGTACTTGTATCAGAACCTACTCTGAAAAGAAAATGTCTTTCAAAATGGCAGGGACCCTTTAAGATAGTGGAAAAGGTAGGAAAGGTTAATTACAAGGTCTACCAGCCCACAAAGAGAAAACCCTACCAGACTTATCCTATTAGTCTTATCAGACCCAAGTCAATAACTCAACACACAGCCATTAATGTCTAAACTGCTGGCAATAAAAGTGAGCACACCCCTAAGTGAAAATGTCCAAATTGGGCCCAATTAGCCATTTTCCCTCCCTGGTGTCATGTGACTCTTTAGTGTTACAAGGTCTCAGGTGTGAATGGGGAGCAGGTGTGTTAAATTTGGTGTTATCGCTTTCGCTCTCTCATACTGATCACTGGAAGTTCAACATGGCACCTCATGCCAAAGAATTCTTTGAGGATCGGAAAAAAATAACTGTTGCTCTACATAAAGATGGCCTAGGCTATAAGGAGATTTCCAAGACCATGAAACTGAGCTACAGCATGGTGGCTAAGACCATACAGCGGTTTAACAGGACAGGTTCCACTCAGAACAGACCTCATCATGGTCAACCAAAGAAGTTGAGTGCACGTGCTCAGCGTCATATCCAGAGTTTATCTTTGGGAAATAGACGTAAGAGTGCTGCCAGCATTTCTGCAAAGGTTGAAGGGGTGGGGGGTCAGCCTGTCAGTGCTCAGACCATACGCCGCACACTGCATCAAATTGGTGTGCATGGCTGTCATCCCAGAAGGAAGCCTCTTCTAAATATGATGCACAAGAAAGCTCGCAAACAGTTTGCTGAAGACAAGCAGACTAAGGACATGGATTACTGGAACCATGTCCTGTGGTCTAAAGAGACCAAGATAAACCTATTTAGTTCAGCTGGTGTCAAGCGTGTGTGGCAACAACCAGGTGATGAGTACAAAGACAAGTGTGTCTTGCCTACAGTCAAGCATGGTTGTGGGAGTGTCATGGTCTCGGGATGCGCGAGTGCTGCCGGCTCTGGGGAGCTACAGTTGATTGAGGGAACCATGAATGCCAACATGTACTGTGACATACTGAAGCAGAGTATGATCCCTCCCTTGGGAGACTGGGCTACAGGGCAATATTGCAACATGATAACGACCCCAAACACACCTCTAAGATGACCACTGCCTTGCTAAAAAAGCTGAGGGTAAAGGTGATGGACTGTCCAAGCATATCTCCAGACCTAAACCATATTGAGCATCTATGGGGCATCCTCAAATAGATGGTGGAGGAGGGCAAGGTCTCTAATGCCTCGTTTCCACTGAGCGTATCGGTTCGGTTCGGTACGGTACGCTATTTTGGGTGTTTCCATTATGAAAGCGGCCCATACAACCAAACCGTACTGCTCCATTCAGGGTCCTGCTTCAGATGTGGGGCCATAGAAAATGGAACGGTTTGGTTAGGGCGGAGCTATGATACATTCCACTGATTGGCTGACAGAAAACCCTCTGCTGTGCTATGCTGAGGCATTTTTTCTAAACCCTGTATGGCCCCTTGTGATCCCACTTGCAGTGGAAACGCTCACCAGAATAGACCGGAACATTCTAGGCCATTCAAACTGTACCGACCCGAACCGATCCGCTCAGTGGAAACGAGGCATAACATCCACCAGCTCCATGATGTCGTCATGGAGAAGTGTAAGAGGACTCCAGTGGCAACCTGTGAAGCTCTGGTGAACTCCATGCCCAAGAGGGTTAAGGCAGTGCTGGAAAATAATGGTGGCCACACAATATATTGACACTTTGGGCCCAATTCGGACATTTTCACTTAGGGGTGTATTAACTTTTGTTGCCAGCGGTTTAGACATTAATGGCTGTGTGTTTTTTTTGGGGGGACAGAAAATTTACACTGTTATACAAGCTGTACACTCACTACTTTACATTGTAGCAAAGTGTCATTTCTTCAGTGTTGTCACATGAGAAGATATAATAAAATATTTAGAAAAATTTGAGGGGTGCACTCACTTTTGTGAGATACTGTATATACAGTGGGGGTGGAAAGTATTCAGACCCCCTTAAATTTTTCACTCCTTGTTATATTGCAGCCATTTGCTAAAATCATTTAAGTTCATTTTTTTCCTCATTAATGTACACACAGCACCCCATATTGACAGAAAAACACAGAATTGTTGACATTTTTGCAGATTTATTAAAAAAGAAAAACTGAAATATCACATGGTCCTAAGTATTCAGACCCTTTGCTCAGTATTTAGTAGAAGCACCCTTTTGATCTAATACAGCCATGAGTCTTTTTGGGAAAGATGCAAGCAGTTTTTCACACCTGGATTTGGGGATCCTCTGCCCCAAGAAAGCCACAGGAAGCAACAGAGTAAAATAAGGGGGAAGATACATCCATACATAAGTTTATTCTTACAAAAATTCTACAATTGAACCACTACATATTTTGCTACAGATCAGACAAGAATACACTCAATTTTTTCTGCATAGTAGATACCACTTAGGCAGGGGCGGACTGACCATTTGGGCACTCGGGCACTGCCCGAGGGCCCCATGCCACTAAGGGGCCCCATCAGGGTTGCCAGCCTCAATAAAACCAGGGACAGTATTTCAAAAATCTGTGTTTTTTTAAAAATCCCAAGATTATAGCTGCCCCGCCTCTCCAGTACCTTTTCAGTATGTGTATGTGTATGTGTATTCTGTGTGTGTATACTGTGTGTGTATATTGTGTGTCTGTGTGTGTATACTGTGTGGCCCCATAATCTATTGCCTGGGGGCCCCATAATCTCCTATTGCCTGGGGGCCCCATAATCTCCTATTGCCCGGGGGCCCCATAATCTCCTATTGCCCGGGGGCCCCATGAGTTGTCAGCCTGCCCCTGCTCTTAGGTAATCATACATCGACAAAGTCTACTACTAGTGAACAAATTCTTCCGTAATGGGCAATGAAATCCAATTAACAGGCATTGTCCTTTATTATGGTAATGTCATGTCCCTCTATACCAGTGGTTCTCAACTCCTGTCCTCAGGGCCCACTAACAGGCCAGGTTTGCAGGATAACTGAAATACATCCCAGGTGATATAATTTGCTGCTCAGTGATTGCAGCATTTTAGTCTGCATCTCCCCAAGGTAATACTTAAATTCTGGCCTGTTAGTGGGCCCTGAGGACCGGAGTTGAGAACCACTGCTCTATACGTTCCACAGAGCTTGTTCCCTGCTTCTTCAAAAAAAAGTTGACTGGAGATAAACCACAAGATTAAGAACCCTTCATTGAAAAATACATACATTTGGAAAATAAAAAAATGGTCTGAAAGCAACTCTCAGATTTTGGGGGCTTTTGATACCATGAGAATTTTGAACATAATACACAAAGGTAGTACTCCACAGCCATATATCATTTTCACATTTAGTACGACACATGGGAGGTGAATAGATAGATATACTATTGCTTAAAGTCTGTGTAAAGCTTCATAGAAATAAAAGGACTTTTATTGTCACACTCAAGAAAGACTGTGAAACAGAATACCCCCATATATGAAACTTATTTCTTCAGTTCGTCCAAGGAATCACTTTTTTGACAATTTTTCCAAAACAGAACGTGAACACTTTAGCGTTGCCACCCTTGTATCCAAATGTAAAATTTGCTTGTTAATGGTTTTCTCAATCTTCAAAATATCCTGGAAAACATAAGCAAAGTTCCCTTGCAGATCTAATGATATCAGCACTTTGAATGCTTGTTATGCCTTGTATCGGCACCTGTTCAGCCTCTTGTACATTACAACTCCCCAGAGATGAACAAACTTAGAGAGACTTGTTAAGAAGAATGCCAGCGTCGTTACCGTATTTACACCAGATGTGATGATATCTTATGACAATTGCTACTCTCTGCTGTATGGTAGAAATACATATTTTTTCTGGGTTGATAAAGGTCCTCTACCTTGATGTTCAGATGCTTTTGTTGCACTAAACCCATAAGACAGTGGCGGCTGGTGCTCAAAATTTTTTTTGGGGGGGGGGGCAAACAAACTGAAAAAATTCTGGAAAAAAAACATCAATTGCAGCCTCACTGTGCCCATCAAACACAGCCACTGTGCCATCAAATGCAGCTAATGTGCCCATCAATTGCAGCCACTGTGCCATCAAACGCAGCTAATGTGCCCATCAATTGCAGCCACTGTGCCATCAAACACAGCCACTGTGCCATCAAACACAGCCACTGTGCCCATCAATTGCAGCCACTGTGCCATCAAGGGCAGCCACTTTGCCCATCAAACGCAGCCACTGTGCCCATCAAACGCAGCCACTGTGCCCATCAAACGCTGCCACTGTGCCCATCAAACGCTGCCACTATTCCCATTAAATGCTGCCACTGTGCTCTATTAAATGCTGCCACTGTGCCCCATCAAATGCTGCCACTGTGCCCATCAAATGCTGCCACTGTGCCCGGCAATTCAAATGCAGCCACTGTGCCCATCAAATCAAATGCAGCCACTGTGCCCATCAAGTGCTGCCACTTTGCCCATCAAATAGTGCCACTATGCCCCATCAAATGCTGCCACTGTGCCCATCAAATGCTGCCACTGTGCCCACCACTGTGCCCATCAAATCAAATGCAGCCACTGTGCCCCATCAAATGCTGCCACTGTGCCCATCAAATAGTGACACTGTGCCCCATCAAATGCTGCCAATGTGCCCATCAGATGCTGCCACTGTGCCCATTAAATGCTGCCACTGTGCCCATCAAATCAAACACAGCCACTGTGCCCATCAAATGCTGCCACTGTGCCCATCAAATCAAACACAGCCACTGTGCCCATCAAATGCAGCCACTGTGCCATCAAACGCTGCCACTGTGCCCCATCAAATGCTGCCACTGTGCCCAAATAGTGCCACTGTGCCCCATCAAATGCTGCCACTCTGCTCATCAAATGCTGCCACTGTGTCCCATCGAATGCTGCCACTGTGCCCATCAAATGCTGCCACTGTGCCCATCAAAAAGTGCCACTGTGCCCCATCAAATGCTGCCACTGTTCCCACCCCCCCCCCCCCCCCGCCCGCTCGCCGTCTGCCTAGCACTTACCCTGTCTCGGTTTGCTGGTCAGGTATGTAAGTGGCAAGGGGTGGGACCTTGCAATGAATCAGACAGCAGCTCCTGTCTCCTCCATGCATCTCCTCCCCTCTTCCTGATTGGCGTCCAATCGCAGCGCCTGTCCTTTCAGCCAATCAGGTGACGGGTAAGAGACCCACACACCTGATTGGCGAAGAGGCGGTTCAGTGTTAGGAAAGCGAATATTAATTCCCTTTTCTAACATACCTGGGTGGACTCTGAGCGCAATTCTTTGTGCCACAAGTCCACCTTCTTTAAAGCCTATTAGAGCCTATGGCTCTGATCAGGTGCTTCAAAAACACTCCCCCGCAGCTGCAATATTGTTCTTTATTATGGTAATGTCATGTCCCTCTACGCGTCTCACAGGGCTTGTTCCCTGCTTCCTCAGGAGGATGAAACTCAAAGAGGTCACAGGATATGCAGCACTACAGTGGATAAAATCTGACGTAGGAAATACACAAGACTCCGGGGGCTAAATACCAGAAAGTGATCACATTTTTGTAAGCCGTCAATAGTATTCCTGATAATCCATAAAAGGTCATCAAATAGGGGGCAGGTTGGAGTGGCAAACAGAGTTCCCCTAAAGCATCCATTGCTCAAATGTACGTTCCCAGCGAATACCACAGTGGACGTTGGTTTTCTGCTCCAACCTGCCCCTTAATTTGCATTTGCATGCATGGGGGTAAGGGTTTTTTATTTAAATTGATATATATATATTTTTTTACACTTTTTACTTTTATTTGACCCCTGATGTCTTCCCTGCCCTCCAAAGCAACTAACCAAGAAAAGATTGACAGCTCTTAAACCGAAAGTGACAAAATATTTGTCACTTCTGGGTTCATTCATCACAGAGGAGATCAGGGAATTGCCAGAGAGGCTTTCCAGGTTCCGAATGAAAAAAAAAACAGTACCAAGGATAATGGATAGCATTACCACTTGCTGACAGGACATTTTTAATACATAAGTAGATCACGCCCTTGACGCCCTCTGTCTAAGTCAGGATATGACGAAATGCGTCAGTGCGTGGCTTACACGACGCCGGAAGTGACGTGTGCGCTCCACCGCAGCCTGGATCCACAACCAGGAAGTGCTTTGCTCCTTGGGTTACTGAGCCGGCTGATCGTCGGAACGGTAATGTGCATTGCTTCCATCTGCTTGATTGACTGTTTATTTTGTACGTATATTGGTTGAGGGGGATCTTGTGATAATTAAGGGGTCCATTTGAATAAATAGAATTACGCTATGTGCGCTTTCTCTTTGTCATCTATTTATTTGGAGTTGTGACCCCCCTGAACCCCCTGGAGTGGTGCTGTTAACGATGTGATTGGGAGATTTCTTCTCTTGGAGGCCTATTTAATTTGCAGCTCTGGTGAGTTTGACCCCCTAGGGGGAGAGTGTCAACACAGGGTGAAATCCAATTGACCGGTGGAAGGTGCACACTGTGATCCAGCTGTATTATCACCTATGAACATTTTCTTAATCACCTCACAGACTCTGCACCTCTCTGTTTAATTACTTTTTGTGTGAAGTTGGCCGCATGATATATATATATCTTTTTGCTCGCTGTTTGTAGTGTATGTTTACATGTACTGTTTTATATATACTATTCCTTTATACATAAGTAGATCAGCAAGTAGTTAAAACTTACGTGAGATTTTAGTGATTAGGTTTGTATGTAAATTGAGTTAATGATTTATTCCAGGCCAATACATTATATATAGAGGTCTAAACATGAGAACGAAAAGAAGGACAACTGAAAACAAGAAGGGAGAAAGAGAGATTTGGCTCCACATAAGAGACAGCTGAGAAATATGCACTTTCTGTAAACACAACAGGAAGTAACCGAAGTTTAGGGGATACTCCCTCTTATGCCGCGTACACACGAGCGGACTTTCCGGCAGACTTGGTCCGGCGGACCGGACTCCGTCGGACAATTCAATCGTGTGTGGGCTCGAGCGGACTTTTTTTCCCAAAAAGTCAGACGGACCTAGAAATAAAACATGTTTCAAATCTTTCCGACAGACTCGAGTACGATCGAAAAATCCGCTCATCTGTATGCTATTTCGATGGACTAAAACCAACGCTAGGGCAGCTATTGGCTACTGGCTATCAACGTCCTTATTTTAGTCCGGTTGTACGTCATCACGTACGAATCCGTCGGACTTTGGTGTGATCGTGTGTGTCCAAGTCCGTTCGTTTGAAAGTCCGGCGGACCTACGCTGCAAAGTCCGTCGGAAAGACTGTCGGACCTAGTCCAATGAAAAGTCCGCTCGTGTGTATGCGGCATTAGCCCCTTGCACATGGTGCTGTCTGGTGTTTTTGTGCATCCGTGAGGGGCAGGTGCAGGGTCCAGCCTCACTGCCAACAGCCTGTGAAAGTCTGTGACTGGGCAGGGTTGAAAGCTGTACTGAGTTCTAGGACCCTATGCATTCGAGGGTGAATGGCTGGAGCACAGGTCTTATGTATTCGTCCAGGAATGCATAGGGCCCTAAAGATGGTTACCATTCAAGACAGCGTTCAGCCCTGCCTTGCCGCAGCCTACCATAGACTTTGACAGGCTGTAGGCAGCGGGGCTGGGTGCTGCACCTGTCCCTTCTGGGCACATGAAAATTCCAGGAGGGACGCACTGCAGCTAGAAAGCCCCATGTTCAAGGGGACTTAAACAGTTGCCACTGAAACAGGTGTCCCAACTGGAAGATTTCCCTTGTTATTTCTGTGTCAACGACAACTCATGGGGGTTGATTTACTAAAACTGGAGAGTGCAAAATCTGGTGCAGCTGTGCATGTTGGCCAATCTGCTTCTAACTTCAGCTTGTTCAATTCGGCTTTGATTAAAAAAAAAACTTGGAAGCTGATTTATTTATATGCAGAGCTCCACCAGATTTTGCACTCTCCAGTTTTAGTAAATCAACCCCAAAGTATTGAGTATTCCCTCACCAGCAGTCTCAGTGACAATGGTCACTAGAACAAATAGAGAAGGCAAATCTCCCAAATGGAGACAAAGAGCAAAATAAAAACCTGACAATGGTTGTAACCCCAAACACTCTATCCAAAACCAATAAAAAAAAAGGTTTTGGCTTTAGATACACTTTAGACCAAGGGTGCTCAACCTGTGGCCCTCCATCTGTGGCCCCTAACTATCAGCCTTGCAATGCCTCATGGGATTTGTAGTTCTGCAACAACTGGAGGGCCACAGGTTGAGCACTCATGCTTTAGACAGAAGTGATGACCGTTAAAGGGTGAGCGTTCTCTGTTGCTCCATCTCTGCTTGTTCTGTAGGATCATATAAGGTTTTAAGCTTAACAAAACCTTTTTTACTTTGACATGTGGGACAAACTGATGAAATGCTTGGACTGTAACTGTACACATTAATCAGGAACCAATTCCCTATGCAGCCCCAGAGAACATACTTTCTTCTTTTCCGCCCAACATTTGATCGCCACTTATTACGGGTCCATAGATGAGAGTCTGTTTAGTGGAAGCGAGCTGACCTATATTCCTGAGGTTATGCTAAAAAAAAATCCATGTCTGTTATAATTCAGGCATGAACAGCATTTATATCCCTGCGGGACCGGAGACTGATCCATTTTCCAGTAAATTAACTTTAAATTTGGCCAGTAAACAAAGAATTCAGAAGCTTCTGTGCAGCAATCAGCCAATCATTTCGGTTAACTCCAGGGATTCATGCTGTCAAAGAGCACTGTTAGATTACCTAAAATAACAATTAGTAAGATATGTGCCCGCAAAAGTATGTGCACGGCCGATGAATAATATGCATTTAAAGTGCTATAATATAAACATTTAGAGACCTCGGTAAATTTCCCAATTCAGCTAAACAGTAATGACAAGCAATAAGGAATCGTTGTACTTGTGCCAAGGCCAAACATTTAACTCATTTTACCACAATCTGATTCTTATGAAGTCAAGCCTGGTCTGATTTAGGTGGGTTATGGGTGGAGCTTCAGTTTCTTGTCATATGTTTCTATAATGTGCCAACTGACTCATGCCTCTGTGTGTTTGTGCAAAGCTGAAGTGGGTTTAGGGAGCATAAAACATACAAGAGAAGTTCCAGATCGAATGGTGAAGGAGTCCAAATTGTTTTAATTGTTCATCTAATGATCACATAAAGTAAGCTGTTTTATGTGGGCCATTAAACCAATATGGACTTCATCACTATTATATTATATTAGTTATATGCTTTGAACTTTTTGAGTTTCCACCAAAGAGGAACATTGTTTTACATGAGCAATGGACTATTCTTAACTATTGTGTCAAAATCCCAGCGCCTCTTAATGATGCCTTTGTTGGTTGAGAGAGGGCCATGATGGAACAATGCTAGCTTAATTTTTTACTAGCTCAATGTCACAGTCAGGGGTCAGGCTCAGAGACCAATAGCTATAGCAGTAGAGAGGCTCCCAATGACCATCAGGATGAGTACCCAAGCAGGTCACCCTGGCGGATGACGCAGGCTCACCCAAGATGTTTGTCTCCAAATATCACCAAAACCTCCTGCTCCCTAGCTTCATCGTCTCCTCCTCCGATGCTCATCTCCAGGACTTCTCCAGAGCCTCTCCCATCCTCTGAGACTCCCTACCCTAATCTGTCTGGTTATCTCCTACTCTGTCCACTTTTAGGGCGATCCCTGAAAACTCATCTTTTCAGGGAAGCCTATCCGGCCTTCAGCTAATAACCAAATCTTCTATTTCTCCCATCAGTTCCTCCCTCACAGTTATTACCTTTAGTTCCACCAGCCCCTCCCTATTAGATTGTAAGCTCACAGGAGTAGGGCCCTCCTAACCCTCATATATTGAATTGTGTTGTTGCTGTATTATCTCATTTTATATTGTAAAGTGCTGCACAAACTGTTGGCACTATATAAATCCTGTATAATAATAATAATAAAAAGCATTAGCCGGTATTCACCAGAGCTTCTGATGGTGGAGATGGGTTTTGCTGCGAGTTAGTACCGGGTTACGGTCCTCAGGCTCACCCCAACAGGAGGTGAGCAAGCCGGGGTCCAGTAGCAGATATAGCAGGTAGGGATCAAGCAGAAACACAGTCAGTAAGCAAGCCAAAGGTCAGTAACTCATGGTTGCAGGTTGGGATTAAGCAGAAGTGTAGTCAAAGAACAAGACCAACGTCGGTAATGAGTGGTAGCAGAGATACAGGCAGCAGCAGGAGTGACAAGAGTGAGATATTGACTGGAGAGAGCACAATAATCTGGCTAACCCGAAGTGCAGAGACATGGCTTAAATCAAGAACTTCATGGGAGAGTTCAAGGTTCACCAGAAATGAGAGACAAGGCAAGACTGTCCTAAAAGATCAGACAGGGAGCTTTTCCAGCATCACAGGTGGCACAGCGGGAACAGCCACAGCCTGACACCACAGAGCTTGCAGAATAAGATCTGAGCCCTGACACTCACATTAAGGCAGACCTTTCATGAATATGTAAAAATCCAGAGCTATATTTTAAAAAAAATCAAAGCCTAAGAGAAAAATGTACTAACCCCACACCCTGACTGCTGGGGAGCCTAGGCTAGGGTGAGGTCATATGGGAAATCTGAGGATCCCAAATCCAGCATAGAGCTGTATTTACTATTCACCTTGGTCCCCATATACCTAGAACTGTTAGCAGATTAGGAAGACAGTTTGCTCTACTCTTCTAATCATCAATTGTGGGTATTCCGATGCAAATAGGCCACTGAGTGGCCCTGTGTGGCTATGATGCCAAATTTTGCCATTGTGGTACTAAGGGCCACTGTTGATGGGTTTTTGTTTGCTTCAGAACTGCTTCTGTCCTCGTACAAGACCATGGGAATGAAAAAGCAACTAAAATGCTCCTGCAATTAATTCTGAATGATATCAGAGGAATCTCATTTGCATACGACATTCACCCGTCGAAATCTGTCAATGGAGGCTCTAAAGATAGACAGTGACCAGAGTTTTGGGTTGTGGGGGGTAAGGGAGGCAAATGATAGTTGGTCCTGCAGGACAGCAAGTATAAGACAGACCATGTCAATTGCTAGTAGATGTCTCCTCTCCTATTCCCTTCCCTTCTCTTCTCTCTCCCCTCTCCTTGGAAGGGGTGAGGAGGAGCTCAGCAAACAGTGGGAAGCTGGAGTTAGGCTTTACATGTAACAAAAGCTTAGAACCCTTTTAGACCATGTGTTGCAGTAACATGCAACCAACCACACATTTTACTACATCATTCTTCATGGCACGGTAACAAACAGAACTTTTTAATAGTTAATTTACAATGGAGTACTAATACAGAAGTTCAATAGGTGCCAAAGGACCTGTGTTGCAGTACACTGCAATGAAGATGCAGTTAAGAAATAGCTGCAGGTTCAGTTTTGGGTCTGTTGCCCTCTGTTGGCAGCCCAATCAAAATGAATAGGCTATATTAACACAATGCATGTTAAAGCGGTAGTAAACCGCTGCAGAGTAAAAAATTTAGAAAAAGCCCTTCCAGCAGACATCTTCCCCTAGCCTTTCTTCCAGGGGTCGTGGGCTCTGGTACTGTGAGCGGCCGGAGCTGCAATGACGTCACTCCCGCGCATGTGCGCAGGAGCCCTTGGTTCCAGCAAGAAACTCTGAAGGTCCGGCACAGTATGCTGAACCTTCAGAGCGCATGCGCCGGAGACATCAGTGGTTGCGTGGATCTCTGTTTAATAGTGTCATCTGCAAAAGTGTCTATGTTATATAACAAAAATGCAGCTATATACCAGTGCTGCTCGGTGCTCAGGTGACACGCTGCCTCTCTGCTCCTCCTCTCCTCCCCCCTCCCCTCCTGACTGACGTCATTCTCGGCCCTGCCCACTGCAATTGTCAGAAAAGAGGAAGAGAGAGGCGGCGTGTCACGTGAGCACCGAATGGTGCTCCAAATGAGGTATATAGCTGCATTTTATTATATAACACAGACACTTTTGCAGATGACATTATTAAATGCTGGGCAAGCATTTTCTTGTATCCTCTATCCACAGCCACCTCTTTATCCCCCCCTCTGTCTACAGCCACCACTGTACCCCCCTCCCCACCCACAGCCACCTCTGTATCCCCCCGTCCACAGCCACCGCTGTACCCCCCTCCCCGCTCACAGCCACCTCTGTACCCCCATGTCCACAGCCACCGCTGTACCCCCCTGGCCACAGCCACCTCTGTATCCCCCCATCCACAGCCACCGCTGTACCCCCCCTCCCTATCCACAGCCACCTCTGTATCCCCCCCTCTGTCTACAACCACCGCTGTACCCCCCTTTCCTGCCCACAGCCACCACTATACCCCCGTCCACAGCCACCTCTGTATCCCCCCATCCACAGCCAACACTGTACCCCCCTCCCCGCCCACAGCCACCTCTGTACCCACCCTGTCCTCAGCCACCACTGTACCCCCCTGCACACAGCCACCTCTGTATACCCCTGTCTTCAGCCACCGCTGTACCCCCCTTCCTATCCACAGCCACCTCTGTATCCCCCCTGTCCACAGCCACCGCTGTACCCCCCCTGTCCACAGCCACCTCTATATCCCCCCTGTCCACAGCCACCACTGTACCCCCCGTCCACAGCCACCTCTGTAACCCCCTATCCACAGCCACTGCTGTACACCCCCCGTCCACAGCCACCTCTGTACCCCCCCTGTCCTCAGTCACCACTGTACCCCTCCTGTCCACAGCCACCTCTGTATCCCCCCATCCACAGCCACCACTGTACCCCCCTCCTGTCCACAACCCCCACTGTATCCCCCCTGTCCACAGCCACCACTGTACCCCCTCGTCCACAGCCACCTCGGTATGCCCCCCCTTATCTACAGCCACCTCTGTATCCCCGCCATCAACAGCCACTGATGTACCCCCATCCACAGCCACCTCTGTATCCCCCCTTGTCCACAGCCACCGCTATACCCCCTGTCCACATCCACCGCTTTACCCCCTCCCCCTGTCCACAGCCACCTCTGTATCCCCCTCTGTCAAGAGCCACCGCTGTACCCCCCTGTCCACAGCCACCTCTGTAATCCCCCCTGTCCACAGCCACCGCTGTACCCCCCTGTCCAAAGCCACTGCTGTACCCCCCCTGTCCACAGCCACCGCTGTTCCCCCTTTCCCTATCCACAGCCACCTCTGTATCCCCCCCTGTCCACAGCCACCGCTGTACCCCCTGTCCACAGCCACCTCTGTATTCCCCCTGTCCACAGCCACCGCTGTACGCCCCTGTCCAAAGCCACTGCTGTACCCCCCTGTCCACAGCCACCTCTGTATCCCCCTCCTCGTGTCCACAGCCACCTCTGTATCTCCCCCCCATCCACAGCCACCTCTGTATCCCCCCCCTGTCCACAGCCACCGCTGTACCCGCCTGTACCCCACCATCTTCATTTATTAGCAGATGAATGCAGCCCTCGCTGCATTCAGATACATTGAATCTGGCCCTTAAGTGGAAAAAGGTTGCTGACCCCTGTCCTAAATGAGTCACGTTTAGGAGATATTCATTTTATCTACAGGTAAGCCTTTTATAAAGGCTTACCTGTAGGTCAGTGGTTCTCAACTCCAGTCCTCGGGACCCACCAACAGGCCAGATTTTAAGTATTACCTTGGGGATTTGCAGACTAGAATACTGCAATCACTGAGCAGCAAGTGATATCACCTGTGATGTATTTCAGCTATCTTGGAAACCTGGCCTGTTGGTGGGTCCTGAGGCCTGGAGTTGAGAACCACTGCTGTAGGTAAACATAACAAAGCAGGCTTTACTACCTGTCATGGACGTACTACGTCCAGACCTGCAACAGGGCTCAGGCGCATCCCCACCAACAGGACCCCAGTAGGGAACAGGTGTGCGCCAATGCGCACCCCAGTAGCGAACAGGCGTGCGCTGATCGCGGAGATCGCGCGCGCAATGCTGCACCTTTGGCACCCAGTGGCTTTTAACAGGGGCTTCCACCATTCAGCTCTTGCTGTCTGATCTGTAGCTTCACCTGTGACCTGTTCCTGTAATCTGCATCTGATCACCTTCCGACCTGGCTCCCTGACTACGCTGCTGTCTCCAATCCTGAACCTTGGCTTTCCTTGAACCTGATCCTGTTTACTTGCCTGCCTGATCTCCTACTACCAGAACCAGCCTGAGCTTGACCATTCCTTGCCTGCCGATTCTGTTGAACTGATCCGCTGTGTATGACCTGGCTTGTCTGACCTTGCTTCTGCCTGCTGTGCGCACACCAGCCAGTTCCTGTGCCTCCCAGTGGACATCATCTCCAGTTACCAGAGAATCCACCAGGCACTCATACCCCACTGTGCTCCTACGGTCACTGTCCTCAACTCCAGTGACCTGGGAACCAGGGTTGTACGAGAGGTCTCCCTCTGCACGTCAGGCTCACATACGAGGTACGTGTCACTACCGCTTTAACATGCAAAATACAGCTCATTAATGCTTTATTGGTTGAACTAGATGGACTTGTGTTTTTTTCAACCAGACTAATTAAACTATGTAACACTCTGCAACAATCCTCAAATGTCTTTAGAGGGTGTAAATAGGAACCTGTACTCCATTTTACATTTTTAAAAGCAAACAACCTGCCAAAGCACATACACCACAAGCTGCAAGTTTAAAAAAAATCAACCAATAGTTAGACCAATGCCGCATACACACGACCGGACTTTACGGCATACTTGGTTCGGTGGACCGGAGTCTGTCAGACAATTCGTGTGTGGGCTCCAGTGGACTTTTTTTCCCCAAAAGTTTGACGGACCTAGAAATGAAACGTTTCAAATCTTTTCGATGGACTAGAGTCTGGTTGAAAAGTTCGCTCGTCTGTATGCTAGTCCGATGGACAAAAACCGACGCTAGGGCAGCTATTGGCTATGAACTTCCTTGTTTTAGTCCGGTTGTCCGTTCATTCGGAAAGTCTGTTGTAAAGTCCGTTGAAAAGTCCGCAGGACAAAGTCTACCGTAAAGTCCGCTCGTGTGTAGGTGGCATTAGAATATGGCCTTTAGTATTTCAGCAATGATTGCTCATGTAAGAGGTTTATTATATGCTGAAAACAGAAAGAATCGTTTTGTTGGAAATAGTGTATTTTGTTAATATTTACTGTAGCAATTAGAGCAACTTGAAAGGGTACAACAATTGCTCATCTAAACTGGATACATTTTAAATGTTAAAGAAATTATTCAAGAACTAGTCAGCTGAATCTTTTGGAGAGTGCAAATATAGAGCAACCTTTCTTAATCAGAGTTCCTCCAGAGCAACATTTCTTAACATTTTTTCTCACCAATCTTTAAAAGTATGTAAAATCGCAAGGCATCCCAGTGTGTAAGAAAAGTTTACTTTTCAATGGGAAACTTTAGCATGAGACAATACACACAAGTGCCTTGATGAAATTAACTTCAGAAACCCCCTTAACATCAGAGGTTCCCCCCATCACATCAGATACACCCTTTACATCCGAACCCCCATCACGTCAGAGATCCCCCACCACACCAGAGTCACCCCTTTATGTAAGAGGTCCCCTATCACATCAGAGTCTGCCATACGTCCGAGGCAGTGGTGGCTGGTGCTCAAAATTTTTTGGGGGCGCAAACAAATAAAAATTCAGAAAAAAAACCCCTATCAATTGCAGCCACTGTGCCATCAAACACAGCCACTGTGCCCATCAAATGCAGCCACTGTGCCCAACAATTGCCACCACTGTACCATCAAACGCAGCCACTCTGCCATCAAACGCAGCCACTGTGCCATCAAACGCAGCCACTGTGCCCATCACTTGCCGCCACTGTACCATCAAACACAGCCACTGTGCCATCGAATGCAGCCACTGTGCTCATCAATTGCCGCCACTGTGCCATCAAACACAGATACTGTGCCCATCAAACGCAGCCACTGTGCCATCAAATGCAGCCACTGTGCCCTATCAAATACAGCTACTGTGCCCATCTTATGCAGCCACTGTGCCCATCTAATGCAACCACTGTGCCCCATCAAATGCAGCCTCACTTACCTTACAGGCAGCTTCGCTCGGGCCGTGCGTTCCACGGAGCTACCGACTTCACTTCCGGTTTCCCTGTTACCGGAAGTAACCTCTTAACTATGGGCGGAAGTTGCTCGGTGCTCTGGATTGCGCCGCAAAGCAGGTCAAAAGCTTGCAAATGAAGCACCTCGACTGCAATCTCATCATTGCATTGACGTGGCGCTTCCCATAGAGCACTGTGTCCAGCGCCCGAACACAGTGCACTTAAAGAACTTTTTTTCTATTTTTTTTTAAAGGGGCCTTTTTTAAAAAAAAAAAAAAATTTTTTCATTTTTTATTTGTGACTGCTGGGTGAGGGGGCGGTGCCCGCGCGCCCCCTATGGACGGGCCACCACTGATCAGAGGACCTCCTTTACATTAGAGCACCCCTTCCCATCAGAGGTTTTCTTAAACATCAAATGCCCCTTATAACATGAAAGCCTTCCCATCACATCAAAGTCTCTCCATCACAGAGCCTCCTAGTCACATAACCCCCCCTTCTCACAGTCCCATCTTCACATCAGAGCCCTACCATTTGGTTCAAGTGAGGCAGCAGTGAGCAAGAGGTAGAGGTGGAAGACTTCCATCTTCTCCTAAATGCTGCATCAAAGCAACGGGTGATTCTGTTCTTGGCTCCTGGTCATCATGGTGCTGGCAGCCTGCACAAAGGCAAATCATGACGCTGATCCAGGGCAAACTGGGTCCTGTGCTTGCAGCACCCTGAGGCAAACCAGAAGGCACTCCAGGGTGCCACAGTAACCTGGTTAAGAAACACTGCTCCAGAAGTTGCAAGGGGTTCCTTCAGCAAAGAGCAATTTCTGCTTTAATTCAGCTATCTGTATCTGTAAAGGAACATTATTCCTTCTGATCTTCAAAGCAAGGAGCATTCTTCGCCTTGACCACCAGTGTACTAGCGCTCCTCTATCACTGTTTATTAATGCAAGAGGTCACTTTTTGACTGACCAATAATGTTAAGGAGGAGTAGGGATGAGGTTCAGGTTCGCTGCTGCCATGAGTTTAATATTTATCCTGTGGATTCAAGCTTTGCAGTCCTGGTAATCTACCTGCAGATTCACTTATGAGAATTTTTTAACCTAAAATATCCTTCATGAATTTTAAGCTTTTGCCAGCAGGCTTAGAAGGGCCAAAAAGGGCCTTTGAATAAGACGTACCTTGCTATAAAAGGATGGAGGGGGGGCACAGAGCAACCATAGTGCCAGTGTACTGGAAGCTGCTGTAAGGTAAAAATGACAAGCTACATATGAAGAGAAACCGTATTTTTGAACAGACTCTTTGCTGCTTTTTTAAATTTTTTTATTTAATAATAAATTTTTTTACTTTTATTATATTTTTTGGTTGATTTGATGTCAGCGGTCACTGTTAGGGGCTGCCCCATCCAAAACAAACTTTTTTTTTTCCTGCAAAGCTTAGCTTTAACCACTTCAGATTTTCCCCCTTAATGACCAGACCATTTTTTGCGACACGGCACCGCGTCGCTTTAACTGACAATTGCGCGGTCGTGCGACGTTGTACCTAAACAAAATTTATTTTTATTTTTTTTCCCACAAATAGAGCTTTCTTTTGGTGGTATTTGATCACCTCTGCGGTTTTTTATTCTTTGTGCTATAAACAAAAAAAGAGCGACAATTTTGAAAAAAAAAAAAATACTTTTTACATTTTGCTATAATAAATATCCAAAAAAGAAATAAAAAAAACAAAACAAATTTCTTCATCAGTTTAGACCAATATGTATTCTTCTAAATATTGCAATAAGCGTATATTGATTGGTTTGCGTAAAAGTCTATAGTAAAGGTTAGTAAAGGTTTATGGCATTTTTATTACTAATTTTTTTTACTAGTAATGGCGGTGATTAGTGATTTTCAGTGGGACTGCAACATTGTGGCGGACAGATTGGACGCTTTTGACACTTTTTTGGGACCAGTGACATTTATACAGCGATCATTGCTATAAAAATGCACTGATTACTATATAAATGACACTGGCAGGGAAGGGGTTAACACTAGTGGTGATCAAGGGGTTAAGTGTTCCCTAGGGAGTGTTTCTAACTGTGGTGGGAGGGGACTGATAGGGAGTAGAGAGATCGCTGTTCCTAATCACTAGGAACAGACAATCACTGTCTTCCCTGTACTTCCCTGTCAGAAAGGGGATCTGTTTGTTTACATTGACAGATCTCCGTTCTGGCTCTCTGTGGAGTGATCGTGGGTGGCCGTCAGACATCGCGTCCACTGGCAGCGGGGTGCGTGCGCGCCTGCTATAGCTGTTAAAGGGACCAACGTACAGCTACGGCGATTCGCTGGAACGAGCCGACCTGCCACAGTATAATGAAGGCGGCTGGTTGGCAAGCGGTTAAATAAAATTTTTTTTTTTTTTTATTTAAGGTAGATTGCTTTTATTTGCAACAAGGTTTCCTAAAAAAAATATAAACTTTTAGGCCATAATGGTGAACTAAGTGTCTAGAAAATTATTTTTGTTCCCACACTTGGGCACTACTTTTTAACCAATTCAGCCCAGGAAGGATTTACCCACTCCCTGACCAGGCCATTTTTTGCGATACGGCACTGCGTTGCTTTAACTGACAATTGCGCGGTCGTGCGATGTTGTACCCAAACAAAATTTACGTCCTTTTTTTTGCACAAATAGAGCTTTCTTTTGGTGGTATTTGATCACCGCTGCGGTTTTTATTTTTTGCGCTATTAACAAAAAAAGAGCAACAAATAAAAAAAAAAAAATCAATACCTTTTTTTTTTGCTATAATAAATATCCCAAAAAAACAAACAGATTTCTTCATCATTTTAGGCCAATATGTATTCTTCTACATATTTTTGGTAAAAAAAAAAATGGCAAAAAGTATATACATTATACGTTGATTGGTTTGCACAAAAGTTATAGCGTCTACAAAATAGGGGATATATTTATAGCATTTTTATTATTCTTTTTTTTTTTTACTAGTAATGGCGGTGATCTGCAATTTTTAGTGGGACTGCGACATTGCAGCAGACAGATCGGACACTTTTGACACTATTTTGGGACCAGTGACATTTATACAGCAATCAGAGCTAAAAATAGCCACTGATTACTGTATAAATGTCACTGGCAGGGAAGGGGTTAACACTAGGGGGTGATCAAAGGGTTAAGTGTTCCCTAGGGAGTGATTCTAACTTTGGGGTGAGTGGACTGACTGTGTTTAGAGAGAGATTGATGTTCCTGATCACTAGGACCAGCAGATCTCTTTCTACTTTCCTGACAGAATAGGGATCTGTCTGTTTACAGTGACAGATCCCCATTCTGGCTCTCTGAGGAGCGATCGCGGGTCACCGGCGGATATTGCAGCTGCCGGCCACACGCATCGGCTCCGGCGCCACTCCCTCTATAGCCCTTTAAGCGGCCGCCGTACACCTATGGCGTATCACGCAGGGAAGCCAACCTGTCACCGTATAACGACGGCGGCGGCTGGTCGGCAAGCAGTTAAATGCATTTTTGCAAAGACAACACCCCTATGGACTTTATGTTAAAAGTTCTCCACAAAATATCCTGCAGTTTTTTTTTGTCACGATCCATAAATGTATGTAATTGTGAACCAAAAAAACCCAAAAATCTTATGGTGCTTGGTTTTGCTTGTAACTTTATTTCTATTCATTTTAGCAACATAAAATATCTCTTAACCCCACATTTTACAATTTTTATGTGCGTAACATTTGAGACAGCCTGTACCCGCACCACCAGAGAGAGCCATGAGTGCCACGCTGTACCCGCACCACTAGAGAGAGCCACGCTGTACCTGTACCACCAGAGAGAGAGAGAGAGCCACGCTGAACCACACCACCAGAGAGCCACAAGTGCCACGCTGTACCATACCACCAGAGAGAGCCACGCTGTACTATACCACCAGAGAGAGCCACGCTGTACTATACCACCAGAGAGAGCCACACTGTACCGCACCACCAGAAAGAGAGCGCCATGCTGTCCAGGACCACTAGAGAGAGCAGGTCAGTGTCACTGGGCAGTGTGGGCACAATAGGAGACAGACAGTACTAGCATTGTATGGCCACAATAGGACTGGGACACTGTAAAATAAAGGGGACTAATCATTACAGTTCCCCTTTACAGTGCAGTCCCCTTTATATCACAGTGTCTCTGCACATTACAGTGTGGAGGACCGACACCAGCCACCCCCCGCGAATGTCTACCGACATCTCCCCCCCCCCCCCAGTCTAAAATGCCCAGGCCTATTTTTTGTCCCAGTCGGGGCCTGGAGACAGGTATTGGTGCATTAATATACTCAAGAGTGAATGATGACCATTAAAGATGACAAAGTTGTAGAAAAAACGGTTCAACGTCACAGATTGGTACCAAGCAAAATGAAACATACACATTGTAAATGTATCAAAACTGAGATGTATTCATCAGAATTTTCAGTAGCCACTGTGTAATCAAAGAAAGTTAAAAGAGCAGCACACTTTGCCACAAGTTGGCTGAAATAATTCAAAATGCAACCCCACCTCCCCCCGATGCCAAATTATGCCAAAAATTTAAAATTCTGCAATAGATTCATTACAGCTCAAAAATCACCCTAAAATACAAAACAGAAACAGTGTCTTCACTTTCAACTTCATTTGCCTTGCTTGCAACTGCAGTGGACTACCTACAACACACCTGGAAGTGTAGTTATTCCGGGCTCCGGATGTATGGAACCTGGAGAAACTCCACTTCCAGGCATTTTACTGTGCAGGGCACAGTTCATGCAAGCGCAGTAGGGAACCGCCTGTGAAGCTGAAAGGCTTCTTTGCCTGTTTCCCTTACCCGGTATGGCTGTGGCAGCACCCGACAGCCGATCCAAAAATTGGCTGGGATGCAGACATTGCGGGAACCCTGGACTGGTAAGTGTCCTAATATAAAAAGTCAGTATTTTCCATGGGGGGGGGCTGGAATTCCTCTTTAAGTCTTCAGGTAGCCTTACATCCGGAACCCGGAATAACTACACTTCCAGGTATTTTACTGTGCAGGGCATTTTGGGCCCAGTTCAGTGGCTACTGTAGCCCCTTTTTTGCATACATCTTCCATGGATTTATGGTATTCCTTTCTGCCTTACCCCTTAGAAAAAGTGAATTTAGAGCCCTGTATGCACGCCTCTTTATGTTCACATAACAAACTGACTGAATCCCTTTATCCAGGATCAGTGAACAACTAAGGTACTACTTGTGGTTGCTTTTGTGTCTGTTCTTGTTAATTATCCTTTTCTAGTATAAACCATGCTTCAGTGCAAATCACTGAATGGTTAAAGATTTTGGGATTATAAACCCTATGGTTTCCTCTATAGATAGGCAAGAACTCGACCTAAGGTGACATCAGCAGTTAAGGCAATAGACCACCAGATATGTGAGTATGGGACCCAGTGTAGTTGCACAGTTTACCCAAATACCAACCAAAGTATTTTATTAGTACTTACCTATATATGCTTTATATCTATAGTTACTCTGTGCCAGGGGCGGACTGATAACTCATGGGGCCCCCGGGCAATAGGAGATTATGGGGCCCCCGGGCAATAGGAGATTATGGGGCCCCCAGGCAATCAGAGAGTATGGGGCCACACAGTATACAATCACACAGTATACACATACATGTACACACAGTATACACAGACAGATGTAAAAAAAACACAGATTTATACATTCTGTCCCTGGTTTTACTGAGGCTGGCAACCCTGATGGGGCCCCCTAGTGGCCCAGGGCCCTCGGGCAGTGCCCTAATCGCACAATGGTCAGTCCGCCCCTGCTCTGTGCACCCCCACATCCCAACAGATGTTCTGACCTGTTGGCTGCTGCTCAGTTACAGGGCCCGTGGTCTTCACCTCCTCCCTTGGAGGGGGCCCCTCTGCAGTTGCGATTCCTGGGTATAGGTGAGCATTGAAACTTTCTGTTAAAGCACCGTCTTTTTGGTGAGTTCATTTATACTGTATATGCATATGCACCTGTGTACCTCAACCATATATATTGTATAGAAAACATGGTAAGTGCAGCGCAATAAATAATACAATAATCTATATTAAAATATAAAAGTCCCCAATGCTCAAATGCTCAATTGCTCAAATGCACGGTAAACTTTCGGTGGCCGAAGGAGATACGATCCTGTGTACAGTATTCAATATGCGCTTACCAGACGGTGTGGACCTCTGCAAAGCAGGGGTCAAACTCACATGTCTCCCATCAGGGATGATGATCTGCTGGATGCTGACACTGGAACGGAACACAGCCGGCAGCGATTCCTGATATCCACAAGCAAACTTCCAGCTGAAAGAGCCCCAAAAGGATACAGGCGTCCGGATCAGGGTTTCCTCACAGGTTACTCCCAGGTGACCATGAATGAGAACACAGAAAGGAATACTTTCTAAGAGTAGTCCGTTTATTAAAATAAAAAACACACTGTAGCGTGCGAGCGCTCACAGGCGCTAAGACAATTCATACAAAACTGTTGTATGAATTGTCTTAGCGCCTTTTCATTTTAAGGACTTTGGAAACACTCAAGAGTGATGCCCACACTGATACATCTCAGTGTGGGCATTTTCTTGACATGTCTAGCATTGCCCCACAGGAAGTATCATATTTAGTATTTCCTCCGAAAAACTAGCATGCCCCATATTTTGTTTTACAAATCATGTGTCGTATATGTATGTATTTTATGTGAACTATTAAAAAATGTGTTATTATTTTTATACGTACCTACAAAGTCCATTTTTCCCAATTACAATATTTATATTCAAATATAATGTTTGATTGTCACCTTAGAGGATTGCAATCAACTGAATTTCGTACCCCATTTTCCAGGTCGTTTATGAAAGAATCAAACAGGATTGGTCCCAGCACAGAACCCTGGGGGACCCCACTATCCACCCCTGACCATTCCAAGTATTTCCCATTTATCGCCGCCCTCTAAACTGGCCCTTGTAGCCAGTTTTCAATCCATGTACCCACCCTATGGTCTATGCCAACGGACCTTATTTTGTACAGTAAATATTTATGGGGAACTGTGTCAAATGCTTTTGCAAAATCCAGATATACCACGTCTATGGGCCTTCCTTTATCTAGATGGCAGCTCACCTCCTCATAGAAGGTTAATAGATTGGTTTGGCAAGAATGATTCTTCATGAATTCATGCTGATTACTGCTAATGATACTATTTTCATTACTAAAATCTTGTATATAGTCCCTTAGTCCCTATAGTCATCCGGTCCTTGAGCTTGCATACTATTGATGTTAGGCTAACTGGTCTGTAATTCCCAGGGATGTATTTTGGCCCTTTTTAAAATATTGGTGCTACATTGGCTTTTCTCCAATCAGCTGGTACCATTCCAGTCAGTAGACTGCTATAGTGCTAAGGACCGGAGGCAGGCACCTAAATCATTGTGTCTTGGTCTAACTGTTTGCCATTTAACAGGTTCATCACAAATTGTGTCACTTCTAAATGCAATGGAGGGTTTACAAACTCTAAGTTAAGTTGAAGGTCTGACATGTGATCATGAGGAATGTGACACTGGGGTGTTTTTTCATGCAAAACATGCTGCACAGAAGCATCAAACTGTAGTCATCAAGACCCCCGATACTGAAGTGGCAGTGATTGCTTTAAAGTGGAGTTCCACTCAAAATTGAAACTTCCACTTATCCGTCCCCCCCCCCCCCCTGGTGTCACATTTGAAGAGGGGAACAGATCGCTGTTTTTGACAGGTACCGTTCCTCACTTCCAGAGGTGGCGCAGTGGTGTCATCCCTCAGAAGTTCGACCCCCCTCCTCCTTTCTCCACCGCCGGGCCAATTAGAAAGCACAGCGCGCTTCACGCATGTAGGAATGGCTGTGGCAGCACCTGACTGCCGATTCAAAAACCAGCTAAGGTGCCAACATTGCGGGAACCCTGAACAGGTAAGTGTCCTAATATTAAAAGTCAGTATTTATAGATGCTTGCTTATAATTTTCCATGGGGGAGGGGCTGGAGCTCCTCTTGCTCCTCTTGCTCCTCTTTAAGTCTTCAGCAAGATTTACCACGTAGATTGTATTTTTTCACAGGGGTTGGCAACAAAACAGGGATCATTGACTTAACTAATGTGTCATCAGCTCTTGGCACCAGTTTGTATTTGGAACTTATTGGGATCCATACCTTCTCAGGTTGTGACTCTACAAGTGCCTATTATGGCAAAGACAAAAGAAAGGAATTTTCTGTTGCTTGCAAAAAAAAAAGAAGAATACCTGACTGCATTTACAAATTTGGGTAGCAGTTTTAACCTGGGCCAGTCTACCTTTGAACTACTTTGCAAATATGTGTGCCACCTGTATGGCCAGTCATCTGCAAAAATTGTGAACGATGCAAGATACAAGGAATTCTGCATGGCGTCGAAAAGAGGAAAAAGCTACTGTACAGTACATTGGACGATAGCTCTGATGACAGTGATAAGGATGAGACTGATGAGTGAAGACACTGTTTCATATTTTAGGGTGATTTTTGAGCTGTAATGAATCTATTGTAGAATTGTCAATTTTTGGCATTGAGGGGTATGGGGTTGCATTTTGGGTCATTTCAGCCAACTTGTGGCAAAGTGTGCTGCTTCTTTAACTTTCTTTGATTACACAGTGCCTGCTGAAAACTCTGAAAATTCGGATGAATGCAACATCTCAGTTTTGAATGTGTTTTGAAACATACACATTGTAAATGTGTACACATTTACAATGTGTATGTTTAATTTTGCTTGATACCAATCTGTGAAGTTGAAGCCTATTTTCTACAGCGTTGCCATATTTCATGGTCTACATTCACTCTTGAGTATACTAATGCACCAATACCTGTCTCAAATGTTACGCACATGTGTAAATGTCAGTTAGAGAGAGAGAGAGATATTTTATGTTGCTAAAATGAATAGAAATAAAGTTACAAGCAAAACCAGCACCATAAGGTTTTAGTTGTTTTTGGTTCACAGTTACATACATTTTTGGTATAAGTAGAAAAGATATTCTCCTGCGCCAGTACGGAGGGCCTTAGTACCAATGGTAGTATTTCCTGGTAGTGAAGTGATCATGCATACCCCCAGTCTAGGCCAACTAGGGGAAGTCCGAAATGCTATGTAGAAAAAAGAAAGGAAAGCGCGTCCTCTGATGCATGAATCATAGTAAAGAGTTTATTTCAATAAACAAATGAGTTAATACAGGGGTGGACACTACGTATTCAAAATTAAACTAGTAATAATACTAGCTAACCAAAATGTTGTCACTATATGGATTGACATAAAATAATAATCATAAAAGGGTTAAAATGAGATGAATACTTGGCTAATGCGTTTCAAGTGTTTTCCTCTTCATCAGAGCATTGGTCGGCGTGTTATAATAGAGAGACAACTGGATGGGTGGTATAAGTCTAGTTGAGTGGTGTAACCATATGAGTGAAATATCCTTCACTTTTGGGATTTATCCTTCCACATCCCAGTGTTCTCAGCCCCATGGGGGGATAAACTCAAATACAGTTATCTGTAGTTTGTTTTTATTGGTCAGGAAGACCTAGTAATTAGTTTAGGTGTCTCAGCCAGGGATCCATGCCTGGAAGTCCAAGTCTTTGCTGGGCTAATGTGGCAATTCACCTGTCTAGGTGTTGTGCAGAGTCCACTGCTAAGTTGCAGCCATGCAGCACTCAGCGTCGTTAGCGCTTACTAGGTCTTTCTGACCAATAAAAACAAACTACAGACAACTGCATTTGAGTTCATCCCCCCACACGCAGACCAAGGATCTGATGAAGAGGAAAACCCTTGAAACGAGTTAGTCAAGTATTCATCTCATTTTAACCCTTTTATGGGTATTATTTTATGTCAATCCATCTAGTGACAACATTGTCGTTAGCTAGTATTATTACTAGTTTAATTTTGAATACGTAGTGTCCACCCCTGTATTAACTCATTTGTTTATTGGAATAAACCCTTTACTATGATTCATGCAACATACATTTTTGGATCATGACAAAAAACTGCAGGATATTTTGTGGAGAACTTTTAACATAAAGTCCATAGGGGTGTTGTCTATGCAAAAATGCATCTAAAAAGTAGTGCCCAAGTGTGGGAACAAAAATTCATTATTTCCTTGTTCACCTAATGGCCTATTTTGTTTCAGGGGTGCTATTTTGGGGTTTTCATTTATTTCGGGGGTATATTTTTTTTGTTGATAGGGCCAAGCATTAACTTGTTACTTGTTCGCAGCACGCCATTCCAAGAAGTGCAAGAACAGTGAGCAGCTCACACCTCCCATTATATCGCTCACATTCTTTCCACCCACCCCCCATTCTATTAGATAAAATGAAAGTTAGGCATAGACCAGTTAGGCCTATTATCCCTGAATAAAACTGTCCTTCTGCTGTCTAATTGTACACAGCTATGTTGTTTGTGGTCACCTATTTCTTGTAATAAAACCCCAGAATATAATATTTGTCTGATGAAAATTTGGGCCTAGCCTTGCAATTGTCCTGCTGCTGGACAATTTTACACTGCTGTATCATCTGCTGTTTTTTGATTCTTGCAGTAAAACAGCTGAATGCACTTTTTTTTTACATTTCGACCACTTCTTCCTTTCTAAAATGTCCTGCTGTCTGGCTATTTTTTTCTGTACCATCTGACACTAAATTCTTGATGAGCGTTTGGTAGAAATTGTCCAGTAACAGAAGAGTTTTGCATCTGCAAAACAGGGACAATCTCAGTGAGCTACTAGACAATTTCCATCTGCCAGTAAAAGCAGAATCATCAATCTTTGATGTGATTATTCCATTTTTTCTTAGATCTACAGCTTACTGTTTATGCCAAAGTTCCCAAAGCTGTAGATACATAAATATTAGCAGAGGTTTCCTGAGACCTTTAAATTTATTTCAAAGGTCCTGCCATGGTAAAAAGTAAAATTTTCTTTGACAAATTGTTTTTGTAACAAATAATGAGCTTTTGAAAAAACAGAACCACCCGTTTGATGTAGAGAAAGGAAAAAACTCTTTTACAAAACTTGCAATTTGCTTTAGCAAGTTGAATGGACTGTCAACTCACAGCAATAGAACAAAAACTGGATTTCTTTTCTGTTAACTCAGTGTTGCAAGGGCAGGTCAGTCTGCACCTGGAATACTGCAAGTTTGGCTGCCATTTTAAATGAGGAGGACCACAATGCAAAAGTGTGAAGGGGGCAAATCTGTAGAATAAATTTTGCATCACCAATCCTCAGCAAAACTTCCATATTCGCCAATCCACTGTGTGTTCAGTTATACAGTGGTCTCTGATCTATTCCGTTTCTCAGGAGGGCCCGATATTAATGCAGGCAGAGGCCTTGGCTGATGGCAGCCTCCTAGAAGACTGAATGGTTATGAAGCCACTGCAGAGCCATTAACACCATTCTAGAAGATTTATGTAGCAACTATGGGCTTCTGTGGAGTTCCCCAATAAACTATTCTCCACTTATAGCAGAACACATTTAATTTTATAATGTTATCAGCTGAACATATTTTGAAGATGCCCCTTCAAAATTGGAGTGTCATGGAACTTCCACCTCTCATCTATTTTTAAAGCAACCTTTCCCTATCTAATATTTACAAACAGTGCTGCCATATATCCATGGTTCATCTTTAAACCAGTCACTGTACATACTCAATAAAAAAATAACTCTAGCATTATTTCAGAAATTCAGTAAAAGGACTCCAGCTAGGGAGAAAATTTAAAATATCTATTGTCCAGCATAGGTTAAAGATAAAAATGAAGCTCTCCTGCAGACTTGCCCACTTTTTTTTTTTTTATTACTGTTTATTGCCATTTCAAACACAAAAACAAAAATAACAGAAAAATATAGTCAGGCATTTTAGCTCTTACATAAAGAAAAAAAGGGAACAATTCAAACAAACAACAAATACGGTTTTTAAATATTAATATCTCTGCTTATAGAGCAATTTTTTATTTTTACCAAAACAACAAAAGCAAAAACAAAAAGAAGAGAGGAAAGGAATAGGGAAGGAGGAAGGGAGGACAAAAAAAGGGGGATAAATGTCAATGCACTGCGTTCAGTTCCAGGCCTGGGATTACAAATAACAAGAATATTGGACTTCTATTGTACTATATCTATCCAAATATTATATATTATATCATCTAAGAACTTTATGTCATTAGAATACTATAATATCAGGGCTCTAATCTCAACTTATAATATAAAGAAGTTGTTTTAAAATCAAACCAACATGCCCATATCTTTAAATATTTGTCAGCCATGCCCTTGGTATTGTACCTAAATTCTTTTGTATAACATATGTCACGGAACGTCCCACACTCCGCTTGAGTGCTTCCGTCATATACCGCTTCCTAAGTTCTGGAACACGAGTCCAATGGATCTGGCTATAGGAACCCCAAGAACTAGACAACACCAGTCTTGGAGTACATCAGAACTAACTTTTATTTGAGATCTCACACACATTTATACACCAGGATGACTCAAAGCTAACCTAATTAACATGAGCTCCAATAGGAGTCGTCCCGTCTCCTACATTGTATGGAGGACAATGTCATTAGCTCATTCAATTAACATAAGCACAAGTTGACACCAGCATCTCCTCACATGATGTGTCCCAACAGAATGAATCAGTCTTATCAGCAGGGGGCTGCTGGAGGAACCCCCCCCTCCCTCTTCAGGGACACAGATCCACAGCAAGGAGTCCCCATACAATATATACATGACTGAGTCCGATTAATACAGTTCAGACTGAATTTCTCATTCACCTCAAATGCTAGGGCCCATAATCGGTGGGCAACAGGCCCGCACACAGTCCTCTCCAACAGCCTCTGCTCCGGCCAGGTCCGTGACATTTCTTCCCTTTCGGCAGGAGACTAACATAGGAGGAGACCCCAGACGGGTTGACTCCGAAGTTAGTCAGTAGTTCCAGTCCTCTACTGCCTGTACCCACACAGTACCCCAAACAAATTATTCCAAACAGTGTATTACTCACCCAGCCATCCTCTGCCTCTCTCAGAGAACATATCTGCCGCTGGTGAGAGGCCCGGACTGGCCCTTCTCCCTGGAATCCTTTCTGCCGCTGGAGAGAAGACAGTGGGACTGGGCTCACTCCATCCTGCTGTTGGGGATCTGGGCCCACTGCCCAGCATCCCTGGGGTATACAGGTGGGGACTGAAGCCCCATCAACCGACACCAGATCAAGCTGCAGTTGTGAGGTGATGACTGCATTCTCTCCTTGGATCCTGATCTGCAGCTCGCGATAGACTGCCACCTCCTCACCTTGGGCCTCCCCAATTGCTGCAGGTGTGGGGCAGAGGTCTTGGACCCTCTGTCCGGTTGCCAGCACTTCTGCTGGGGGTTTGCCAGGTGGTTCCTCCTCTACAGAAACGTCTATTAAATCCCCAGTCTCTGGAAGTGGTAAAAGTGTGGGACAGAGGTCTTGGACCCTCTGTTCAGTTACCAGATCTTCAGCTGGAGAAGTTTGTTTTAACTCCATAGATGCTGCTGGCAGAAAATCACATGTCCCTGTCAGTGTTGTGGGAGAAAGGCCGACTACCTCTTCTCTCAAGAAGGCCGAAGCCACTGTTGGTGCTGGGCAGAACACAGTGAACTTTGGCCCTGATAGCAGCTCTTCTGCTGGAGGCTCATCAGGTTGTTCTTCCTCAGCAGAAAAGTCTATCAAGTCCCATGTCTCTGCAACTGATGTCTGGGGATAGAGGTTCACCATCTCCTGTCCATGGAACCCAGAAGATGTTATCAGTGCTGGGCAGAGGTTAGCAGAGCTCTGCCCTGTTGTCAGCACTTCAGGTTTGGGGACGGCAATCTCCGGATTTTCCACTGCCGATTCTCTGGCATGCTGCTGAACTTGTTCTAGCAGTTTCCTGTATGCCCTTTCCAGATGCTGTTCCTTCCTTAGCAAATGGTCCAGATCAGGTTTGAGCTCTGAGACCCCTGCAAGACTGAGCATAGACTCTCTATAGTCTCTCATGTCCTCAAGGTCAGGTTCCCCCTCATCGCCAAACATAAAAAGATCTGTAAGGTTCTCCCACAGCAATCCAGGGCCGCCAAAGTCATATCCCTCCGGAGAGCATTCTGTTGTCTCCCCTAAATATCCCTCCTCTGCGTGCCATTGCAGAGCCCGATAACGATTGTCCAGCTCTATCTCCTGCTGGACCAACCTGTCCAACTCAGTCACCCATTGCTCCTGGGGCTGCTCTCCCAGGAGTGCTATCCGCAATGCCCGTTGGTCACTGGCCCGTTGCTCTTGGGTTGGAAAGCACTTGCCCTGTTTTATACCAGCGAGACGGAGGGCTGCAATCCAGAGCTCCACCCGAATTTGCTGCCTAAGCTCCAGGTATTCATCCTCAGACACAGTCCTGGTGTATGTTGAAAGGATGATCCGCAGCAGCCCCGGGAATTCTGATGCCAGGTCCATATCTCCGCTGGGGTGACTGAAGTCTGCTATGCTGATCTTAGATTCAGTTGGAGGTTTGGATGTCCCAGACTTCAGGAAGCTATCCCACTGCTGCCACCAATGTCACGGAACGTCCCACACTCCGCTTGAGTGCTTCCGTCATATACCGCTTCCTAAGTTCTGGAACACGAGTCCAATGGATCTGGCTATAGGAACCCCAAGAACTAGACAACACCAGTCTTGGAGTACATCAGAACTAACTTTTATTTGAGATCTCACACATCATCTATTTTTCGTAACCATCGAGCTAAGTTCCGTGTAGACTTTGGCTTCCAGTACATAGGTATTAAGGATTTTGCCATGTTTAGTAAATGCGGGTTTATTGAGTTTTTATATCTAGATATTGATTGTGAAGTAAGGTGAAATTGAATAACCCAAGGATCAAACTGGATTATATATAGACGCCATATTAATAACTGTCTGACAATATTTTTGAATAAAAGGGCAGGACCACCAGATATAAACGTGAATAGCACTGCCTCCACATTCACTCCAGCATCGAGGAGAATTAGAAGAGAACATCGACCACACTTGTCCACTTACTCCAGCCCTGTTCATCTTCCTGTGAGTCCATGGCATTAAGGGCTTGTCCCCCAACCTGGGCTCACAAGAGACTTCTGCAGAAGGCAGCATTGCATCATGGTGCTCCTATCTTCAGTATTCAGGAAAAGTATCCCCTTAGATTGGTTGCCAGTGGAAGAAAGACCCCTTATACTAATGATCAATGAGGAAGGCACCGCATAAATTGGTACTTATTTTGAGAAACACTACCTTGCATTGATGGTTGGTGGGTGAAGGGGCAGTCAGCTGGAAAGTGACCCCCTTAAATTGGTGGTCAATAGAGAAGGGCCCCCCATAGATAGGTAGTCAGTGGGAGTAGCACCCCCTCACATTGGTGGTCAGTAGAGAATGCTCCCCCTACATAGTCAGTGTGATAAGGACCCTTTTACACTGGTGGTCAGAAGAAGTGGGACCTTCTTAGTTTGGTAATCAATGGGAGGAACCCATTACATTGGTGGTCAGTGAAGAAGGACCACCTTAAATGTGGTATGTGGGATAAGAACTCCCTTTACACTGATGGGCAGTAAACTAGACCCCATTACATCGGAGGTCAATAAAAAAGGGCCCCCTTACATTCAAAGTCAATGAAGAAGAGCCTCTTACATTAGAGGTCAATGAAAAAGGGCCCCTTACATTGGTGGTCATTGGAGAAGAACCCCCTTACATTGACAGTCAGTGGAGAAGGACCCTATTATATTGGCGGTCAATGAAGAAGGGTTTCTTTACTTTGGTGGTCATTGGAGAGGGAATGCTCTTACATTGGCAGCCAATGTAATATGGACCAAACTTACATTGGTAATATGTGGTGGAGGGACCACCTTAGACTGGTGGAGAAGGAACTTTAGGTTGGTAGTAGCTGAGAAAAGTTGCACCAAGTAGGTAAGCCAGCATAAAGAGGACAGCCCAAACCTTGCACTTTGCAACAACAACTTTAAGATTTATTTCTTTTAAACAGTTTATTAATGATGAGTAGGGTACGTATGAATTGTGATACTACAACAAATGTGCTGTGTAAGTTTCACTGACATACATAGTGAAAAAAAGAGTCAACACAGTTGTTATAGACACAGCGTGGATACTGAAAAGTATAAAATGATAATGTCCCCTAAGTGGAGGCATCTGAATGTCTGTTTAAAGCGAATTAATCACTTTGTCCTGACCGGAGCTTTTTTTCTCGGGGAATAAGTGCAGGTACTGCCCCCTACCGTATCACCCCTTGTCTCCGCCTCCTACCCACCTTCAAGCACCGCCCCTTGGATCCACCCCCTACCCACCTCCCAGTAACACCCCTTTTAAGGAATACGGAACCAAGTAAGTTTAACTCATTTGTATGGAATTTGACAACGATAACAAAAAAAGCAATAAAATAGATCCCCTGCAGCCAACAACAATAGACACCCACATCAACCATAGATCCCCCCAGCAACAAAAGATCCACCTAACAACAATAGTCCCCCCACAAACAATAGAGCCACCACAAACAACTAGGTGGGGAATCTAGGATGGAAAAGGACCTGGGGGTCCCAGTAGATGACAGGCTCAGCAATGGCATGCAATGCCAAGCTGCTGCTAACAAAGCAAACAGAATATTGGCATGCATTAAAAAGGGGATCAACTCCAGAGATAAAACGATAATTCTCCCACTCTACAAGACTCTGGTCCGGCCGCACCTAGAGTATGCTGTCCAGTTTTGGGCACCAGTCCTCAGGAAGGATGTACTGGAAATGGAGCGAGTACAAAGAAGGGCAACAAAGCTAATAAAGGGTCTGGAGGATCTTAGTTATGAGGAAAGGTTGTGAGCACTGAACTTATTCTCTCTGGAGAAGAGACGCCTGAGAGGGGATATGATTTCAATATACAAATACCGTACTGGTGACCCCACAATAGGGATAAAACTTTTTCGCAGAAGAGAGTTTAACAAGACTTGTGGCCACTCATTAACCACTTGACAACTGGGCACTTAAACCCCCTTCGTGACCAGACCAATTTTCAGCTTTCAGCGCTCTCACACTTTGAATGACAATTACTCAGTCATGTAATATTGTACCCAAATGAATTTTTTGTCCTTTTTTTCATACAAATAGAGCTTTATTTTGGTGGTATTTGATCACTGCTGGGTTTTTTATTTTTTGCGCTATAAATGAAAAAAGACCGAAAATTTGGAAAAAAAACGCATTTTTCTTTGTTTCTGTGATAAAATTTTGCAAATTAGTAATTTTTCTTCATACATTTTGGCCACAATTTATACTGCTACATATCTTTGGTAAAAATAACCAAAATTAGTGGATATTATTTGGTCTTTGTGAAAGTTAGAGAGTCTACAAGTTATGGTGCAAATCATAAAAAATTTATCACACCTGAAGTACTGTGGCCTATCTCATTTCTTGCCACCCGAACAAGTCAGGACAGTACAAATACCCCCCAAATGACCCCTTTTTTGAAAGTAGACATTCCAAGGTATTTAGTAAGAGGCATGGTGAGGTTTTTGATGTTGTCATTTTTCCCACAATTCTTTGCAAAATGAAGATTTTTTTTTTCCCCCCACAAAATTGTCATTGTAATAGGTTATTTCTCTCACGTGGCATGTGTATACCACAAATGACACCCCAAAATACATTCTGCTACTCCTCCTGAGTATTACGATACCACATGTGTGGGACTTTTTCACAGCCTGGCCACATAGAGAGGCCCAACATGTAGGGAGCACCATCAGGTGTTCTAGGAGCATAAATTACACATCTAATTTGTTGACTACCTATTAGACTTTTGAAGGCCCTGGAGCACCAGGACAATGACATGTGACACTGACGTGGCACTGATGACAAATGGCACTGATACGTGGCACTGATGACAGGTGGCACTGATACGTGGCACTGACACTGATGTGGCACTGATGACAGATGGCACTAATACATGGCACTGACGACAGATGGCACTAATAAGTGACACTGATGACAGATGGCACTAATACGTGGCACTGACAGATGGCACTAATACGTGGCACTGATGACACGTGACACTGATGACAGATGGCACTAATATGTGGCACTGATGACATGTGGCGCCGATGACAAATGGCACTGATGACAGATGGCACTAATATGTGGCACTTATGACACATGGGACTGATGAAAGATGGCACTAATACAGGGCACTGATGACAGATGGCACTAATACATGGCACTGATGACAGATGGCACTAATACGTGGCACTGATGACAGATGGCACTAATACGTGACACTGATGACAGATGGCACTAATACGTGGCACTGACAGATGGCACTAATACGTGGCACTGATGACACGTGACACTGATGACAGATGGCACTAATATGTGGCACTGATGACATGTGGCGCTGATGACAAATGGCACTGATGACAGATGGCACTAATATGTGGCACTTATGACACGTGGCACTGATGAAAGATGGCACTAATACAGGGCACTGATGACAGATGGCACTAATACGTGGCACTGATGACAGATGGCACTAATACGTGGCACTGATGACACTGATGACAGATGGCACTGATACGTGGCACTGATGACACTGATGACAGATGGCACTGATACGTGGCACTGATGACACGTGACACTGATGACAGATGGCACGTGACACTGACAGGTGGCACTGATGACAGATGGCACTATGTGGCACTGATGACAGATGGCACTTATACATGGCACTGGGGACAGATGGCACTGGGGACAGATAGCACTGGGGACAGATGGCAGGACAGATTTCAGGGGCAGATGGCAGGGCAGATGGCAGGACAGATTGCAGGGGCAGATGGCAGGACAGATTGCAGGGGCAGATGGCAGGGACAGATAGCAGGGGACACTTTTATTTATTTATTTTTTTTTTTTACACTTACCGCCGCAGCGGTTCGCTCTTCCTCCTCACACGCTGTCTCTGTGTGAGGAGGGAGAGCCGGCGATGAGAGATGATCTCATATGTTTACATATGAGATCCTCTCTCATTGGCAGAGCGATCGCAATGTAAACAGCCACTGTCATTGGCCGTTTACGGCGATCTGTGACTGGCTGTGTCCGAGGGATCGCGCAATGCGGAAGTAAACAGGAGGACGTCCAGGGACGCCCTCCCGGCAATTGGAGTCCGCGCTGTAGCCGTCTTTCGGCTATAGCGCGGACGCCTAGTGGTTAAAATGAGAAGAAAAGAGGTTAAACCTTAAACTACGTAGAGGGTTCTTTACTGTAATGCCCCGTACACACGGTCGGACTTTGTTCGGACATTCCGACAACAAAATCCTAGGATTTTTTCCGACGGATGTTGGCTAAAACTTGTCTTGCATACACACGGTCACACAAAGTTGTCGGAAAATCGGATCATTCTAAACGCGGTGACGTAAAACACGTAGGTCGGGACTATAAACGGGGCAGTAGCCAATAGCTTTCATCTCTTTATTTATTCTGAGCATGCGTGGCACTTTGTCCGTCGGATTTGTGTACACACGATCGGAATTTCCGACAACGGATTATGTTGTCGGAAAATTTTATATCCTGCTCTCAAACTTTGTGGGTCGGAAAATCCGATGGAAAATGTGTGATGGAGCCTACACACGGTCGGAATTTCCGACAACAAGGTCCTATCACACATTTTCCGTGGGAAAATCCGACCGTGTGTACGGGGCATAAGAGCGGTAAGGATGTGGAATTCCCTTCCACAGGCGGTGGTCTCAGTGGGGAGCATCAATAGCTTTAAGAAACTATTAGATAAGCACCTGAATGACTGCAACATACAGGGATATACAATGTAATACTGCCATATAATCACACACATAGGTTGAACTTGATGGATTTGTGTCTTTTTTCAACCTCACCTACTATGTAACTATGTAACTACCCCACCCCAGTAACAATAGATCCCCCACAAGCAACAAGAGATCTCCCAGCAATAATATACCCCTCCCTCAACAGTAGATTCCTCCCAGCAACAATTGTCCCCTCACTCCAGCAACAATAGATCCTCCACAAGCAACAATAAACCTCCCCAGCAACACTAGACCCCCAAAACAATAGTTCCCCCCAGCGACCATAGATCCCTCAGCAGCCAGCATCAATAGACCCTCCAGCACACTCCAGTACCCCTTGCCATTGCATACATTCTGCACTGGAGGTGCGGGAACTGCATTCCCCCGCGTTCCTGCTTAAAAAAAAAAGCCCTGGCCCTGACCCCCCCCCTTCCCCAAACACCAATACTCACCTTCCCCAGTCTTCTCCTGCAGTGCGGTTCTTCCATCTGAGCCCTAGCCCTGTATAAGCTCTGTGTTGGAAGGGGTAAGTGCTTATAAAGGGTTAATTTGCCCCCCTAATTCATCAGATGTCATTGTTAGCACCAGCATTTACTAGGTCCTTCATTGGAGCAAGGAGCACTGTGGAAGTAAATATTGGAGGTTGGGGTAGGGGAGGGGGGTCCTTTTAAGAGAACCTGTTACTTCATCTATAACTTCTTTTACTGACTTCTTTTATTGAGACAGCACACATGAAAGAGCTGCAAGCTGCCTTGTGAAAATACATGAAAAGTTGCTGTTACAAATTGAGGCCTCTTCTCAGCGTGGTTATCTACATTTTTGAAGTGCGTATTGTAGTTAGCTGTTTGTCTAAAGCTGGAATATTTTAAACTACGAAAGTATGTGGGAGGCTGCTGTGCTTTGCTGCTAAATTTACAACCAGCCAAAATTCTACAAAACCACTTCAAAACACTCTATAATGGGGCATAAGCAGAATCGCATGGGCTGCTTGCTGAGTCACTTGTGACTGCTTCACATTATTTCCCACTCAGAAACCATTCGCTATCCAAAAAAAAACTCTGTTATCAATGCAGGGTGGCAGAGCTTATGGTAATGTTTTTTTAACCACTTAAGGACCAAGCCTATTTTTTTTTTTTCACTTGGTGTTTACAGGTTAAAATCATTTTTTTTGCTAGAAAAATTACTTAGAGCCCTCAAACATTGTGTAAGTGTACTGTGGGTGGGTAGCAAGTGGTTATAAAAAGCTATAAGTAAAAATCTGACAAGGTCTCTAACCCTTCTTCACTATATCCAAAACTAGAAAAGATCTTTTTTTATTGACACACAATATATTATACTGTATATGTTGTCTTGGTGCATAGCCTTAATGGTATACTATGTGGTGATGACACCCTCTTCAGATCACCATGTTTTATATGATCGGAAAGTAGAAAAAAGGGCACATGCACCATCAAGACAACACACACCCATAAGGCCATGCACAGTGCCCTCTTATACGAGGCAAAGGTTGGTTAACGCATTTAGTGGAGCGCAAACCAATATGACCAGTGAATAGGGTAGAGGGTAGTCATTCTCCAGACTGGAGCCCAATTTTGGCAAATGAACTGGTAAGAGTTACAAATGCAATAGCGGTGATCCACAGAGGATAATCTGCCCTGGGAAATGGATCGCCTTTAGTTGAATGTGCGCATGCGCGTGCCCCCGGCTAACCTGTGCTTTCACTGGACACAGCACAAGTTTATTAGCACTATAAACACATTGGCTAGTGACTCCTTCTCGTTTTATATGCTACTTGAGGGGGTATCATCCCTACTTAATTGTTCAATGCAACAAATGTTTGGGATTGGTACTTTGTATATACCCCACAAAAGTAATAACACATATTTTATAAAAAAATTAAGTTTTTATTAAGTATCAAAAACCAGACCCTTAAAGATATTATTTAAAAAAGCGGTCACAGATCACATGCATGTACAAAGTCATAAATATCTGAAGGACCTTCCTAGGGTATTCCTCTGAAGGTATCTCAGATGCATAGCGGATGAGGTCGACACATTTCGCAGGGTTACCGCTTCCTTAGGACTTCTTTGACCTTTCTTTTATTTTGCATATGACACAAGGTATAGTGCTGTTTTCCCAGGTATAAGGTCCTCTCCCTTGGGGAAGAGTATAGACAAAAAAACCTTCAGGATTGATCAAGTCCAAATCCAATCAGTAACACAAACTTTAGTGAATGTTTAGATATAAGGACTAATATTGGAATATAAATAAGACCAATGAACATAGGTGTTTCCTCCAACAAGTGCGTCTCCCCAATCGGGTATGGAGCATGAGGGTCCCAAAACATCGGAGGGGGGGGGGAGCAAATATATGCTCAGACCCCACAAGCAATACGGTTCTTCCTTGGTTCTATTGCTCCACCATATGTCCATATCTCAGGGAAAGCCAGAAGTAATAAAGCCCGAGATCCACCACTATAAATATCACCTGGTGATTTTCACAGTCATAGTATAAATAGCTGATCACTGGCTGATCACATATTACTAATATGGTGTCTGTATGGATCAATATCTTTAATAATCACGATCAGAACTATACTAGTACCCCAAACCTCCCAACTTTTGGAGATGGGAACGCGGGACACCTAATAAAAGGAGTATATAGGCATAGGGCAGGCTCCCGCCACACCCCCTTTAAGAAGAATTGTACAAAAAATGACTAGTTAAACCCACCAGTGCTTTTTTTTTTTACCACTACTATTCCTTTATACTGGCTTTTAAAATTTACACATGCAGCAATTTAGAAATTGGATGAAAGGATTAGCACTGGGAAACACTTTTTGAAAGATAAAAAGTGAATTTTATATACAACTATATAGATCAGACCAAAATTAGGGACAAATGAGGAGGTAAGAGGGACAGAGGGACATTGTTCCATATTAGGGACAGTCCCTCGAAATCCGGGACAGTGGGAGGAGGTATGCAAGAAAGAATGCTAGCAGGCAGGTAGGTTTATTTTATTGCAGAAAAGACATCGACGGGGATTTACTAAAGCTGGTGCAGCTGTGCATGGTATACAATCAGCTTTTAACTTCAGCTTGTTCAGTGAAGCTTTGACAATAAAACCTGGAAGCTGATTGGTTTCTATGCAAAGAATTTTTGCCATGTGGTGGGTACAGCATTTTATTCTTTGAGCACTTTTGATTTATTTGTTGCACCCCGGGTGAAGCTCTATTGTTGAGCGAAGCATGTAGGGTATTTTGGTTTCATAGGATAGGTTTTTGGTGCATGATCAGTTTTTCCATGGGGATACATTTGGTGGGGAGGGGATTTTGATAAGTCTCTTTGAATTCCTATACTCACTAGATCGGGGATAGGAGTGTTAGTACACTGCAGCATCAGACAGTCCTTCAGGTCCAGAAAATGTAGGAGCAATAGGGATACTTTTTCACCAGTGCCTTTGAATAGGAAGGCTTTTTTCAGTGATAGCACAATTCTGATACCTTCTCATATACTCCCTCTCAGGGGCGGACTGACCATTCGGGCACACGGGCACTGCCCGAGGGCCCCATGCCACTGAGGGGCCCCATCAGGGTTGCCAGCCTCAATAAAACCAGGGACAGTATGTAAAAATCTGTGTTTTTAAAAAAATCCCAAGATTATAGCTGCCCTGCCTCTCCAGTAGGGATGAGCTTCGTGTTCGAGTCGAACCCATGTTCGACTCGAACATCGGCTGTTCGACCGTCCGTCGAATTGCGAACGATATGGGCCGTTCGCGCCAAATTCGGCCCATAATTCGGGCGCGTCACGGCCCATAATTCACTGCGGCATCGCAGTGCATTGCTGGCTGATGATTGGCCAAGCATGCACTATGACCCGCATGCTTGGCCAATCACAGCGCCGTCAGTAGAGAGAGCTGTAATTGGCCAAAGCCAGGGTGGCTTTGGCCAATTATGGCTCAGGGGATTTAGTACACGCCCCACACTATATAAGGCCGCCTGCACGGCGGCCCTGTGTAGTGTGTGTTCCGGTGTGCTGAGAGATAGAGAGAGAGAGAGACAGTGTCATTTGATTTGAGTTAGATAGATTAGGCAGAACAGTCAGTCAGTTAGCTGCACTTACAGTGTATTGTGTATATATATGCATCCCAGGTGTTGCATATATATATATACACTGTATTCAGTTTAGCTAGATCCGTTCCTGTTATCTTCTATCTAGACTATTTACATTTAGTGCAGTGCGTCCTGCTCACAGTGTTCAGCTAGATCCGTTCCTGCTATTTACATTTAGTGCAGTGCGTCCTGCTCACAGTGTTCAGCTAGATCCGTTCCTGCTATTTACATTTAGTGCAGTGCGTCCTGCTCACAGTGTTCAGCTAGATCCGTTCCTTTTATTTACATTTAGTGCAGTGCGTCCTGCTCACAGTGTTCAGCTAGATCCGTTCCTGCTATTTACATTTAGTGCAGTGCGTCCTGCTCACAGTGTTCAGCTAGATCCGTTCCTGTTATTTACATTTAGTGCAGTGCGTCCTGCTCACAGTGTTCAGCTAGATCCGTTCCTGCTATTTACATTTAGTGCAGTCAGTGCGTCCTGCTCACAGTGTTCAGCTAGATCCGTTCCTGCTATTTACATTTAGTGCAGTGCGTCCTGCTCACAGTGTTCAGCTAGATCTGTTCCTGCTATTTACATTTAGTGCAGTGCGTCCTGCTCACAGTGTTCAGCTAGATCCATTCCTGTTATTTACATTTAGTGCAGTGCGTCCTGCTCACAGTGTTCAGCTAGATCCGTTCCTGTTATCTTCCTACTGACAGGCAGGCTTGTCTGGTTACAGTATATAAAGCTACCTGAAGAAAATTACAGGTGTTCTATCCCAGCTTAGTGCAGCTACAGGCCATTAGTATGTCTGGAAGGCCAAGAAGGAGAGGCAGACAGTCACAAGCCAATAAGAGAGGGCAAGCAGGCTCTGTGTCTAGTGCTGGTCGTGGAGACGGTGCATCCTCATCAGCACGTGGCCATGGGACACGCTTGGCCTTTTTTTTTCGGCAGCTGGCCGTGTTGAGCCGCAACATGCGGAAGACTTGGTCGAGTGGATGACCAAGCCGTCCTCATCCTCCTCATCCTCTCTCACCCATGCCCAGGGTGCTTTGTCTGGCAAAGCAGCGGCCTCTTCCCTCAGCTCAATGTCATCAGTGACTCCTTCCCTAGCTCCACCATGTCCTCCTGAGGATTCCCTCGAACTGTTTGACCACAGTGTTGGGTACATGCTCCAGGAGGATGCCCAGCGTTTGGAAGGCTCTGATGATGATACTGAGCTCGATGAAGGCAGTAACATGAGCACGGACAGAGGGGGTGCCCAAGAAGGACAGCAATCTGGCAGTCATGCTCCCCCTGCTGCAGCATACTGCCAGGTTTGCTCCAGTGATGAGGTGGGAGGGGATGATGAGGTCACTGACTCAACGTGGGTGCCTGATAGGAGAGAGGAGGAGGAGGAGGAGGCGGCACATCACCAACGAGGCAGGATGCCCTCCAGGGGCCAGCCTAAGGGCAGCACATTGACTGCATCACACCCCAAAGCTCCACATGTGCAGGGCGCTGCAGTCTCTGCGCGTTATTCAAAAAGTTCTTTGGTGTGGGCCTTTTTTGAGACGAGTGCATCAGATCGCACCGCTGCTATTTGCAACATATGTCTCAAGCGTATCTCGCGTGGCCAAAACATCTCCCGCTTGGGTACCACATGCTTGACCAGACATATGTTGACCTGCCATGCAGTTCGTTGGCAAGCGTATCTAAAAGACCCACACCAAAGAACAAAGAGGATCTCTCCTTGCTCCTCATCAGCTGAGATTTCCAACCCCACTAGACCTTCAGTCCTCTCTGAGACCTGCAGTGAGAGGAATGAAGGTGTAGAATTAGGTGTGTCACAGCCAAGTACTTGTGGGCAATCTGCTTTTGGTACACCGACGTCAGATTGTACCAGGCAAATTTCCCTGCCCCAGCTGCTGCATCACCGAAAGAAGTTTGCTCCCAGCCATCCACATGCCCAGCGGTTGAATGCTAGCTTGGCAAAATTGCTAGCACTTCAACTGCTGCCTTTTCAGTTGGTAGACTCTGCCCCCTTCCGTGAGTTTGTGGAATGTGCGGTTCCTCAGTGGCAGGTACCCAAACGCCACTTTTTCTCACGGAAGGCGATTCCGGCTCTCTACCGGCATGTGGAAGGCAATGTCCATGCCTCGCTGGACAGGGCGGTCAGCGGTAAGGTGCATATTACCGCTGACTCATGGTCCAGCAGGCATGGACAGGGACGTTACCTAAGTTTCACGGCGCATTGGGTGACTCTGCTGGCAGCTGGGAAGGATGCAGGACAAGGTGCAGTAGTGTTGGAGGTTGTTCCGCCACCACGCCTCCAAAATGCTGATTGTGACACACCTCTCTCCTCCACCCCCTCCTCTTCTTCTTCCTCCATGGCCTCTTCCTCAGAACCAGAGGTGCTCCGTAGGCGTTCAAGGGGCTACGCAAGTACGCAGGCCAAAAGATGCCATGCGGTGCTTGAGCTGGTGTGCTTGGGGGACAGGAGCCACACTGGGGCAGAGGTTCTGTCAGCTCTGCAGGGGCAGGTTCAGAGGTGGTTGACGCCACGCCAACTTAAGGCAGGAATGGTGGTTTGCGACAATGGCACCAACCTCCTCTCTGCCCTCCGACAGGGACAAATGACCCATGTGCCCTGTTTGGCTCACGTCCTTAACTTGGTGGTGCAGCGGTTCTTGGGCAGGTACCCGGGCTTACAGAATGTCCTGGGGCAGGCCAGGAAAGTCTGTGTGCATTTCCGCCGGTCATATAATGCCAGTGCTCGGCTGACGGACCTCCAAAAGGAGTTTAACCTGCCCAAGAACCGCCTAATCTGTGACATGCCCACCAGGTGGAACTCAACGTTGGCCATGCTGCAGCGGCTGCACACGCAGCAGAGGGCCATCAATGAGTACCTGTGCGACTATGGCACCAGGACAGGGTCAGGGGAGCTTGGTTTTTTTCCCCCACGCCAGTGGGCCATGATCAGGGATGCATGCACTGTCCTGTCACCATTCGAGGAGGCCACGAGGATGGTGAGCACTGACAGTGCATGCATCAGTGACACTGTCCCCCTTGTCCACCTGTTGGAGCACACGCTGCGTGGAATAATGGACAGGGCACTTGAGGCAGAACAGAGGCAGGAAGAGGAGGACTTCCTTAGCTCTCAAGGCCCCCTTTATCCAGACAGTGTTCCTGCGTGCCCGCCGATCACACAGGAAGAGGACGAGGAGGAGGAGGAGGAGGAGGAAGATTGTGTCAGTATGGAGGTGGAGCCTGGCACTCAGCATCAGCAGCAGTCTTTAAGGGATCAGTCCCAAGGAACACATGGACTTGTACGTGGCTGGGAGGAGGTGGCTGCGGACGTTGTTGTCCTTAGTGACCCAGAGGACTCCGGACCGAATGCCTCAGCAAACCTACGCTGCATGGCCTCCCTGATCCTGCAAAGCCTGCGTAAGGATCCTCGTATTCGTGGTATCAAGGAGAAGGACCAATACTGGCTGGCAACCCTCCTTGATCCACGTTACAAGGGTAAGGTTGCGGACCTTATCTTGCCATCGCAGAGGGAGCAGAGGATGAAACATCTTCGGGAGGCCTTGCAGAAAGGTCTGTGCAACACGTTCCCAGAGACTGGGAGGTTACAAACTCCTGTTTCTGGACAACGTGTTGCTGAGGCTTCGGTCAGTCAAAGAAGGAGCGGTGGAGAAGGTGGCCGTCTGACCGATGCGTTCAGACAATTTTTTGGTCCGCAGCCCCAAGGTATGATCGGTTCCAGCAACCATCGCCAGCGTCTGTTTTACATGGTGCAGGAATACCTAGGGGCAAGATCAGACTTGGACACCTTTCCCACCGAAAATCCTCTGGGTTACTGGGTCTTGAGGATGGATCACTGGCCAGAGCTTGCACAGTATGCAATTGAGCTACTGGCCTGTCCTGCATCCAGCGTTCTTTCGGAACGCACATTCAGTGCTGCTGGAGGCGTGGTAACCGATCACAGGGTGCGTCTGTCCACCGACTCGGTCGATCGGCTGACCTTCATAAAAATGAATCAGTCTTGGATCACCACCAGCTACCAAGCACCTGATGCTGATGTAACCGAATAATTTTTTTTGAAATCTCAGATCCCTTCAAAGACTGCCTATGCTGATGCTGAGTGACTATCCCTGAGTAATTATCCTCTTCCTCCTCAATCATCACGCTGATAGCTTGTAAGAACATTTTTGGTTCTGGGCGCCACCACCAGTGCCTAAGGCACAATTTTTCAGCCCCTGTTTAACAGGGGCGTGTAATTACAATTTTTGATGTAATACTTTGCAGCAGGGCTCGTTCCTGCATTCCAACTAGAGTGTCTGTGAGGGGTTGCAGTGTTGTGGCACCAGCACCAGTGCCTAAGGCCCAATTTTTCTGCCCCTGTCTAACAGGGGCGTGTAATTACAATTTTTGATGCAATACTTTGCAGCAGGGCTCGTTCCTGCGTTCCAACTAGAGTGTCTGTGAGGGGTTGCAGTGTTGTGGCACCAGCACCAGTGCCTAAGGCCTAATTTTTCAGCTCCTGTTCAACAGGGGCATGTAATTACAATTCTTGATCTAATATTTCACAGCAGGGCCCTGTGAGGGCTTACAGTGTTGTGGCCACAGCAACACCTAAGGCCCAAATTTCTGCTGAGTATATAGGGCAGGACCCTACTTTCAAACATCTAACTTACAAACGACTCCTACTTGCAAACGGAAGGAGACAACAGGAAGTGAGATGAAATCTACCCCTAGGAAGGGAAATTCTCTCCTGTAAGAGTTAATATGGGAAAACAATTTCTCCTTTCCACTGATGCTTTCCAATCCTTGTTCCACAAAAAAACCCAAATTTTCAAAAAACATTTTTCATTGGGACAAAAAAGTGAGGTGAAATCTTCTGAAGAGGAGGAAAGACAACAAAACAAATGTCACAGGGGTGATAACCCTTCCCTATGTTTTCCAAAAAGCTTAGAAAAGATTTTTTGTCTGGAGCTAAACACGTTAAAAATGTTCAAAATTACAAACAGATTCTACTTAACAACAAACCTACAGTCCCTGTCTTGTTTGCACCGCCTGTATACTGCTGTTCAGAGTATATAGGGCCTGGTGGCCCCACACCTTTCCTTATTTTAATTTGGGTGCGGGGTTCCCCTTAATATCCATACAAGACCCAAAGGGCCTGGTAATGGACTGGGGGGTACCCATGCCGTTTGTCTCACTGATTTTCATCCATATTGCCATGACCCGACATGACATTAAACCCGCAAGCAGTTTTAAATGAGATTTTTTCCTTTAAAAATGACATTTGGTGCAGGGACTGTTCTAAACATGGGAAACACGCGTCACTTTACAGGCATACTATAGACACCCCCCAGGTACGATATTTAAAGGAATATTTCACTTTTATTTTTTTACTTTAACCACTTCAGCCCCGGAAGGATTTACCCCCTTCCTGACCAGAGCACTTTTTACAATTTGGCACTGCGTCGCTTTAACTGCTAATTGCGCGGTCATGCAATGCTCTACCCAAACGAAATTTGCGTCCTTTTCTTCCCACAAATAGAGCTTTCTTTTGATGGTATTTGATCACCTCTGCTGTTTTTATTTTTTGCGCTATAAACGGAAAAAGACTGAAAATTTTGAAAAAAAATGATATTTTCTACTTTTTGTTATAAAAAAAATCCAATAAACTAAATTTTAGTCATACATTTAGGCCAAAATGTATTCGGCCACATGTCTTTGGTAAAAAAAGTCAATAAGCGTATATTTATTGGTTTGCGCAAAAGTTATAGCGTCTACAAACTAGGGTACATTTTCTGGAATTTACACAGCTTTTAGTTTATGACTGCCTATGTCATTTCTTGAGGTGCTAAAATGGCAGGGCAGTACAAAACCCCCCCAAATGACCCCATTTTGGAAAGTAGACACCCCAAGGAAATTGCTGAGAGGCATGTTGAACCCATTGAATATTTATTTTTTTTGTCCCAAGTGATTGAATAATGACCAAAAAAAAAAAAAAATTTACAAAATGTTGTCACTAAATGATATATTGCTCACACAGGCCATGGGCATATGTGGAATTGCACCCCAAAATACATTCAGCTGCTTCTCCTGAGTACGGGGATACCACATGTGTGGCACTTTTTGGGAGCCTAGCCGCGTACGGGGCCCCGAAAACCCAGCACCACCTTCAGGATTTCTAAGGGCATACATTTTTGATTTTACTCCTCACTACCTATCACAGTTTTGAAGGCCGTAAAATGCCAAGATGGCACAAACCCCCCCCCCAAATGACCCCATTTTGGAAAGTAGACACCCCAAGCTATTTGCTGAGAGGCATGGTGAGTATTTTGCAGCTCTCATTTGTTTTTGAAAACGAAGAAAGACCAGAAAAAAAATTTTTTTTTTCTTTTTTCAATTTTCAAAACTTTGTGACAAAAAGTGAGGTCTGCAAAATACTCACTATACCTCTCAGCAAATAGCTTGGGGTGTCTACTTTCCAAAATGGGGTAATTTGGGGGGGGGGGGGGGGTTTGTGCCACCTGGGCATTCCATGGCCTCCGAAACTGTGATAGGCAGTGAAGAGTGAAATCAAAAATTTACGGCCTTAGAAAGCCTGAAGGCGGTGCTTGGTTTTCGGGGTCCCGTGCGCGGCTAGGCTCCCAAAAAGTCCCAAACATGTGGTATCCCCGTACTCAGGAGAAGCAACAGAATTTATTTTGGGGTGTAATTTCACATATCCCCATGGCATGTTTGAGCAATATAACATTTAGTGACAACTTTGTGCAAAAAAAAAAAAAAAAAAAAAAAATTGTCTCTTTCCCGCTACTTGTGTCACAATATAAAATATTCCATGGACTCGACATGCCTCTCAGCAAATAGCTTGGGGTGTCTACTTTCCAAAATGGGGTCATTTGGGGGGGGTTTGAACTGTCCTGGCATTTTATGCACAACATTTAGAAGCTTATGTCACACATCACCCACTCTTCTAACCACTTGAAGACAAAGCCCTTTCTGACACTTTTTGATTACATGAAAAATTTTTTTTTTTTTGCAAGAAAATTACTTTGAACCCCCAAACATTATATATTATTTTAAAGCAAATGCCCTACAGATTAAAATGGTGGGTGTTTCTTTTTTTTTTTTTCACACAGTATTTGCGCAGCGATTTTCAAACGCATTTTTTGGGGAAAAAACACACTTTTTTAAATTTTAATGCACTAAAACACACTATATTGCCCAAATGTTTGATGAAATAAAAAAGATGATCTTAGGCCGAGTACATGGATACCAAACATGACATGCTTTAAAATTGCGCACAAACGTGCAGTGGCAACAAAATTAATACATTTTTAAAAGCCTTTAAAAGCCTTTACAGGTTACCACTTTAGATTTACAGAGGAGGTCTACTGCTAAAATTACTGCCCTCGATCTGACCTTCGCGGTGATACCTCACATGCATGGTGCAATTGCTGTTTACATTTGACGCCAGACCGCCGCTTGCGTTCGCCTTAGCGCGAGAGCAGGGGGGACAGGGGTGCTTTTTATTTATTTTTTTTTTTTCTTTATTATTTTTTTGCTTTTTTATCTTATTTTTAAACTGTTCCTTTCATTTTTTTTTTTTAATCATTTTTATTGTTATCTCAGGGAATGTAAATATCCCCTATGATAGCAATAGGTAGTGACAGGTACTCTTTTTTGAAAAAATTGGGGTCTATTAGACCCTAGATCTCTCCTCTGCCCTCAAAGCATCTGACCACACCAAGATCGGTGTGATAAAATGCTTCCCCAATTTCCCAATGGCGTTATTTACATCCGGCGAAATCTAAGTCATAAAATGCTCGTAGCTTCCGGTTTCTTAGGCCATAGAGATGTTTGGAGCCACTCTGGTCTCTGATCAGCTCTATGGTCAGCTGGCTGAATCACCGGCTGCATTCTCAGGTTCCCTGTTGAGACAGGAGAGCCAGAGAGAAACACGGAAGACGGTGGGGGGGGGGGCATTCCCTCCCACTGCTTGTAAAAGCAGTCTAGAGGCTAATTAGCCGCTAGGATTGCTTTTACATGAAAGCCGACCGCTGGCTAAAAAGAATGATACCAAGATGATACCTAAACCTGCAGGCATCATTCTGGTATAACCACTCAAAGTCGTGAATGACGTACCTGAAGACAAAAAAATGGTTAACAGTAAAGCACAGTAAACGGTAAAGTATAAAAAAATTGCATACCTGAAAAGCAAACATGATAAAACATAATAACAATAAAACATTGCAGAATTGAATACAGTAAAAAAGAGCAGAACAATAGAGAACGAGAATAGAGAGAGAGAACAATAAAACGACAACTATTTTTTTTTATTTTTGTTTGTGTTTTTTTTTTTTTTTTTACACTTTTTTTTTGTAACTGTAACTTTTATAACTGTAACCGGTTCCAGGTTCGGGTCTCTCAAAATGCGATGGCATCTTGGGAGACCCTGTGAAAGTGTGCCTAGTCTGTGCAATGCTGTACCCTACGCTAATACTCAACTAGTGAATGGTAGCGTTCAAAACATTCACCAATGCAAAGACCAGGATTGTCAGGACAGGAGGGACAATAATAGCGGGCGTCACGTCTATATCCGCGCTTGCTGCAGACACAACATCTTTTTTGGGGGGGGTTCGTTGGATAGGGGTACTTGGGAGGATATATAAATGCCTCTCATGCAGCCGACTGCATTTGGTTGGGGATGTGAATGGGGGAAGTACGGGCGCTGCAGAAGCGGTGGGTTCCCAATTAGGATTGGCGAATGCAGCAGGAAGGGCACTATGGGCACGACGGGCCTGTGTTTGTCTTTTTGGTGGCAGCGGGACACTACTTGTGCTTGCCACCTCACCAGCTTGAACTGCACTTATGGGACTCGCCACGTCACCAAGTGTTACTGCAGTGCTGATTTGACTACGACCGGGGTGTACTAGGCCGCTGGTGCTTGCCAGTTCACCAAAACGCTACAAAAAAAAGTGACAGTGATCGATCGATACTGCACTTGGGTGGGCTGGACTGGGCTGGGCCGGGCGGAGGGGCAAAACGCAGGTGCTACCAGGTATCTGGGCTGATTCCGCTAACACTGCGTTTTTGGGAACCCTAAACTGCTGGGGACGCTAGTATAGATCTGATCGGATCAGATATTGGTGCGTTCAGATACTATACCACTAAGGGAGGTGTACGGTGCGTGTACGGTGCGTGCGTGGGTGTTCGCGGTACTGGCGCTAATCTGACGCTGCCTAGGGCGACGCATATCACCGCCGGGCGATCAGGGGGCTAAACCTTTTTTCGGTAATAAACGGCGGGTGCCCTGACACTATAAAAAATAAACGAACTAACCAGCGTCACCCGTAACGGTTATACGGTGATCAGTGGTAAAAGGGTTAACTAGGGGGCCATCAAGGGGTTAAAACATTTATTAGATAGTATATGGGGGTCCCTGTCGCTATAAAACACTGACGGCGAACCTAAATATTTACGTCCCTAACTAGCGTCACCAGCGACACTAATACAGCGATCAGAAAAATGATCGCTTAGCGACACTGGCGACAGGGGGTGATCAAGGGGTTAAAACTTTATTAGGGGGGGTAAGGGGGGTACCCTAGACCTACAGGGGGCTAAACCTTTATTCGGTAATAAACGGCGGGTGCCCTGACACTATAAAAAATAAACGAACTAACCAGCGTCACCCGTAACAGTTATACGGTGATCAGTGGTGAAAGGGTTAACTAGGGGGCAATCAAGGGTTTAAAACATTTATTAGGTAGTATATGGGGGTCCCTGTCGCTATAAAACACTGACGGCGAACCTAAATATTTACCTCACTAACTAGCGGAACCAGCGACACTAATACAGCGATCAGAAAAATGATCGCTTAGTGACACTGGTGACGGGGGTGATCAAGGGGTTAAAACTTTATTAGGGGGGGTAAGGGGGGTACCCTAGACCTACAGGGGGGTAAATCTCACTACCTTAAAACACTGCTAACTGTCACAAACTGACACTATGCAGTAATCAGGAAAAAAAAAAAAAACCTGCTTGGTGTCAGTTTGTGACAGGGGGGGGGGGTGATTGGGGGGGGATCGGGGGGCGATCGGGGGGGATCGGGGGTGTAATGTATGCCTGGCATGTTCTACTGTGTGTGTGTGTTGGTGCACTTACATGTCATCTCTCCTCGGCGCTGGAACGGAAACTGGCCAGCCGAGGAGAGATGACATCACATCCCCTGCCTCTGTGTACTATACAGAGGCAGGGGATGTTTCTCATTGGCTGGGAGCGATCGCGAGGGGGGGGGGGCACGATCGGATGGCCTCCCCCTCGTCTCTCAATGCTCCCAGCCAAATGCCGACCGCAGCTGGCACCGGGGGGGGGGTCCGATCGGACCCCCCACCCGCGGGAAGGCAATCACGTTTCAGGTACGTGATTTTGCCTGCCCGTGCCGCTCTGCTCACGTATATAGGCGTGAGGCGGTCGGCAAGTGGTTAAGCATCATTAAAATCACTGCTCCCGAAAAAACGGCCGTTTTTAAAAGTTTTTTTTGCATTGATACATGTCCCCTGGGGTAGGACCCGGGTCCCCAAACCCTTTTTAGGACAATACCATGCAAATTAGCCTTTAAAATGATCACTTTTGATTTCGAACGTTCGAGTCCCATAGACGTCAATGGGGTTCTAACGTTCGTGCGAACTTTCGGTCCGTTCGCGGGTTCTGGTGCGAACTGAACCGGGGGGTGTTCGGCTCATCCCTACTCTCCAGTACCTTTTCAGTGTGTGTATGTGTATTCTGTGTGTGTATACTGTAAGTGTATATTGTGTGTGTGTGTGTGTATATACTGTGTGGCCCCATAATCTATTGCCTGGGAGCCCCATAATCTCCTTTTGCCTGGGGGCCCCATAATCTCCTATTGCTCAGGGGCCCCATAATCTTCTCCTATTGCCCAGGGGCCCCATGAGTTGCCAGTCCACCCCTGCTCCCTCTAGTTGCTGCAGTACAGATAGAGACAAACAGACTGAGAGGAATTTTTTGAATGCACCCCTCCCTATAAGTGAAAACACACATATCCAAAAAATCAACCTAATAAAGTCCTAACATTCTATAGGCGTCGTTCCTAGGTTTTTTGGTGTGTGCGCCTTGTTTGAATTGACTATTATTACCAATAGGAGGGACAAATTATTCAGATATAAGAGGCCATTGTTTAATTGAGATTCTATGCAGAGTTGCACCAGATTTTGCACTCTCTGATTTTAGTAAATAACCCCCGTTGCCTATGTAACGGTGCCCCACTATTCCCCCGGCTTTGCCAATTGGTTGCCGCGATTACACAGGCTCTCCTGATAGGCAGAGCGTGCCTGTCAGCCCTGAAAGGAGATCTACCCCCCCCTTCTCCTCATCAACACTGACTGTAATGCGAGCGGCGCTGGCACAGGGCATCCACCCACTCTCTGCTTCCTCCCCTGTGCTCTTATTGGCAAGAGGAGAGGAGCCAATCAGGGGGACTGTACTGAGCTGCAGGAAGCAGCTGTAATGGATTCTGGGACATGTAGTTCCCTCACAAAACGGCCCCATAGCCTTTTGTACAGGCAGGAACTACTAAAACCAGCATGCTTTGAGAGCAGGGATGGGGAGACTCCATTTTGATTTCCTGAGGAGGATTCAAACAGCGCGAGGCGAAGGAAGAAATCAAACCTAAGGGAGAGGTACTGTCTCCCAAGTGATTTCACCTAGCAATTTAGGCCTCCGCCGCCAGTCGGGACATCCAGCCTGAGAGAGGGGGGTCCCAGGTGCATGTCCAGGCGCACCTGCACCAACGGTGAAGAGTTCCAGTTTGAGGTGATCAGTCGGGTCGCCAGGAGAGCCTGCTTGTTCCAGGACGTTCGTTTAGACCCTGACCGCAGAATTGGGTGAGGGGGCTTTTGCCCATTTGCAGGAAACAGGGACACTGCACCACAGGAGAAGTTAAATGGACACTGTATACAAACATAATTTCTGTTAGTCATCTTGCTGACACTTGTAGTGCCACAGGGCTAAAGGATAAGGTCATCTATTCCCAGGGACACTGTATACAGACATCATTGTCCTTTTGCATACAAGAAAAAAAGGGGTCAATAGGACTTTAAATGAGACGTGTCATAAAAAATTCATATATGAATAAATAACAATAAATATAAAAATAAAAATAAAATGTAAAATTGATAAGGTTTGTTGAACAGAATTAACCACTTGACGACCGCCTCACGCCGATGTACGTCGGCAAAGTGGCACGGACAGGCAAAATCACGTACATGGTACGTGATTTGCCTTCCGCGGGTGGGGGGTCCGATCGGACCCCCCCCCCGGTGCCCGAGGCGGTCGTCGTTTGTCCAGCGGCGATCGGTGGTGAGGGGGAGACCATCCGTTTGTGGCCCCCCCCTCGCGATCGCCGCCGGCCAATCGAATCATTCCTTTGCTGCTGTATGCTAAACAGCAGCAAAGGAAATGATGTCATCTCTCCTCGGCTCGGTAATTTCCGTTCCGGCCCGAGGAGAGAAGACATCAATGTGAGTGCACCAACACACACACACACAGTAGAACATGCCAGGCACACTAAACACCCCGATCCCCCCCCCGATCGCCCCCCGATCCCCCCCCAATCACCCCCCCCCCCCTGTCACAAACTGACACCAGCAGTTTTTTGTTTTTTTTCTGATTACTGCATAGTGTCAGTTTGTGACAGTTACAGTGTTGGGACAGTTACTGTTACCCCCCTTTAGGTCTAGGGTACCCCCCTAACCCCCCCTAATAAAGTTTTAACCCCTTGATCACCCCCTGTCACCAGTGTCACTAAGCGATCATTTTTCTGATCGCTGTATTAGTGTCGCTGGTGACGCTAGTTAGGGACATAAATATTTAGGTTCGCCGTCAGCGTTTTATAGCGTCAGGGACCCCCATATACTACCGAATAAATGTTTTAACCCCTTGATTGCCCCCTAGTTAACCCTTTCACCACTGATCACCGTATAACCGTTACGGTTGACGCTGGTTAGTTTGTTTATTTTTTATAGTGTCAGGGCACCCGCCGTTTATTACTGAATAAAGGTTTAGCCCCCTGATCGCCCGGCGGTGATATGCGTCGCCCCAGGCAGCGTCAGATTAGCGCCAGTACCGCTAACACCCACGCACGCAGCATGCGCCTCCCTTAGTGGTATAGTATCTGAACGCATCAATATCTGATCCGATCAGATCTATACTAGCGTCCCCAGCAGTTTAGGGTTCCCAAAAACGCAGTGTTAGCGGAATCAGCCCAGATACCTGCTAGCACCTGCGTTTTGCCCCTCCGCACGGCCCAGCCCAGCCCACCCAAGTGCAGTATCGATCGATCACTGTCACTTACAAAAGACTAAACGCATAACTGCAGCGTTCGCAGAGTCAGGCCTGATCCCTGCGATCGCTAACAGTTTTTTTGGTAGTATTTTGGTGAACTGGCAAGCACCAGCCCCAGGCAGGGTCAGGTTAGCGCCAGTACCGCTAACACCCACGCACGCAGCATACGCCTCCCTTAGTGGTATAGTATCTGAACGGATCAATATCTGATCCGATCAGATCTATACTAGTGTCCCCAGCAGTTTAGGGTTCCCAAAAACGCAGTGTTAGCGGAATCAGCCCAGATACCTGCTAGCACCTGCGTTTTGCCCCTCCGCCCGGCCCAGCCCACCCAAGTGCAGTATCGATCGATCACTGACACTTACAAAACACTAAATGCATAACTGCAGCGTTCGCAGAGTCAGGCCTGATCCCTGCGATCGCTAACAGTTTTTTTGGTAGTATTTTGGTGAACTGGCAAGCACCAGCCCCAGGCAGCGTCAGGTTAGCGCCAGTACCGCTAACACCCACGCACGCACTGTACACCACCCTTAGTGGTATAGTATCTGAACGGATCAATATCTGATCCGATCAGATCTATACTAGCATCCCCAGCAGTTTAGGGTTCTCACAAACGCAGTGTTAGCGGGATCAGCCCAGATACCTGCTAGCACCTGCGTTTTGCCCCTCCGCCCGGCCCAGCCCAGCCCACCCAAGTGCAGTATCGATCGATCACTGTCACTTACAAAAGACTAAAACGCATAACTGCAGCGTTCGCAGAGTCAGGCCTGATCCCTGCGATCGCCAACAGATTTTTTGGTAGCGTTTTGGTGAACTGGCAAGCGCCAGTGGCCTAGTACACCCCGGTCGTAGTCAAACCAGCACTGCAGTAACACTTGGTGACGTGGCGAGTCCCATAAGTGCAGTTCAAGCTGGTGAGGTGGCAAGCACAAGTAGTGTCCCGCTGCCACCAAAAAGACAAACACAGGCCCGTCGTGCCCATAGTGCCCTTCCTACTGCATTCGCCAATCCTAATTGGGAACCCACCGCTTCTGCAGCGCCCGTACTTCCCCCATTCACATCCCCAACCAAATGCAGTCGGCTGCATGAGAGGCATTTTCTTTATGTCCTCCCGAGTACCCCTACCCAGCGAACGCCCCCAAAAAAGATATTGTGTCTGCAGCTAGCGCGGATATAGGCGTGACACCAGCTATTATTGTCCCTCCTGTCCTGACAATCCTGGTCTTTGCATTGGTGAATGTTTTGAACGCTACCATGCACTAGTTGAGTATTAGCGTAGGGTACAGCATTGCACAGACTAGGCACACTTTCACAGGGTCTCCCAAGATGCCATCGCATTTTGAGAGACCCGAACCTGGAACCGGTTACAGTTATAAAAGTTAGTTACAAAAAAAGTGTAAAAAAAAAAAAATATATATATATATAAAATAAAAAAAAATAGTTGTCGTTTTATTGTTCTCTCTCTCTCTATTCTCTCTATTGTTCTGCTCTTTTTTACTGTATTCTATTCTGCAATGTTTTATTGTTATTATGTTTTATCATGTTTGCTTTTCAGGTATGCAATTTTTTATACTTTACCGTTTACTGTGCTTTATTGTTAACCATTTTTTTGTCTTCAGGTACGCCATTCACAACTTTGAGTGGTTATACCAGAATGATGCCTGCAGGTTTAGGTATCATCTTGGTATCATTCTTTTCAGCCAGCGGTCAGCTTTCATGTAAAAGCAATCCTAGCGGCTAATTAGCCTCTAGACTGCTTTTACAAGCCGTGGGAGGGAATGCCCCCCCCCACCATCTTCCGTGTTTTTCTCTGGCTCTCCTGTCTCAACAGGGAACCTGAAAATGCAGCCGGTGATTCAGCCAGCTGACCATAGAGCTGATCAGAGACCAGAGTGGCTCCAAACATCTCTATGGCCTAAGAAACCGGAAGCTACGAGCATTTTATGACTTAGATTTCGCTGGATGTAAATAGCGCCATTGGGAAATTGGGGAAGCATTTTATCACACCGATCTTGGTGTGGTCAGATGCTTTGAGGGCAGAGGAGAGATCTAGGGTCTAATAGACCCCAATTTTTTCAAAAAAGAGTACCTGTCACTACCTATTGCTATCATAGGGGATATTTACATTCCCCAAGATAACAATAAAAATGATTAAAAAAAAATAAAAATGAAAGGAACAGTTTAAAAATAAGATAAAAAAGCAAAAAAATAATAAAGAAAAAAAAAAAAAAAAAAAAGCACCCCTGTCGCCCCCTGCTCTTGCACTAAGGCGAACGCAAGCGGCGGTCTGTCGTCAAACGTAAACAGCAATTGCACCATGCATGTGATGTATCACCGCGAAGGTTAGATCGAAGGCAGTAATTTTTGCAGTAGACCTCCTCTGTAAATCTAAAGTGGTAACCTGTAAAGGCTTTTAAAGGCTTTTAAAAATGTATTTATTTTGTTGCCACTGCACGTTTGTGCGCAATTGTAAAGCATGTCATGTTTGGTATCCATGTACTCGGCCTAAGATCATCTTTTTTATTTCATCAAACATTTGGGCAATATAGTGTGTTTTAGTGCATTAAAATTTAAAAAAGTGTGTTTTTTCCCCAAAAAATGCGTTTGAAAAATCGCTGCGCAAATACTGTGTGAAAAAAAAAAATGAAACACCCACCATTTTAATCTGTAGGGCATTTGCTTTAAAAAAATATATAATGTTTGGGGGTTCAAAGTAATTTTCTTGCAAAAAAAAAAAACTTTTTCATGTAAACAATAAGTGTCAGAAAGGGCTTTGTCTTCAAGTGGTTAGAAGAGTGGGTGATGTGTGACATAAGCTTCTAAATGTTGTGCATAAAATGCCAGGACAGTTCAAAACCCCCCCAAATGACCCCATTTTGGAAAGTAGACACCCCAAGCTATTTGCTGAGAGGCATGTCGAGTCCATGGAATATTTTATATTGCGACACAAGTTGCGGGAAAGAGACAATTTTTTTTTTTTTTGCACAAAATTGTCACTAAATGATATATTGCTCAAACATGCCATGGGAATATGTGAAATTACACCCCAAAATACATTCTGCTGCTTCTCCTGAGTACGGGGATACCACATGTGTGAGACTTTTTGGGAGCCTAGCCGCGTACGGAACCCCGAAAACCAAGCAACGCCTTCAGGCTTTCTAAGGGCGTGAATTTTTGATTTCTCTCTTGACTGCTTATCACAGTTTCGGAGACCATGGAATGCCCAGGTGGCACAACCCCCCCCCAAATGACCCCATTTTGGAAAGTAGACACCCCAAGCTATTTGATGAGAGGTATAGTGAGTATTTTGCAGACCTCACTTTTTGTCACAAAGTTTTGAAAATTGAAAAAAGAAAAAAAAAAAAGTTTTTTCTTGTCTTTCTTCATTTTCAAAAACAAATGAGAGCTGCAAAATACTCACCATGCCTCTCAGCAAATAGCTTGGGGTGTCTACTTTCCAAAATGGGGTCATTTGGGGGGGTTTTGTGCCACCTGGGCATTCCATGGCCTCCGAAACTGTGATAGGCAGTGAAGAGTGAAATCAAAAATTTTCACCCTTAGAAATCCTGAAGGCGGTGATTGGTTTTCGGGGTCCCGTACACGGCTAGGCTCCCAAAAAGTCCCACACATGTGGTATCCCCGTACTCAGGAGAAGTAGCTAAATGTATTTTGGGGTGCAATTCCACATATGCCCATGGCCTGTGTGAGCAATATATCATTTAGTGACAACTTTGTGCAAAAAAAAAAAAAAAAAAGTGTCACTTTCCCGCAACTTGTGTCAAAATATAAAATATTCCATGGACTCAATATGCCTCTCTGGAAATAGCTTGGGGTGTCTACTTTCCAAAATGGGGTCATTTGGGGGGGGTTTTGTGCCACCTGGGCATTCCATGGCCTCCGAAACTGTGATAGGCAGTAAAGAGTGAAATCATAAATTTACGCCCTTAGAAATCCTGAAGGCGGTGATTGGATTTCGGGGCCCCGTACGCGGCTAGGCTCCCAAAAAGTCCCACACATGTGGTATCCCCATATTCAGGAGAAGCAGCAGAATGTATTTTGGGGTGCAATTCCACATAGGCCCATGGCCTGTGTGAGCAATATATCATTTAGTGACAACTTTTTGTAAATATTTTTTTTTTTTTTTTGTCATTATTCAATCACTTGGGACAAAAAAAATAAATATTCAATGGGTTCAACATGCCTCTCAGCAATTTCCTTGGGGTGTCTACTTTCCAAAATGGGGTCATTTGGGGGGGTTTTGTACTGCCCTGCCATTTTAGCACCTCAAGAAATGACATAGGCAGTCATAAACTAAAAGCTGTGTAAATTACAGAAAATGTACCCTAGTTTGTAGACGCTATAACTTTTGCGCAAACCAATAAATATACGCTTATTGACATTTTTTTTACCAAAAACATGTGGCCGAATACATTTTGGCGACGCAGTGCCAAATTGGAAAAAGACCTCTGGTCCTTAGGCAGCATAATGGTCCGGGGCTCAAGTGGTTAAAGAAGACATGACACCTTTTATCAACTTTACTTTTTTGATATTGCATCATGGATGATTATGTCTTGTTTTATTCTGTTCAATAAACATTATCAACTTTAAATTTTATTTTTATATTTATTTTTATTTATTCATATATGTATTTTTTATGACACATCCCATTTAAAGTCCCATTGACTACTATTTTTTCTTGTATGCAACATAACAGGGATGGAGACGTGTCATGGTGGTTGTGTCAGGTCACAATTTTTCCTGTCTATGCAACTATTGGGTGGAAGACACCCCGGTCTACAGTGACCTGCCACACCACTATTTTGACTGTATATCATTTTATATAATTTTTCATTGCCGAACCCACCATTTCCATCTACCAGTTGGCCCATGCCAGTGGGGGTTACTCCACTTCCGTCTGATTCCAGGGCTGCGATGCGTGACAGTGCTTTCCCTCCCCATCCCTGACAGGGTGTGGGCGGGCGTGTCGGCATTATGCCATCATCCATTCTAGTTGACACCCACGGTGGACGGGTGTTCAGTCATTTCCGGGGCATGCGGCGGGTATGGCTTGCACTCTTTCTGCCCCCGTTGTTTGGCGTCCAGCATGACGTTGGAGGGGATCCACCCCAGACCTGGATATAGGAGCAGGGAGCCAGCAGGTCATTGTCATTACCACAGCTACTACAGAAGCACTGGAATTTTTTCTCCTCTCACACGTGAGACTTAGGACATCTTTTTTGTGATTTCACCCATGCACTTTTACCTTCATTTGCTCAGCCACCATCCCACTGTTTTTCATTTCTCCATGTGTTTTTGGTTTTGGTTTATTTGTATTTCTCTTCACTTTCTCACTTATCCTAGCTTGGAATCTATGTTTCTGTGCCGTTTGTTTCTATATTACATCCCTGCTTCTTCTTCCCTTTTTTCTTTCTTTTTTCTTCCTCTTCTTTCTTTTCTTTTCTTGCTGTTCCACTTATCCTGGTGCTTCTTTTAACTTTGGATGCACCCACTTTCACTGACTCACTCATGCATATTTATTCACATGTATTAATTTATACCATTAATGAGGGGTACATGTTTATCATTTTATTAGGGATCACTGTGTGACAACTCGATGGTTTCTCGGCTGCTTTCCTGGGTTGGGACATTTTTCCTGCCTCAGCCCCGGGAGAGACCTATGTTGGAGGTCTATACCCCCTCCTTAGTGCCGGGCCAACTTCTGACGTGTAGGTATTCAGGGTTTTTTTTTTGTTTTGTTTTTTTGAACCATTGACTAGTATATTATTTTTGTTTATAGATATCTCTTGTACCATACTCCTGATGAGTGGGCAAGCCCCACGAAACGCGTCGAGTTTTATTAGATGTCAAGAGATCTTTGGCTTTCATATTTTATGCTTATCATGTTAATATGTATGCATATACCCATGTACCTGTACTAAATGACCCTTATTGATATGCCTCTTATATGTCAGCCTTTTATCAACTTTACCTTTTTGATATTGCATCATGGATGATTATGTCTTGTTTTATTCTGTTCAATAAACATTATCAATTTGAAATTTTATTTTTATATTTATTTCTATTTATTCATATATGTATTTTTTATGACACGTCTCATTTAAAGTCCCATTGACCATTATTTTTTCTTGTATGCAACATAACAGGCATGGAGACGTGTCATGGTGGTTGTGTCAGGTCACAATTTTTTCCTGTCTATCATTGTCCTTTCACCTTGTTCAAAAAGATCCTGCCTTCCTCACTTGATAATCCGGGCCAGTTGTGTTGTTTGGCCCTGCTATTCAGGAGTTTAAGTGCACCAATGAAAGTGGCTAGCTGAAGACACAAAGTCTTATCTTTTCTATAAAAGGACTGAAGCTACTAATGCCCTATGGACCCGCACACACATATTCAGGGCTCTGTATATGCAGTGGGTGTGTGTGGGACAGTTTAGCTAGAAAGTTAAGCCATTACATGTTGATTTGAATAAAGTGTTTAAAGTTGGGTCTGCGGTGTCAGGGGACAGAAGAGAGAGACCTGACATAAGAGGGTCATTCCTCTGCTCTCCTCCTGCCTGGACTCATAGAGCCAACCTGAGTAAAGGTAACCAATCTGGTACAGATTGCCATGTTTATGATTTATTGTTATTGAAGTGTTTGCCTCTGCTTTTGGGGTTATTCTCAGGTTTTGAATCCCCTGAAAGCAGCCTAAATATAGTATTGAGCTATATTGCTCTTAATCTCAGTTATTGCTCTCCACAGAAATATTGCAGTAAAGACAATTTCTGTGTTTTATCATAACGTGTGTGTTTCTCAGTGGTCCTTGCACTTACACTATTGCCAGGTGTTCCAGAGGGGGCTGAGACTCTAAAGCCTCTTACACGCGATCAGATTGTTGGCCAAGAAAACCGTGGACATTTGTCCGAAGGGCGTTGGCCCAAACTTGTCTTGCATGCAAACGGCAAGGAATTGTCAGCCAACAAATACGAATGTAGTGACGTACTATGTTGTTTTTCAGCTCTTTAGCGCCACCCTTTGGGCTCCTTCTGCTAATTTCGTGTTAGTAGAAGTTTGGTGAGTGTTGATTCACGCTTTTCATTTTGCACTTTTCATTTCACGCTTTTTAGTTCGTTTCTGAACGGCCGTTCGTCAACCAGACATGTTGTGGAATCGGAGGAGATAACGTGTTATTTATCATTGGCCTTAGAGTTATTGCTTTGACGTTATTTTTTTGGTTGAATAATGATTTGATTTGGTATATTTTCTATATTTTTGGATGCATAGAATGCACTTTTTGGTTAAGTTCTATTGGCAGATAGCATGTCTAATTTTATTTGTTTTCTTTTTTTAATGCACAATAAAAAAAATGTGTAGAATAATACTTGGCTATGTGTTTTACTTCAAATGACACTTTGGGAGTCGGCAGTTACATTTAAAAAAATACAATGTAAAATTAACAAGGGACACCAACATAGTTGTATCTTTGATCTTTAAAAACTACGGGATAATGGTGTTGTGGTAACTTGCCCAAATAAAAAAAAAAAAAAAAAGCATAATAATTCTATTCTTGATATCACTAGAAAAAAAAAAAGCCTTTGATAATTTGTTTGCAATAACTCCATCAGTATCACCAGCAAAGCAGCTTCATTATTATCCCATTAAAGAAGAAGAGAATTGTGCGCTGCATTTCGAGATTTCATAATTTGCCACGAATGTTAATTCTCCATTACGAACGCTAGTTTACAAGACCGACCGCTTCTGGCTCGCCCTTGCTTCCGAGCATGCGTGTTTGTACTTTGGACTTTTGTTCGAAGGACTTGTTTACACAGGCTCAGAAAATCCGACAACAAACATTTGTTTGCGGAAAATTTTAATACATGCTAGCCAACATTTGTCCACAGAAAATGTAACAACAATTGTCCGATGGAGCATACAAACGGCGGATTTACCGCCAACAGCCTGTCATCACACAATTCCCGTCGGAAAGTCCGATCGTGTGTACGAGACTTCAGGGTCGAGAGGCAGAGTACGGAAACAAACGTACTTAAGTGGCTCCTGTGAGGGGTAGCGCTACACCTATTTCTTCTGTAATAAATGACTTGCCTGTTCGCAAAAAAACCCAAAAAAACTTCAGTTCGGTATTAATGATCATTTGTGTCTTTTGAATCCTTTGATTTGTCTTTATGAAACACTGCCATGTAATTGGCTGATTCTTTAAAATCTTTACCAAACAGGTTGCAACCTCATAAAACTCATCCTCGTATAGGAGTCTTTCAAATAAATATTATCAGCCGAATTACTGAAAGTTAAAACAGAAAAAGACGTGAGATTGTTCTTTCATCTACTTCAAAAAAATTTATCTCAGATTGGATTTCTTTTGATTTTTATGCTGGCAAGTCCTCAAAAATGTACACGTCTTTGTGTTTAAGTTACAGTACTACAGACGCACACATTTCAAACAATCCATCCAGCACTTCTGTACTGAAAGCAACTTTTGGATCATACTAGCCAACCTTTTACTATCCCCCAAAATTCAAAGTTTTTTTTTTTTTCTGCACACATTTCCTTCAATATACAATTATCTTTTCTTCTAGGGTTCGGGGGACCTACCACTGTATTATTTTGACTTATTCATTGTGTTTCTTGTCACCATCACATTTTACATTTATGATATATTTTATACGTGTACTCTATTTGCTATCTGAAGAGCAATCAACTTCCTTACTAAACAACAGCTGTGTTAAAATCATAGTTCAATTTCATAGTTTTTTTCACAGTTGATCCAGAGGAAGGCAAAAAACCCCAGCAAAGCATGATCCAATTTGCTCCAGCAGGGGAAAAATTCCTTCCTGATCCCCCGAGAGGCAATCGGATATTTCCCTGGATCAACTTTACCTATAAATTAGTACCCAGTTATATTATGTACATTTAGGAAAGTATCCAGGTCTATTTTAAAGCAATCTACTGAGCTGGCCAGAACGACCTCTGGAGGGAGTCTATTCCATATTTTCACAGCTCTTACTGTGAAGAAACCCTTCCATATTTGGAGATGAAATCTTTTTTCTTCTAGACATAAAGAGTGCCCCCGTGTCCTCTGTGATGACCTTAAAGGGAATAATTCAACACCAAGTTCAATATATGTATTTGTACATGTTGATCATAATCCCTCTTAATCTCCTCCTCTCAAGAGAGAATACATTCAGTTCCTCTAATCTCTCCTCATAGCTAAGCTCCTCCATGCCTCTTATCAGTTTGGTTGCTAGGAATGGGCTCAGGCGTGTTCGGGATACCACCTGCCCGATCCTGCCAAAAAGCCGACACTGCACAGGGCTAATCACAGACAGTGAGACATTTCCCGGGCCACAGTTGCACAGATTGGGAAATGTTTCACTGCCCGTGATTAGGGCTGTGCAGCGTCGGCTTCCTGACGGGATCGGGCACATGAGGTTTCGAACATACCTGAGCCCATCACTGTTGGTTGCCCTTCTCTGCACTTTCTCCAGTTCCCAGATATCCTTTTTATGAACTGGTGCCCAAAACTGAACTGCATATTCCAGATGAGGTCTTACTTTATAGGTTGGACTTGATGGACTTCTGTCTTTTTTCAACCTCGCCTACTATGTAACTATGTAACTAATGATTTGTACAGGGGCAAAAACATATCTCTCTCTCTGAAGCCCATACCTCTCTTAATACAAGAAAGGACTTTGCTGACTGGAAACCGTAGCTTGGCATTGCATTCTATTATTGAGCTTATGATCTACCAAAACCCGCAGATCCTTCACCACTATGGATTCCCCCAGTTGTACTCCCCCTAGTATGTATGATGCATGCATATTCTTAGCCCCCAAGTGTGTAACTTTACATTTTTCCCAAGAGTAAACCTCATTTGCCACTTAATTGCCCAATTAAACAGTGCATTGAGGTCGGCTTGTAAGTTGGAGACATTCTGTAAGGACGTTATTCCACTGCATAGCTTGGTGTCATCTGCAAACATTGAAATAGTACTTTTATTCCCAGACCCTATAATATATATATATATATATATATATATATATATATATATTTAAAAATAATGGTCCCAACACTGAACCTTGGGGTACACCACTGATAACCTTAGACCATTCAGAGTAAGAATCTTTAACCACTACTCTCTGAATGGGGTATTTTAGCCAGTTTTTTATTCATACAGATTCTTCCAGACCTGTAGACTTATAACCCTTATACATTGTCTAAATCAAATGTAGCATAAAGTGTAACTAAAAGCAAAACAGTTTTTTCTATAGAGTGGGGAGGGATTAGAACCCCTGTTGGATTTATATTGCTGTCTGTGCCCCCATTACAGAGATTTACCCAGTCTATATGTCCTGTTTGCCATTATCATTGAGAGTTAAATGAAAAGGAAAATCCCAATTTTTGGGTTGTCCCCAGAAAAGTAATAGAGGGGGAATCTTGCAATGGAGGCAGCATTAGGGTTGTTGGTTTGTATTCCAAACATGACACTACCTTCATGGAGTTCTAGTGACCTCTGGGCCCCAAGGGATTCCCTTATTTTGCAGGGATTCCATTTTATTTCCTGTTTTGCTTATGGGACAGGAAGTGAAGGGAAATCTTCCCAATGGGACACAGATGGCAAAAAAACTGACAGGGGATATAACCCTCCCTTACTCTATCCAAAATGAAAAAAAGTTGTACCTTTAGATATACTTAAAGTGATTGTAAACAATCACTTTGTAAAACAACCCATTCCGTTTAAAATAGAATTGAGAGACAACACATTTGTGTATAGAAATAAAAAAAAAAAAACATTATAAATACATTTTTTCCCTTTTTAATAAGTGATCACATTCCCTCTGTGCTCAGCTGCATAAGAGCTGGGGGGAGGAGAAGCAGCAGCACACCAAGCTTGGCCGTGAACGGCTGTACAGCGGGGGGCGTGTCAGGACAAGTATGATTATTGGAGAAAAATATACTGAGTTCTCAGCATAGCTAGAGAACTGACCATGATGCGCTCTCCTGCCTAGTGTGGTCAGTCTTTAATAGGAAAGTCTTTAATAAGAAAGTCTCCAAAGACATGCTGGTAGGTTAATTGGATCCTGTCTAAATTGGCCCTAGTATGTGTATGAATGTGAGTTAGGGACCTTAGATTGTAAGCTCCTTGAGGGTAGGGATTGATGTGAATGTATAATATATATATATATATATATATATATATATATATATATATATATATATGTAAAGCGCTGTGTAAATTGGCGGCGCTATATAAGTACCTGAAATAATAATAATAAAGCAGAGCGACTGGCATGAACACACCAGGGATTTCACAGAAAGGAAGCTATACAAAGAGATCAGTATACTTTCTCATAAAAGTACATGGTACAGCAGGCACATATCATAAATATGAAGTATTGGGGTAACAAACACTTTAAGCCACCTTGAAAGAATTCAAGGGCTGTACCAAAAGTAATGCAAAAGTGGGTATTATGTTTTTATTAATTTGTATTGGTTGTTCAAATTTCACATTTTGGTAGAGTAACTCTTCCTCTATACAAAGCTCCTACTCGACATTGTCTTCATCAAAAGTGATGCATTTGTGCCATCGTTGAACCCAACTCTCGAATCCTCTTTGAAAACATTCCGGTGTGCACTGTTGTACCCACTTCTTCACCGCAGCTTTCACCTTGTCTGTGTCTTCAAATCGCTGTCCCCAAGGACTGTTCTTCATTGGACCAAACAAGTAGATGTCAGAGAGAGCTAAATCTGGGCTGTACGGTGGATGGGGGACCACTGACCAGCCGAATTTGGCGATTGCCTGATTTGTTGCCAAAGATATCTGTGGTCCCGCCTTGTCGTGGTGAATGTGGATCATTTTCAGATTCTTGTTCGGTCTCTTCCTCCTAATGGCTTCTCTAAGTTTCTTAAAGTGGTGTTCCGGCCGAAATTATACTTTTTAAATAAAAATACCCCTATAATAGACAAGCTTAATGTATTCTAGTAAAGTTAGTCTGTAAACTAAGGTCTGTTTTATTAGTGTATAGCAGTAGTTTGTTATTTTATAAACTTACATCAGGCCGTGGCCATCTTAAGTCTGGGCATGTGAAGCCAGATTGTATTTCTTCCTGGATCTCATCCTTGCAGATCTCGCACATGCTCAGTGCAGCACAAGCAGTGTAATAGGTTTCAGGTTTTCCATAGCAACAGCAGTTGCAGAGGAAGTTGCCGCCCCTTCCCAGAAGGCATTGCAAACAGGAAATGATGCGATGGGCCGCGGCCAGGGAGGAGGAAGTGAAAAATGAATACAGCAGATATACAGTAAGTGCTGAGAAAAAAAAATTTAAATATCCAATTCGTTTACAGTGCACAGTTTAGTGAGGGATGCTGAAGAGTTGTAAAAGTGGGTGGAACTCCACTTTAAGTTTTTCAATGTACCACTTTCCAGTCACGGTACAGTGCGTTTCAGTAAATCAAGGAGAATGGCGCCCTTGTCATTCCAAAAAACAGTCACCATGACTTTCTGTGCTGATCGCTCTGGCTCTTGTACTTCCTAAGCCTTGGGGAAGAGGTGTGACGCCATTCGGTGGATTGATTCTTTGTTTCTGAAGCATAAAGATGGAGGCACAGTTGGAGGCACATCTATGTTCAATGAAATGTAACCGTCAGAACTGTACATTTGGAAATACGTAATTCCTGCTTTTCACAGTGGTCCCGGGAGGCGCTACAGTTTCTTATCACATCCTGTGTAAGCAGGTGTAGTTTATCCTCCAATTTGTAGGTTGCGTTGTGTTGGTGCGCCGCTGTGCCGGTGAAGTGGAGGCCGAGGGGAACAGTGTCCATATGCAGACTCCAAAGTTGTCACCAAGAGAGAAGTGATCCAATTGAATACCTCAACCCTAAGTGACCTTTGGTGGCCATCTTTAGTATGAGCAGTGCTATTAAATAGCTGGGTTTGGCAGGCATTTTGCGAGCAGTTAGAGTAGGGAGAGGAACCCCACTTGTCAGGGACAGTGACCAAGTGGTAAGGAGTGGTTCCTGCTTGAGGTGAGAGAGATTAGGGACAATGTTGCATACAATTATCTCTATAATCACTATTTAGGTTCAATCCCTCTTCCTAAAGAGCCATTTGTGCCACCACAATGTCAGCCCTCCCTGACTCTAGGGGTCACCACCAGGCCTCTGGAGGTCGAGGAGAGCGTTAACAGTGTCTAGAACTCTGAGTGTGTTTCTTTAACTTGGGTACCAACCTACTGGCCCCCCACAACTGTGCTATGCAACTAAAAGTCATGTAGGACAGTTTAAACAAGTACATTATGCAACAACGTGATGCACAAGCCAAGTAAACTAAATGAAAATTTGTGGTATCTCACACGCTCTCCTTCCAGGCACTGCAGCTCCTGGTGGGAGGGTTTCGGCTAAATAGAGGCAGTCCTGTCAATCCAGAAAACAATGGGCAGGACTAATAGTGGCTGTGCTGATTGGCCAGCTACAGGCTTGTGAATCTAGTCTAATAGTTTTACATAATGCAGCAACATCCACACACATGGGACACCCAACGCTAGAGGTGATTTATTCCAAAGCACATACACTTTTGCACACTGGTACTGACTAGTATTCCAATGTTTCTCTTCTCCACCCATTTTTCTCCATCACTTGACTAATGTGACCCCACCCTTCAGGGGTGCATTTTGCCAAGGCACCCTTGAAGAAGCCTCTAGGCACCCCAGGGTGCCTGGACACCCTGGTTAAAAAGGGCTGCCTTAGACAATCAACTGGGTGGGGGGATACACTCTAAATTGGTCCTTTGCTTGCCTTTTTGGGACAGCTTCCACAGTTATGGAACTCTTTAACTGAGTGAATATGAATGTCTAATTTTCATGCTTGGATAGATGTTTTAAACTTTCTTTTAGACTTTTTTGGACTTTTAAATAATAGTTCTGATCAAAGAAAAAACATTTTAATTTTTATATCTAAAGCTCTCCTCTGTGGTACTTTGGATGGGGATCATAGTATGATTCAGCACAGTTCATGTGGCAATGATTAATCATTCTCCTGAAATTAAATTGAGCTTATAAATATTTCATAGTTGTACAGTCTGTGCCTGAAGATGTAAAATAAATTAGAATGGCTTAAAAGAACTATTGACGAATTTGTCACATTTTACCACTTGTTAAAATGAGTGGCTAAATTGTTGGTCGATCCAAAAGTGATATTTCATTGCATAGGTTGGACCTGGATTTCACCTCTGGCTTAATATTCCTCTTGGGTACTTAGAAGGCGGGATCTTCTGTCTTTGCAATAGAGCTGCTCAGGGTCTTCACCACCATTATTCACAATGCTTCTTGCCCTCCTACAGCATCACCATCCTCTATACATCAGAAGTTCTCCTCATTAAAAATTTAAGTAGAGTGGTGAAACCACTGTCAGGTTTTTTATTACTGAGGAAAATGGAAGCTAGCGCCAGACCCATAGGGTTATCCACTAGTATTGCTATCTTAAAGTATTGATGCTGATGTAAATTATCTGGTTCCCGGGCAGGCGGCTTCTACACCCCAGAGGATCCCTTTGTATTGTAGTGTAATGTAATGTAACAAGCATGGAAATGGAAGCGGCACACTACTGTGAGGTCCAGATACAACTTTACTCCAATAAAAGTCAGGAAGGACAATCCAAAAAGTACCCAATGTGTTTCTGGGGTACATGAGCACCCCATTGATCAGGACTAGAAAAAAAACATAAGGACATCTACATATCACTACAATATCAATATAGTATCCCCTCCTCTGAATCATATTTAAAACCAAATACCCAATTGAAAGGCTAAGGCCTCATGCACACGAGACACTGTTAAACTCAGAGGCGTTGGACACTTTTTTCAACTGCCCCTGAACCCATTCAATGTTATTCTATGTGTTCATGTACACAGTCTTGTTTTTTGGCGTTTTTAGGCAGTTGCATTTAACCTCGTTTTTCCAGAAGCAAAAAAATGGGTTCAGACGCAAAAGTTTTCCACGTTTCAGAAGCCAAACACGGCTAAACGTGGCTAAATGCCGGTACTGCGTTTAGCCGCATTTGCGTTTATAAGTGTTTTTTACAACCCAGTGCAACTAGCACTACAACATATCTTTTGGGGTTCCTAGCGCTAAGTGGTCCTGAGATATGGGGCCCCAAAGTCGGGTCGCAAAATGTCAAGCACTTTTCTGCAGCAGAGAATGACATTTTGTGACCCGATTTGGGGCCCCATATCTTGGGGCCACTTGGTGCTAGGAACCCCAAATTTAGTATGCAAACACAGTGGAAGTAGCACTACAACATATCCAAATGTGAGGCTCTTAGCACTAAGTAGCCCCAAGATATGGGGCCCCAAATCGGGTCACAAAATGTCATTCTCTGCTGCAGAAAAGTGCTTGACATTTTGCGACCCGACTTTGGGGCCCCATATCTCGGGGCCACTTAGCGCTAGGAACCCCAAAAGATATGTTGTAGTGCTAATTGCACTGTGTTAGCACACCAAATTGGGGGTTCCTAACACCAAGTGGCCCCGAGATACGGGGCCCCAAATTTGGGTCGCAAAATGTCATTCTCTGCTCTGCAGACGCTTCTAGACGCAAACGCGGCTAAATGCGGCTAAACGCGACTAAACGCGGCATGCTAACGTGGCAAAACGGGCGTTTCTAAACGCCGGTTTCAGCTTTTAAAACCATGTGTTCAGCAGAGTTTGCACCGGCGTCTCGTGTGCATGAGGCCTAAAAATTATTGTCAGGTGACATCACTGGATAATCATTTTATATTTATATTATTATCAATATTTTTATTGCTGTTTGTGGCTCCACAAAGGATATTTTTTATTCATTCTGGTAATTGCTATCGCTGGGACAGAAAATTATGGGAAATGCCAAGTTTTACAGTTTTCACCAGAACCAGAGGTGAGGGAGGATCTTCTGGTGGGGACCTCGTTTCTGTGACAGATTTTTAATATTTTTTTCCTTCACTTTGGAGAGATTTTTTCTCACTTCCCTTTGTGCTTCTAGAACAGGAAGTGAAAGGAAATCTCCCAAATGTGACACATATCAGAAAAAAAGACATGAGTAGGATTACATTTAATGGAAATTAACATTATTCTCTATACCTACTTTTCTAAAACAAACCTAAAGGGTAAAGAAAACTATTGAAAATATTTTTTTGCCTACTTCCCACTGAGCTGGTCTAGATCAGTGGTTCTCAACCCTGTACTCAAGTACCCCCAACAGGCCATGTTTGCAGGTTTTCCTTTATTTTGCACAGGTGCTTTAAATCAGAGTCAATGGCTTGGTATTTTGGACAGCTATTTTATCTAAGAGAAATTCCCAAAACATGGCCTGTTGGGGGTATTTGAGGAGAGGGTTGAGAACCACTGGTCTAGGCCACCTTCCCCTCCAATGCTCCATATTTACTTCAGGTACCCCATGGTACTAACTTCACCTTGCATGTTTAACACTGCCTAGCCAGTCCTCTTCTTTCTGCCACATCCACACCTCCCAAATGATAGAAGAAATTCCCTTGGAAATCTATAAGGCTTTGTTGCGCATGCATCGGGAAGAATGAAACATGGTTGGACAGGAAACAAAAACTAGCTAAATCTGGCCATACAATTGTAAATTTCTTTTGTTTAGCCTACAATCTGAATGGAAAAACAAAACAAAAACGAATGTGGGCTTCTGTATTCTGACATACCCAAACAGTGCCTGCATCTGATAAGAAGCAGGAGCTGTTGGGCAGACAATTTTCCATCTGAAAGCTTTGACAAAAGACAAGTGTTAAATCAACTTTTGTCGAGCCGGATGATGCAGACAGCAGCACCCATGACTCGAATTTTGCACAATTCAGCACGAAGAGGCCGCAGTTCAACCTGTGTATTGCAGGCTTTAGTATGGCACTTTGAAAAAGGAAAGGAGAGGGTGCTTTGGATTAGCTCAGTGGGAGGGGGCAAAGGAGGGGGCAAAAAATGTTTTCAAAAGTTTAATTACCCTTCAGGGCAATCATGCTATTCTATCCAATTGTCGACCAGCCCATAGTAAAAATATGTTATTACTTTGACATTTAATACCTATATCATTTTTTACCATGGCCAGTTCTGCGCCAGATAAAAGTGGTCCCACGGGCAGATTTGCCATAAGGGTCAGTTTTAGAAGCTGTGGGAAGGGTGACCCCCCGCCCCCTCCCGGTCGTTTCCGGGCTTAACGGACCCATCGATTGCTTGGCAGGAAGTTAAGTGAGATCAGGATGGCCGCCACTCGTTTCTATGCCCTTGGAGGACAGGAGCAACGTCTGATGTCACTTCGGGGTCTCTGGCCGAAACAAATATTTTTTTTTTTAAAGTACAAATGCCAAAAAAATATATATATTTTTTTCTTTTGCTTTTAAAGATAAATGTCATCCTTATTTCTATTACAATGTTTACATTCCTTGTAGTAGCAATAAAAGTGATAACAAAAAAAATAAAAATAAATAAAGGGACAGTGTAAAAGTAAAAAATAAAAAGTAAAATAATTAAGATTTTTTTCTTTAAAGTGCCCCATCTCTCTATGCTCACACGCAGAAGGGAATGCAAGAGTAAGTCATGCCCACATATGTAAACAGAGTTCAGACCACACATGTGAGGTACAGTATGTCCATGATCGTTGGAGCAAGAGAAATAATTCTAGTGCAAGACCTCCTCTGTAACTCTAAACAGCCTGTAAAATTTTTAAAAATGTTGCCGTAGTTTGTCGCCATTCCACAAGTGCGTGCAATTTTAAAGTATGACTTGTTAGGTATCTATTTACTCAGTGTAACATCATCTTTCACATTATATAAAAAAATTGAGTTAACTTCTGTGTTTTTTTTTTAATTCAAAACAAATTGTGTTTGAATGACCGCTGCTCAAATATTGCGTGACATAAAATATTGCAACAATCACCATTTTATTCTCTGGGGTCTCTGCTAAAATAAATATATATATCTATATATATAGATATATATATCTATATATCTATATATCTATATCTATATATATATCTATATATCTATATCTATATATCTATATCTATATATCTATATCTATATAGATAGATAGATAGATAGATAGATAGATAGATAGATAGATAGATAGATAGATAGATAGATAGTAGGGATGAGCCGAACACCCCCCGGTTCGGTTCGCACCAGAACCCGCGAACGGACCGAAAGTTCGCACGAACGTTAGAACCCCATTGACGTCTATGGGACTCGAACGTTCGAAATCAAAAGTGCTCATTTTAAAGTCTAATTTGCATGGTATTGTCCGAAAAAGGGTTTGGGGACCCGGGTCCTACCCCAGGGGACATGTATCAATGCAAAAAAAACAACTTTTAAAAACGGCCGTTTTTTCGGGAGCAGTGATTTTAATGATGCTTAAAGTAAAAAAAAAAAAAGTGAAATATTCCTTTAAATATCGTACCTGGGGGGTGTCTATAGTATGCCTGTAAAGTGACGCGTGTTTCCCATGTTTAGAACAGTCCCTGCACCAAATGTCATTTTTAAAGGAAAAAATCTCATTTAAAACTGCTTGCGGGTTTAATGTCATGTCGGGTCATGGCAATATGGATGAAAATCAGTGAGACAAACGGCATGGGTACCCCCCCAGTCCATTACCAGGCCCTTTGGGTCCTGTATGGATATTAAGGGGAACCCCGCACCCAAATTAAAATAAGGAAAGGCCCTATATACTCTGAACAGCAGTATACAGGCGGTGCAAACAAGACAGGGACTGTAGGTTTGTTGTTAAGTAGAATCTCTTTGTAATTTTGAACGGGTACATTTTTAACGTGTTTAGCTCCAGCCAAAAAATCTTTTTTAAGCTTTTTGGAAAACATAGGGAAGGGTTATCACCCCTGTGACATTTGTTTTGCTGTCTTTCCTCCTCTTCAGAAGATTTCACCTCACTTTTTTGTCCCAATGAAAAATGTTTTTTGAAAATTTGGGTTTTTTTGTGGAACAAGGATTGGAAAGCATCAGTGGAAAGGAGAAATTGTTTTCCCATATTAACTCTTACAGGAGAGAATTTCCCTTCCTAGGGGTAGATTTCATCTCACTTCCTGTTGTCTCCTTCCGTTTGCAAGTAGGAGTCGTTTGTAAGTTAGATGTTTGAAAGTAGGGTCCTGCCCTATATACTCAGCAGAAATTTGGGCCTTAGGTGTTGCTGTGGCCACAACACTGTAAGCCCTCACAGGGCCCTGCTGTGAAATATTAGATCAAGAATTGTAATTACATGCCCCTGTTGAACAGGAGCTGAAAAATTAGGCCTTAGGCACTGGTGCTGGTGCCACAACACTGCAACCCCTCACAGACACTCTAGTTGGAACGCAGGAACGAGCCCTGCTGCAAAGTATTGCATCAAAAATTGTAATTACACGCCCCTGTTAGACAGGGGCAGAAAAATTGGGCCTTAGGCACTGGTGCTGGTGCCACAACACTGCAACCCCTCACAGACACTCTAGTTGGAATGCAGGAACGAGCCCTGCTGCAAAGTATTGCATCAAAAATTGTAATTACACGCCCCTGTTAGACAGGGGCAGAAAAATTGGGCCTTAGGCACTGGTGCTGGTGCCACAACACTGCAACCCCTCACAGACACTCTAGTTGGAATGCAGGAACGAGCCCTGCTGCAAAGTATTGCATCAAAAATTGTAATTACACGCCCCTGTTAGACAGGGGCAGAAAAATTGGGCCTTAGGCACTGGTGCTGGTGCCACAACACTGCAACCCCTCACAGACACTCTAGTTGGAATGCAGGAACGAGCCCTGCTGCAAAGTATTACATCAAAAATTGTAATTACACGCCCCTGTTAAACAGGGGCTGAAAAATTGTGCCTTAGGCACTGGTGGTGGCGCCCAGAACCAAAAATGTTCTTACAAGCTATCAGCGTGATGATTGAGGAGGAAGAGGATAATTACTCAGGGATAGTCACTCAGCATCAGCATAGGCAGTCTTTGAAGGGATCTGAAAAAAATTATTCAGTTACATCAGCATCAGGTGCTTGGTAGCTGGTGGTGATCCAAGACTGATTCATTTTTATGAAGGTCAGCCGATCGACCGAGTCAGTGGACAGACGCACCCTGTGATCGGTTACCACGCCTCCAGCAGCACTGAATGTGCGTTCCGAAAGAACGCTGGATGCAGGACAGGCCAGTAGCTCAATTGCATACTGTGCAAGCTCTGGCCAGTGATCCATCCTCAAGACCCAGTAACCCAGAGGATTTTCGGTGGGAAAGGTGTCCAAGTCTGATCTTGCCCCTAGGTATTCCTGCACCATGTAAAACAGACGCTGGCGATGGTTGCTGGAACCGATCATACCTTGGGGCTGCGGACCAAAAAATTGTCTGAACGCATCGGTCAGACGGCCACCTTCTCCACCGCTCCTTCTTTGACTGACCGAAGCCTCAGCAACACGTTGTCCAGAAACAGGAGTTTGTAACCTCCCAGTCTCTGGGAACGCGTTGCACAGACCTTTCTGCAAGGCCTCCCGAAGATGTTTCATCCTCTGCTCCCTCTGCGATGGCAAGATAAGGTCCGCAACCTTACCCTTGTAACGTGGATCAAGGAGGGTTGCCAGCCAGTATTGGTCCTTCTCCTTGATACCACGAATACGAGGATCCTTACGCAGGCTTTGCAGGATCAGGGAGGCCATGCAGCGTAGGTTTGCTGAGGCATTCGGTCCGGAGTCCTCTGGGTCACTAAGGACAACAACGTCCGCAGCCACCTCCTCCCAGCCACGTACAAGTCCATGTGTTCCTTGGGACTGATCCCTTAAAGACTGCTGATGCTGAGTGCCAGGCTCCACCTCCATACTGACACAATCTTCCTCCTCCTCCTCCTCCTCCTCGTCCTCTTCCTGTGTGATCGGCGGGCATGCAGGAACACTGTCTGGATAAAGGGGGCCTTGAGAGCTAAGGAAGTCCTCCTCTTCCTGCCTCTGTTCTGCCTCAAGTGCCCTGTCCATTATTCCACGCAGCGTGTGCTCCAACAGGTGGACAAGGGGGACAGTGTCACTGATGCATGCACTGTCAGTGCTCACCATCCTCGTGGCCTCCTCGAATGGTGACAGGACAGTGCATGCATCCCTGATCATGGCCCACTGGCGTGGGGAAAAAAAACCAAGGTCCCCTGACCCTGTCCTGGTGCCATAGTCGCACAGGTACTCATTGATGGCCCTCTGCTGCGTGTGCAGCCGCTGCAGCATGGCCAACGTTGAGTTCCACCTGGTGGGCATGTCACAGATTAGGCGGTTCTTGGGCAGGTTAAACTCCTTTTGGAGGTCCGTCAGCCGAGCACTGGCATTATATGACCGGCGGAAATGCACACAGACTTTCCTGGCCTGCCTCAGGACATCCTGTAAGCCCGGGTACCTGCCCAAGAACCGCTGCACCACCAAGTTAAGGACGTGAGCCAAACAGGGCACATGGGTCAGTTGTCCCTGTCGGAGGGCAGAGAGGAGGTTGGTGCCATTGTCGCAAACCACCATTCCTGCCTTAAGTTGGCGTGGCGTCAACCACCTCTGAACCTGCCCCTGCAGAGCTGACAGAACCTCTGCCCCAGTGTGGCTCCTGTCCCCCAAGCATACCAGCTCAAGCACCGCATGGCATCTTTTGGCCTGCGTACTTGCGTAGCCCCTAGAACGCCTACGGAGCACCGCTGGTTCCGAGGAAGAGGCCATGGAGGAAGAAGAAGAGGAGGGGGTGGAGGAGAGAGGTGTGTCACAATCAGCATTTTGGAGGCGTGGTGGCGGAACAACCTCCAACACTACTGCACCTTGTCCTGCATCCTTCCCAGCTGCCAGCAGAGTCACCCAATGCGCCGTGAAACTTAAGTAACGTCCCTGTCCATGCTTGCTGGACCATGAGTCAGCGGTAATATGCACCTTACCGCTGACCGCCCTGTCCAGCGAGGCATGGACATTGCCTTCCACATGCCGGTAGAGAGCCGGAATCGCCTTCCGTGAGAAAAAGTGGCGTTTGGGTACCTGCCACTGAGGAACCGCACATTCCACAAACTCACGGAAGGGGGCAGAGTCTACCAACTGAAAAGGCAGCAGTTGAAGTGCTAGCAATTTCAACCGCTGGGCATGTGGATGGCTGGGAGCAAACTTCTTTCGGCGGTGCAGCAGCTGGGGCAGGGAAATTTGCCTGGTACAATCTGACGTCGGTGTACCAAAAGCAGATTGCCCACAAGTACTTGGCTGTGACACACCTAATTCTACACCTTCATTCCTCTCACTGCAGGTCTCAGAGAGGACTGAAGGTCTAGTGGGGTTGGAAATCTCAGCTGATGAGGAGCAAGGAGAGATCCTCTTTGTTCTTTGGTGTGGGTCTTTTAGATATGCTTGCCAACGAACTGCATGGCAGGTCAACATATGTCTGGTCAAGCATGTGGTACCCAAGCGGGAGATGTTTTGGCCACGCGAGATACGCTTGAGACATATGTTGCAAATAGCAGCGGTGCGATCTGATGCACTCGTCTCAAAAAAGGCCCACACCAAAGAACTTTTTGAATAACGCGCAGAGACTGCAGCGCCCTGCACATGTGGAGCTTTGGGGTGTGATGCAGTCAATGTGCTGCCCTTAGGCTGGCCCCTGGAGGGCATCCTGCCTCGTTGGTGATGTGCCGCCTCCTCCTCCTCCTCCTCTCTCCTATCAGGCACCCACGTTGAGTCAGTGACCTCATCATCCCCTCCCTCCTCATCACTGGAGCAAACCTGGCAGTATGCTGCAGCAGGGGGAGCATGACTGCCAGATTGCTGTCCTTCTTGGGCACCCCCTCTGTCCGTGCTCATGTTACTGCCTTCATCGAGCTCAGTATCATCATCAGAGCCTTCCAAACGCTGGGCATCCTCCTGGAGCATGTACCCAACACTGTGGTCAAACAGTTCGAGGGAATCCTCAGGAGGACATGGTGGAGCTAGGGAAGGAGTCACTGATGACATTGAGCTGAGGGAAGAGGCCGCTGCTTTGCCAGACAAAGCACCCTGGGCATGGGTGAGAGAGGATGAGGAGGATGAGGACGGCTTGGTCATCCACTCGACCAAGTCTTCCGCATGTTGCGGCTCAACACGGCCAGCTGCCGAAAAAAAGGCCAAGCGTGTCCCATGGCCACGTGCTGATGAGGATGCACCGTCTCCACGACCAGCACTAGACACAGAGCCTGCTTGCCCTCTCTTATTGGCTTGTGACTGTCTGCCTCTCCTTCTTGGCCTTCCAGACATACTAATGGCCTGTAGCTGCACTAAGCTGGGATAGAACACCTGTAATTTTCTTCAGGTAGCTTTATATACTGTAACCAGACAAGCCTGCCTGTCAGTAGGAAGATAACAGGAACGGATCTAGCTGAACACTGTGAGCAGGACGCACTGCACTAAATGTAAATAGCAGGAACGGATCTAGCTGAACACTGTGAGCAGGACGCACTGACTGCACTAAATGTAAATAGCAGGAACGGATCTAGCTGAACACTGTGAGCAGGACGCACTGACTGCACTAAATGTAAATAGCAGGAACGGATCTAGCTGAACACTGTGAGCAGGACGCACTGCACTAAATTTAAATAGCAGGAACAGATCTAGCTGAACACTGTGAGCAGGACGCACTGCACTAAATGTAAATAGCAGGAACAGATCTAGCTGAACACTGTGAGCAGGACGCACTGCACTAAATGTAAATAGCAGGAACGGATCTAGCTGAACACTGTGAGCAGGACGCACTGCACTAAATGTAAATAGCAGGAACGGATCTAGCTGAACACTGTGAGCAGGACGCACTGCACTAAATGTAAATAGCAGGAACGGATCTAGCTGAACACTGTGAGCAGGACGCACTGACTGCACTAAATGTAAATAGCAGGAACGGATCTAGCTGAACACTGTGAGCAGGACGCACTGCACTAAATGTAAATAGCAGGAACAGATCTAGCTGAACACTGTGAGCAGGACGCACTGCACTAAATGTAAATAGCAGGAACAGATCTAGCTGAACACTGTGAGCAGGATGCACTGACTGCACTAAATGTAAATAGCAGGAACGGATCTAGCTGAACACTGTGAGCAGGACGCACTGCACTAAATGTAAATAGCAGGAACAGATCTAGCTGAACACTGTGAGCAGGACGCACTGCACTAAATGTAAATAGCAGTAACAGATCTAGCTGAACACTGTGAGCAGGACGCACTGCACTAAATGTAAATAGCAGGAACGGATCTAGCTGAACACTGTGAGCAGGACGCACTGCACTAAATGTAAATAGCAGGAACAGATCTAGCTGAACACTGTGAGCAGGACGCACTGCACTAAATGTAAATAGCAGGAACGGATCTAGCTGAACACTGTGAGCAGGATGCACTGACTGCACTAAATGTAAATAGCAGGAACGGATCTAGCTGAACACTGTGAGCAGGACGCACTGCACTAAATGTAAATAGCAGGAACAGATCTAGCTGAACACTGTGAGCAGGACGCACTGCACTAAATGTAAATAGCAGGAACAGATCTAGCTGAACACTGTGAGCAGGACGCACTGCACTAAATGTAAATAGCAGGAACAGATCTAGCTGAACACTGTGAGCAGGACGCACTGCACTAAATGTAAATAGCAGGAACGGATCTAGCTGAACACTGTGAGCAGGACGCACTGCACTAAATGTAAATAGCAGGAACAGATCTAGCTGAACACTGTGAGCAGGACGCACTGCACTAAATGTAAATAGCAGGAACAGATCTAGCTGAACACTGTGAGCAGGACGCACTGCACTAAATGTAAATAGCAGGAACGGATCTAGCTGAACACTGTGAGCAGGACGCACTGACTGCACTAAATGTAAATAGCAGGAACGGATCTAGCTGAACACTGTGAGCAGGACGCACTGCACTAAATGTAAATAGCAGGAACAGATCTAGCTGAACACTGTGAGCAGGACGCACTGCACTAAATGTAAATAGCAGGAACAGATCTAGCTGAACACTGTGAGCAGGACGCACTGCACTAAATGTAAATAGCAGGAACGGATCTAGCTGAACACTGTGAGCAGGACGCACTGCACTAAATGTAAATAGCAGGAACAGATCTAGCTGAACACTGTGAGCAGGACGCACTGCACTAAATGTAAATAGCAGGAACGGATCTAGCTGAACACTGTGAGCAGGACGCACTGACTGCACTAAATGTAAATAGCAGGAACGGATCTAGCTGAACACTGTGAGCAGGACGCACTGCACTAAATGTAAATAGCAGGAACAGATCTAGCCTAATCTATTTAACTCAAATCAAATGACACTGTCTGTCTCTCTCTCTATCAGCACACCGGAACACACTACACAGGGCCGCCGTGCAGGCGGCCTTATATAGTGTGGGGCGTGTACTAAATCCCCTGAGCCATAATTGGCCAAAGCCACCCTGGCTTTGGCCAATTACAGCTCTCTCTACTGACGGCGCTGTGATTGGCCAAGCATGCGGGTCATAGTGCATGCTTGGCCAATCATCAGCCAGCAATGCACTGCGATGCCGCAGTGAATTATGGGCCGTGACGCGCCACACGAATTTGGCGCGAACGGCCCATAACGTTCGCAATTCGACGGACGGTCGAACAGCCGATGTTCGAGTCGAACATGGGTTCGACTCGAACACGAAGCTCATCCCTAATAGATAGATAGATAGATAGATAGATAGATAGATAGATAGATAGATAGATAGATAGATAGATAGATAGATAGATAGATAGATAGGTACATAGATAGATAGATAGATAGATAGATATCTATCTATATATATGTGGGGGTTCTAAGTAATTGTAGCATCCTGTGATGGGGTGACAACAATGCTGCACTGCTCTGGAATTTAGAGCAGAGTTGCCACTCTCATGCAGGATATGACTGCTGCACTCTAGTGGGCTGATCTTATTTAGGCGATTGCCTAAAGTAGATGAGCAATTGCTGAAGCATGAATCCTTTGGACCATTGTTGCTTAAAATATTTCCATTTCAATTGCACTTCTTCCTGCGAAAAGACTGGAAAAGGGGGTGCTGTACCAATTGCCAGGCTGGTATACCAGTATTTTTGGACTACTGTCATCCCCAGGCAGGAATTTGCTGTATCTTAGTGTAAATTTGACCAACAAATAGAGAAACTTGATAGAGAGAAAAATGTGAGGCACCGCGATGAGCCATCTTTCAAACAAGTGATATGTCTTGTCTCTGTCCCTTAAGTAACATTGGTATAATGTATTTGATCTTTTTTAAAGCACAGTGATCATTTTTTTATAGCCAGGTTTGGATCCTTATCAACAACCAGTCCAAGCCTTTGATTCAGGGCAGGTAAATTGAGCTCTATATCAGGGGTGTGGAAATACATTAATGATTTGTTTAATTGGCCTTTTGAGAACTTCTATCATCTTCTCTCCAGGAGGTCCTGCATGTGTTTTTCATTTCCACTTTTCCACCAATAATTGGACACATTTCCTCTAAATGAGTGTTGTCCCTTGTAAGGGAAAGATCTTAATTTCAAGAGATGGATTACCTTAGTTAAATTCAGTGTAAACACACCAATCTGAACTGGATATTGATGGAGGTCATAGCATGGCTGTAGAACAACCCATGGCTGTCCTCTAAAAGAGATCAAATACATTTAAAACTCCTTAAAATGATTCATACAAGTTTAAAAGAGATTTCCACTTTTATAAAGACCACTTGGTGATGTGCCTTGAAAAAGTATTCATACCTCTTGACATTTTTCACATTTTGTCCTGTTACAACCAAAAACCTAAATGTATTTTATTGGGATTTTTTTGTGGTAGACCAACACAAAGTGGCACATAATTGTGAAGTGGAAGAAAAATTTTAAATGGTTTTCAATATTTTTACAAATAAATATTTGAAAAGTGTGGCTGCGTTTGTATTCAGCCCCCTTTACTCTGATACCCCTAACTAAAATTTAGTGGAACCAATTGCCTTCAGAAGTCACCTAATTACTAAATAGAGTCCACCTGTGTGTAATTTAATATCAGTATAAATACAGCTGTTTTGTGAAGCCCTCAGAGGTTTGTTAGAGAACCTTAGTGAGCAAACAGCATCATGAAGGCCAAGGAACACACCAGACAAGTCAGGGATAAAGTTTTGGAGAAGTTTAAAGCAGGGTTATGTTATCAAAAACTATACCAAGCTTTGAACATCTCACAGAGCACTGTTCAATCCATCATCTAAAAATGGAAAGATTATGACACAACTGCAAACCTACCAAGACATGGCCATCCACCTAAACTGACAGGCCGGGCAAGGAGAGCATTCATCAGAGAAGCAGCCAAGAGGCCCATGGTAACTCTGGAGGAGCTGCAGAGATCCACAGCTCAGGTGGGAGAATCTGTCCACAGGACAACTATTAGCTGTGCACTCCACAAATCTGGCCTTTTTGGAAGAGTGACAAGAAGAAAGCCATTGTTGAAAGAAAACAATAATAAGTCACCTTTCCAGTTTGCGAGAAGCCATGTGGGGGACACAGCAAACATGTGGAAGAAGGTGCTCTGTTCAGATGAAACCAAACTTGAACTTTTTTGGCCTAAAAGCAAAACACTATGGTAGAAAACTAACACTGCACATCACCCTGAACACATGAAAAATGATGGTGGCAGCATCATGTTGTGGGGATGCTTTTCTTCAGCAGGGACAGGGAAGCTGGTCAGAGTTGATGGAAATACAGATGAAGCCAAATACAGGGCAATCTTAGAAGAAAACCTGTTATGGGGCGTACACACGGTCGGACTTTTCAGCTACAAAAGTCCGACAGCCTGTCCGACAGACTTTCGACGGACTTTTGGCGGACTTTCGACGGACTTGCGGCGGACTTTCTAATGAACAGACTTGCCTACACACGATCACACAAAAGTCCGTCGAATTCTTACGTGATGACGTACACCGGACTAAAATAAGGAAGTTCATAGCCAGTAGCCAATAGCTGCCCTAGCGTGGGTTTTTGTCCGTCGGACTAGCACACAGACGAGCGGATTTTTCGACCGGACTCGAGTCCGTCGGAAAGATTTGAAGCATGTTTCAAATCTAAAGTCCGTCGGATTTGAGGCTAAAAAAGTCAGTTGAAAGTCCGGAGAAGCCCACACACGATCGGATTACCAGCCAGCTTTAGTCCGTCAGCGTCCGTTGGACTTTTGTAGACGAAAAGTCCGACCGTGTGTACGCGGCATTAGAGTCTGCAAAAGACTTGACACTGGGGCAGAGGTTCACCTTCCAGCAGGACAACCACCCTAAACATACAGCCAGAGCAACAATGGAATGGTTTCGATCAAAGCATATTCATGTGTTAGAATGGCCCAGTCAAAGTCCAGACCTTAATCCAATTGAGAATCTGTGGCAAGACTGGAAAATTGCTGTTCACAGACGCTCTCCATCCTATCTGACAGAGCTTGAGCCATTTTGCAAGGAAGAATGGGCAAAAATGTCACTCTCTAGATGTGTAAAGCTGGTAGAGACATCCCCAAAAAGACTCGCAGCTGTAATTACAGTGAAAGGTGGTTCTACAAAGTATTGACTCAGGGGGGCTGAATACAAATGTACGCCACACTTTTCACATATTCATTTGTAAAAAATGTTGAAAACCATTTATCATTTTCCTTCCACTTCCAAATTATGCGCCACTTTGTGTTGGTCTATCACATAAAATCCCCCCAAAAAATACATTTATGTTTTTGGTTGTAACATGACAAAATGTGGAAAATTTCAAGGAGTATGAATACTTTTTCAAGGCACTGTATATCCTCTCAATACATCACCAAGTGGTCTTTATAAAAGTGAAAATCTCTTTTGAACTTGTATGAATAATTTTAAGGAGGTCCAAATGTATTCAATCTCTTTTAGAGGACAGCCATGGGTTGTTCTACAGCCATGCTATGACCTCCCTCAATGCCCAGTTCAGATTGGTGTGTTTACACTGAATTTAACTAAGGGAGTGGATATCTGGAGCACTGGTGGATCTCTCTAAATAAATATTATAGATTTCATGCTTATCCTAATTCAAAGTTTGTAGGAAAGGTTCCCTGTGACTACTTGACTTTTGGAGAGGTCCCCCAATATTTACCTGAGCCTGATCATTTTTATCAAGTAACTATAGATCTGTTAGTTTCACTTCTATAGTCGGGAAGATACTGGAGAGTTTAATAGAAGACCACATAGATGAGTTCTTGCCGGAAAAAAATATTTTAACCTCCTTGGCGGTATGATTCTTTCTGATTTTAGGTGCTGAAAGCGGTACAATTATTTTGCAATGAAATTTGGCGTTTTATATTGTAGGTATTTAATTATTAACAATAACACACTTAAATCTGTCCAAACAAGAGTCTAGTAGATATCCCGGGTATGATAAAGTTTGAAACACAAAAACATAAATTATAATATAATAAAAAAAATAATAATTATAAAAAATAAAAATAAATAGTAATAAAATAAATTTCCACACGATTCACTATCGCTCAATTCTGCAAGTGTTCTAATTTACTATCGCAGTTTTCTAGCTGGTCTAAAGCCATTTTTGACGTAAAGGGACACTTTTTGGTTGCTATGGACAATCTCCAGTTTCCAGGCAGAAAGAACAGTATATGCAATATAAAACTGCATGCAGGGCATGGGCCAGAGCACTGGGGACAAATGGGATGTGAAATGATTTCATACAGTACTGTAATCTGTAAGATTACAGTACTGTATGTGTTATGATTTTTACATTTTTTTGAATTTGCCGCCAGGCTCCGCCCCCGTGCGTCGCGACGCTCGCAGGGAACGGAGCCTGGCACGGAGAGGCTTCGGAGGAGGACGGAGCCCTCGGACAGTGCGGGGGACATCGCAGGATCCCGGGGACAAGGTAAGTAAGGAGGCACCAGGATCCTGCGATGTAATCCCGAGTGTGGCTTGGGGTTACCGCTAATGGTCCTGAAATGTAACCCCGAGCCACACTCGGGAAAACCGCCAGGGAGGTTAAGCAACAGACAGCATGAATTCACAAAAGACAAAAGTCAAACAACTCTGATTTCTTTTTATGAAGAGGTAAGTAAAACCTTGGACAGAGGGGTGGCTGTGGACGTGGTATACCTGGATTTTGCAAAAGCGTTTGATACAGTTCCCCACACACGTCCAATGTGTAAGGTAAAGTCTACAGGCTTGGAAATATCAGTTTGTAAATGGATAGAAAACTGTATAAAAGACAGAATTCAGAAAGTAGTCTTTAATGATTCTAATGCCCCGTACACACGGTCGGATTTTCCGACGGAAAATGTGTGATAGGACCTTGTTGTCGGAAATTCCGACCGTGTGTAGGCTCCATCACACATTTTCTATCGGATTTTCCGACACACAAAGTTGGAGAGCAGGATATAAAATTTTCCGACAACAAAATCCGTTGTCGGAAATTCCGATCGTGTGTACACAAATCCGACGGACAATGTGCCACGCATGCTCAGAATAAATAAAGAGATGAAAGCTATTGGCTACTGCCTCGTTTATAGTCCCGACGTACGTGTTTTACGTCACCGCGTTCAGAACGATCGGATTTTCCGACAACTTTGTGTGACCGTATGTATGCAAGACAAGTTTGAGCCAACATCCGTCGGAAAAAATCCTAGGATTTTGTTGTCGGAATGTCCGAACAAAGTCCGACCGTGTGTACGGGGCATTACTCTGAATGGTCTAAGGTTATCAGTGGTGTACCCCAAGGTTCAGTGTTGGGATCCTTACTCTTTAATATCTTTATAAATTATATTGGGTCTGGGAATAAAAGTACCATTTCAGTCTTTGCAGATGACACCAAACTATGCAGTGGAATAACGTCCTGGCAGGATGTCTCCAATTTACAAGCCGACCTCAATGCACCGTCAATGTCTTATTGGGCGACTATGTGGCAGATGAGGTTTAATGTTGATAAATGTAAAGATACGCACTTGGGGGCTAAGAATATGCATGTATCATACATACTAGGGGGAATCCATAGTGGAGAAGGATCTGGGGGTTTTGGTAGATCATAAGCTTAATAATAGCATGCAATGCCAAGCTGCATTTTCCAAAGCGAGCAAAGGCCTTTCTTGTATTAGGAGAGGTATGGACTCTAGAGCGAGAGATATCATTTTGCCCCTGTACAAATCATTAGTAAGACTGGAATATGCCGTTAAGTTTTGGGCACCAGTTCTCAAAAAGGATATCGGGGAACTGGAAAAAGTGCAGAGAAGGGCAACCAAACTGATAAGAGCCATGGAGGAGCTCAGCTATGAGGAAAGATTAGTGGAATTGAATTTATTATCTCTTGAGAAGAGGAGATTAAGGGGGGATATGATCAACATGTATAAATATATAAGGGGTCCAGATAGTGAGCTTGGCGTTGAGTCATTCACTTTACTGTCATCACAGAGGACAAGGGGGCACTCTTTACGTCTAGAGAAAAAAAGATTTAATCTCCAAATACGCAAAGGTTTCTTCACAGTAAGATGTGTGAAAATGTGGAATAGACTCCCTCAAGAGGTGGTTCTGGCCAGTTCAGTAGATTGCTTTTAGAAAGGCCTGGATTCTTTCCTAAATGCACGCAATATAACTGGATACTAACATTTATAGGTTAAGTTGATCCATGGAAAATCCGATTGCCTCTCGGGGGTCAGGAAGGAATTTTTTCCCCTGCTGTAGCAAATTGGATCATGCTTTGCTGGGGTTTTTCGCCTTCCTCTGGATCAACTGTGAGTATAGGATTGGTAATATGGGATTGGTTGATATTATTTTTTATTTATTTTTATGGTTGATAGACTTGGCAGTCTATGGTAGATGGACTTGTGTCTTTTTCAACCTGACTAACTATGTAACTATGTGATTAACTATGATCTCAATCCAGCGATGTGCATGGAATAAGAGCAGAGCCTCTCCCGGATCTCTCCCTCTTCATTGGCTCAGTGACAGCAGTGGGAGCCATTGGCTCCCACTGCTCTCAATCACAGCCAGTGAGGGGGGAGTGGGGCTGAGCCGTGCTCTGTGTGTCAATGGACACACTGAACGGGACTCGGGAGAAAGCTTGCACGAGTGACCCCATAGCAAGCAGCATGTTATGTGGGGAACTCAGCAGAGAGGAGTAGCCAGGATCGCTGTGGGGGACCCTAGAAAGGAAAGATCGGGGCTGCTCTGTGCAAAACCATTACACAGAACAGGTAAGTATAACATGTTTGTTATTAAAAAAAAAAAGGATACCTTTAAAGATTTCCATTTTTATAAAGACTTGGTAATGTATTGGGAGGATATGTGGGAGTGGATATGTGGAGCAATGCTGGATCTTTCTAGATAAATATTATAGATTTCATGCCTACCCCAATAAAGGTTTGTAGGAGAGGTTCCCTGTGACTACTTGACTTATGGAGAGCTTTTGGAGGGGTTGATCTCTCAATGCCTTTGCAAATGTGGTGATTAGTGAGGAGTACTGTGGAATAATTGCCTGAAACTTTCAGTTTTGAAGACATCATGGTTTTATTAGTAAAAGTGTCTGAATATACAGCTAATGCATTTCAGAATTTTCCGACTTCTCAGGGCTTTATTTGCTTTATCAGGTGTATGATTAAAGGGTCTGCCAAGAATTGGATGCCATTGGAGGTCTGTGCTGAAGGCAGCAGTGGTACTCTTGTTCTTGCGGCTGCATACCTTTTGGCTTTTTTGGACAGGGAAGAACCCTGAAATATGTTGGCTGTATAATCATACTCCTTTTTATACCAAAAAAATAATGATTACCTTCATATTTTAACGTGTTGTAACGTAAAGTTCTACAGGCTGAAGGTTTTTACTTTCATGCATCATAGGGATGAAGGTAAAAAAAACCTTTTGTGTGCAGCCCCCCCAGCCTCCCTATTACTTATCTAAACCCGATCTCAACCTAGCAATGTGCATGAGAACAGAGGCTCTCCTGGTTATCTCCCTCCTCATTGGCTAAGAGACAGCAGCGGGAGCCGATGGGAGCCAATCACAGCCAGTGAGGAGGGAGCTGGACTGGAGACACAGAACGGGACTCAGGAGCGAGAACACATGAATGCCTACCCCCATAGCAAGCAGCTTGCTTTAAGGGCACTCAGGAGAGGTGGAGCTAGGTGAGCCAGCAGGGGACCCTAGAAAAGGAGGATCAGGGCTGCTCTGTATAAAACCTTTGCACAGAGCAGGTAAGTATGACATTTGGTATTTTTAAAATTTATACCGTTAGTATCATAAATCCATATTTCATAAATGTATACCTCAAAGTAGCCATGCTCAACCAAGGTTCCATGGAACCCTAGGGTTCCTCCAGAGGTTGCTAGGATTTCCGTGAGCTGTGGCTGATTAACCTCTCATCTGATGGTAGCTGCATATTTCAAGGGTCAATGCTATTTGGCAAAAAAAGCAGCAGGGACCCAATTATCTTTTAGCTGACTGTAAGAGTGGCATTCTGACCATTACTTTCAGGGCTGCATTCTTGACCACCAATATAGGGGCCATTTTTTTCAATTGCCCCTGATGAACTGTGTTTAGAATAGGTTCGTCAAAACCTGAAAATAATTTTTGGGGTTCCTCTGGGTAAAAAAGTTTGAGAAAGGTTGACTTAAAGCTTTTGAACTACGGCCCACCAGCTGTTGCAGAACTACACATCCGATGAGGCATTGTAAAACTCTGACATTCACAGACATGACTGGGCATGATGGGAATTGTAGTTCCTGAACAACTGGAGGGCCATTATTTGAAGACCCCTGGCTTAAAGGATTTACTTTGCTGCATATAAATCACCACAGTTTCTGCAACATGTTAAGCCAGGGGTAGGAGAAATTTGATAAAGAGAGCTTGGACTTTTTAGGCACAACAACACAAAGGTTACAAAAATATAAATGTATTTAGAAAAAATGACAAAACATATATAAAATCCCACTGATAAAATGAACCAATGAGAAGAATATATAGCTAAATATAACCGACTTATCGCTACATGGAATCTGACAACAAATACATTTGCTGTATAGTAACGGTGAATCCAAGAGTACACGGTTATGTTGCAGTGAAGTAACATCTTGCTCTACATGTTACGCTCCTTGCGCTTCTTCAGGAGAATTTGAGTAACATGAACTATAAAACACAGGCTCACAGCTAAAAGCAATGCAGACAAATTACAGAGCGGCTGCTGAGGGGTCAGAAAATCCCATCAAAGAGTAGAGATCCATTGTAAACCCGACCAATGTTCACAAATGGCAGGAGGTATAGGGCTAAAGGTAGATGCAGTGAAGTGGCAGAGAAAGGTGAAGAAATGCGTGCTAGCACAATTCCCCCCTCATAGTAAACATTGCCACCAATTCACATTCAAGGTAATTGATTGCAGACTCCCCCCAAAAAGGTAACTGCTGCTGAGTATAATGCCGGATAGTCTTTCCCAGGGAGATCCCTCAAAAACGTGCAGCCGCCTGTGTACTAACACACCAAGAGTGTGTGATTCGATACAATAACCTTTTCAAAACTGCTTGCCGACCAGCGCACAACGATGTATGTCGGCACAGTGGCACGGCTGTGCAAATGGACGTACCTGTATGTCTCCTTTAAATCGCGGGCTAGTGGGTGCGCGCGCCGGTCCTGCGGACTCGATGTCCGCCGGTGGCCCGCGATCGTGACATGGGGAGGCAGAACGGGGAGATGTAAACAAGGCATTTCCCTGTTCTTCCTAGCAACATGACAGAGATCTACTGCTCCCAGTGATCAGGAGCAGTGATCTCTGTCATGTTCTAATGAGCCCATCCCCCCTACAGTGAGGGAACACAGTTAACCCCTTTGCCCCCTAGTGTTTAACCCCTTACCTGCCAGTGTAATTTATACAGTAATCAGTGCATTTTTATAGCACTGATCGCTGTATAAATACCAATAGTCCCAAAATAGTGTCAAAAGTGTCTGATGTGTCCGCCGCAATGTCGCAGTCACGATAAATATCGCAGATCACTGCCATTACGCATAAAAAAAAAAATAATAAAAATGCCATAAATCTATCCCCTATTTTGTAGACGCTATAACTTTTGCGCAAACCAATCAATATACGCTTATTGCGATTTTTTATTAGCAGAGTCAGACAAGCCGGGTCATACACAAAACGATCAGATCAAGTACAGATGCAGAGGCAGGAGAATGGTCAAAGAACAAGCCGGGGTTGATGCAGGTGGAAAACATGAATAGTCAGGAACAAGCTGGGTCAATACTTCAAGAGCAGATGCAGGTAACAGGCAACAGATACACATAGAACGCTGTAGACTGTACACACTGATCCTGTGTGCTGATCCAGCTTAAATAGCCCATTTGCCACCCTATATGCGTTCACAAGTTCGCATTTCCGCGCATGCACATATGCGTTTGCACGTTAGCACATGCTAACGCTCCTCTTCTTCCAGGCATTCGGGGAACAGGGATTCTTCTGCGGCTAATATTCTGTCCTCTGACAGATCCTTCCCTCCCAAAGGGCAGCCTCTGGATGCCCAACTGGGCCATCTTCTCTGGATGGGCTTGGTTGAACGCTTGGATAATTCTTCTGGAGTGGATGTTGTTATAAGGTTACCAAGAATTTTCTTCAGGACCGTACCCTTTCCACTTGATTAGGTACTGGGTCTGATTTCTCCTTTTACTGCAATCCAGAATCGTCTCAACCTCATACTCCTCTTCCCCGTTCACCAACATTGGCTCAGGTGGGCCTGTATGCCGCTCGGGAAAAGGATCAGGAATTGCAGGTTTTAGAAGGGTCACATGAAAAACCGGGTGGATTTTAAAGAAGGCTGGTATTTCCAATTCATCATTGATCCTTCTTTTGAGCGGGAATGGCCCCACAAACTTCGGCCCCAGTTTCCTTTTGCTGTCCTCAAGTATTCAAGGTTCTTATGGTCAGTGAAAATGAGTATTTGGTGAGCTGCCCCTTCCAGGAGATATCTCCACTCTTCTAGTGCAGCCTTTATTGCAAGAAGTTCACAATCTCACACGTCGTAATTCCTCTCTGCTGGTGAAAGTTTTCGAGAGAAGAACTGGGTGTAGAAGGGCCTTGGCCCCCTGTTGTTGCAAGAGCACTGCCCCTACTGCTGATTCTGATGCGTCAACCTCCAACACGTATGGTAGAGCTGGGTCAGGGTGCCTAAGAATATATGCAGAAGTGAACTCCTTTTAAGTTTTCAAAAGCAGACTGGGCTTCGGGAGTCCAGGAAAACCGGTTGCTGTGCTTGGTCAGTTGAGTGATGGGAGAAATGATGGCTGAGAATCCCTTGATGCACTTCCGATAGAAGTTTGCGAATCCTACGAAACGCTGTATTCCTTTTTTATCTGTGAGAGCTGGCTAATCTAAAATGGCAGTGAATTTTTGGGGATCCATCTTTATGTCCTCTGTAGAGATTATTAATCCCAGGAACTGGATGCTCTGACACTCAAACTCGCATTTTTCCGGTTTGGCATATAAGCCATGCTGTCTAAGTCGGGTCAGCACCTTTTTCACATGTCCATGATGAATCTGTAGTGAAGGGGAAAAAATAAGAATATCGTCCAAGTAGACGATAACAAAAAGGTCCAAAAAACCTCGGAAAATGTCATTGACAAAATGCTGGAATGTAGCAGGGGTGTTGCACAGGCCAAAGGGCATCACTAGGTATTCGAAATGCCCAAATCTAGTATGGAATGCTGTCTTCCATACATCCCTGGCCCGTATGCAGACCAGATTGTATGCCTCTCGGAGATTTAGCTTTGTGAAGACTAAAGAACAAGATTCCTCAGAAAATGGGACTTCAAATGGACGTAAGGCAGTGATGGTAAAAAATTACAAAATGTATTGTGCAATTGATAAATTACAACATGAAAAACATATAGCTGATGATAAAAACATGTATAAGGGGAAAAAAAACAGCCGGAGAAAGGGAGGGGGCTCACAAATGAATGTCCTGGACATTCATTCATTGGACATTCATTTGCGAGCCCCCTCCCTTTCTCCAGCTGTTTTTTTTTCCCTTATACATGTTTTTATCATCAGCTATATGTGTTTCATGTTGTAATTTATCGATTGCATAGGCAGTCCAGTCAGTTAAATGTGGCAAACACTTACTATTATATAGCTTTGTGAAGACCGTTGCTGACCTAAGCCTTTGGAACAGTTCAGGTACCAGAGGTATAGGGTACTGGTTCTTGACTGTGACCTTATTGAGCTCACGGTAATCGACACAGGGTCAAAGAGAATGGTCCTTTTTCTCCACAAAGAAAATGCCTGCTCCAGCTGGAGAGGTAGATGGACGAATGAACCCCTTCTTCAAACTCTCATCAATGTAGTCTTTCAGAACTGTAAGTTCTAGTTCAGATATGAGAAAGATTCTTCCAAAAGGCACCTCGGCCCCCCCGGGAGTAACTCAATTGGGCAATCGTAAGATCTATGAGGAGGAAGAGTCTCTGCCCCTTTTTTATTAAAAAACTTTCAGAAAATCCCGATATGTAGCGGGAACAGATGTGCCTGCTTCAGGGTCAGAGTCCATACATAGCAAGGATGGTGTGGAACATGGTGATTACGGTAGGCAATGTTGATGGCAGTAGGGTGGATGAAACTGGATCTCCTGTGTTACCCAATTGATGTGCGGGTGGTGTGCCTGCAGCCAAGGCATGCCTAGTATAATGGGGAACAAGGGTGAGGCAATGGCATCTAGGCGTAATAGTTCTTGGTGACCGGTAGCAATGGTGGCAGGTAATGGGGTGGTCTCCTGATAGACTAATCCAGACTTGATGGTGGACCCATCTGCAAGATGAACAGAGAGTCTCTGGGCCTTGGGTTGCAGAGGTATTTGGTGTTCAGCGGCAAAGGATAGATCAATGAAGCAACTGCAGGCCCCAGAATTAAATATAGCTGGTGCCTGAATAGTTCTTCCTGGAAGCTGTAACAGAATAGAGATAGCCAGGTGAGAAGCGTTGGTTGGAAAAGCTGGAAACTTGGAAGAAGAAATAGACAGGCACTTACTGAGTTTGGCTGGGCAGGTTCTCACATAGTGGCCTGATTCTCCGCAGTACAAGCACAGATTATTCTGGCGAAGGTGTTGACGTTCCTCGTTGGTAAGTGAAGGGCGAAGTATAGGCCAAGCTGCATGGGTTCAGAAGTGTCAGGAGCAGATGCTGAGCGTTCAAAAGGAACTGGGCCTGGTGAACTGGCCACCCGTGGTAACATCCATACAGGGCAAAAAGGTCCGGCGGATCGTTCAGACCTGCGCTCTCTCAATCTCTGGTCAATCTGGATGGATAGTTTTATGAGATCGTCCAGAGAATGTGGGATCCCAACTCGGGCTAGCTCATCCTTCAAGGCTTCTAAAAGACCCATGCGGAACTGGTAACGGAGAGCTGCATCATTCAATTGGTCAATTGTCCAGTCCTGTACATCACCCTTATCATTCCTCATCACCGACCTATCTCTGGTCACCCCATCCTCACGGTCACTCCTATTTTTCCCCCCCACCCCCCTGCCTTCACTTCCCTCACGTTTTCTTTCCTTTTCCCTATTCTCATCTATTCACCTTGGTTCACCTGCCACCTTTTTCCCTAGGGCGCCTTGTGGTCTTGTGTCTCCTCGGGGGGTGCCTGTGTTGGTCGACGCGGTGGGGGTTGCCCGCCTCAGCTCCCGGTTGCAGTGTCTTCGGACGGCTTGCCAGTTCCGGCCTTCCACTATTTACCTATGCCTTTAGTGAGTACAGTTTATTTTCATGGGGATTATCCGCTCCTCTATACCCATTCTAACTGTCCACCTATCCTTATATTTTTAAATTTCTGCAACATGACGTGTCCGCTCCTGATGAGTGGTCGTGAACCACGAAACACGTCGAGCTACCAGTCCCTTCTATCCATTTTTTAAAGTATATACACGTCATTGTTTTTAACAGGATTTTGAGGCCAGAAATCAGGCAGATTTTACCTATTACTAATTTGGTTACCCACCCCGACACTGGTGGTCCTTTGTTTTTACTCAGCAATGTTGTCTGTACCATTGTTATTATCTACTTTATCTGATGTAATTATTTATGTTGGTAACTACTATGCTGGTTTTCGGTATCAGTGTTATTATGCATCTCACAATATTCTACCCAGTGTTAACTATACATTGTTGGATACCCATGTTTGTATTTTACTTTCAATAAAGTGTATTGACCCACCGCTCATGTGTCAGTTTGCAAACCATTGGCTTCATTTAAAGTCCCAATCTCTTTTTTTCCTTCACTCACTCGCTCCATACCGGTGTTTTTTTTTTAGCTTATCATTCAATTGGTGTCGGCGTTCCATCGCCTGAAATTGGAAACGTAATCCTCGGCCGCTCTGCAGCCCTGCTAAAGTGTGTGGAGTACTGCTTCTGCAATGGCGGTTCGCTGAGGGTCATCATAAATCTGAGCCATGTCATTGAAGAAGGTGGTCAGGGTATCTAGGGAAGTGACCTTCTGTTCCAATAGGCGGTGAGCCCATGACTGTGGCTCACCCTGTAGCAAAGAGATGACGAATCCAACCTTGGTGGTTTCCAGGGAGAAGATGCGGGGCTGTAGGGCAAAGTATAGTTCACAGGCTGCGCAGAAAGCTCTGAATTTGCTGCGGTCACCGGAGAACCTATCAGGAGTAGGCACTCTGGGCTCTGGTGGTAACATCACCACTGTAGGTGTAGCAGAGCTTCCAGCGGATGAAGAGGAAGCAGCACCGGGAGTAGCAGAGGGTGCTGATAAAGTCTGTACATGTTCCCCGAGCTGGACATAACCTTCCTGCAGGTTTTTGACGGCTTGTGTGAGGCCGGCTAGATGTTGACACAGTTCATCCATGGGAGAGGTTCCTCGCTCAGGCTCAGACATGGCTGTCTCGTACTATCATGTACCTAGTGGGTAGTAGGGTTGCCACATCATCCCTTTAATCCAGGACACACATTAATTACACAGGTTCTGTGGCTGATTAAGGTGGTAATTAAACTCACTTGGTGCCTTATCTGCATTAAATCAGCCTGAGAACCTGTGTAATTAATATGTGTCCTGGATTAAAGGGATGATGTGGCAACCCTAGTGGGTAGAGCTTGGTTTATGCAGAGGAAGGCCTCTCTTGCACCTCTGACTTGGAGCCCCTGGTAGACTATACAGGTAGCGCAGGAGTGCAGAGTCACACGAATGCCGGTAAACATGCTTGCTGTTGGGCTGCTGATCCAGTAGTCCACCAAATGGCAGTGGGTCTCCATGGGAAGGAATAGGCTGGTACTTAGCAAAAGAGCAGATCCCAAAGGTAGCTGGACAGGTGCTAGCAACTTGGTAGCTCTGGTGGGGCTGGAACGTAAGCAGAGTCAGACAAGCCAGGTCATACACAAAACCATCAGATCAAGTACAGATGCGGAAGCAGGAGAATGGTCAAAGAACAAGCCGGGGTGGATGCAGGTAGAAAACAGGAATAGTCAGGAACAAGTCGGGTCAATACTTCAAGAGCAGATGCAGGTAACAGGAAACAGGTACTCACAGAATGCTGTAGATGCGACAGCACTGATCCTGTGTGCTGATCCAGCTTAAATAGCTCATTTGCCACCCTTGTCTGTCACGGAATGCGCAGTGCACATTCGCACATGTGCAAATGTGTGTGCATGGTCGCACCTCCGCGCATGCACATAAGTGTTTGCACATTAGCACGCACTAACGCTCCTCTTCTTCCAGGCATTTGGGGAACAGAGATTCTTTTGCGGCTAACTTTCTGTCCTCTGACAGAGTCTTCCTGACACAAATGCGCTTCTGGAAGAATGGTCAAACATTCCCATAGACACACTCCTAAACCTTGTGGACAGAATTCCTAGAAGAGTTGAAGCTGTTATAGCTGCAAAGGGTGGGCCAACTCAATATTGAAGCCTATAGACTAATGCCCCGTACACACGGTCGGATTTTCCGATGGAAAATGTCCGATCGGAGCGTGTTGTCAGAAATTCCGACCGTGTGTGGGCTTCATCGGACATTTTCCATCGGATTTTCCGACACACAAAGTTGGAGAGCAGGAGACAAAATCCGTTGTCGGAAATTCCGATCGTGTGTACACAAATCCGACGGACAAAGTGCCACGCATGCTCAGAATAAATAAAGAGATGAAAGCTATTGGCCACTGCCCCATTTATAGTCCCGACGTACGTGTTTTACGTCACCGCGTTTAGAACGATCGGATTTTCCGACAACTTTGTGTGACCGTGTGTATGCAAGACAAGTTTGAGCCAACATCCGTCGGAAAAAATCCTAGGATTTTGTTGTCGGAATGTCCGAACAAAGTCCGACCGTGTGTACGCCCCATAAGACTGGGATGCTTGCGTGTAAAGGCAGGTGTCCCAATACTTTTGGTAATATAGCGTATATTTGAATTATTCATTCACTTATATGAATTATATGTATGTACTTACAGTTATTTGAACTGTAAGTACATATTTGGAACCCCCCCCCCCCCCTTTTCTTTTTCTCTTCATTTCTAATGACCTGGTTTCTCCTTGCAGAGATACTAATTCTTTTGAGGAAGCAAGTGTTGTCTTGTGAACTGCGTCAAGAGATTATGTACAAGAATTCTATCCCTATGGATTATTTGTTATGGTGTAATTAATGTGTAGCAGGGCCCCCGACCCCTAGAGGCCTAATGGTGACCTCCAGAGTCAGGGAGAGCTGACATCCTTCCTTGTAGAGTGGGTTTCCAGGCATGGTGGGTGTGATGCAAGAAGAAATGATGGGCACCAGTCACTTTTGGATGCGATCGACAGATATATTGTCTCTTAACAGAACTGGGGGAGAGAGGGTTAGGGCCAGGAGGACACCCTTGAGTAGATGCAATGGTAACTGGCAGACTCAGAGACTTCTATAGGTAGACAGCTATACAGTGGAAGGCCTCCAGCCGGATGACACTTCTGTAGTAGGTAGGACCTCTGTCTCCTATGGCGACTAATCTTGTAACAGTCACTAACAGTAGTTTTACATAACTCTTGGTAACACCGAACAGTCCTTTACTTATCTCATAGTATCCCACTCACTCACTGAGCTCCCAGTCTCTCAATAGACTTCCAGATCCCAGTCATCACTGGACCCCCTGAGCTCTTCCACAGCTATCCCGCTGTACAATCCTCAAGCGTCACCCCGCTATCATGGGTCCCTGGCTAGGCACTGGTTGATGCTTTCCCACTTCTTCACCATCCCCGGCCGTTGAGAAGATTACTCAAGTACTTGCTTCAGCTTACTCACAGTAGTCTCCGGTAAAAAGGTGGATGGTCCCTTAGTGGCGACAGCTTCCCCTCCACCCCCAAACACAACTGGTTCTCCCTGTCCGCGGAACCTTCACAACTCGGTTGGACTCCAATCCTGCAATCCCAACCCTACGCTGCTTCTCCAGCTCCTGGATAGGCCTCAGGCAGCCTAGCAGCCAGGTGTCCCTGGGATAGACCTCAGGCTTATGGCCTAGCAGCCCGAGGCGACATAACACATGTCCACCCAGACAGCTGTCTAGGTGGCACAGAACCCCGATCAACTGACTCCACCCAAATAAATAGGCTATAGCAGCAGGCCAAGGGACTTAAAGAAACCCTTGCCTATTGGCTGAGACACCCCTACCATTCATGATCTGTCCTTGCTATGCCCTTGTCTTGTCTAATGTCACCAGCTACAATGCCACCTAGTGACAGAAGAAAGAAGGGCAGCAATTCCAGAATTAGGGGGAAATCAGTGGATCTCTTATCAATTAGCCAGGACAATTACTACCTGGCAAACTAAATTGGTTAGCAACCCTGCCTAAACACCAGGGTGCTACAAATGTAACTATCTTTATTGCTCATGTGCATCCTTTCTGAGATGCTCAACATTTTAGATTTGTAATCTTTTAGGATATGTATTTGGAATGAACTGTAATTTTTTTTATCTATTTCTATGTGTCTGCTAAAGTCCCTTAGGCATTGTTGTTTTGTATAGGAGGTTGCACAAAAGACTGCAATCTCAGCTCTAATGAAGCCTGCTGGCATATCTGCCTACAGTACATGGAGGTTTCATAAAATTTAGATTGAGGTAAAACAAGTGGACTTCCTTCGCTGCAATGGTTTCTCAATGGTATTTGTAATTTATTGATGTATTTTATGTGCAGAGATTTAATTTAAGCAGATGAGAAGCAACAAGAACCTAATGTTATCCCAGTATCTGACACTTCCGACCACATTGATCTCATCACTATTTATAAAAATGTGACTCATGTTATAGATCACTGCAATGCTTTGTAAAGATGCAAAAGACATCCCAAACACAAAATAATTTCCTGTGAAATTAGAAGGTTCCTTCATTAGTTTGTGTTTCCTGTATGGGGTCATGTGCCCAAGCGACATCCACTTCCTCCTGCCTAGAGGATATTTGCCATGCGATTTGTCATGACCCTCCATGCGCTGTGCTGTTCACACACAGGCAATTAAAACAGTTTAAAAATATGACTTGGAACTAAAATAAATAAGACGGGTCGTTGTTTGCTGGAGAAGTATGAAGTCATCTGACACAGATCCCGTTCTCAAAAGGAATTCTCTTTGAAACAGCAAAGTATTTGGTAACATATGTTTGCCATCAGAATTGGAAGGGAAATGTAGACTTCAACTGAGTTAAAGATGAGCGAGAGAAGTTTAAAGTCGAACTCCAAGTGGATTCAAAAGACACAAATGAATGCAGCTCTGTATTCATTAATAAATCATTAAAGGAGATGTATGGGGTTAATAAGAAAAAAAAAAAATTAAACACACATATTCACCTCCATGCTGCAGCATTGGTGTCCTGCTAAGCTCAAGAACTGAGTGATCACCGATGATCACTCAGTTCTTGGTCTTCTCGGTTCAGAGAGCGGTGACTGTTAGTCACCGCTCTCTACTCTGCCCTTTCACCATTCACTGGGGCGCTGGGCTGGAGAGGGGGCAGCTGCAGATGGCTTCAGCTATCAGCTGTGTGCTGAGAGCCAGAGCCAGCTGTCAATCAGGTAGCTGGGTGGATCCTGACAAGACGGTTGGGATTCTTCCAGAGCCTGGAGCTGCTCCTTGATACCAGCTGACAGCGGGCCTTAGCTCAGAAGAGCAAAAGTGCACTTCTATGACCCTCAAAGGATGTATAGTCAAAAAAGCTTTGGCCAGACTTCTCTTTTAAGGTAGAACTATGGGAAAAATAAAAAACGATATACTGTAGATGATGCAGTAACATAGTTTAAGCACCTGTTGATCCTGCCAGTTATTTTTCCACTTCCTATAATAGAGTGACAACACTCTTCATTCTGCAGTAAAATCTGGACAGCAGAATTTCCGCCCTGTAGTCAGGGTAGTCTTAGATCAGTGTTTCCCTGGGGTGACGCCAGGGTTGCCCCGGGGTGCTGAGAGAATGGGACCCAATTTGTGAATATGCTATGGGGAGCTCTGATATGAACGAGGGACTCTGATGTGATACTTCCAGGCTGGTCATGTGATCAGATCCCAGGCTTCAGGAAAGAGGAGGGACAGTGGACATTAGATGCCCAGTAGTAAGTCTATGGGTGATGTCACCACCCAGGCTCTACAGCTATTGTCACCACTCTCTCCTCTCCCCTGAGGAGATCACATGACCAGGCCAGAGCTCCCTTAGATTAGGCAGGTATACACATTTTTTTTATAGGGTAGTTAGTATAGGCACTAAAATGGTGTTGGGAGCCAGTGTAAGCTTAGACAGGTTTAGATTGGACTTTTACTTTAATATTAAAGGAATTATAAACCTTCCTACCTGCACCTTGTGTTTTTCACCTGCATAAGATGTCCATTGATCATGTAGTCTCATCATGTCATTTGTTTCCCACTATGCACAGCTTATAGTAGAGATAAATCTTCTAGAAAAAAATGCACTGTCTGTCACTTGACTGTTGTATAACAGATGTGATTCTCATTACCTAAACACCCCAACCTCTTAACCTTATTCTAAACAATCAAGACCAGACCAGAGGGTTGGAGTTATAAAAGGCCGTAGCAGCCTACTTTATTAAACAATCAATACCATAACAAAAACACATCTGTTATTCAAAGATTCCTCATCTATCTAGCGTTGGTCTTTGCAGGAGATTCGTAAAACATCAGTAACATAACCATATTGCACTGCGGCCCTTCTCTTAATGAAATAATAGGCCTCAAGCCGACAAGCTGGCTCAGAGACAACCAATGACCGCAGTGCCCCCATTAACACTTTCCGTCTAACCTCCGTTATCCGGAAACCACCATCAGTACCATCAGGACCATAGCAACGCTAGTTCCCGAAATTCACATTGTGCCATATCTTCTTTTCCTTGCAAAGACCAAAACGCCCGCCACAGCACCCAAAGGTAACAACCTTACCTTTTGGTGCACCTCCACACCCGAATAGCTCTCTGGATACCGTCCTGCAGTCCCAATACCCACAGATCAATACCCACATCATTTTAAATGAACGCCATCTCTCCTCAAGTACCTCCTAGTTTCGAACTCTAATTCCAAATGCCTAATAGCCAATCCCCCATTCTTCACTATGAACTTACTCACCTCCCGGTTAATCCTCCTCCGTGCCCTATTAACACCCTCAACCGACCTGGCAATCCTCCATGTTGTCCGAGCCACCATGTCCGACCAAACTATAACCATCTTTGGAAACTCCTGCATCCAACGCCAGACATCAAATTTGATGTCCCGCGATATATCCACCATAGATCTCACCCCCAAATCATTGCCCCCTAAATGCAAAACTAAAACATCTGGTGCCCTGTCCCCAAGCGCATAACGCTGCACCTCAGAAATCAATCTTCCCCACAACATACCCGGGAATCAAAAACCACTTAATGCAGGCTTCCTGTCTATGAAAACCCATCTGTCTACCTTCACATCTCACATCTCCCCTCCTGGCCCCGCAGCTCACAAAGGAATGGCCCAATATCCAAACCAGGCCTGCCGCTGAACCTGTAAAGAAAATAACACAAAAACAATACCCATGATCACCAGTATTCTGCAAACCTAACCCCCAATATGAACAGGATTCTTCCCAATTAACATTTTACAGCCCCACCACCAGATAAGGCCTAACATGTATCTGGAACCTCCGCGATTCCCACCGCCCTATGCGTTTTACAGCCTCTGCATCCATCCCCTTTCTAGCCGCCTCTGTCGCAGCCCCAATCCGAAAGGAATGAGACGAAAATTCCTTCTCATTCAAACCCAAAGCCCTCAAACATTTCCTAAATACGGCCACAAATTGATAACGTGATAACGGAACCCCATCGAAATGCACCAACAAGGGACCCCCCCCTTGGGCGGATACCCATAAATCCCTTAACCGCTTCCACTGGGCACAATGCCGAACCCGGCACTGGGAAACCTGCACCAACCTCCCTTTACCCATTTGATCCGTCTTTGACCTACGAAAATATAACCACAAAACATCCTCTTCGCATGTCACCTCCTGTATCCCAATTCCCCCTTGTACCTTCTTTGACGGACTAACCAATTCCCCAATACGAAATGCCCCGAAGAAAGCCAGCAAAAATACCGCCGTAAACATGGTGCACTCGTAGGCAGAGGAACAAACCCTCACCAACTGTGCTACCATACCTGTTAAAATCTGAAAGGTTATCGGTCTCCCGGAGTCCGTACGAACCACCGATCGCCAATAGCCTTTCATCGCCTGCCTCACCCAGAAATCCTTTGTAAAGTCAGGCTGGCCTTGTAATTTGAACAAAAACGCTAAACCCGCTAACTGCTTATGCAGTGCCGATGCAGGCACTCCCTCCTCCATCATTCTCGCAACGTAATACAACACAAGGAGCCCCACTGCACCATCCACCGACTCATCACCCACCTCTTGCACGAAACGCCTGCCCCTCATGCCATACTTTCGAGTATGCTGACCAGGTCACCTCACTCACCGACTTCCTGATCCATCCGGCGACGAAGCCAATGCTATCCCCCACAACCATTCGGGACAAGGCACCCCGTGCCGCTCCGCCTCCGCCGCGGAACCTGTCCCACTGGAAGCGAGACAGCGCATCAGCGATAACATTCTCCACACCCGGGAGGTGTACTGCATGAATGAAAGCATTCAACTGCAAACATCTAAAACCAAGTGTTGTAACAACCTAATCACTGGCGGGGATGATGCAGTAATCCTGTTAATCACTTGCACCACACCTAAATTGTCCCCATGAAACCGCACTTTTCGATCCTTAAAGGCCCCACCCCACAATACAACTGCTAACACCACCGAAAACAGTTCCAGCAGCACTAGGTTTTTTGTACAACCCGCTTCAATCCATTCCCGCGGCCATGGACCCTCACTCCACTGCCCGTGCAAGAACGCCCCATAACCTGTGGAACCGGCCGCATCCGTGAAACAGTTCGAGGTCAAAGTTGCTGACTGGCTCCGACCTCCATAGCGCCCGTCCATTAAAGGATTCCAAAAGGTATGCCATACCCTCAAGTCCTCCCTGTGTTCTTTTCTCAATCTCACATAGTGCCTTGGGGACTGAATACCAGCTGTGCTAGCCACTAGCCTGCGGCAAAAAACCCTCCCCATTGGCAAAATGCAGCACGCAAAATTAAGCTTACCTAATAGCGATTGCAAATCTCGAAGCTGAACTTTGCGCAACCCAATCATACCTGCGATTTCCCTTTTTAGGTCGCCAACTTATCTTCTGGTAACCTACATTCCATTGCCACCGAGTCCAGGACAATGCCCAGAAAACTGATGACCGTACTAGGTCCTTCCGTCTTCTCGGGTGCCAATGGAATGCCAAACCTATCCGCTATGTGCTCCAGCGATGCCAGGAGCACCGCGCAGATTCTGGAAGCAGCTGGTCCTATGCAAAAGAAATCGTCCACATAGTGGATAACCAAATTCATGCCTGACACATCCCGTACTACCCATTCTACAAAAGAACCGAACTGTTCAAATAATGCGCACGACACAGAGCAACCCATCGGCAAGCATTGGTCCACATAAAATTGGTTATTCCAATGGCATCCCAGCAACCGGAAACTATCCGGGTGAACCGGAAGAAGCCGAAAGGCTGACTCCACATCTGCCTTAGCCATTAACGCTCCCTTGCCGTAACGCCGTACCCACCCCACCGCAGCATCAAATGATGTATAAGACACTGAACAATCTGCCTTATCAATTGCATCATTCACCGATCCCCCTTTCAGTAAGGAAAGGTGATGAATGAGCCTAAACTTATTCCGTTCTTTCTTTGGCACCACCCCCAACGGGGATACTACCAAATCGGCAAAAGGCGGTAATGGGAAAGGACCCCCCATTCTCCCCAAAGCAACCTCCTTATTTAGTTTCACCGAAACCACGTCCGGATGTCGCATTGCTGACCTCAAATTGTGCGGAACGGGGGGAACAACCTCTAAATTACACGGAATCCTAAAACCTACTGTAAAACCTGACTCAACAACCTCGCCGCCTCCCTGTCCGGACACCTACTTAGGAACGGCCGCATTCTGCCCACCTTCACCGGAGTCCTCCCTCTAGTTTCCAGCCTCTCCAGCGCGGCCTTTTCCCTGTTTAAAGCATCTGTACACCGGATGAGTTCCTCCGCACCCAGAACATTCATGCTTGTACTAACATGCACCTCCAAACTTACAGGTCCCTGAATTATATTGCCAACATACCCCTTTTTTGTTTTCGGCCGATTGTCCATGGGCCGAAGGTCCACCGGCCCCTCCTGGAAAAAACTGGCTGGGAGCCCTCGGTGACGTCATCAGGCGCATCCACAAGCTGATGTCCTTGTGATCCCATCTCAATTCTGGCCTTACCGCTCTGCGTTGACGAAATCATACCGCAGCCATCCTGTACCGCCATAAACCCTGTAGGCCTCCCCTATAGCATCCTGGTAGCAGAAGATCCCCGAACAATGTTCGGGATTCTTCTCCCCTATGACACTTGCCATTATCGCGAACGCATGTAACCAGTTCCTCGTCCTCCTTCTTGGATCATCCGGTTTTACCCTGTCCAGGTTACATTTTTCTAAAGGCAGCAGGGAAAATATCTCAACGTACTCACCTTTCCACAGTTTTTCCCGCACCTCCTGTTTCAGATGAGCTCCCAGTGGTCCCTCAAAGCAGACATATACTTCACATTTTGCTGCATCTCCCAAACTGGCGATGTCCTGCCTCCCCTCTGCCTTTGACGTCCCCTGCGGGGAACTACCCACCGTTGACACCACAGCAGGAGCAGGGATTTCAGGCGCAACAACTGGCACCACCGAGCTCCCTCCAGCCGCACCGGCATCCCCGGCACTCCCAACTTGCGAGACCCATGCCGATGCTGGCCCAGCTGCGACTCTTTCCGCACTCTCAACTTTCTGTACCAGTTCCTTTCTTCCGGCCAAAAAAACCCCAATAACCCCAGCAGCCCCCCCGGACGGTCCCGAAACCCCCGCACCCGGAGCGGACCCAGCTAAGCCACTACTAACCCCAACAGTATCAGACATTCCCACAACATGCATAGAAGAAGGTAACTTACCTGGCTGCACAGGCGTGGACCCATCAGCCGATCGTCCGTGTTCCTCCGACCGCACGCTCCCGGTTAATGGCCCCGCCTCCTCATCAGCTCCAGACTGTTTTCTTAGGGACCTCAGCTCCAATCCTTCTTCCTCCTCAGATGATGGCCCACCAGGCGATGCAGCCCTGGTTGCCGCTAGAACTGCTGACCTCCGACCCTGCCTCCGCTCAGCATAGCCCTCTGATAATTTTGGACAGCCTTGCCAGGACCAGTGCATTGAACCTCAGTCCTGCCAGCCTCCGCTCTCCCATGCACCATCCTGATCTCCTCCCACGATCGTTCTCTGTTCGGTCCCCTGCTGCAGTGTTAGAAAGCCCAGGGACTGCCACCATAGCCCTCTGCTCCATGTGTCCTGTCCCCTGTGATGCCATCCTCCTCTGCCAGCGTGTCTGGCCTCCTGATGGTGGGGGAGGGGCCCGCACTCGCACTGTCCCTGCGCCTTGTAGGCCGCATGTTCCCCCCAGGGGCCTGCAGTGAGCTGCTCGATCCCCCCTGCTGTCCTAGAACACTAACCGGGCTCCCCCTGTCCACTAACGCTGCCCGCTTCGCCGCCGGACCCGACAGGGTCCCAACAGAATCACCACCCCCCACCCTCCGCTGCGGTCCCGCATTGCGGTCCGGGGAGAACCGCTCCGGCGGTCTGGACCTCCGTCCCCTCGTACCTGGCAAAGGCTCAGAGCCATGTCCCCAGAGTGTCCTGTAGCCATGAAGCCCCCTGCACAGCTGCCTCCTCCCTAAGCTGGAACAAGATCTTCTCCACATCAGCCATGCTGTCTGCTTCCTGGAACTTTCCCCCACGCTTGTGACTTTCCCCCACGCTTGTGATGACTCATCAGGGCGGGGACAGAATTTAACACCTTCCCTGGGCCCCTCCCCCTCAGCACCAAACATTTTCCCTTTCTCATGATACCATCTCCCTGTTAACCCTGTCATGTCCGCCCTTCGCCTATGTATTTCTTACTTTGCTCCGGGCTTCTCTGTACAATTGACACTGGCTAAGAAGGGGTTAACATCAGGGATGATCAAAGAGTCAAGTGTGTGCCTAGCCTGTGTTTTTGTACAGTGTTTGAGGTGCTCTTACTAGGGGAAGACATGGATCAGTATTCCTGCTTTGCAGGAACACAGGATCCATGCCTCCCCTCCTGACAGAACAGCAATCTGCCTGTTTACATAGGCAGACTGCCATTCTGCCCAATCGGTGTGTGCCGGTGGACATCGAGTCTGCTGTACCTGCTGATCAACCACCGCTGTGTATAATTACAGCGGGAGCGAGCTGCCAGCGGCATTCGTGCCCACTACCTGGAAGTGCAGGATCACGTATATATCTATATATATATCTATATATATATAGATATATATAGATATATACATGATTCTGCGCACAGTGGCCTCCCTGTAGCCGTATATCTGCTCTAGGGCGGTAGGCAAGAGGTTAAAAAGTATAAATGATATTCACAAACAACATTCTCATATGCGCATATGTAAACAAAGCACTCATGCAGCCCCAGACAATGACACTCCCACCACCATGCTTGACTGTAGGCAAGACACACTTGTCTTTGTACTCCTCACCTGGTTGCCGCCACACACGCTTGACACCATCTCAACCAAATAAGTTTATTTTGGTCTCATCAGACCACAGGACATGGTTCCAGTAATCCTTGTCCTTAGTCTGCTTGTCTTCAGCAAACTGTTAGGGGGCTTTCTTTTGCATCATCTTCCTTCTGGGACGACAGCCATGCAGACTAATTTGGTGCAGTGTGTGGCGTATGGTCTGAGCACTGACAGGCTGACCCCCCACCCCTTCAACCTCTGCAGCAATGCTGGCAGCACTCATACGTCTATTTCCCAAAGACAACCTCTGGATATGACGCTGAGCACGTGCACTCAACTTCTTTGGTCGACCATGGCGAGGCCTGTTATGAGTGGAATCTGTCCTGTTAAACTGATGTATGGTCTTGGCCACCGTGCTGCAGCTCAGTTTCAGGGTCTGGCAATCTTCTTATAGCTTAGGCCATCTTTATGTAGAGCAACAATTCTTTTTTTCAGATTCTTAAAGAGTTCTTTGCCATGAGGTGCCATGTTGAACTTCCAGTGACCAGTATGAGAGAGTGAGAGCGATAACACCAAATTTAACACACCTGCTCCCCATTCACACCTGAGACCTTGTAACACTAATGAGTCACATGACACCAGGGAGGGAAAATGGCTAATTGGGTCCAATTTGGAGATTTTCACTTAGGGGTGTACTCACTTTTGTTGCCAGTGGTTTAGACATTAATGGCTGTGTTGAGTTATTTTGAGGGGACAGCAAATTTACACTCTTACACTGAACACTCACTACTTTACATTGTAGAAAAGTGTAATTTCTTCAGTGTTGTCACATAAAAAGATGTAATAAAATATTTACAAAAATGTGAGGGGTGTACTCAATTTTGTGAGATACTGTATATCGGTTGATGTGGTAGCTGCATATTTTTACCACTTATTTTTAAGGCAAATAAACAACACAGGGAATAAAAATACCCTAATAACTGGTAAAAAAACAACAAAAACATTGAAAAATGTGTACAATGCCTTTAAATATTTACACAAACACTTCCCCCGAATATTGCTTTAACAAATGTAAGTCCTCGAATTTGACTTGGTATCAGAAAACTGTCAGAGACCTGCACCGTGTTTGATCATGTGCAATAGATCTAAAGTCATTTTGGCCTAGGCCGGGTTTAGGCAGTAAAAAAAAATTTTCTTAAAAAAAATTTACTTTTTACATTCTTTTTTGTTGCTAATGTGCAGGACTTTAAAAAATGGGTTCCACTTTAAATACACTCCCTACAAAACATACCCTCTAAGGAAAACTGAGCAGTTCAGGGAAAGATTTTGAAGGTCTCCAGTATTTTGATGATGACGACATTGGTAATTTCATGGAAAAACAAATGATGCCCAATTTACTTTGCTCAAAAGAAAAAATGATCAAAGTCTCAAAATTTCGAGGCTTGGTGCTGCCCCTTTAACCCTGCTGCCCTGGGCACTGGCCCACAAATTCCATTATAGTAGATATGGTCATGTACAGCAGCTAGATATTCAATGCCGTATAACAGGAATTGCGGAATATTATCCTGAATATGATCATGTGTTTACTATTCTCAAAAGAGCTCTTGTTTGGTGGGAAATCACTTATTTTCCCAGGAAGACTGGAAAAAATTCAGGCAAAAAAAAAAAAGTCATTTTTGTTGCAGAGTCTTTGTGAATCTGTTGGGGAACACTGGGGATTTATGCAAATGAACTTCTGAATATTCTACAAATTAGTCAATCAAATGCTATGAAATTAACCGAGGAGATAAAAGGTAATGAGTCCTCATTAGGTAATTGTACTGAACGGGAGTGAAAAGCTTTTGGGTAATTGTCTAATGATTGCAGCACAAAGAAAAGGATAAAGGGGAATATTTAGTGAATTAATATGGATAACATTAAAATGCTATTATGTGCTTATAAAAGCACCTTCTAACATGACTGCTAATTACATCATATAATAAGCCTATAAGGAGGAGCAAAATGGAATAAGAGGTAGGGGCCATTGTGTGAAAACATATATCAGCCTTGATCTTTGTCCTACTATACTTTTATTATGTTTTGATTATAATCCAGTTTTATATCCAGTTATCATCCATAGCAGGGGAGTCAAACTCAATTTCATCATGGGCCGCATCAGCAGTATGGTTCCCCTCAAAGGGCCGGTTGTGCTCTAGGAGTGCACTAAGTACAGAGTGCAGGGTTTAGGGGTGGGCTACATACAGAGTGCAAAGTTCAGGAGTGCATTATGTACAGAGTGCAGAGTTCATGGGCGGGCTAGTACAGAGTTCATGGATGCTACCTACAGAGTGCAAAGTTCAGGAGTGCATTACAGGTATATACAGAGTGCAGAGTTCAGGAGTGCTTTATGTATAGAATGCAGAGTTCAGGCATGCAATACCCACAGAGTGCAGAGTTCAGGGGTGTGCTAGTAGAGAGTACAGAGTTCGGGGGTGGTATCTTCAGAGTGCAGATTTCAGCAGTGCGTTACATACAGAGTGAAGAATTTGGAAGTGTGTTATGTATAGAGTGCAGAGTTCAGGGGTGCAATATGTACAGAGTGCAGAATTCAGGGGTGTGTTACATACAGAGTGCAGAGTTCAGGGGTGTGCTAAGTACAGAGTTCAAGGGTGAGTTGTGTACAGAGTACAGAGTTCAGGGGTGCGCTTTGAACAGAGTGCAGGGATGAGGAGTGCACTACATACAGAGGGCAGGGACTCCCTCCACTCCTCCACACCTCCACTGCCCTCACCTCCACCCTAATTCCCCCTCCCCCCAAGCTTCCTCTCTACTCTCTCCTACCTGGCCCAGCTCTAGTACCTTCCTGTGTAGGTGGCTCTTGTACCTGTGTAGGCAGTTCCACCTCACCTTGCAGGGAGTCAATTCTGTCAGTCAGATTCTGGAGATCTGTCCCTGTCAAGAGTACCTGCAGGGATCTGTTATTGCCAGGAACCACCCAGGGCAAAGCTGTCCTGTAGACACTTGTAAATCTTGTCTCCAAAAATGACCCAAACCGTCTTCTCTGCTCATCCCAAGACCTCCTGCTCTCAAGTGCTTTTGTCTCCTCCTCCAATGCTCATCTCTAGGACTTCTCAAGAGCCTCTCCCATCCTCCTGAACTTGCAACCTTAATCTGTCTGGCTATCACGCCTCCAACTAACTGAACTTTTATTACTTCCATCAGTTATAACCTTTTCTACCACCTGCCCCACCATATTAGATTGTAAGCTCTTATGAGTAGGGCCCTCTTAATCCTCTTGTATTGCATTGTAACTGTTCTGTCTCCCTTTAGATTTTAAACTGCTGCACAAACTGTTGGCACTATATTAATCCTCCATGATTTTTCCATCAAAATCAATAATGTAACCATCAATCCCTCCCCTTACGCAAGGGTACTAGGTATAATCCTAGACTCTGACCTGTCCTTTCAGCCCCAAATTCAATTGTTGTCAAAAGCTTGTAGACTTCACCTCTTTAACATCTCTAAAATCTGCCCCTTTTTAACAAATGAAACCACCAAGCTACTCATTCACTCCCTTGTTATCTCTCGCCTTGACTTTTGTACCTCCCTTCTCATTGGCCTGCCTCTCCATAGACTATCCCCTCTTCAGTCTATTATGAATGCTGCTGCCAGACTCATCTACCTTACCAACCGCTCAGTGTCTGCTACCACTCTCTGCCAATCCCTACACTGGCCTCCGATTGCCCAGCAAATTAAGTTCAAAATACTAACTACAACATGCAAAGCCATTCACAACTCTGCCGCAAGCTACATCACCAATCTTGTCCCCAAATATCACCCAAATATCTCCTCTCTGCTCCTCTCAAGACCTCCTGCTCTTTAGTTATCTTGTCTCCTCCTCCCGTGCTCATCTCCAGGACTTCTCCAGTGCCTCTCCCATCCTCTGGAACTCTCTACCTGAATCTGTCCCGCTATCTCCTACCAGTGGTGGCCGCTCATGCAGGGCGCAGGGGTGCCACCCCCTTAATCCATGCGCCCTGACCCTAATCTACATGCAGGGCGCCAGACGCACGGATCCCAATTTTTTTTGTTTTTTTTCAAAGCCTGAGGCTCTAATTAGCTTCATAAATGGTGGGCTCGGGGCACAGAGCATTGCACCTAGAGCCCACCCAGTTGTGTGACATTAGCGAATTAATTTTCGCTAATGTATTCCTGTTTCTCCTCCCTGCCAATCAGGAAGTGGGTCCTGAAACCCGATTGGCCAGGAATCCTAAGATCCATTTGGCAGCGAGTCCTAAGTCTTGATTGGCCGGGAGGCGAAGCAACTGCCGGGACACGCGAGGACACACATTGGGAAAGCTGCCAAAGCCGCAACCTGGATGGGGTAAGTGCGAGGCTGTCAGGGAACATGGCAGGTGACAGGCGAGCGATGCGGTGATTGAGCGACAGGGGGGAATCGCCGATCGATCGTGTGCCAGGGGGGTGGTTTTTTTTTTGCTGGATGGCTGGGCCCCACCCTTCCAAGAAAATTGAGCAGCACTAAAGAATTGCAAAGCATTCTTTGAATGATGCCCTTGCCAAGCCGTCGACCTCTTATATTCACTATGCAGCAGGTTGACCGCTAAGGCTGATTGCTATAGTTATTTCCAGCTTCCACAGGGATCCGACAAGTGTAGAACAATGTAACTCTGTATAAAATATACATACCTGGAATTCTGCTTTTAAAATATAGGCCACTGCTTATCATACACTGTGCTTTAGCAAACTAAATGCCCATCAGTTAAAATTGAACTACAGTAGACTCTCCCAATCAACAAACTCTTTTAATCCTTATGCTGCATGCATTCATTTTAGTGTTAGTTAGTTTTAGTTTATTTTGAACATGTAAAAAATAAAATATAAAGCATAAAAAATAAAAGAAGTAATCATTCAATAGTAGACAATCACAAAACAACTACAGAGAGAAAAAATAAAAAAACTATGAAAAAAAAATGTAGTTTTTATATATCCAAAAATGAGTGGGAAGAAGTACAAACCCATCGCTATAAAGTTATACAATAATCAATTATTCAAATATAATATACTATAATCTAACTACACAATCATACACATATATGTATCTAAAAATCATCTCTTTATACCTCTTTTTAAACTGGTTTATGCGTAGACATTTCTTGAAATTGTTCCACAGTTTGACTCCACAAATAGAAATACTGAAGCTTTTCCTAGTTGTCCACACAGAGTCTTCAAATTAAATATTCTCCTTAGATCACAATAAATCATTTTTGTATATTTTCTGGTAGTAAATTGTTTTTTGCTTTAAATCTTATGTGGTCTGTAATTGCACCATGTCCTTGAATTTAAGGAGTTTTACCGGTAAGAATAATAAGTTTATGTGATCCCTATAACCTGCCCACTTCAATACCGGGCATTTTCACCCCCGTTCCTGCCCAGGCCAATTTTCAGCTTTCAGCGCCTTAACATTTTGAATGACAATTGCGCAGTCGCGTGATGTTGTACCCAAATGAAATTTTGATCATTTTTCCTCCACAAATAGAGCTTTCTTTTGGTGGTATTTGATCACCTCTGTGGTTTTTATTTTTTGCGCTATAAACAAAACGATTTTGAAAAAAAAACACAATAATAAATATCACAATTTAAAAAAAATATTTTTTTTTTTCATCATTTTAGGCCGATATGTATTCCTATACATATTTTTGGTAAAAAAAAAATTACAATAAGCGTATATTGATTGGATTGCGCCTACAAAATAGGTTATTGATTTATGGCATTTTTATTATTTTTTTTTTTTACTAGTAATGGCGGCAATCTGCGTTTTTGTATCGGGAGTGCGACATTATGGCGGACACATCAGACACTTTTCACACTATTTTGGGACCATTGCCATTTATACAGCAATCAGTGTTATAAAAATGCACTGATTACTGTGTAGATGTCACTGGCAGGGAAGGAGTTAACACTAGGGGGCAATCAAGGGGTTAAATGTGTTACCTAGGGAGTGATTCTAACTGTGGGGGGAGGGGACTGACTAGGGAAGGAGACTGATCGGTGTTCCTATATATTAGGAACACACGATCTGTCTCCTCTCCCCTGACAGGACATGGATCTGTGTGTTTACACATACAGATCCATGTTCCTGCTCTGTGGCAAGCAATCTCGGGTGCCCGGCGGACATCGCGGCCGCCGGGCACGCACATCGGCCAGTGACGCAGCGGGAGTGCGCCCGCTACAATGCCGGGAAGCCCAGGACATCATATGACGCCCAGGATGGGAGAGCCACTCTGCAGGCATCATATTACAATGACTGGGATGGGAAGTGGTTAAATTAAAGCTGAGTTCCACCCACTTTTTTCTTCTTTTTTTCAAAGGCACCCTTTCTGCTGTTTTATAAATGATATTATCAGTAAAACCGCCACTGTATTTCCTGTTTTTTTTGTTTTTTTTTTAAAACGAACCTTTGTCTTTGCTTTGTTGAGTGCTTCCATCATACTTGTGGGCATGTGAAGCCCACTAGGACTCTTTTCTGGAATAAGGTGCTGCTGGCTACCCAGCATGCACCTCCCAATCTCGCGCATTCGCATTAAACACAGGGCGCAGCGCAGAAAATGTCTCCGGTTGCCATCACAACGGGCGTCGTCGGAGGAAGTGCCCGTCCCGTTGTTATGCCAACAAAGCTAATCAGTCAAGAGGCGGCGATGCCCACTGACTCCTGGGAATGGTGACACACATCTCCCAGGAGCCAGTGCGCCGCAGGAAGTGATGTACATCGCCGCGGAGGCAGCAAACAGGAGGAAATAATGAAAGCCCTAGAAACAAGGTAAAGAAAGAAAGAAGAAAAAAAAAAAAAAACTCCCAATGCTGTTTTTTTGGTCAGTTCTGAAGTGGATGGTGTGCAGATGAAAACGTGGGTGGAACTCTGCTTTAAATTATAATATTTTTACTTGTTTTTAACTATTTTTATTTATTTTATTTTACATTTCAACAGTTGCTTACTCATCCCAGGAGTCTTCATGCCATTTTTTTTTCTTTCATCTGGAGGAGGGGCTTTCTCAGCTAAGCACACCCTCCTATCTGCACGCCTGAGATAAGGACAGATGGATTCTAGGAAGTACATTTTACATGAGTCATCTGCCCTTAGGCTTATCAGCCTCAAATGGAAGTGAATGAAAAGTGATTTCTAAACTTTATTTTAAAGTATGGAGACATGGATGGATGGTAGAGTTTACTTTGATGGTGTTTTCAGTTTGTGGTGCACAGATAGGTTTTCCTTTTCCTTATTGTCAATCAGTTAAATGATACCTAGGGACACTACAAGAGGTAGGATAATGGAATCTTTACATATTGAATCCAAAGGATTATGTTTTTTTAGATGGGGATAAGAATAAGGATTTGCTCTCATGGTAATAAAAGCAAAAGATATACATATATACCACCCAGAGGAGGTGATATATTAGGATAATAAATATAAAACATAGATTTATAAATGATCTACAAAAATTCCAAGTGGATTAAAACTGACATTTATTCAGTATGTGAGAAATCACTTCACTCCACACAAAAAATGTATAGCGTTCTGGAGTATAAGGTTTCTGCTTTCATATTATTGATGAATCTCCTGCTTCTTTTAAATTACTGCTAATGAAAGGAAAACTTTCTATTTGATTAATTAAGTTTGGAATGGTAAACGTGCCCCAGACCAGCTGATCTATATATAGGTATCATAAAATACATATTCCACCATTAAATTACAATGCAAGCATAAAATGGTTTCCAGTTGCGGTGTAGCCATGAAATCTATTAATCATTTTTACAGTTTAAATACAGCAAACCCACTTTGCCTGTTTAACAAGAAAGTCATGATTGGCTGCCTTGGGTCACATGAGCAAGAGCATTGTGCAAATGCAGGTTTGTATTAAAATTCATAACCCCCCAAGATAGGATTTTCTTTTAGTAGATTAGATATATTAGTTCACACTGGTGCGACACTAAGGTCACTCGACTATAGATTTCACTTTGCCCTGTGACTTCGGTACGACATCGATTTGACTTCCATGCGACTTTATTGAACTGGATCCGATTTTGATCCGACATTGAGATGAGTGAGACTTGTGTCTGGTATGGATTTTGAGGGTTTCCCCTCAAAAAAACCCTACAAAAACTAAAAATAAAAACAGCATGAGGCCGCCCCCCAAAGCCATACCAGAAGGGTCTGGTATGGATTTTGAGGGGAAACCCTAAAAAAAAACCTAAAAAAAGCCACAGCATGAGGTCACCTCCTAAATGCATACCGGACCCTTAGGTCCCATAGACTTTAATGGTGTTCGTCCAAATTTTTTTCCTGTTCGCAAGTTCTGGTGGGAACCAAACCGGGGGGTGTTCGGCTCATCCTTAATCTTCAGTGTTCTGGTTGAGGGAAGAAGGGTCTCATCCAAAATTATACAGTACATGGCCCCGTCCATTGGCCCCTCAATGTGGCAAAGTCAGCTTGTACCTTTAGCAGAGAAACAGCTCTAAAGGGTCATGTTTCCACCTCTGTGCTTGACTGTAGGGATGGTGTTCTTAGGGTCATAGTCAACATTTTTCTTCCTACTTACGAAGAAATGAAGGGTCTATAATTTTTAACCTAGGTGTATTTTAAATTATAGAGACAAAATATCAACCACAAATCCAGAAAAAACACATGATACAAATGTTATTAATTCAGTTGCAGTTCAGTGAGTAAAATAAGTATTTCATCCACAAGCAAAACATAACTTGTAACATGACAGTACATGTTGTGGCCCTGTACCATGTGATCGCTGTGAAATCACAGCAAGACAGTAGTAAACACTAGCTGTATGAATGCAGTTGATCGCTGTTAGAAAGTAAAAAAAAGGAGTTCACAAGGTGGCAGTAGCACTTCAGAACATTTGTCAGCTGCTACTTTACATCGGTCAGCTGTATTGCTAATGTGAGAGAAGCCCAAGTCCTATTTGCCACCACAGCGGAGGGACCCATAGTGCTCAGTGGAACACAAGATGCATCATAGTCTATTGATTAAATAGGGAGCGCGGTTTGTAATTAACTTGTTAATTATTCTCTTTTTTTATTGATTAGCTCTTACAGCTCCATAACTGCAGGTCTGTACCTTCGTATGGACCTGTGTTTGAAGGAATAGTCTACAGGAACCTGAGCATAGCGCCCGTGCTGCATTGATTGTGGTTGCAGTGCTTTGCAGGCTCCAATGCATAAATTAAAAAATGCATTTTTTTTTCTTTTTGCAATATAGGTGGATCTATTATTATTTTCGTTTTGGTTTTTTTACAAAAAGTGGAGTATGTCATTGACATGGAAATTTATAGATAGGCAACTCCTATCCTCGTATTGATTAGAGGTTCCAAATTAATAATAACTACAGCAGTTGGGAACAGACACAAAAGATACGCTCCGCATCTTTCCAAATAACTGTTCTACTTTATTATGACGCAATTGAAGGGTTTTTATACACATGATTATGTAGGTATCACATTAATATTACAATTGTACTTTTATGGTAACAAGGGGCGTAACATAGGCAGGCTAATTCTAATCAGGACTCGAAAGAATGCAAACATGTACTGAAAACATTATTAGTGCCGTGCGCACAGTGAGGGCAGTGTGCAATACATACAAAATAGAATACAATTATATACAGAACTTACAAATTTCCTTTACAGTCATTATCTAAAAATATGTAATCATGAATATGCTGGGATGTAGTAACATGTCAATGGTTACACAATTTGTTTGTAAAATTTAGGATTTGCCATCATCTTTTGTCTCAAAGACAATGGAAGGTGAATCTCCCAGGGTGACTAAAAGGGAAAAAATACCTAACAGAATACCGGTATCTATCCATTCCTCCCGTTTTGGCCTTAAATACACCTTAAATAATACATATGACTAGAGAATCTCCTGAGTAAATAAATAACTGGTTTCCACACAGGCACTGGCTTGCTCTAGATAAATTCATCATCATCCACCTGATCCGCTCTGTGGTCTCTTTAATATTTAATTACAGGCGGAAATATGAAAAGCCATCTCTGTAATTTCTTTGTACTCGTCTCCTCGATGTTTCATTTTATGGGAAGCTTTCCCTGGGTAAGCTTGACTGGAGTGTATTTTTCTCTTGGCATGAATCGCAGATTAGAGAGCGTGTTGTGCGTGTGCCAGTGTGACTGCTGAGCGAGTCTATTGCCGTTTCCTAGAAAGTCAGCTGGGGTGAATTGTATTTGCAGATCTGATGAGAATTCAGAAGAGGAAACATTACAAATGATGGAGTGGAAAAAAAAAAAGACGGATATAAAGGAAACTGTATAAAGATGTTTAGTGGAAAAACCAAAGCTCGAGGGTCGTAAAGCAAGTAATGAACAATACCCCCATCCCACCTATAATTCTCCTATGCCCTGAAGTCTATCAGAGACATAAGAAAAGGCATAGCAAAATGTTCTTAAATGGATTTTCCTATTCCAATTGTTACTATAATTGGCCATGCCTGCTTAGTAGAGGCCCATAGACCTCTCTGGGGCTCTTTCTCCCAGCCAGGAGGTGCAGAAAAAGGAGCCCCGTAGACTTCTGCATACAGAGCTGATCCGAGCAGCTCTGTAACTTAAAAGAGAAGTAGTTTTTTTTTTTTTAATCATACTTACTTAGGTGGATGCAGCATCAGTCCGATGCTGCATTTGTCCCTCGCCGGCTCTATCACTGAGAACTGAAGCGATCAAACACTGCCAATCGCTCAGTTCGCACAGCTCCGTAAGCAGAGAACCGGTGACTGTCAGCTCTCTGCTCTGCCCCCCCCCCTGCGCGCGCGCGCTCACTAAAGCGCTGGGCTGTGGAGGGGGCAGGGCCGGGTTTAGATCCAGGCATGTAGGCAGATCCCGATCATAAGGTCACGATCTTTCCCAAGCCTGGACTGGCTCAGTGACAGCAGCTGATATCGGGCTTCAGTCTGATGTCTGCTAAAAATGGTTCACAGGAGTGGCTGTACTTTTAAGCCTTGTACACATGGGCCGAATGTAGAGTGGCTTTGACTGATTCAATAGAAACCGGCCGACATTCGGCCCGTGTGTACTGCAGCCAGGGCATGACCAAAAAAGTTCTGTTGGTTGGATCCTCAGCAAATGGCCAGAGTGTGCTGGTGGGGCGGGGAATAATTACTACAGTGGATAGTTAGTACGGCGACTCCTCCTGAGCTCTCAGTTTTTTTTCCTTCAGCCCGCTGGATTGTACTAGGCTTTAGGATCGCTAAGAGACCAATCACAGCGATCACAGATGTAAGCAATGTAATGTTTACATCTGTGAGTCTGCCCCTTCTTCTTACAACATAGGACTGCACACTCACCAGCCACACGGCTGACTTCTCCCTGGAGATCCCCTGAACGTGCTGACTCTCTCCCGTTGTCCTCACTCTTGCTCCTATGCATCCAGGACAGGACTCCTCCATGCGTTGTAAGAGGATCCTTCCAGCACCCAGGCCCTAAGCCTGAGATCATCTCCCCCCCAGACTAGGGCCACCGACAGACTCCTCAGCACTCCATCTCCAGCTTCCACCTGACTGCCCCAGCTGGCATGACCCAAATTATTTAAGAGGTGCCCAACCCCTGCCCGCCCACTAGCTGGGGATTGGCTGGGACCCTCCTCAATACTCCAGGCAGTTCCTCCTAACCTCCTTCCCATTTTTCTGGAAGCTTCTACAAGGTTCCAGCAAGTAGAGAGAGGTACCAGAGGTGCTGCCTGATGAGTCATCCAGCCTCCCAGAGTCACTCAACCCTGACCCAGATTCAACACAGGCTTGGCTGCCAGCCAAGTCAAATTTACGTACCCTAGCAGAGAAAAAACCCTTTTTACACTGGCACCTAGCTAGAGGGTGCTACACTAACATACATGCAAAGTCACTAGCCAAAATGCATGGTAACAAATTACCATGTGTTTTGGTGTGATTTAAAAACAAAGTGCTTGCACTTCTTTTGTGTGATTTTTCTAGGTAGTGTAGCCCATTGCAAAGAATGGACGACCCTAAACTTAACGCTCATAAATGCGAAAAATGTGCATGCACCATCGCACCGGCATAGGTGTGAACAGAGCCTTAGACAGTTGACATAACTCAGGAGCAGGCATGTACTGGCCGTCGGGACTACCGGGAGTTTCCCTGTGGGCCGATGGCTCAGTGGGCCGGTTTCAGTGACAGACGGACCAGCGCCTACACATCACTTCCTGGCAGCACAGTGGGAGGAATACATCTCCAGCTGATCGCTACTTCCCCCACTTCTACCTGCTTGGGTTTCAGTGACTGAACAGTGACTGAACAACCAAACACCAACGAAACCCACTTTTGAGTGATATCCCTCCCCAGTGGCCAAGGGGGGGTGAACGAACGGGACCTGTTGGATGTTTGCAACTTTTTTATATTTTTTTATTTTTATCTTTGTTTTATATATTTTTTTGTCTTTTATACTACTTTTTAAATAAATACTTTTTGGGACTATATTATACTATGGAAGCCTTTTTCTTTCCCTGATATGAGGGCTAATTGCAACATGATCATTGGAGCCATCTGAAGCATCGCAGCAGTAGCAGTCTTCCGTGCAGCATTACAGGCCTGATACCCCTGTAGGGGTTCCGACATCTGGTGAGTGAGCAATCTGAGGGGGATCACAGAAGTCACCATCCTACCCTGTACACACCAAGTCACTTTGGGGATAATATCAAGTCTGATTGCCGCATGAAATACATGAGACTATTACACATTTGTGCAATTGCTACAACATATGAACTATATGTGCACTGAGATATAGAGATACTGTTGCGATATTGTATATGGAATCCTTTTCCCCATAGGAACCAACATAAGTGGATCCACGCATGTTTCATGCATTTTTGTCGCTATAAACTAGATGTCTTTATTTTGTACTAAGTGCTGAATGTGTGTTGTGATGGGTAAAACTACACTGTCCTATGAAAAGCATATGATATTTTAGCACATACAGAGTCTTTTCTGATTATCTCTGTATGCGATTATATACTGACCCACACATATGTACTTTAGCCAATTGAGTGTGACTCTGCAACATTTTCCGTTTTCCATTTAATTACAGCACCCTTTCACCCATATTGGTTTGAAATCTTGTGATATATATAAAATTACGTTTATACAACGTTCCCTGTATAGGTTGAGCCAAACAGGTTTCTCGGGTAGCGCCGTTTTTCTCTATTTATCCCCTAATATTTCTCATTTCTGCAGGACATTCCTAGGGAGTGTCTCTGTTTAAGGGAGGCAACAACCTGTAAACACTTGGCCTATATACTTGGTTCATCCATAGGAACCAACACAAGTGGATCCACGCATGTTTCATGCATTTTTGTCGCTATAAACTAGATGTCTTTATTTTGTACTAAGTGCTGAATGTGTGTTGTGATGGGTAAAACTACACTGTCCTATGAAAAGCATATGATATTTTAGCACATACAGAGTCTTTTCTGATTATCTCTGTATGCGATTATATACTGACCCACACATATGTACTTTAGCCAATGGAGTGTGACTCTGCAACATTTTTCGTTTTCCATTTAATTACAGCACCCTTTCACCCATATTGGTTTGAAATCTTGTGATATATATAAAATTACGTTTATACAACGTTCCCTGTATAGGCTGAGCCAAACAGGTCTTTCGGGTAGCGCCGTTTTCCCCTATTTATCCCCTAATATTTCCGGTTTCAGTGACAGAGCTCCGCTGTGCTGCCCATGGCTAGGTATGGAACGTGTTTTACTTCCGGGTGAAGCGCACTTCGGCTCTTTCCGTCCCCGCTTGGCTCTTTTCGGACACTGGACACATCTTTGGCCACCTCCGGGCCCGCGCTCCTCCTTTTCCGTCACCGCTCGACTTCCCCCGCCCCCCTCCTCTCCGACAGCTGTTTGGCTTCGTCCGGCAAAATTTGGCCATCTTCGGTGGCCTACCCGGCAACAGTCGCTGTGAGTTTAAATGAGCCAGAGTCGCCCGTGTGACTACCTGAGAGCAGCTGACAGGCAGAGAGGTCCCCAGAGTGGACGAGGGAGGCCAGAGGATGATGGTGCTACAGGAACCCGTCCAGGTAACTGGCTGGCCCGGCACAGCCGCATAATGCAGAGCCAGGCTTCAGGCCTAGTCCTAGGGGACAGGTGACAGGGGGACACCAGGGAGGGGAGGGGGCTGGGGACAGAACTGGAGGGGGCAGAGAGATACAAGAAAGCCAGGGGGCCCAGGGAAGGAAGAGGCTCCTGTGGAAAGAAGGGGTCCTAAGGAATGAAGGGTATGTTTGAGATGTATGGACCTTATAAGAAGGACCCTATGGAATGAAGGGGGCCCCCAATGGGAAGAAGGACCCTATTAAATGAAGGGGCCCCAATAGGAAGAAGGAACCTATGGAACAAAGGGGTTGTAGGGGGGCCTATAAGAAGAAGACCCCTATGGAATGAAGGGGGGCCCTATAGGAAGAAGGGGTTGTATGGAATGAAGGACCCCTATGGAATGAAGTAGTTGTATTGGATGTAAGGGGCTCTATAAGAAGGACCCTATGGAATAAAGGGGGCCCTATGGGATGAAGGGAGCTCTATAGGAAGAAGGGGTCCTATTGGATGAAGGTGGGTATGGGATAGGGAGAGGGGGCCCATAGTACATGAGCTAAATAATTGTGGGAAATTATGAATTGCCCCTCCTCGGCATATGCATACTCAGCTCAGGTCATCGTTCTTCAACCTCCGCTTCATCATTGGAGTGGCATTCCTGGGTGATATCCCCCACCCCCGCTCCCCAATAGCCTGCTGGACATGCCATTTTCCTTCCCTATGCAGCGGTCACCCCTGAAGGAAGGGATGGGTTTTTTTACATAGCTGATCTGCCCTACAGCTTACCAACCCAACAACCAGCATGCAGGCTGGTTGTTAGGTTGGTTGCATGCAGGCAGTGTTGGTGGGGAGGGGTCTGGGATTACTGGATACTCCAAAACGATGGTGAGAGTTCCCTCCATGAAAAACAAACTTGACCCAATCAATCACAACTGTGACACGCCTCTGGTCCGCTCCTGTAAGTCTTCCTCCACATGATGTGGCCTTCTCCCCCATGCTCCAGCAGCATGAAAAAGAAGATTAGCTTACTTGATCCTCCATCCTGCTAGACTTGTTTTCACAGAGTCTTTTCCCTCATGCTCCAGCTGTCTAAGGTCTTCTGATGTCATCAAGGCATTATCCCTCTAGTGTAGAGCTATGGACCCTGCTCTGTTCTTGATGATACCAGAGGACCTTAGACCGCAGGAGCATGGGGAAGGAGAACACATCATGTGGATGAAGACTTATCATTGCGTCCAGTGTAGGGCTACGGTTTCTGCATCAGTTTTGATGACATCAGAAGACCGTAGACCCCAGGAGCATGGGGGAGAAGACTCTCTGAGGACCGGTCTAGCAGGATGGAGGATCAAGTAAGTAAATCTTTATTTTTCATGCTGCCTGGACCTAAACAAGCCCTTGCAGTGTGGGCACAATTTTATTGTCACATGACAAACTTACCTTTGAAGCAAAGCCCTCCAGCAGCGTGCTGTCACTGCTGCTTGGGGCTTCCCTTTTCACCCGGTCTTCCTTTCCGGGTTTGCGTGCTCCTGCTGTGTGGATAGCCAGGCCATGATGACGTCACTCTCGTGCAAGTGCACAGGATACTGTTTTTGTGCGTGTTTGCAAAATTAAAGTGGGCCGGTCTGGATGAAGTCCAGGGCCAAATTTTTACCCAACCTATACGGATGTTGAAGAATAATGACATAATTAAGGAATAGTTCCACTGGAAATGCAAAGGAATCACCAGTTGACAATATCCATAATAAATGCGTCAAAAGTCTTTTATCTTTTTTTTTGACAGGCGTTCATCTTAAAGCATTTTTTTTTTTTTAATAAAAATTTCACTTTGTATCAGTCTGTCTAATCATCTTATGTCAGCTTCATTCAGTATTTAAACGAGCTGTCCACAGTGAAAATAAATCTTTTTTTATGCAGGAATAGAAAGTAAAAGAACTCGAGAAACGTAAAGCTCAGAGATAATGAGACCTTGCTGTATAATTGCAAAATCATTTTTGTTCCGTAAGTGTGGAATTATTAAAGTGTTAACTGCTTGCCTAATTTTAGAATAATTGCAAGACTGATAATGAGGTAGAGGCAGGCAGGGATATTCGGAAGACCATTTTGGAAAATATAATTAATCACTGTGCTGCCAAAGGAGTAGCTTGGAGGAAATATCCACATGGATCAGAATCCTGGATATTGAGGTTAGCGTAGAGATTTAAAAATACTTTATCATGGAAATAAAAACTGCTGTGGGTTTCAAAAGTAGGAAACAGGAAGTGCACACACGGCATACCTCCCAACCATCCCGGATTCGCCGGGACCATCCCGGGATTTCAAGTAAATACGATTGTTCAGTGAATCTGGGCTGAGTCCACTAATCCTCCAGTCAGGTGCGCGCCACGTCATGCACTGCCCAGCCAACACAGTCCCCCATCTACCCCACCCGTTAGCTCGCCCGCTGCTCTACAGATTTCAGAATGGGAGAGGAGGTGGGCTAGGTCTGCTCCACTTTCTCCCCATGTCCCGTGTGCCCTCCCACAACCCCCGGTGTGAAGCCAATCCTCTGTCTGTGAAGGGGTTGTGTGTGTGGGAATTTTAAAGCAGTGATCTTGCTGTCACTGCCTGAGATTCTGGAGAGCAGCCAGCCTCAAGTGGGTGGACTCTCCCCCCTCTCTCTTCCCTCCATGTGCCATAGTGAATCTTCCTTCCTGCTTTCCATGTGCCATAGTAATCCCTCCTTCTTGCCTTCCATATTCCATAGTGATCCTTCTTTCCTGCCTTCCATGTGCCATAGTGATCCTTCCTTCCTGATTTCCATGTGCCATAGAGATCCATCCTTCCTGACTTTCAAGTGCCATCATGATCCTTCCTTCCTGCCTTTCATGTGCCATAGTGATCCCTTCTTCCTGCTTTCCATGTGCCATAGCGATCCTTCCTGCCTTCCATGTGCCATAGTGATCCTTCCTGCCTTCCAGGTGCCATAGTGATCCTTCCTGCCTTCCATGTGCCATAGTGATCCTTTCTTCCTGCCGTCCATGTATCATAGTGATCTTTCCTGCCTTCCATGTGCCATAATGATCCTTCCTTCCTACCTTCCTTGTGCCATAGTGATCCTTCCTGCCTTCCATGTACCATAATGATCCTTCCTTCTTACCTTCCTTGTGCCGTAGTGATCCTCCCTGCCTTCCATGTGCCATAATGATCCATCCTTCTTACCTTCCTTGTTCCATAGTGATCCTTCCTGCCTTTCATGTGACATAGTGATCCTTCCTTCCTGCCTTCCATGTACCATAGTGATCCTTCCTGTCTTCCATGTGCCATAGTGATCCGTCCTGCCTTCCATGTGTCATAGTGATCCTTCCTGCCTTCCATGTGCCATAGTGATCCGTCCTGCCTTCCATGTGCCATAGTGACCCTTCCTCCTTCCATGTTCTATAGTGATCCTTCCTGCCTTCCATGTGCCATAGTGGTCCTTCCTGCCTTCCATATACCATAGTGATCTTTCCTGCTTTCCATGTGCCATAGTGCTCCTCCCTGCCTTCTATTTGTCATAGTGATCCTTCCTTCCTGGCTTCCATGTATCACAGTGATCCTTCCTGCCTTCCATGTGCCATAGTGATCCTTCCTGCCTTCCATGTGCCATAGTGATCCTTCCTTCCTGCCTTCCATGTGCCATAGTGATCCTTCCTTCCTGCCTTCCATGTACTATAGTCATCCTTCCTCACTTTCATGTACCATAGTGATCCTTCCTTTCTTCCAGGTACCATAGTGACCCCTACATCCTTTCTTCCATATACCATAGTCATCCTTCCTTCCTGCCTTTCATCTACCATAGTGATACTTCCTTTATTCCATGTACCATAGTGATATTTCCTTCCTGCCTTCCATGTACCATAGTGATCCATACTTCCTTTCTTCCATATACCGAACTGATCCCTTGCTCTCTCTCTCCCTAAGGGTTAATTCACACTGGAACACAGTGCAGGAAAGGAGCGTTCCATGTGCATTTACTGCACTGCATGCAACCATGCTGCCCTTGTGAGACGCACGCGGGTGCAATGATTGTTAATGGCAGTGTGTTTGGGCGAACCAAACCACATGGTACTGCAGTACTATGCGGTTTGGTGTGGTACAATTTGCAAAAGTTGTGCTTTGCAGAGCGTCCTTATTCACTTGAATGGGTTGTGGCTGGTAGGTAGTAGTACCCACCAATGCATCAGGGGATATAACTTCTGCTGCAGCCACGAAGCATCGCGGCTGCAGCATATGTACAGCCCCTCTGCAGCTAAAGGGGGAGAACTTGGTGAGGTGGTAAAACCCTGGTGTGATTGACCCCCAAGTGTTATGTTGCATATTTCTGACATTTAAGATAAGATTTCCTTCTGATGTTCATTTGTTCAAGCTATGCTGCACTGTATACAGCAACTAGGCTCAGCTTCTGTTTAATCATCCCCCCTTAACTACTTCAGGTCTGTCCCATAGCAGTTTTACTGCTACAGGGAGACACCTGTGCTCACAACATGAAAGGAGATTTTTTTCAAGTAAGCTTATCAAATAACTATTGTTTGTAATTCCGATTTTACAAAATGAAAGTCTGTGACCGCAAAGCATTGTGGGCACAGACTGTGCATTCCACCGTACAGCTTTGGTGGGAGGTGGGGGGCAGGGGCGTCGGGAGGGGGTGGCTAGGGGGGGCTGAAGCCCCGAATTGGTCCCCGAAAAGCCCCGAGTGTCAAGAAGGCACCGTTTAATTGTTAGCCCCGAGCGCCGCCGGCCGCTGACGAGCGGGGACCGATCTGATCCGAGTGCGGCCGAGTGTGGCCAAATGACATACAGGTCCCGCCTTCTGGAGCTATGATGGACATCCCACTGGTCCAATGCTGGGACCGCGGGACGTGTGACGTCCATCATAGGCACTGCACGCTCCAGAAGGCGGGAATTACAATCCGCCGCCCCACATCACTGGGATCCCCGCTTCCCGCTCAGATAGATCAGGGCAGCGGAGGAGCGATCTGGCGAGATGTGCCACTGCCAGTGACTGCACCGATTATTGTAGAGGAGGCGGGGATGAGGATAACCTGAAGAGGAGCTGTGCTGGGGGTGGATGGCAGAGTGAAGAGCCCTGGATCTCGGTGTGTCTGATCATGGGCACCGGAGTGTGCAGCAGGAGGCAGAAGAATCTTCTCCATACCGCCTTGTGCCTGCTGGCCGTGCTGGGACTGGGAGGGAGGCTCTACTTTGTATATCTACATGCAGGACAAAGCCTGGAGCTCCAAGGTCCAGGCAATGAAATTCAAGCAGTCTCCTCTCCTCCTCTGGCTGCCTGCTGTGCCACATGATGCGTGGGCTGCACACCGCACACTACAGCTGAACTGAACTGCAGGACACCTGGACACATGAAGTCTGTCTCCTGGTCAGGTAGGTGAGGTCAGTGTATGTATATCACTGTATGTTAGGTAGGTCAGTGTATGTCAGGTCAGTGTATGTTAGGTAGGTCAGTGTATGTTAGGTAGGTCAGTGTATGTTAGGTAGGTGTATGTATGTATGTATGTCAGGTCAGTGTATGTTAGGTAGGTCAGTGTATGTTAGGTGTATGTATGTATGTCAGGTCAGTGTATGTTAGGTGTATGTATGTATGTCAGGTCAGTATATGTTAGGTAGGTGTATGTATGTATGTATGTATGTCAGGTCAGTGTATGTATGTCAGGTCAGTGTAATTTAAGTAGGTGTATGTATGTATGTATGTCAGGTCAGTGTATGTTAGGTAGGTGTATGTATGTATGTATGTCAGGTCAGTGTATGTTAGGTAGGTATATGTATGTCAGGTCAGTGTATGTTAGGTAGGTGTATGTATGTATGTCAGGTCAGTGTATGTTAGGTAGGTGTATGTATGTATGTCAGGTCAGTGTATGTCAGGTCAGTGTAATTTAGGTAGGTGTATGTATGTATGTATGTATGTCAGGTCAGTGTATGTTAGGTAGGTGTATGTATGTATGTATGTCAGGTCAGTGTATGTTAGGTAGGTGTATGTATGTATGTCAGGTCAGTGTATGTTAGGTAGGTGTATGTATGTATGTATGTCAGGTCAGTGTATGTATGTCAGGTCAGTGTATGTTAGGTAGGTGTATTATTATTATTATTATTATTATTATTATACGAGATTTATATAGCGCCAACAGTTTACTCAGCGCTTTACAATGTATAAGGGGGACAACACAATTACAGTACAATACAAAAGGTACAGGAGGGCCCTGCTCGTAGAGCTTACATTCTAAAAGGGAGGGGGTGGTGGTACAAAAGGTAATATCTGCAAAGAATGATTTGATGGGGGTGGCTCAGGGACAGTTATGTGGGTGTGGGATAGGCTTCCCTGAATAAATGAGTTTTCAAGGATCTCCTAAAGGTGGACAGGGTAGGGGCTGATCGGACATACTGGGGCAGGGAATTCCAGAGGATGGGAGAGGCTCTGGAGAAGTCCTGAAGGCGAGCATGGGAGGAGGTAACAAGGGAGCTAGAGAGCAGGAGGTCCTGGGAGGAGCGGAGGGGGCGATTTGGGCGATATCTGCAGATGAGGTTGGTGATGTAGATGGGGGCGATGTTGTGAATGGCCTTGTATGTTATGGTTAGCATTTTGAATTTTACATGGTGGGGTAGGGGAAGCCAGTGAAGGGATTGGCAGAGAGGAGCAGCAGTCACGGATCGATTAGTGAGGTGTATTAGTCTAGCAGCAGCATTCATAATAGACTGAAGGGGGAATAGCCTGCTTAAGGGTAGGCCATTAAGGAGAGAGTTGCAATAGTCGAGGCGGGAAATAATCAAAGAGTGAATAAGTTGTTTTGTAGTGTCATTAGTCAGAAAGGGTCGAATTTTGGAGATGTTGCGGAGGTTAAGGCGGCAGGATTTAGCCAGTGATTGGATATGGTGGCTGAAGGAGAGGTCAGAGTCAAGGATTACACCCAGGACTCTGGCATGTGTGGAGGGACCAATGGTTGTGTTGTTGATATTAATGGTGAAGTCACAGGAGGGGGACCGTGAAGGAGGAAATATAACAAGCTCAGTTTTAGAAAGATTAAGTTTGAGGAAGTGGTGTGACATCCATACTGATATGTCATTCAGCAAGTTTGAGATCCGTGAGGAGATAGTGGGGGTGAGTTGGGGAGTGGAGAGATAGATCTGTGTGTCATCGGCATAGAGATGGTATTGGAAGCCATGGGAGGTGATCAACTGGCCCAGGGAAGAGGTATAGAGTGAGAAAAGGAGAGGCCCAAGGACAGAGCCTTGGGGTACCCCAACAGAAAGAGGAAGGGGAGCGGAGGAGATGGAGTTGTAAGTGACGCTGAAAGTGCGCTGAGATAGGTAGGAGGAGAACCAGGATAATGCAGAATCACGGAGGCCAAGGGAGTGTAATTTGCTGAGGAGCAGCAGGTGGTCAACTGTGTCAAAGGCAGCAGAGAGGTCTAAAAGTATGAGTATGGAGTAGTGGCCATTGGTTTTGGCAGTTATTAGGTCATTGGTGATTTTTAGTAGGGCAGTTTCAGTCGAATGTTGTAGGCGGAAGCCAGACTGTAGGGGGTCGAGAAGGTTGTTGTCCGTGAGGTGTATGTATGTATGTATGTATGTCAGGTCAGTGTATGTTAGGTAGGTGTATGTATGTCAGGTCAGTGTATGTATGTATGTCAGGTCAGTGTATGTATGTCAGGTCAGTGTATGTTAGGTAGGTGTATGCAGGCCCGGATTGGCCATAGGGCAAACCGGGCATTTGCCCGGTGGGCCGCGGCCGCTGGGGCCGCCAGGCTGCAAGTCCTTGCATGGCCCGAGGCTTGAGCTTGTGCCGCTCATCCAGCCTCTCCGCGGCTGCCCGGAGCTCAGCCATCGGCGCCGGGGGGAGGAGCTAAATGAGACGCCTTCGGCCTCACCACGGCTGCACGGCCGCACGTATAGGTCAGCCGTCAGTGCCGGGGGGAGGAGCCAGAGCAGACACCTTGGAGCCGGTGTTATGTCGAGAGGTGCCGGAACAGAAAACGTAAGTTCAGCCTCCCCTGTGAACTAGATAGGAGGATCGGTGGGGGTGGCTACATATAGAACAATTATTTTCTCCATCTTCCTCCTGCAGTATCGGAATGCCTGTGAGAGGTAGAGGAGAAGCAGGCATTCCGAGACTGCAGGAGGAAGATGGAGAAAATGATTCTTCTATATGTAGCCACCCCCACCGATCCTCCTATCCTGCTTCTCTCTGCTGCTCCCGCAGGGCTCTCCACCGCACCCATACTCTCTGCCAACCCCGTGCTCTCCACATCACCCCCATGCTCTCTGCCACCCCCCATACTCTCCACCTCCCCCCATGCTCTCTGCCACCCCCCATGCTGTCTGCCTCCCCCCATGCTCTCTGCCACCCCCCATGCTGTCTGCCACCCCCCATGCTGTCTGCCACCCCCATGCTGTCTGCCACCCCCCATGCTGTCTGCCACCCCCCATGCACTCTGCCACCCCCCATGCTCTCTGCCACCCCCCATGCTGTCTGCCACCCCCCATGCACTCTGCCACCCCCCATGCTGTCTGCCACCCCCCATGCTCTCCGCCACCCCCCATGCTCTCCGCCACCCCCCATGCTCTCCACCTCCCCCCATGCTCTCTGCCTCCCCCATGCTCTCCGCCTCCCCCCATGCTCTCCGCCACCCCCCATGCTCTCCGCCACCCCCCATACTCTCCACCTCCCCCCAATACTCTCCACCTCCCCCATGCTCTCTGCCACCCATACTCTCCACCTCCCCCCATGCTCTCTGCCACCCCCCATGCTTTCTGCCACCCCCATACTCTCCGCCTCCCCCCATGCTCTCTGCCACCCCCTCATACTCTCCACCTCCCCCCATGCTCTCTGCCCCCCCCCATGCTCTCTGCCACCCCACATGCTCTCCACCTCCCCCCCATGCTCTCTGCCACCCCACATGCTCTCCACCTCCCCCCCATGCTCTCTGCCACCCCCATGCTCTCTGCCACCCCCCATGCTCTCCACCTCCCCCCATGCTCTCTGCCACCCATACTCTCCACCTCCCCCCATGCTCTCTGCCACCCCACATGCTCTCTGCCACCCCACATGCTCTCCGCCACCCCCCATGCTCTCTGCCACCCATACTCTCCACCTCCCCCCATGCTCTCTGCCACCCCCATACTCTCCGCCTCCCCCCATGCTCTCTGCCACCCCCATGCTCTCTGCCACCCCCCCATGCTCTCCGCCACCCCACATGCTCTCCGCCACCCCACATGCTCTCAGCCACCCCCCATGCTCTCCGCCACCCCCCATGCTCTCCGCCACCCCCCATGCTCTCCGCCACCCCCATACTCTCTGCCACCCCCCATACTCTCTGCCACCCCCCATGCTCTCTGCCACCCCCCATGCTCTCTGCCACCCCCCATGCTCTCCACCTTCCCCCCATGCTCTCTGCCACCCCCCATACGCTCCACCTCCCCCCATGCTCTCTGCCACCCCCTCATAGTCTCCACCTTCCCCCATGCTCTCTGCCACCCCCCATACTCTCCACCTCCCCCCATACGCTCCACCTTCCCCCCATACACTCCACCTTCCCACCATACGCTCCACCTCCCCCCCATGCTCTCTGCCGCCCCCCATGCTCTCTGCCGCCCCCCATGCTCTCTGCCACCCCCCATGCTCTCTGCCACCCCCCATGCTCTCTGCCACCCCCCATGCTCTCTACCACCCCCTATACTCTCCACCTCCCCCCATACGCTCCACCTACCCCCCCATACTCTCCACCTCCCCCCATACGCTCCACCTCCCCCCCATGCTCTCTGCCACCCCCTCATAGTCTCCACCTTCCCCCATGCTCTCCACCTTCCCCCATGCTCTCTGCCACCCCCCATACGCTCCACCTACCCCCCATACGCTCCACCTCCCCCCATACGCTCCACCTCCCCCCATACGCTCCACCTCCCCCCATGCTCTCTGCCACCCCCTCATAATCTCCACCTCCCCCCCATGCTCTCCACCTCCCCCCCATGCTCTCTGCCACCCCCCAAGCTCTCTGCCACCCCCCATGCTCTCCACCTCCCCCCATACGCTCCACCGACCCCCCATGCTTTCTGCCACCCCCTCATAGTCTCCACCTCCCCCCATGCTCTCTGCCACCCCCCCATACTCTCCACCTCCCCCCATACGCTCCACCTCCCCCCATGCTCTCTGCCACCCCCTCATAGTCTCCACCTCCCCCCATGCTCTCTGCCACCCCCCATACTCTCCACCTCCCCCCGATGCTCTCCACCTCCCTCCATGCTCTCTGCCACCCCCCCATACTCTCCACCTTCCCCCCATACGCTCCACCTCCCCCCATGCTCTCTGCCACCCCCTCAAACTCTCCACCTCCCCCATACTCTCCACCTCCCCCCATGCTCTCCACCTCCCCCCCATGCTCTCCACCTCCCCCCATGCTGTCCACCTCCCCCCCATGCTCTCCACCTCTCCAATGCTCTCTGCCACCCCCCGTGCTCTCTGCCACCCCCCGTGCTCTCCACATTACCCCCACGCTCTCCGCTTCCCCCTGTGCTCTTCACATTCCCCATGCTCTCCGTTGCTCCCCCCATGCTCTCCACCTCCCCCCATGCTCTCCACCTCCCCCCATACGCTCCACCTCCCCCCAATGCTCTCTGCCACCCCCTCATAGTCTCCACCTTCCCCCATGCTCTCCACCTTCCCCCATGCTCTCTGCCACCCCCCATACGCTCCACCTACCCCCCATACGCTCCACCTACCCCCCATACGCTCCACCTCCCCCCATACGCTCCACCTCCCCCCATGCTCTCTGCCACCCCCTCATAGTCTCCACCTCCCCCCCATGCTCTCCACCTCCCCCCCATGCTCTCCACCTCCCCCCCATGCTCTCCACCTCCCCCCCATGCTCTCTGCCACCCCCCATGCTCTCTGCCACCCCCCATGCTCTCCGCCACCCCCCATGCTCTCCACCTCCCCCCATAAGCTCCACCTCCCCCCCATGCTCTCTGCCACCCCCTCATAGTCTCCACCTCCCCCCATGCTCTCTGCCACCCCCCCATGCTCTCTGCCACCCCCCCATACTCTCCACCTCCCCCATACTCTCCACCTCCCCCCATACGCTCCACCTCCCCCCATGCTCTCTGCCACCCCCTCATAGTCTCCACCTCCCCCCATGCTCTCTGCCACCCCCCCATACTCTCCACCTCCCCCCCGATGCTTTCCACCTCCCTCCATGCTCTCTGCCACCCCCCATACTCTCCACCTTCCCCCCATACGCTCCACCTCCCCCCCATGCTCTCTGCCACCCCCTCAAACTCTCAACCTCCCCCCCATGCTCTCCACCTCCCCCCCATGCTGTCCACCTCCCCCCATGCTGTCCACCTCCCCAATGCTCTCTGCCACCCCCGTGCTCTCTGCCACCCCCCCCCCCGTGCTCTCCACATTACCCCCACGCTCTCCGCTTCCCCCTGTGCTCTTCACATTCCCCATGCTCTCCGTTGCTCCCCCCATGCTCTCCACCTCCCCCTATGCTCTCCGCCACTACCCCCTGTGCTCTTCCGGTCTTCCCATCACCCCATGCTCTCCGCCAGCCCTCCTGTGCTGTCCACATCCCCCATGCTCTCCATTGTCCTCCCTGGGCTCTCCACCTCCCCCCATGCTCTCCGCTGCCCCCCTGTGCTCTCCTCTTCCTCCCTGTGTTCTCTGCCTCTCCCCTGTGCTCTCGCCCCACCCCATGTTCTCAAGGTTCTTCCCTGTGCTCTCCAACCCCCATGCTCTTTCCTTGTCGCACCCCCCCCTCCACACCTCTGCTGGGTTCCCCCCTCCCCTCTCTCAGGGGATCTCTCAGGGTGGAGAGTGGGGAAGGGGCCAGTTAACATGTCATGGGCTGCTCAATCCAAAATGCCCGGGCCTATTTTTTGTCCCAGTCCGGGCCTGGGTGTATGTATGTCAGGTCAGTGTATATTAGGTAGGTGTATGTATGTATGTATGTCAGGTCAGTGTATGTATGTCAGGTCAGTGTATGTTAGGTAGGTGTATGTATGTATGTCAGGTCAGTGTATGTTAGGTAGGTCAGTGTGTCAGGTAGCTGAGATTAGTGGTCAAAATTGATGGGCACTGCTAAGCCCCAGGCAGCAACCAGGAAGTAAGCTTACCCCCCGCCACACAACCCCAGCGCTCAGCCAAAAAACCCCGTGCCATGACCACTCACGACCCCCCCCCCCCCCCCATCGGTGCCAACATCGGACTTCGGGCTGAAGCCCCTGGTCTTTTTGCCACCTAGCAACGCCCCTGGTGGGGGGGTGGTTGGGGTGCTTGTTATTACTGACCCCCAACCACAAGTGTAGATGACCCTCAAGTATGTGACGTTGTTTTGCCCATATACAGTATCATATACTGAATTACCAGAATGGTAAAAAAGTGCCAAAATGTGCACACCAACCAAATGATCTGTAATCGGTGACTGATATGCATTGTTGCCTGGTGTTGCTCTTTAATACAAGGCGCACTGTGTGGTTGGTTGACACCTACGATATATGGAATGTATAATTACAGCGTATGGAATGTATAATCTGCTAACTCAGTTTCTTGGAAACTTCCAGTTCCCCGACCACAGGCCTTCCATGTACTCACAAGCGTACGAGTATCTGAAGGCCAATTTGTGAGATACATACAGAAGAGGGGTTCGGCATATCTCCTTGTAGGTTCCAGCCATAGTTAAAGCGTTCGAGCCACTTTATATTTCCACATCAAACGTCTCCTGGGTTCTGGCAGGCAGCAGGCAGCCAATTGCAAACCGCTGCACTCAGAACTGCAGAGTTGCAATTTATTCTGCCATCCGATAGGAATGTGCGTGTGTGGGCCTCTAATTATGTTTTCCCACAAATGCTAGAAAAGACAACAGAATTTTTGTAATGAATTATTCGCTCTTATTGTCTGCTATAAAGTTTAGGGATGGTAGAATGTATGGCCGGGTGTTAAATATAGAATGCAGCTGTCTGAGGTTTGGATTTTAATACCTCCGCTCTTCTCTCCAGTCCACACAGGTATCCACCGAGAAACTAGGGTGAAGAATGTGTAGACAGTAGAGTAACATTCACAAAGAATTCCAAATGTTTCCAGCAGCTTTGGTCTGGGATGGGTCATTGACACACAGATGGTGGTACACGTCTTTCAGGGCTGTTAAAGTGGCAATAATATGTTTATGTGATATTTATAACATTTCCTCCCTCACGTGCCCCTTCCCCTGACTTCTCTATCAAGATCATTGGCACAACTATCATTCTGTTCCCATATGCCAGGGTGCTAGGGGTAACCCTGGACTCTGAACTGTCCTTTCATGCCCATATCCAATCCCTATCCAAATCATGCCGCCTCAACCTCCGCAACATCTCCAGAATATGCCCCTTTTTACACCACAAAGCTTCTAATTTACTCCCTGGTTATCTTTCACCTCCACTACTGCAACTCCTTCATCATTGGATTACTTTTATATAGGCTACCCCCTCTTCAGTCTATCATGAATGCTGCTGCAAGGCTCGTCCACCTTAAAGTGGAGTTCCACCCACTTTTACAACTCTTCAGAATCCCTCACTAAACTGCGCACTGTAAACAAATTGGATATTTTTTTATTTTTTTTCTCAGCACCTACTGTATATCTGCTGTATTCATTTTTCACTTCCTCCTCCCTGGCCACGGCCCATCGCATCATTTCCTGTTTGCAATGCCTTCTGGGAAGGGGCGGCAACTTCCTCTGAAACTGCCGTTGCTATGGAAACCTGACCTGAAACCTATTGCACTGATTGTGCTGCACTGAGCATGTGCGAGATCTGCAAGGATGAGATCCAGGAAGAAATACAGTCTGGCTTCAGATGCCCACACTTAAGATGACCACGGCCTGCTGTAAGTTTATAAAATAACAAACTACTGCTATAAACTAACAAAACAGACCTTAGTTTACAGACTAACTTTACTAGAATACATTAAGCTTGTGTACTATAGGGGTATTTTTATTTAAAAAGTATAATTTTGGCCGGAACACCACTTTAACAACCATATAGTGTCCTCCACCCCTCTCTGCCAATCTCTCCACTGGCTTCCATCATCCAATGAATAAAATTCAAAGTATTAACAATAACTTACAAAGCCATCCACAACTCTGCCCCCCAGCCTCATCACTAGCCTAGTCTCAAAATATCAACCAAGCAGCTCTCTTCGGTCCTCCCAAGTCCTACTGCTCTCTAGCTCCCTTGTCACCTCCTACTCCCATGCTTGCCTCCAGGATTTCTCCCGAGCTTCTCCCATCCTGTGGAACTCCTTACCCCAATCTGTCCGACTGTCTTCTAACGTATCCATCTTTAGACCATCGCTAAAAACCCTTCTCTTTAAAGAAGCCTATCTTGCTTCCAATACACAGTTTTTTTATTTTCTCCATCAGCTCATCCCCCACAGTTATTACCTTTTGTATCAATTGACTCTCCCTCTTGGATTGTAAGCTCTAACGAGCATGGCCCTCTGATTCCTCTTGTACCAAATTGTATTGTAACTGTAATGTCTGCCTTCATTTTGTAAAGCCCTGCGCAAACTGTTGTATTTATAAAAAAAAAACTTGCATAGCTGTTTATCTACCGAGACTGCATGTATAGATATTCTGTGGGAATGGGGCAATATCGAGTGTTCTCCGGCTATATTCTCTCCAATTCGAATGTGAGAACGCAGACATTACAAAGAAGGTAGAGAGCAGATGGTCTTGGGAGGAACGAAGAGAATGATTTGGTTGGTATTTTGAGACTAGGTTAGTAATGTAGTTGGGGGCAGAGTTGTGGGTGGCTTTGTAAGTTGTTAGTATCTTGAATTGAATTAGTTGGGTGAGCGGAAGCTAGTGGAGGGATTGGCAGAGGGGGTAGAGAAAAGGAAGTAGAATTGTAAGTGACAATGAAAGTGCGGTGGGATAGGTAGGATGAGAACAAGCGAAGAGTACAGTCAGTTGGAGAAAAGACCAGGGGACCAAAGGCGTAGAGTTTCTTGAAGAGGAGGGGGTGGTCCACTGTGCCAAAAGCAGCAGAGAGGTTCAGAAGGAGTAGTGCAGAATACTGTCCATTGGTTTTTGCCATAAGTAGATTGTGAGTTTAAGGAGAGCAGTTTCCGAGGAGTGTTGAGGGCAAAATCCAGGCTGAAGGGGATCAAGAAGTTTGTTCTCAGTCAGATGATCGCTCGGTCGCTCTTGTAGACCAGACGTTTAAGGAATTTGGAGGAAAAGGGGGTAAGGAGATGGGGCGTAGAAAATACTCAGGAATCAATGACAGTACTCTAGAAAAGACATCCTTTTAGCATGACCCTAGCAAGACCAGTGTGTGAATTCCCTGGTAGGTTCAGTAGTGGTAAAAGGTTTCTTCAGGTCTGCAGACAATACTCTTCCCTAAACCTTCAAAGGAACCCAACTCTAACAAAATAAAAGAAGGCCTCATTTTACCTCTATTACAGATGATACGATGATTTCCCTGCTGACAGTGATCAAAGCACAGCTTGGGATAAGGCTTAGTGAGGCTGAACTGTGGCAAATGTTTTTTTACACCCATTCAAGCGCAGCTATCCTCCATGGAACGGATGGTCTGGGGACACTAGGAGCAGTGCAGTGATTGTGAGTCCTGCCAGCGATGGTAGAGTCACAATGTATGTACAAGATCTCATCACATGACTCCAATGTACCAGGAAACAGAATAATATCTACAGACAAACAATGTACAGAGCTGGGAACAAAGAATTTAATAGAAGAACATCCGGTCAAATATGACGTTTAATTTGATTATACTGTATGTTGCTTTCCCTGGTTCCTCCTTTACCCCCCCCCCCCATATCATCATCAACAACAACAACAAGCTAGTGAAATTTAGTAGCTCCCCTTCTATTTTCATTACAGACCTTATTTTAGACCCAGTAATGTTATCGCTAAGTCTCTGTGCTTCTCTATGACATGCAGGCAAATCATGGCTGCTTGGTGGGGCCAGCAGGGTGATGTACATATTTCCTGAAAATAATACAGTACCCTGCGCCTCAATGCTCCTCTCAAGAGCCCTCAGCCCTGATGCAAGCAGTGGGCTGGCTCTTGGAAGGGTTAATAGAATATTAAATACCTCAATGGGTGGATGTCAGTCTAGAGGAGTGGGTGCTCCTAGAAAGATTGTATTTGCATGCAAACCTCTCTAGGTGAGCCTCCATCAATGAAAGGACTGAAATCCTCTCCTCTCTTATCTCCTTCTCCTTATTTATTTCCCTCTTCATATCTCTCTCCTCCTTATCTCATTTCATTTCCTCTCCTCTCTTCTATGCTCTTCTCTCATTTCATTTTTTCTTCTTTCCTTTTTCCTCCTCTTTCTTTGTCTCTTCTTCTAATTTTTTCTCCTCTCCTCTCCCCCTTATTTAATTGTCTTTTCATATCTCTCCCCTTCTCTTATCTCATTTTCTCTTCTCTCCCCTTCTCTTTCTCATTTTCTCTTCTCTGCCCTTCTCTCATCTCTATTCATCTCATTTTGTTTTTCTTCTCTCCCCTTTTCTCATCTAATTTCCTCTTCTCTTCTCTCCCCTCCTATTATCTCATTTCCTTTTCTCTTCTCTCCCCCCTCTCATCTCATTTCCTTTTCTCTTCTCTTCCCTCTCCCATCTCATTTCCTCTCCTCTTCTCTTCCCTTCATTCATCTCATTTCCTCTTCTCTCCTCTCCCATTGTCTCTTCTCATTTCCTCTTCTCTTCTCTCCCCTTCTCTCATCTCATGACTAGTGTAGTCCAAATGTTACCTTCCTTACCTTACCATAATCCCCTTTTATACTCCACCTCTTAACCAAAACCCCACCTTAAAATGATGAGACCACACATTTTATTTTGGAGTAATATGGCCACAACAGCCCTTTTATTATAAAACAACTCCAAAATAAATCACTCCAATAAATAACCGATAAATAACCAATAACACAAACAATGACATATTAATAACGTAAACAGTTAACCCCAGTCTGATGGTCTCTGACGGTGACCCCCCTTTCCACCATATATATATATATATATATATATATATATATATAACTATATATATAACCATGTATAACCATGTATAAACAACCATGTATAAACAACGCACTGCGGGACTTTTCCAACTAATAGGCCTCCAGCTGTAGCCGCTCGGAGACAACCGTTTTCCCGCAGCTCCACCAAAAACCAGTATTCCCTCCACCGTTCAGGAATACACCGGAGGGGAACATGCTAATGATGAGCCCCCCACCCCTTTAAATCCATCAGTTTTACCGCCCCCGTCAAAGACCACCAGAAGAAAACTACCGCCACAGCCCGAAAGCGTGACCCCTTACGTTTGAGGGCACCTCCACACCCTCAGAGCCTGCTGTATCCCTTCCTGTAAACCCAGGGACCATAAATCAATCCCCACGTCGGAGAGATGAACCCCATCCCTCCTAAGGTATAAACCCACATTCGTCTCCAACTCTCGATGACGAATCACAATCCCACCCTGCTGTCTGACGAAACGCCCAACCACTTTATTAATCCTGATGCGCGTTTTATTTATGCTCGCCACTGATCTAGCCCAACGCCAATTTGTTCTGGCAATTATGTCAGACCAAACTAAAAGGGTAGCTGGAAATTTTTCCCGCAACTGCATAAAATCTGCTTTGATGTCCGCCATCAGATCCCTGACCGACCGGACACCTAAGTCATTCCCTCCCGCGTGAATCACTAAAACGTCAGGGGGCCTATCCAACCTCACATACCTCTCCACTTCTCCCAAAACTCTACCCCATAACATTCCTGGTCTACCCAACCAGCGTATATACGCCTCCTTTCTGGAAATCCCCAGCTGTCTGCCGTCCGGACGCACGTCACCTCTCCTGGCCCCCCAGCAAACATAGGAGTGACCCACGATCCAAACAAGGCGCACAGGGTTTCCATCTGTAATGCAAACAAGACACAAGATAGCGGCACCCACTGATTCTAAACCTGACTCACTAAACCAACTACAAAGGTAACACCCACCCCTTGAACAACCGTATGCTAATATGCATTAATTTATTCCATCACCAAATTAGGTCTTACATAAGACCGAAATCTCCTAGACTCCCACCTCCCGAGTCTGCGCACCGCCGCCTCATCCAACCCGCATCTGGCGGCTTCTGTAGCTGCCCCTATGCGGAAGGAATGTGAAGCATAGTCCGACCCCACTAAACCCGCCCTTGTTAAACATTTTTGAAAGATCGTTATAAATTGAAAACGAGACAGATAAGACCCATCTTCATGCTTTAGGAACGGCCCCTCCCCCTTACACCTGCATGACCTAAATGCCCTTACAGCCTCAACTGGGCATACCTTGGACCCGGGCAACTCAAACAGGGACACCTCCACCCCTTTACCTTGCTGGTCAGTTTTGGACCTCCTCAAACGTAGGCATACCCTATCCGCCTTCAATCGTACATCTTGATCCAACAACCCGCCCCCAACCTGTTTTGACGGGCTGACCAATTCCCCTACACGAAAAGCCCCATAAAAAGCCAGTGAGAACGCTGCCGTGAACAATCTGATTTCATAATGCGACAAACAGATAAACCTCAACATGTCACATATGGAAACCAGGTTCGAAAAAGTGACTGGCCGTCTCGCATCTCGTTTTTTATATTGCTTCCTATAGCCTTTTAAAGCCTGTCAAACCCAAAAATCCTTGGACCAATCCTCACCCCCCATTAATTTAAACAAAAAGGACAATCCTGCCAATTTTCGGTCAATTGAAGACGCTGTACACCCCTTTTCCATATTCCTGGCTACTAAATACAACACCAGTAACCTGCCGTCTGACGCCCACATCCCCACACCAGCCTCCTGCACCAGCATCGACCACTCCTTCCATACCTTGCTGTAGGCCGTCCAAGTGGAATCACTTACTGACTGCCTGATCCATCCCGCGGCGACTCCAAAGGCAACTCCCACATCCAAACCGGGCAAGGAACTCCTTCCTTGTCTGCCTCTGGCGCCAGCTCCCTGAACTTGTCCCACTGAAAACGAGACAAGGAGTCAGCCAGTGCATTATCCACCCCTGGAATGTGAACCGCATAGATAAAAATGTTCAGACTCAAACACCTAAACACCAGCTGTCGCAACAACCGAATGACCGGCTGCGAAGACGCTGACATGCGGTTAACCACCTGCACTACACCCATGTTGTCGCAGTTGATCCTCAGCTTCAAATTTCTGCATGCCTCACCCCATAACTCCAATGCTAACACCACTGGAAACAATTCCAGCAGGACCAGATTGCCGAGGAACCCAGCCCTCTCCCACGACTGTGGCCAGGGCTCCGCACTCCATCTCCCCTGAAAATAAGCCCCAAAACCTGTTGAGCCCGCTGCATCGGTAACCAATTCCACATCGAAATTGCTCACCAGTCCAGACATCCACACCGCCCTCCCGTTGTATGAAGTTAAGAAATTATACCAAACTTTCAAATCGTCCCTATGTTCCCTCTTTAATCAAATGAAATGAGTTGGCCGTTTTACTCCTGCTGTAGCCGCCGACAACCGTCGGCAAAAAACCCTCCCCATTGGGATAATTCTGCAAGCGAAATTCAACTTACCCAACAACGACTGAAGAGCTCTCAGTTGCACCTTCTTCAACCCGTGGATATCTCGCATTTCCTTCTGCAGTTCCAATAACTTACCCCTGGGCAATCGGCATTCCATAGCTAGCGAATCTATAACTATGCCTAAAAAACTAATTTCTGTCGTGGGGCCTTCGGTCTTTTCCGCCGCCAAAGGCACTCCAAACCTGCCCGCGATGTGCTGCAACGTGGAAAGCAAAATCGCACACACAGCGGAGGCAGGGGGGCCTATACACAGAAAATCGTCCAAATAGTGTATTACTGAGTCTAGGCCAGCGACATCCCTAACCACCCATTCTAAAAAGGAGCTGAACGCCTCAAACATGGCACAGGATATAGAACAACCCATGGGCAAACATTTGTCAACGTAAAACTGTTCTTGCCAGTGACATCCCAACAGCCGAAAACTCTCCGGATGTACCGGCAACAAACGAAAAGCCGATTCTACGTCAGCTTTTGCCATAAGAGCCCCCTGGCCGTAGCGCCTCACCCACTTAACCGCCGCATCAAATGAAGTATAAGACACTGTACACTCTTCCGGGTCAATGAAATCATTGACCGAACCTCCTTTTGGGAAAGATAAGTGGTGTATCAATCGGAACTTGTTATGTTCCTTCTTGGGCACCACCCCCAAAGGTGAGACCACTAAGTCCGGCCAAGGTTTGTAGGCGAACGGCCCTCCCATGCGTCCTAACGCCACTTCTTTCTGCAATTTTTCCCCAACTATCTCTGGATGCTGTACTGCTGATTTGAGATTCCGTGCCGTAGGAGGAACAATCTCCAATGAGCACGGAATCCTAAATCCCTCCGTAAAACCCAACTCCAAAAACCGAGCCGCTCCCTGATCTGGATACTTACCTAGAAAGGGGAGCATTCTTTCCACTCTCACCGGCGTCCTCCCTCTTTTGCGCAGCGTCACTGGCACGCTTTCCCCGTTTAAAACATCTCGACAACGGGTGGGCTCCCCCACACCCCGAGCACTCGTGTCTGAACTTACAGGTCCCCCCAAATTTACAGGCGCCTTCGTTATACTGCCAGCACACACCCCACTTTTTGCCGGCCGAGGGTCCTGAGGAATTCGCACCCCCGGCCCCCCCATGAAACGGCTGAGACGGGGCCTTCGCCGATGACATAAGCCTCATCCATAAGCTAATATCCTTATGGTCCCAACGCAGGGACGGGCGAACCGCCATCCGCTGTCTGAACTGCTCGTCATATCTCAGCCAAGCAGAACCCCCATATACCCTATGTGCTTCTCCAATAGCGTCCATGTAACAGAATGCAATGCTCGGGGCTCTTCTCGCCAATTACGCTCGCCATAATGGCAAACGCCTGAAGCCAGTTCACAAATGTACGTGGTATCAGCCGGTACCTCCTTTTTTCCTCATCCTCCTTCTTGGAAGAATCTGGTTTTACCCTGTCCAAATTAAATTTTTCCAATGGCAGCAGAGAAAAAATTTCCACATACTCACCCTTTTGAATTTTTTCCCTAACCTCCTGCTTCAGATGTGCTCCTAAGGGGCCCTCGAAGCAGACGTAAACCTCGCACCTCGCAGCATCCGCCAACCTGACCACGTCGGACCTTTCCGCCTGCGCCGTGGACCCTGCTTTCACTGCCTCAACCACCTGACCTCCCACCCCAGATTGTCCAGGAGGCGATATTACCGGGGGCACTCCTACCCTCTCAGCCCCATTGCTCCCCCCCCGGACTCCATCACTGGTGCTGTCCATGGGGCCACCTGGGGAGGTTGCCCGTGACCCCCTTCCAATCTCCCCATTAGGGTCCGCAGGCCCTGCAAAAATTCTGTCAGTTGCTGGCCGGACCCCGCACTGGCAGGAGTGATCCCCGCCAGCTGCCGTTCCGGCCGATCCCCCCCCCGACTGCGTCCCCCGATCCCCTTGTGCTACCGTACCCCCTGTAACCCCCCCTAATAAATCCTGAACTGCACCAGACAACAATACTGACGAGATCGACTTACCAGGCTGACCAGGCACACTCCCCACAGCCGTCACGGTGTTCGCCCTCGCTGGCACTTCCGGCTCCTCTTCGTCCGACAGCTCCCCTTCCGACCGGTCATCCCGCTCTCCACTCTCTTGACTGGTAAGCCCCCTGGGTGGTGAAGCCCCCGAGGCCGTGGTGTGAGATAGCGGTGGGGCCATCCTTCCTCCAGAAGCATTGCTGCTGACAGACAGGCGTCGCTGACCTGACCTGACAGCTTGTCTTCCGACAGTCTTGTTCTTTCCTCCTCCCTGCTCGGTATTCATGCTGCTGCTCTTCTCCCGTCCGTTTCCGCCACTTCCTCCGGCCACACGCTCCTCCGTTAGGCTCCGCCCACTCCGATTCCGCACCAACTGACTGGGGCCCTCTCCCAGGGCTCTGCTCGGCTCCCCGATCCTCTCCACCAACCCCTCTGGATGTCCTCTGTGCGGCATGGACGGACTGTCCCTTCTGCTGCGCTCCCCAGGCAGGGAACCGGCGCCATAACGGCCCGTGGCCCCGCCCCCCGAATTCGGCCGGCGGCGTGTAGACCGCCCAGGGGCTGCTTTTTCTTGTCTCCGCTTCATCGGGGGGGCCGACCGCACATCCCCCGGGCTTCCCATCCTCCGAACGGGCCTGGATGCAGGCCCTGGTGAAAAACGCGCCGGAGGCCGAGACCTCCGCGCGCGGCCGGACACCTCACCCGCCGCCGATCCGCATGGTTCTTCTCCTCCAATGTCCCCTACTTGCTGTTTCAGCCATTCTGGTCCTTTCTGTGCTGCCGCCCTTCTTAGCTTCTCCAAAATTTCTTCTACGGCGGCCATTATGGAGGAGCAGTAGTGAAAAAACTGCCTCCTCTGTTAAACTTTTTCTCTCACACTGACCTCTCTACTCCTCCCCCCCCTTAAATATCACCACTCCCCCTTTGCTACCAACTTAACTTTTGGGCCTCCCCTTTCTCCCATAAACCTTTTCCTGCTCTTTTAACCCTTTCAGTGTCTCCATTAGACACACTGTCATGCCCGGCCCTCCACTACCCCTCCTTCTAGTCAGTTTCATTCCGGGCCTCACTTTTCCTTTTCTCTTCTCTCCCCTCTCATTTCCTCTCCTCTTCTCTCCCCTCTCTCATCTCATTTCCTTTTCTCTTCTCTCCCCTCTCTCATCTAATTTCCTCTCCTCTTCTCTCCCCTTTTCTCATCTCATTTCTTTTTCTCTCCCCTCTCTCATCTCATTTCCTCTTCTCTCATCTCATTTCCTCTCCTCTTCTCTCCCCTTCTCTCGTCTCATTTCCTTTTCTCTTCTCTCCCCTCCTCTCATCTCATTTCCTTTTCTCTTCTCTCCCCTCTCTCATCTCATTTCCTCTCCTCCTCGCTCCCCTTCTTTCACCCCATTTCCTTTTCTCTCCCCTCTCTCATCTCATTTCCTCTCCTCTTCTCTCCCCTTCTCCCATCTCATTTCCTTTTCTCTATCCTCTCTCATCTAATTTCTTCTCCTCTTCTCTCCATTTCTCTCATCTTATTTCCTCTCCTCTTCTCTCCCCTCTCTCATCTCATTTCCTCTCCCCTCCCTTTCTCTCATCTCATTTCCTCTCCCCTCCCTTTCTCTCATCTCATTTCCTTTTCTCTTCTCTCCCCTCTCTCATCTTATTTCCTCTCCTCTTCTCTCCCCTTCTCTCATCTCATTTCCTTTTCTCTTCTCTCCCTTTCTCTCATCTCATTTCCTCTCCTCTTCTCTCATCTCATCTCCTCTTCTTTCCCCTTCTCTCATCTCATCTCCTCTCCCCCTCCCTCTCATCTCATTTCCTCTCCTCTTCTCTCCCTTTCTCTCATCTCATTTCCTCTCCTTTTCTCCCCCCTTCTCTCATCCCATTTCCTTTTCTCTTCTCTCCCCTCTCTCATCTCATTTCCTCTCCTCTTCTCTCATCTCATCTCATCTCCTTTTCTCTCCCCTTCTCTTATCTCATCTCCTCTTCTCTCCCCCCCCCATCTCTTTTCCTCTCCTCCTCTCTCCCCTTCCCTAATCTCATTTCCTCTCCTCTTCTCTCATCTCATTTCCTCTCCTCCTGTCTCCTCTTCTCTTATCTCATTTCCTCTCATCTCCTCTTCTCTCCCATCCTCTTGTCTCATTTCCCCTTCTCTTCCTGTGTCCCCTCTTCTCTCCTCCCTTCTTGTCTCCTCTCCTCTACCAAGAAGCTCAATCTATCAGTGCATGCCCCATGCACACATATAACCAACTCATAGGGAAGATCCAGGCAACATTCTGTGGAGCGACACCCAGCCCTATTGATTCCGGTCATCATTCTCCCTCAGATCCGCAATGACTGTGATAAATATTGGGGCACATCAAGGACGGCCTCTTGCAAAACGCTTTTCATAACACATTTGTTTTCCAACATTGGCAAGTGGAATCTATCAAGGACACGGAGGTTAATCGGTGAATCAACTCAGCTCCATTGATTCCCTATCTGGCCCAAACAGCAAATCTATGCCTTGTGTCCCTTCCCGTCACACAAGTCACCCTCCGTCAGCGGAAGGTAATTTCAGGAATGCTTGTGATATGTAAATAACGGGGCGGTGAGCGGGAATCACTCCGAGGCTCGGGTGATAAATGACTGTGTTGTCCAAACCATCAATACAACTCACTGTGAATATAGTCCAGAAAGAAACGCCGCACAGCGCTGAAAAGATCGACAGCCTGATAGACAACATAGTTTGCCATTGTCTGCGCACTTACAGAAGAGCCGCTGAACTATGGCGCTACAATGATACGGTTACAATGGGGAATTTAAAGACCCATCGCCCCTTTAACCCCTAATTGGCCAGAGTTATTTGTAGTAGCCAGGGCCGGGTGAAGTCTGGAATTTTTGCTGTGCTGTTTCATGTGAAGCTTCAATTTTGTAAAAAAAAAAAAAGAAAAAAAAAGGAAATTCTCTTTGTGTTATTTAAATGCAGATTTATTGATATGGGAATTATAAAAACACACTTTATACCTCCCAGATCACATTCTCTTGCATTTAAATGAACCTGCATTTATGTGTGTTTACATGCGTTTAGGGGCATCAGGAGTTTCTAATCTATCCCCCCCCCCCCCTTTTTTTTTTTTTATTTTTTTTTTTTATAAAATACTTGATTTTTCAGTTTTCTTTGTTACATCTCATTAATACTGATCTCATGAAGCCTCCTCTTTTCCTCTTTTCTTTCTGCTCTCCAGCCATGGTTGCATTGCATTTCTTTATTATTATTATTATCCCTTTCACGACTAAGCCTATTTCTGACATTTGGTGTTAAAGTCCATATTTTTTGCTAGAAAATTACTTAGAGCCTCCAAACATTATATATATATATATTTTTAGCAGAGAATCTAGAGAATAAAATGGTGATTGGTACAATATTTTATGTCACACGGTATTTATGCAGCGGTGTTTTAAATGCAACTTTTTGGGAAAAGGGACACTTTCATGAATTTTAAAAAAACGAAACAGAAAAGTTAGCCCAATTTTTCTGTAAAATGTGAAAGATGATGTTACGCCGAGTAAATAGATACCAAACATGTCACGCTTTATAATTGCACGCACTCGTGGAATGGCGACAAACTACGGTACCTAAGAATCTCCATAGGCGACGCTTTAAGTTTTTTTTTTTTTATGGTTACCGGGTTAGAGTCACAGAAGAAGTCTAGTGCTCAAATTATTGCTCTCGCTCTGACGATCGCGGTGATACCTCACATGTGTGATGATTTGAACACTGTTTACATATGCGGGTGCGACTTCGGTATGCGTTTTCTTTGCAGCGCGAGCTCGCGGGGACGGGGGCGCTTTAAAAATGTTCTTTTTCTTATTTATTTTTATATTATTAAATTTTGTTTAAAAAAAAAAAAAAAAAAAAGATCACTTTTATTGCTGTCACAAGGATTGTAAAAATCCTTTGTGACAGTAATAGGTGGTGACAGGTACTCTTTATGGAGGGATCAGGGGTCTAAAAGACCCCCCGATCCCTCCTTTGCACTTCAAAGTATTTAGATCACTGTTTTCGGCGATTCTGAATACTGTATATTCTTTTAAAACCGGCGCCATTGGCAGCCGAGTAAACAGGAAGTGACGTTGTGACGTCGCTTCCGTGTTTACAATCAGGAGACTGGAACGAAGCCGTTTCCGGCTTTGTGCCAGTCTGTCCCTAGCCACCGGAAAAGGCGGATCGATGATCGAGAAAATAAAAGTAGTTTTCAGATGGAAGCAGGATAGGCGTCTCTGAAGAGGAAAGTTTTCAGGGATCGCCTAAAAGTGGATAAATTTGGAAACAGTCTGACAGATTGGGGTAGGGAATTCCAGAGGAAGGGAGAGGCTCGGGAGAAGTCCTGGAGGCGGATATGGGAGGAGGTGATGAGGGAGCTAGAGAGCAGGAGGTCTTGGGAGGAACGGAGAGGGTGATTAGGTTGGTATTTTGAGGCTAGGCTAGTGATGTAGCTGGGGGCACGGTTGTGGATGGCTTTGTAACTTATTGTAAGTATTTTGAATTTAATTTGTTGGGCGAGTGGCAGCCAAGGGAGGGATTGGCAGAGAGAGGTAGCAGACACTGAGCGGTTTGTAAGGTGGATGAGTCTGGCAGCAGCATTCATGATGGATTGAAGGGGGGATAGTCTATTTAAAGGTAAGCCAATGAGGAGGGAGTTGCAGTAGTCGAGGCGAGAGATGACCAGGGAGTGAATCAGGAGCTTTGTGGTTTCATTGGTTAGAAAGGGACGTAGTTTAGAGATGTTGCGGAGGTTGAGGCGGCAAGCTTTGGAAAGTGATTGGATGTGGGGCCTAAAGGAGAGTTCAGAGTCCAGGATAACACCTAGTACCCTGACATGTGGGGACGGGTGGATGGTTGGGCCATTGCTCTTGACAGACAAGTCAGGGGAAGAGGCTCGTGGGGGAGGAAATATTATAAGCTCGATTTTGGACAAGTTGAGTTTGATGAAGTGGTGTGACATCCATACAGATATGTCGGTTAGGAAGTTGGTTTCTTAGACCCCTTTCACACTGAGGCACTGGAAAAATGCTTAAAAGACACCTAGCGCTATTGTCACATTTTTGCCACCGCCCAGGTGTCTTTGAAGCGCTTTTGACGTGTTGGCACTAGCTAACAACCCCACCCCCCTATATCACATCCTGTGCACTTCCTTGTATTTCATGGGGGAGAAGAGAGAACAAAGAGAAGATGGAGTTTGTTGAACTGCTGTTGATGTTTGTGCTACTTTATTGGGAAAATATTCTCAAACAGAGGCAGTGAGGTCGTTTTGAGGTTCATCCCATCCTACAAACGCACTCTTCCAGAGGACAATTCGTGTTGCTTTATCGGGACTCGGATGAGCATGCCAACGTAAGTTAAAATATCCCAGTCCCACTAGTCCCAATCCCCCAACCCTAACCCTAATCCCAGTCCCACTAGTCCCAATCCCCCAACCCTAATCCTAATCCCAGTCCCACTAGTCCCAATCCCCCAACCCTAACCCTAATCCCAGTCCCACTAGTCCCAATCCCCCAACCCTAATCCTAATCCCAGTCCCACTAGTCCCAATCCCCCAACACTAATCCCAGTCCCACTAGTCCCAATCCCCCAACCCTAATCCTAATCCCAGTCCCACTAGTCCCAATCCCCCAACCCTAATCCCAGTCCCACTAGTCCCAATCCCCCAACCCTAATCCTAATCCCAGTCCCACTAGTCCCAATCCCCCAACCCTAATCCCAATCCCACTAGTTCCAATCCCCCAAACCTAATCCCAATCCCCCAACCTTAACCCTAATCCCAGTCCCACTAGTCCCAATCCCCCAACCCTAACCCTAATCCCACTAGTCCCAATCCCCCAACCCTAATCCCAGTCTCACTAGTCCCAATCGCCCAACCCTAATCCCATTCCACTAGTCCCAATCCCCCAACCCTAATCCCAGCCTCACTAGTCCCAATCCCCCAATCCTAACCCTAATCCCAGTCCCACTATTCCCAATCCCACAACCCTAATCCCAGTCCCACTAGTCCCAATCCCTCAACCCTAATCCCAGTCCCACTAGTCCCAATCCCCCAACCCTAACCCTAATCCCAGTCCCACTAGTCCCAATCCCCCACCCCTAATCCCAGTCTTACTAGTCCCAATCCCCCAACCCTAATCCTAATCCCAGTCCCACTAGTCCCAATCCCCCAACCCTAACCTTAATCCCAGTCCCACTAGTCCCAATCCCCCAACCCTAACTTGAATCCCAGTCCCACTAATCCCAATCCCCCAACCCTAACTCTAATTCCAGTCCCACTAGTCCCAATCCCCCAATCCTAACCCTAATCAAATTCCCATTAGTCCCAATCCCCTAACCCTAATCTCAGTCCCACTAGTCTCAACCTCCTACCCCCAATCCTAATCTCAGTCCCACTTGTCCCAGACCCCTAAAACTAACCCTAATCCCAGTCCCACTAGTCCCAATTCCCTAAACTTAATCCCAATCCCACTAGTCCCAAGCTCCTACCCCCAACCCTAATCTCAGTCCCACTAGTCACAGACCCCTAAAACTAACACCAATCCCAGTCCCACTAGTCCCAATTCCCTAATCCTAATCCCAGTCCCACTAGTCCCAATCTCCTACCCCCAACCCTAATCTCAGTCCCACTAGTCCCAAACCCCTAAAACTAACCCTAATCCCAATCCCGCTAGTCCCAATACCCTAACCCTAATCCAAGTCCCACTAGTCCCAAACCCCTAAAACTAACCCTAATCCCTAATGTGTAGTTACCAAAAAAAGCATGTGTGACAGGGTGACAATGCAGGAGCACATTTGAGAGACAGGGACAGAGCGTCATCACCCTATAATAGGACGCTCTTAAACATGGACCACCATGGCAGGATCACCAGGTTTTATTTTAACGAAGGGTGCAGATTCAAACATTAAGGTAAGGTGACCAGATATTCAAAATAAAATCCAGGGACACCCTACTGACCACATCATCTTTTAATGAGGGTGGGCTAGGGGCAAAGTGGGGTTGGGGCTAATAGTGGGACATGCAGTGGGCTGCATTGAATGGTGAGTGTGGCCAAATTGTGTTAACAGTGTGAGGGGCTTAGAGGGGTATGGCAAAATAAATCCTGAGCCTGTTCTGCTCTTAGTCAATGCAGAGCACAAGCACAAAGCGCAAGGGTCAGAGAGCATATTGCACAGAGTTCAGGAGTATGTAATGTACAGAGTGCAGGGATCAGGAGTGCATAACGCACAGAGTGCAAGGGTCAGGAGTACGTAATACACAGAGCTCGGGGGTCAAGAGAGATTAATGCACAGAGTGTAAAAGTGTCAGGAGTGCATAACACACAGAGTGCAGAAGTCAGAAGTAAGTAATACACAGGGTGCAGGGGTCAGGTGTAAGTAATGCACAGACTTTAAGTATCAGGGGTGCAAATTACACAGAGTGCAGAGGTCACAAGCAAGTAATACAAAGAGAGTAGGGGTCAGGAGTACGTAATACACAGAGTGCAGGGATCAGGAGTGCATAACACAGAGTGCAGGGTTTAGGAGTAAGTAATACACAGAGTGTAGTGGTTTGGAGAGTATAATGCACAGACTGTAAAAATGTCACGAGTGCCTAACACACAGTGTTCAGAGGTCTGAAGTAAGTAACACGCAAAGTACAGGAGTCAGGAATGCATAAACCACAGAGTGCAGGGATCAGCAGTAAGTAATGCTCACAGTGCAGAGGTGAAAAATAAAGCACAAAGTGTCTCCCAAAAATTCCACCCTCCCCAAATACAACTCCTCACCCCCCTATGACAGAACCACCTCCTGTGCGAATCTCCCCTTCCTCCCTGAATTGTACTCACTGGCCCTTGGCATTGTGTTGCACCTGCTGCTGAATTTCGGTGTTCTGACACCATGATTGCCCATGTTTTTTTTCTCCTCAATATTTCACTGCAATTTTTACTGCAATTGTTAGAGTACATGGGCAACACATGGGTGATCATGACAAATCATGAACAACAATCAGGCAACTGTGACAATTTGCAAGGATACTTGAGAGGTTGGGGGTCGCAGTGACATGTTGTGCCCCCTGGGGGCTCACCATGGACAGTTTAGGCATAATGAGATAGTCCGGTATAAGGAGTTAAGTGGATAGGTCAGGTATAAGGAGGTAGGTGGACAGGTTTTTTTGCCCCGATGACGTCAGTTATGATGAAACGCATTGGGCGGAGCTAACACACGCGACGTCGCCATGCCTGTTTGAATTGTTTGTACTACCTGGAGATACTTGTAACACTGCACTGCACTGAACATTTCATATGCACAGCGCTGTTTTCATGACTCACATGTGAGTAGTTTTACACTTTGCTTTTAATAAAAGTTTCTTACGGATTCACACTATGTGGCCATTTCTATTTTATCCTATGGCAGAATCTGGCATCATAATCGTTGCCATGTATACCATATAATAGCATCCCAGTCTTAGTCCTTAGGGTTCAATATTGAGTTGGCCCACCCTTTGCAGCTATAACAGCTTCAACTCTGCTAGAAAGGCTGTCCACAAGGTTTAGGAGTGTGTCTATGGGAATGTTTGACCATTCTTCCAGAAGCGCATTTGTGAGGTCAGGCACTGATGCTAGACAAGAAGGCCTGGCTCTAATTCATCCCAAAGTTGTTCTATCGGGTTGAGGTCAGGACTCTGTGCACTGCAGGCCAGTCAAGTTCCTCCACCCCAAACTCGCTCATCCATGTCTTTAAGGACCTTACTTTGTGCACTGGTTCAAATCATTTGGTGGAGGGGGGATTATAGTATGGGGTTGATTTTCTTGGGTTGGGCTTGGCCCCTTAGTTCCAGTGAAGGGAACTCTTAAGGCGTCAGCATACCAAGACATTTTGGACAATTTCATGGTCCTAACTTTGTGGGACCAGTTTGGGGATGGCCCCTTCCTGTTCCAACCTGGCTGCGCACCAGTGCACAAAGCAAGGTCCATAAAGACATGGATGAGCGAGTTTGGGGTGGAGGAACTTGACTGGCCTGCACAGAGTCCTGACCTCAACCCGACAGAACACCTTTGGGATCAATTAGAGCGGAGACTGCAAGCCAGGCCCTCGTGTCCAACATCAGTGCCTGACCTCACAAATGCCCTTCTTGAAGAATGGTCAAACATTCCCATAGACACACTCCTAAACCTTGTAGACAGCCTTCCCAGAAGAGTTGAACCTGTTAGAGCCGCAAAGGGTGGGCCAACTAAATATTGAACCTTACGGACGAAGACTGGGATGCCATTAAAGTTCATGTGCGAGTAAAGGCAGGTGTCCCAATACTTTTGACAATATAGTGTATTAGGTGAACAAGTCAGGTCATTTTGGGTTTGATATGGTAATGATTTGAGGGGAGGGACACATTCTACTCTCATATGTAATTGCCATCTCTAAGTGCCAGAAATAAAAAATAGGACACTTTTACAGTTATTTTGTTCTATTTGGAATAATGCGGATCTGTAACTTTTAAGTTAAACACTTATGCCGCGTACACACGAGCGGACTTTACGGCGGACTTTGCCCGGTGGACTGGATTTCGTCGGACAATTCGATGTGTGTGGGCTCCAGCGTACTTTATTTTCTCAAAAGTTGGACGGACTTAGATTTGAAACATGTTTCAAATCTATCCGACGGACTCGAGTCCGGTCGAAAAGTCCGCTCGTCTGTATGTTAGTCCGACGGACAAAAAGCCACGCTAGGGCAGCTATTGGCTACTGACTATGAACTTCCTTGTTTTAGTCCGGTGTACGTCATCACGTACGCATTCGACGGACTTTGGTTGATTGTGTGTAGGCAAGTCTGTTCATTCAGAAAGTCCGTTGTAAAGTCTGCCGTAAAGTCCGCTCGTGTGTACGCGGCATTAGGGAACAAAATAGCGATAATAATTTACTTTGCACGCGGATACTGTAAACAGGGGGTTAAGTCACCAGTGGTCAATGTGAAAAAGAAGAATAAATATTTCCGATGAGAAATGTGGAGACCCTCTACTGTCCTGGGAATCAGCACACATTGCACACTACTGTACTAACTAAATACAGCAGAGTGCTCTGATTTTCAGGACAGTAATGGGTCTCACTCTCCACATCTCTCAATGAAAAGCCCTTCTAGTTATCCCCCCCCCAAGGTACTCACTGTGCTTCAGAAGCAATGCAGCATCTTCTCCACCTCCTTAACTCCCAGAAGGTTGGGTCAGGCGATATCCAAAGGTGACATCATCACGAAACCTGGATACAGCTGGGAGCTTTAAAGGCAGAACTCAAGCCTTCACCTTTAATCCAGATTTCCCCACAGTACCTTTTTTCTGCCCCTAGATGTCCTCATTCTAATGGCCAGCATCATTCAACCCACTTCCTCTTCCTCCATGCCATCCTGGTCTCACCCCCTTCTGGACTGGACAGTGAAAGGAAAAGCAGCACAGTGATGAGCTCATCTCTCTATCTCTCCTTGTATCATTCCTTTCATACTCCAGCTTTGCTGTATAGAGAATAAAACCAGATCGAATTCAAGTATTTAAACTATTTGAATTAAAAATAATACATTTGATGATGTATTAATTATTATAAAATTGTATTAACCACTTGCCGACCGCTGCAAGCCGATATACGTCGGCACAAGGGCAGCGGTGGGCAAATGGGCGTACCTGTATGTCCCCTTTAACTGGCGGGGCTAGCGCGCGCGCCTGCCTCGTACAACGTGACCGTGCCTGCGGGTCCCGCGGACTCGATGTCCGCCGGTGTCCCGCGATCGTGTCACGGAACCGCAGAACGGGGAGATGCCTATGTAAACAAGGCATTTCCCGTTCTGCCTAGTGACATGACAGAGATCTACTGCTCCCTGTCATCGGGAGCAGTGATCGCTGTCATGTCAGTGGTAGTCCACCCCCCCCCCACAGTGAGAATCACTCCCTAGGACACACTTAACCCCTTGATCGCCCCCTAGTGTTTAACCCCTTCCCTGCCAGTGTCATTTACACAGTAATCATACCGAGTATGAACAGCGATCTGTCATCTCCCCTAGACAGTCTCATCCCCCCTTCAGTTAGAACACAGAAAGGGAACACATTTAACCCCTTGATCGCCCCCTGGTGTTAACCCCTTCCCTGCCAGTGACATTTTTACAGTAATCAGTGCATTTTTATAGCACTTATCGCTGTATAAATGACAATGGTCCCAAAATAGTGTCAAAAGTGTCTGATGTGTCCGCCATAATGCCGCAGTCATGATAAAAATAGCAGATCGCCGCCATTACTAATAAAAAAATAAAAATGCCATAAATCTATCTCCTATTTTGTAGACGCTATAACTTTTGCGCAAACCAATCAATATACGCTTATTGGGGTTTTTTTTTAACCAAAAACATGTAGCAGAATACATATTGGCCTAAATTTATGAAGAAATTAGATTTTTTCTGTTTTTTTATTGGATATGTTTTACGGCAGAAAGTAAAAAATATTGGTGGTTTTTTTTTACAAAATTGTTGGTCTGCTTTTGTTTATAGCGCAAAAAATAAAAACCGCAGAGGTGAACCAATACCACCAAAAGAAAGCTATATTTCTGGTAAAAATAAAAGGACATACATTTTATTTGGGTACAGCGTTCCAGTTAACCCCTTCCCAACCGGCGCACGATGATGTACGTCGGCAGAATGGCACGGCTGGTCAAATGGGCGTATATATACGTCCATTCGAAATCCCCGCCGTGTCATTGCGTGCGCCGGCCGGGAGCTCCGTGAGTCGGGTCGCGGGTCCCGTGGACTCGATCGCCGCGGGGATACCCGCGATCCTCTCACCGAGAGCATGAACAGGGAGATGCTGATGTAAACAGCATCTCCCCGTTCTGCCTAGTGACAGTGTCACTGGATCTCTGCTCCCTGTCAACGGAGAGGAGATCAGTGTACTGACACACACACAGCCCAACCCCCCTACAGTTAGAGCCCTTGCACACTGGGGCGGTTTGCAGGCGCTATTGCGCTAATAATAGCGCCTGCAAACCGCCCCGAAAGTGCCGCTACTGTCATTCCAGTGTGAAAGCCCCGAGGGCTTGCACACTGGAGCGATGCGCTGGCAGGACGGTAAAAAAAGTCCTGCCAGCAGCATCTTCGGAGCGGTGAAGGAGCGGTGTGTATACCGCTCCTTTACCGCTCCTGCCCATTGAAATCAATGGGACGGCGCGGCTATACCGCCGGCAAAGCGCCTCTGCAGAGGCGCTTTGCGGTGGTATTTAACCCTTTCTCGGCCGATAGCGGGGGTAAAACCGCCCCGCTAGCGGCCGAATACCGACGGTAAAACGCCGCTAATAATAGCGGCGTTTTACCGCCGACGCCGCCCCCCGCCCCAGTGTGCAAGGGCTCTAAGAAACACCTCCCCAGTACTGATTTAACCCCTCCCCGCCCCCTAGTGGTTAACCCCTTCACTGCCAGTGTAATTTACACAGGAATCAGTGCATTTTTATAGCACTGATTGCTGTATAAATAACAATGGTCCCAAAAATGTGTCAAAAATGTCCGAGGTGTCCGCCATAATGTCGCAGTCACGATAAAAATCGCTGATCGCCGCCATTACTAGTAAAAAAAAATTATTAATAAAAATGCCATAAAACTATCCCCTATTTTGTAAACGCTATAACTTTTGCGCAAACCAATCAATAAACGCTTATTGCGATTTTTTTTTTACCAAAAATATGTAGAAGAATACGTATCGGCCTAAACTGAGGAAAAAAAATGTTTTTTTTATATATTTTTGGGGGATATTTATTAAAGCAAAAAGTAAAATGCATTTTTTTCAAAATTGTCGCTCTTATTTTGTTTGTAGCGCAAAAAATAAAAAGCGCAGAGGCGATCAAATACCACCAAAAGAAAGCTCTATTTGTGGGAAAAAAAGGACATCAATTTCGTTTGAAAGCCACGTCGCACGACCGCGCAATTGTCAGTTAAAGCGACGCAGTGCCGAATCGCAAAAAGTGCTCTGGTCAAGAAGGGGGTAAATTCTTCCGGGGCTGAAGTGGTTAAAGTAACGCAGCGCCGTGTCGCAAAAAATGGCCTGGTCATGAAGGGGGGTAATTCTTCCGGAGGGCAAGTGGTTAAAATGACCCGCATAGACTTTTTAAAACTCCCATGTATGAACAAGTAGCTTTCTTCCTCTGTTGCATTGTTTCTGAGAAGGAGGATGAGGTTGAGTGAATCATAAGGAAAGCTTGTCCTAGGACTATCCTCCTTCTCCAGTCTTTGTAATGATCATCTGATCAAAGTGTCAGAGAGGAGCCAGTCAACCAACAGAAAAGCATTTGTCTCTGGAACACCACATTACCCCAGAGCTTGGTGACAAGCCCATAAATCTCTATTTGCTGTGACTGATGAACTCATTGGCTGCAAAACCAATAAAAAGATGAGAAGTAAATTTAATATGATTATTACATCTTATGAGCAGTTATTCAGAATTTTCCGTAATCACGCAGTTATAGTTCTCTTGTGCTATAAATTCATGGTGTTATAAAAGGTTTTTATTTTAAACCAATAGGTCAATGAAAAAAACGAATTGCCTAGTCCAAATTTAGCAGCGTCAGCACGCCTTCACATTTTTTTTTAAAGTTTCCATTTTTAAGGACCGTGTTATATTGTATTTGGTATACTGCTTTAGCTTTAATAAATACCTGTTTTTTTGTTTTTTTTTATTATAAGCTGATGTAGCGCTTACCCCCGAAGCACGCCTTCACATGGCTATTACTTATTTAAAACTGAAATACCAAATGTTCTTTTTTTTTTTTTTAAAGTTTCCATTTTTAAGGACCGTGTTATATTGTATTTGGTATACTGCTTTAGCTTTAATAAATACCTGTGTTTTTTTTTTTTTTTATTATTTTTTTTTATCATAAGCTGATGTAGCGCTTACCCCCGAAGGAGCGGCTGAATATTGTTATATCTGGATTTCACATTTACCGCTCAACCTTCGCAGCCCATAGATTTAAAAAGTCACAGTCCTTAGTGCTTTTTCTCAATGCTTTATTCGTCAAACATAAACTGGGAAGGGAGAAGGATTTTCTTTGAGATGCTCTTCTATTACATTGTCACTTTTCCATGAGTCAGACAAGAGAAACTGTGCATAATTGCGGACAATCAAGAAATCACTTCTCAATGATTTCTTCAATCAGGGACGATGGAAGTAGATTTGATAGAGAACGAGTTGATAAAGAGTCACTCTGAATAACTTCTTCATCTGGATAACTTTTAAAGAACGATCCATATCTCTACATGTGTGCTTGCAGCTTCACCGCTACCTTTTTACCACTACTTCCCACCGGCATGGTACTTCCAGGTTTAGCTAAAGGAGAGCAAATCTGGATAACTCCTCCCGCTTGACTGATTGGAATCCCGGGGCAATGCTGAACTCAAAGTCATAGGCCATCACCGCCCATCTCACTGACTTGTGCACCAACAACCCTCAGTCTCTGGTAGTACCCTTCCCTTGGGCTTTCACTCACGTGATCAATAGTCCATGTGCACTCATAAACGATCAATCGCCCAGCTTCCTTCCATTTTGTTGCTACTTCTCAGTTCCCTTTATCTCTTTGTGGCCCGTTCCCCTCCCCGCAGGGGCGGCCTACGACATCCACGACTACACGCGGCAAGATGTCGTCTGTTCTCGCTAGGGTGAAGCTCCGTTAGCTCCCCGGAGGGGGAACCTCCAACTCCCCCTCCAAGACCCAGGCTGGCTCTCTCGCTCCTCAGAGCTGGACTGGCCTACCCTCCAACTGGAACCCAAACTCCCGGACACCATGTGACCCCCCTTTTTATATGAGAGTCCCGGGATTACCAAGCAAATTAATGATTGGCCGAGACCAACACATAAACACCTGTCACTCAAATATAGAAATCAACAACACAGGCCTGCTGCTAATAGCATCAGCCTGTCTAAATTTACCTAATATAATAAACTAACAAGAAGGGTCACCTACCTAAAAGTAGGTGCCCGCTACACTGACAAATGGACAAAAATGTAAAATGTGTTTTATTTTCCAATTAACAGCTTTTCATCAAACATTATCCCCAAAGGAGCTACTCATATATAGGTTCTATCACACCAAATAGCAATGACCCCCTCCGGCAATGCCACACAATCTGACACGCCAAGGCTAAAGGGCGTTGGGCTACATGCACAGTGAGGCAACAAAAATGGCAACAGCAGTAAACAGTCACACAGAAAAGCAAATTTGTACAGAATAACAACGCACAAACCATGTATTTCTGAACCCAGACCACACTAGGTACGTGAGACCTGACTCCCTAAATACAGGTGATGCTGATTTAAAGAGTTATGCCCCGTACACACAGTCGGACATTGATCGGACATTCCGACAACAAAATCCATGGATTTTATCCGACGGATGTTGGCTCAAACTTGTCTTGCATACACACGGTCACACAAAGTTGTCGGAAAATCCGATCATTCTGAACGCGGTGACGTAAAACACGTACGTCGGGACTATAAACGGGGCAGTGGCCAATAGCTTTCATCTCTTTATTTATTCTGAGCATGCGTGGCACTTTGTGCGTCGGATTTGTGTACACACATTTGGAAATTCCGACAACGGATTTTGTTGTCAGAAAATTTTATAGCAAGCTCTCAAACTTTGTGTGTCGGAAAATCCGATGGAAAATGTGTGATGGAGCCTACACACGGTCGGAATTTCCGACAACAAGGTCCTATCACATATTTTCCGTCGGAAAATCCGACCGTGTGTACGGGGCATAAGTCTTAAGCTGCATACACACGATCAGACTTTCCGATGGGAAATGTTCGATGACAGGCTGTTGGCGGTAAATCTGATCGTTTGTACGCTCCATCGGACAATTATTGTCGGATTTTCTGCCGACAAATGTTGGCTAGCAGGTTTTAAAATTTTCCGCTGACAAATTTATTTATTTTATTTCAGGTACTTATATAGCGCCATCAATTTACGCAGCGCTTTACATATTCATTGTACATTCACATCATGTCTGTTGTCGGATTTTCCGTATGCTCGGAAGCAAAGACGAACCAGAAGCGGTCGGTCTTGTAAACTAGCGTTCGTAATGGAGAATTAACATTTGTGACGCAGCAAATTGTGAAATCTCCAAATGCAGCGCACAATTCTCTTCTTCTTTAATGGGATAATAATGAAGATGCTTTGCCGGTGATACTGATGGAGTTATTGCAAACGAATTTTCAAAGGCTTTTTTTTTTCTAGTGATATCAAGAATAATATTATTATGTTTTTTTTTTTTTTTATTTGGGCAAGTTACCACAACACCATTATCCCGTAGTTTTTAAGATCAAACATACAACTATGTTGGTGTCCCTTGTCAATTTTACATTTTATTTTTTAAAATGTAACTGCCGACTCCCAAACTGTCATTTGAAGTAAAACACATAGCCAAGTATTATTCTCCACAATTTTTTTATTGTGCATTAAAAAAAAAAATTAGACATGCTATCTGCCAATAGAACTTAACCAAAAAGTGCATTCTATGCATCCAAAAATATAGAAAATATACCAAATCAAATCATTAATCAACCAAAAAATAATGTCAAAGCAATAACTCCAAGGCCAATAATAAATAACACGTTATCTCGTCCGATTCCACAACATGTCTGGTTGATGAACGGCCGTTCAGAAACGAACTGAAAAGCATGAAATGAAAAGCGTGAACTGAAAAGCGCTAAATGAAAAACGCGAAAAGAAAAGCGCGAATCAACACTCACCAAACTTCTACTAACATGAAATTAGCAGAAGGAGCCCGAAGGGTGGCGCTAAAGAGCTGAAAAACTATGTAGTACGGCACTACGTTCGGGATTGTTGGCCAACATTTGTGTGACGTGTGTATGCAAGACAAGTTTGAGCCAACACCCTTCGGACAAAATTCCACGGTTTTGTTGTATGTGCGTACGAGGCATTAGAGTCTCTCTACAACCCCTCCTACTGGCCAGTATGGTACTAGATGTTGACTAGCGTTGGGACGCAGAGTCCTGAGTTGGAGCTCCTAAAGTGGAACTAAAGTCTCCATACTTACCTGTACAATGGTCCTGCACCAGTGCTGGCATCTTCTTCTGAGTGCCAGTGTTTGGGCCTTTTCATTGGCTGGCGGGGGGGGGGGGGGGTGATGTCACTCCTGCACATGCACAGGAAGCCATCATCCCAGTACTCAGGAAACCGCCCCCCCGCCAGAGGAGACAGTGAGCAGGCTGGTAGGGGCTTTGTATTGCAGAAGGGACAGTTCATGTCTTTTCTGCAATAAAAGCCTGTCTGCTAGCAGTTTTGTAACAGCAGGACTTTGGTTCCCCCCTTATATAAATATGAAATCCAACAGTAAAGAGGTGAAAATACCCAAAGTAAATCCCAAGTTATGGTTCCCCTGCTCCTTTGAAGAGATGGGTAATGAGGTTGTGTTTATTGGCCCTTCACTACTTTGCTGTCCACTGTGAAGTCTCCTCCTTTTCGCTGGTGTCTGGATTCAACCCTGCAAAATCTGTGACGATGGTGGACTCTGTACTGATGATCTCTTACAAAGCCAGTGGCACCCCGCTCCACCAGCTTGCTGGGTCCCTCTGGCGGTAGTGACCTCAAAGTGAGAATAATAGCATAGTCCCATTCTGATATCACAGTGAGTTCTGGATGTATGCAGTACCTCCGACTCAGCAGTCTACCAACCGTCATCTCCTCAGCCTCCACATTCTCAGCCTAGGCTTCTCCTTCCTTTTTCCTCTTTTCTCTAGAGCACCTTGCTCCTGGGATTCATAGCCCCGCCAAGTCTCTCTTGGTGTAAAGTCCCCAAGTGGGGACTACATCCTCCACAAATCCCTGCAGTTCCCAGCAGACCTATGCAAAGCAGCCCTCCACAGTTTCTGGTTGACTCTTTCTCTCTCCCCATGAAGCTGCTCTGCACACTGCACTCTGAGAAATGACAGCTGCTATGTGTGGGCGGCTGTGAGCCGTTACAGCCCGGTCCGTGTGGCTGCACTCTAGAGAGTGCCACGGAGCATGCTATGATAACTATTATTATTTACTTGACAATGAGAACTGCAGATAGCGGGTTTGTTTGTAAACAAACCCACACGATCCTTGTGATGTGCTGGCTTGGTTATCACATGATTGGAACCAATTGGGTCCTGGTTATCAGTGTAGACCAGCGGCTGTGGGTGATAGTGTAGTTTTAGGACAAGGATGATGGTTAATGATCTCTTGGCATGGGGAAGTGTGCCTGAGAACATTAAAGGTAAGATCTGATCAAAAAAAGTAGTCTGGTTTCCCACCCCTCTGCATTTCGATAATTTTCTTTAATCATGAAAAACCCAGGCACAAGTACCTTTGTGTCATGGATCCAATAAGATTCCCTGCGACTAATCTGTCGCAGGAAATTGCCCCCTCTCCAGTGTTTGGCCACTCGTTCAATGCCCCAAAACTGGAGACATTTAGGGTTTTTATTATGAACCAATTTGTAATGCTTGGATACATTGTGTGTTTTCAATCCATTTTTTATGTTGTTTACATGCTCCCCCAATCTAACGTGGAGGGGCCTAGACGTCCTTCCAATATACTGGAGGTCACAACCACATTGGAGCGTGGAAACAACTCCGCACACGTAATGAGTTGATTAATCGTATACTCCTTGTTGGTAGTTGTTGCTATAAAATTCTTATGTTTTTTAAGGTTACTTTTAGAATGTCTGCAGGCTGTACATTGCCCACAGGCATAGAACCCGGATAAAAAGGAGAACAATCTATTCTCAGATTGCACTGGTGGATCCACCACTCCAGGGGCAAGCCTGTCACGTAAGGATGGGGCTTTTTTGTATATAAAGGCAGGGCGCTGTGGCAACGAAGGACCCAACACTCTGTCTTGTTTCAAGATAAACCAATTTTTTTCAATAACTTTCTCAAATTTCTTGTGCTGGACATTATAATCCAGCACCAGGGCCGATCCTGGACGGGGTGCATGGGGTGCAGTGCACCCAGGCGCCACAGAGGTGGGGGCGCTGAAGCGCCAGAGTGCTCCCCTCCCTCCTCCTCCTCTTCCTTGTCCATAGGCGGCTCTCTGCTGGTCGCCGCCTCAACCTGCCGAGTGCCGAAGCCCATCCCCCCTCCATCCTCCTGGCAGAGGAGGAGAGCGAAATTAGATCGGAGCAGCTGTCTCCGTGTGAGAGACCAGCCGCACAGTGACGTCCCAAAGGCGGGGGGGTGGCCCGTGCCCAACGTGTTCCAGACAGTTCTCCTCCTCCGACCTCCTGTGTCTCACTGACGCCTGCTGCCCAAGCCTGACACACTCCACCCGGGCGGCGCGGCTGCACACTGTCCTCTCCTTTCCAGCTGCCGCCCGGGTGTTTTAAATTAACCTAATGTAGGGGGGGTGGTTTGTCCTGGGGTCTATACTAATGTAGGGGGAGGGGTTTGTCCTGGGGGGTCTATACTAATGTAGGTGGGGTGGTTTCATCCTGGGGGGGTCTATACTAAGGTAGGGGGGTGGTTTCGTCCTGGGGGGTCTATACTAATGTAGGGGGTGGTTTGTCCTGGGGGGGTCTATAGTAATGTAGGGGGGTGGTTTCGTCCTGGGGGGGTCTATACTAATGTAGGGGGGTGGTTTCGTCCTGGGGGGGTCTATACTAATGTAGGGGGGTGGTTTGTCCTGGGGGGGGTCTATAGTAATGTGGGGGTGTGGTTTCGTCCTGGGGGGGTCTATACTAATGTAGGGGGGGTGGTTTGTTCTGGGGGGTCTATACTAATGTAGGGGGGGTAGTTTGTCCTGAGGGCTATAGTAATGTAGGGGGGGTGGTTTGTCTTGGGGGGTCTATACTAATGTAGGGAGGGGTGGTTTTGTCCTGGGGGGTCTATACTAATGGAGGGGGGTGGTTTGTCCTGGGGGGTCTGCATTAATGTAGGGGAGGTAGTTTGGCTGGTGGGATCTGTACTAATAGAGGGGGGTGGTTTGTTCTGGGGGGTCTGTACTAATAGAGGGGGGGTGGTTTGTTCTGGCGGGTCTGTACTAATGGAGGGGGGTGGTTTGTTTTGGGTGGTCTGTACTATTGGAGGGGGGGTGGTTTGTTCTGGGGGGTCTGTACTAATGGAGAAGGGTGGTTTGTCCTGAGGGGGGTCTATACTGATGGGAGGTCTGTACTGAGAGAGGGGTTTATACTTAGTGGGGGGGTCTGCACTTGGTGGAGGGGGGTCTGTACTGAGGGGCGACTATAGTTGGTGGAGGAGGTGATACCATGTTTTACTGCACTGGGTGACACCAACCCTAGTGACGCCACTGCAGCCACGGGCTCTTATTTCCCCTCTCCCTCTCCTCCTTGCGCGCTGCTGTACTAGTGAGAGGCGCACTATGTTTCTTCCCCTGCCTTCATATCGGCCAGGGAAGAAAAAAAAAGGAGCAAAGAAGAGGATTGTGGGACATGTAGTCCTGAGGACTGGCAGCCCCACTGTAACACGGAAACTGCAACCCACACAGCATGCTCAGCTGAATGGGAGAGAGAGAGCCAGGAGCCTGGGAAAGCTTTCAGGGAAGTACACCCAGGACTCCAGAGGGAGAGGGCAGTGCTGAGGGAACACCATCAGAGAGAGAACCCCGCTGCCCTGCGCCACCAGAGGGAAAGCCACACAGCCTGGCGCCATCCCTGATGGAGAAAGGAAAGGAGTCATTGCCAGAATACAGATCTGGGCTCTACCCAACAGAGTCGCTACGGGCAATTCAGAGTGAGCTGACTCCTGATCAGAGGAACCGTTGTTGCTGTATTGCTGGGTCAGGTGAGAGGGTCAATCAGCCATTATCTACTAACGATCATAAGAACTGCAGTCTCTGACCATCTCCTGTACTATGTCTGCAGTCTCTGACCATCTCCTGTACTATGTCTGCAGTCTCTGACCATCTCCTGTACTATGCCTGCAGTCTCTGACCATCTCTTGTATTATGTCTGCAGTCTCTGACCATCTCCTGTACTATGTCTGCAGTCTCTGACCATCTCTTGTAACATGTCTGCAGTCTCTGACCATCTCTTGCATTATGTCTGCAGTCTCTGACCATCTCTTGTATCATGTCTGCAGTCTCTGACCGTCTCCTGTAGTATGTCTGCAGTCTCTAAACGTCTCTTGAAACATGTCTGCAGTCTCTGACCATCTCTTGTAACATGTCTGCAGTCTCTAACCATCTCTTGTATTATGTCTGCAGTCTCTGACCATCTCCTGTATTATGTCTGTAGTCTCTGACCATCTCTTGTAATATCTGCAGTCTCTGACCATCTCTTGTAATATCTGCAGTCTCTGGCCATCTCTTGTGTCATGTCTGCAGTCTCTGACCATCTTCTGTAGTATGTCTGCAGTCTCTGACCATCTCTTGTAACATGTCTGCAGTCTCTGACCATCTCCCGTACTATGGCTGCAGTCTCTGACCATCTCTTGTAACATATCTGCAGTCTCTGATCATCTCTTTTATCATGTCTGCAGTCTCTGACTATCTCCTATACTATGTCTGAAGTCTCTGACCATCTCTTGAAACATGTCTGCAGTCTGACCATATCTTGTAACATGTCTGCAGTCTCTGACTATCTCTTGTAACATGTCTGCAGTCTCTGACCATCTCCTCTATTATGTCTCTGACCGTCTCCTGTAGTATGTCTGCAGTCTCTAAACATCTCTTGTAATATGTCTGCAGTCGCTGACCATCTCTTGAAACATGTCTGCAGTCTCTGACCATCTCTTGTAACATGTCTGCAGTCTCTGACCATCTCCGGTATTATGTCTGTAGTCTCTGACCATCTCTTGTATTATGTCTGCAGTCTCTGACCATCTCTTGTAACATGTCTGCAGTCTCTGACTATCTCTTGTAACATGTCTGCAGTTTCTGACCATCTCTTGTATCATGTCTGCAGTCTCTGACCATCTCTTGTATTATGTCTGCAGTCTCTGACCATCTCTTGTAACATGTCTGCAGTCTCTGACTGTCTCCTGTAGTATGTCTGCAGTCTCTGACCATCTCTTGTAACATGTATGCAGTCTCTGACCGTCTCCTGTAGTATGTCTGCAGTCTCTGACCATCTCCTGTAATATGTTCGTATTCTCTGACCATCTCCTGTAGCATGTCTACAGTCTCTGGCCAAATCTTGTATTATGTCTGCAGTCTCTGATCATCTCTTGTGTCATGTCTGCAGTCTCTGACCATCTCTTGGATAATGTCTGCAGTCTCTGACCAATTCCTGTATTATATCTCCTGTCTCTGACTGTCTCCTGTAGTATGTCTGCAGTCTCTGACCATCTCCTGTAATATGTCCGCATTCTCTGACCATCTCCTGTACTATATCTGCAGTCTCTGACCATCTCTTGTAACATGTCTGCAGTCTCTGACCATCTCTTGCAACATGTCTGCAGTCTCTGACCATCTCTTGTAACATCTGCAGTATCTGACCATCTCTTGTGTCATGTCTGCAGTCTCTGACCATCTCTTGTATAATGTCTGCAGTCGCTGACCAATTCCTGTATTATATCTCCAGTCTCTGACCATCTCCTGTAATATGTTTGCATTCTCTGACCATCTCCTGTACTATGTCTGCAGTCTCTGACCATCTCCTGTAGTATGTCTGCAGTCTCTGACCATCTCCTGTAACATGCCTGCAGTCTCTGACCATCTCTTGTAACATGTCTGCAGTCTCTGACCATCTCTTGCATTATGTCTGCAGTCTCTGACCATCTCTTGTATTATGTCTGCAGTCTCTGAACGTCTCCTGTAGTATGTCTGCAGTCTCTAAACGTCTCTTGAAACATGTCTGCAGTCTCTGACCATCTCTTGTAACATGTCTGCAGTCTCTAACCATCTCTTGTATTATGTCTGCAGTCTCTGACCATCTCCTGTATTATGTCTGTAGTCTCTGACCATCTCTTGTAATATCTGCAGTCTCTGGCCATCTCCTCTATTATGTCTCTGACCGTCTCCTGTAGTATGTCTGCAGTCTCTAAACATCTCTTGTAATATGTCTGCAGTCGCTGACCATCTCTTGAAACATGTCTGCAGTCTCTGACCATCTCTTGTAACATGTCTGCAGTCTCTGACCATCTCCGGTATTATGTCTGTAGTCTCTGACCATCTCTTGTATTATGTCTGCAGTCTCTGACCATCTCTTGTAACATGTCTGCAGTCTCTGACCATCTCTTGTAACATGTCTGCAGTCTCTGACCATCTCTTGTATCATGTCTGCAGTCTCTGACCATCTCTTGTATTATGTCTGCAGTCTCTGACCATCTCTTGTAACATGTCTGCAGTCTCTGACTGTCTCCTGTAGTATGTCTGCAGTCTCTGACCATCTCTTGTAACATGTATGCAGTCTCTGACCGTCTCCTGTAGTATGTCTGCAGTCTCTGGCCATCTCCTGTAATATGTTCGTATTCTCTGACCATCTCCTGTAGCATGTCTGCAGTCTCTGGCCAAATCTTGTATTATGTCTGCAGTCTCTGACCATCTCTTGTGTCATGTCTGCAGTCTCTGACCATCTCTTGGATAATGTCTGCAGTCTCTGACCAATTCCTGTATTATATCTCCAGTCTCTGACTGTCTCCTGTAGTATGTCTGCAGTCTCTGACCATCTCCTGTAATATGTCCGCATTCTCTGACCATCTCCTTTACTATATCTGCAGTCTCTGACCATCTCTTGTAACATGTCTGCAGTCTCTGACCATCTCTTGTAACATGTCTGCAGTCTCTGACCATCTCTTGTAACATCTGCAGTATCTGACCATCTCTTGTGTCATGACTGCAGTCTCTGACCATCTCTTGTATAATGTCTGCAGTCGCTGACCAATTCCTGTATTATATCTCCAGTCTCTGACCATCTCCTGTACTATGTCTGCAGTCTCTGACCGTCTCCTGTAGTATGTCTGCAGTCTCTGACCATCTCCTGTAACATGCCTGCAGTCTCTGACCATCTCTTTTATCATGTCTGCAGTCTCTGACCATCTCTTGTAACATGCCTGCAGTCTCTGACCATCTCTTGTATAATGTCTGCAGTCTCTGATCATCCCCTGTACTATGATTGCAGTCTCTGACCATCTCTTGTAATATGTCTGGGGGCTCTCTCTAACAGACTCTATAACAGAAGCCCTCTCTGTGTGCATCAGAGAGACTCCCCTCCAGGTCTCATTAGTGTAAGTTCTTCCTGTATTTGCTTTATTGTTAAGAGATCATGGGGGGATTCCAAGGTAACGAAGACTTTTTAGGGGAGCATCTCTGTGTTTGAGTCATTGCCATAGAAACATTTGTAAAGGGGAGGAGTTGGTAAGATGACCACGTCCACTTGGGGGCGCCAGAAATATTTCTGCACCCAGGCGTCTGTGACCCTAGGATCGGCCCTGTCCAGCACCAATCTAAAGTTAGAAACACTGGCACTTAAGTCTTTCACTTTATCAGCAACCAGTGATCCCCTATCCATGGAACGTACATGCTCAATGTCCTTCTCTAAGGAGGTCTTGTCATAACCCTTTTCTTGAAACCTAGAAGAGAGCACCAATGATTGGGAAATGAAATCATCCTCCCATGCGCAATTACGCCTCAACCTCAACGAATTGACTCCTGGGAATGTTACACAACCAGGATTTATGGTGGCAACTCCCCAGGGGTATATATGAGTTTCGGTCAGTCGGCTTGATCAATGTATCCAAGCATTACAAATTGGTTCATAATAAAAACCCTAAATGTCTCCAGTTTTGGGGCATTGAATGAGTGGCCAAACACTGGAGAGGGGGCAATTTCCTGCGACAGATTAGCCGCAGGGAATCTTATTGGATCCATGACACAAAGGTACTTGTGCCTGGGGGCTTAAATGTTGAATTCGATGTAAATTGTTTTATTTCTGATCGTTAATGTTTTTTTATTAAATTACCATCGTTATTATTAATTTTAAAAATTGTTTTATATTAAGTAGGCAATTTTGCTATCTTATTGTCACTTATTATTCATTGTTGTTGTCTGAGGGAATTGGCAGGGACGCTGGTGCTACGGTGTTCTATTTATATCTATTCTTACTAGCCATTAATGTGTATTGTTTTTCTTGTTGCTATATTATGATCAATGGGGATTCAGCTTTTTGTTGTCAGCGTCCCGGAGTTTGGAAGTTACTATGGTGATGGCCTAACGTTCATCGCCATAGGCTAAACGGATCAGCTGACCTTAGTTATAATAATGGGTGAAGCACGTCTTGTTGCCACCGCTGATGAAGTCCCGCCTACTTTATGGGACGTAACGCGTACGGACATCACGGCACGTTCGTGACGTCACCCTTTCCATGCTGATCCCCGCAGACACATTGTGATATACACCGCTATGATCCTTAGCACTGGGGCACAGTGCCAGCCTTGTGAGTTTTAATAAACATCATTTTGATACTATACAGAGAGCACTAAATATTGTTTATTCTATTTCATGCATCTGCTTATCGGAGTTAAAGAGGATTTTTCATCTGGACACTCGTATTGCCCTTCCACTGCAAGTGTTGATTTGAGCTTACCGACCCATTTATGGGAATGCTGTATGAGACCTGACTGATATACTCAGGGGTCCATTACATGAGGTGAGGGGCCATTCTTTATGCTGGTGGAGGGTGTCACAGAAGTCACCATTTGTGCTTATTTCTTCACTCTCAACACTGGAAGTCTCTCTGTGCTCTTCGGATTCTGTATACAGGATTTTAAAGGACTTTCTTCGTTTTTTTATTTTTCCTCATTATGTATTTATTAGTTAAATTTTAAGCGCTGTACTGCCTTGTATAAATGTACATTGATCACCCAAAAGAGATTTTTCTTTACACTTTAAGTAGTCCTGAATCTACATTGTCATATAAAAACAAAAACAACTTATTTTATACACTCCCGAATGTCCATAAAAAGAAAAAAAGAAAAACAGAACTTTCTTGAGAAAGTCCTAAACATTTTGCTCACTAATGATGCTGTAATTTGAGTTGAATAATAATAATTCCCAGATCACTAAGCTTTGATCCCAGCTTCATGGGTCAAAGAAGTGTCCTTCCGATGACAACGCAAATATAATGTGATTTTATTGTTCAATCAGTAACAATCAATTATGCTCCAAGGCTTAGTGACATGTGAAGACTTCGGCGGCATGTTCGGAAGTGCGTATGTTTTGGATTGTCTCTCTAAATTTTATCTGTGTCATTCAGTTACAATAACAATACGGCAACAGAAAAATGAATGTAAACCTGATTACAATGTATCAAAAGATAGATCTCTCACGGTTCATCCATGGTCACTGCTTGCAGCGCAGTGCCCAACATTTCAACATCCTTGACTACACAGCCATGTTTTTAAAATCACCAATTTACACTTTAAGTCATTTAATTATTAATTTCATAGACTTACATACCAATAAACTTGTATTTGAGGGTGCTTTGGTGTGAGTTGAAGCAGTATTAAACCCCAAAAAGAAAATTTTATATATTACGGCTTACCAATTCTGTGAGGCTGCATTCGTTTTCTTTTTTTATACTTTTCCTTCCTGCGTTTTCACTTGGTGATCCTGCCAGTAAGGATGTTATTTTTCAACTTCCTTTAACGCAGCGTTCCCCAACCTTTTTGGCTCCAGGGCCAGATTTCATGGCAGCCAATTTTCCTAGGGACCGGTGGTCTGGGGAAGTATGGTGGTTATGGTGGGTAGGTCAGTGGATGGGATATTCACAAAGTCTGTCCTCACCCCCTTCACACTACAACCCCCTTTTTATAACACAGCTCCCCTTTATATCAGTGTCCACAGTCCCCCTTTACATCACAGTTTCCCCTTTAAAGCAGTCCCACAGTGTCCTCAGTTCCCCTTCACATCACAGCCCCCCTTTACATTACAGTGCCCCTTTACAGTGCAGTCCCCTTTACATTATTGGGGGCACATAAAGGAGAGTGTACAGTAAAGGAGGGCTGTGATGTAAAGGGGGGCACTGTAATATAAAGGGGACCACAGTACCCCTTTAAAGCAGTCCCACAATGTCTTCAGTTCCCTTACACATCACAGCTCCCCATAAAGGGGACTGCACTGTAATGTAAAGGGGGGCTGTGATGTAAAGGGGACTGCACTGTAATGTAAAGGGGGGCTGTGATGTAAAGGGGACTACACTGTAAAGGGGGCACTGTAATATTAACCACTTACGGACCGCCCGCCGTCGTTTTACGTCTCTAATTTGAAGAGGAATATCGTTGTTATGGCAGCAGCAAAAGATTTAGGCAGCCATCTTTAACACAGAGGTGCAATAAATAGCATGCCTGTTCTGCAACGTAGGAAGGTAGGGACTGATCATTTGTGAGGGAAACATAGGCATATAGGCTAGGAGAGGTTCCAGGCAAGAAGGGACAGTTTAATGATTCCAGTAGATACCTCTTGTGATAAGGTCTGCCTTGGAAAGAGGTGTCAGGCCAGTAATCCAGTAGCCTTGACTGGTGCAAGTGCTAAATCAGAACTAGAGATCTCCAATCAGCAAGGGAATTGTCAGACCTCATTACCCTAATCCTCAAATTAAGCAACAAATGCATTTTGATGCATTCTTTTTTGTTCTTTTTGGATATACCACATTGACTAGTTCAGTGGTTCTCAACTCCTGTCCTCAGGACCCACTAACAGGCCAGGTTTGCAAGATAACTGAAATACATCACAGGTGATATCATTTGCTGCTCAGTGATTGCAGTTTTCCAGTCTGCATCTCCCCAAGGTAATACTTAAAATCTGGCCTGTTAGTGGGTCCTGAGGACAGGAGTTGAGAACCACTGGACTAGTTGAAGCATCTTTTAATGATTCAAGAAGTATCCTTTTAAAATTGGAAAAGAAAAAAGGTAACAGCGCTCTCTGCAGGGACAACTCAATCCATACACTAGGTCCACTCACAGGTGCCGAGGCTCGATGTGTCCCAACACACTCCAATGCAACAGTAGTAAGAAGAGGCGGCAAAACTGTAGTCCTTGAAGTGTTGTTTATCTGTACAATAAAGCTGACGTGTTTCGGCAATAGCCTTATTTGTAGCCAAGGCTATTTCCGAAACGCGTCAGTATATTATTGTTTTATTGTCACTCTTATGTACCAATAAATGACACTTCAAGGACTACAGTTTTGCCGGCTCTTCTTACTACTATCCTTTTAAAACTGCTTTGTCAAAGCCCACTCTGTCCTATAGGACTCCCTTCTGCTATAGCAGCATTAGGAGGTTAAGTTGGGGAAATCAGGTTAAAGAAATTGCAGTGTCTTTGTATTTAAAAAAACCAAGCAAGCTTGTTAGAAATGCAACACAAGGATAGTTACATGACGTCTCTACATCACTTAAGCGTTTTAATTTGTAGAGGTGCTAATTAGGAGTCTTAGCCTGAACACCTCGGATTAGTACATTGGTCAAGCACATTCTGCATTCTCAACAGCTGTCAGCTCCTGCCGCTAATTCAGTTTTGTATGCATTCTATATCTATAATAAACTCATTCTCAGAACCCAGCCATGACAAACATCCCAACAAGTGTCTTGTACTTCTTTCTCAACAGACATATGTCATGCAGAAATGTGTGTGAAATTGTGCATGGTCAACACGTTAGTGAAACCTGTCACAAATTCCATTGTGGTGCTTTGAACAAGCTGGTTCCATGTGTAGGCTTTGGAGAGCCAGATGTCAGTTTCATACCCACCAAGCGCCTCAGATCTCTGTTTCTGCACATATTCAATAAATATGAATTTTATGTAAAAAAATAAGAATATAATTTCTATTCATCTTCTCAGACTTCCATAAGCAAGGAATGTATCTGGCATTTGCCTTTTTTTTTTAAATTTTTGCACACACGTTTAAAAAAAGATCAGTTAAAACATTATATATTTTCTGCCATTGTGTCTATGGGGGGAGCCATGATTGTCACTGTAGGCTGATATGAACTACAGGGTAATAGGAACAATCCGCACTGACCCTAAAACGTACAAATCAAATGATATAAAACGTGAATAATAATTATGAATGATAAGATGAGAGTAATAAAAGTGAAGGTGCTGCAGCCTAAAAAAAACCTGAATATGCGGTTCAATAAATATATATATATGCAATTAAGTGCGCAACCTTTACCATACAAACATATTTGTATAAAATCAATAAAACTGACTAATGAAAAAACAGCATATAATGATCGGCTTTGAGTGTCAAAACTGCGAACTAAATATTACAATAGTATAATCAATTCCATATATGTATTGTCCATCAGGGGGCTTAGTAGCGTCCTGAACGGATAACACCCCAAAATGTATGTGAAACTTCACTAGGAACAAGTTCTTTTGTCAGGAGGAGATGTGATCTTCCTCACATATACCAGGCAGAGATGTACAAAAAGGCCACTTACCAGACTTGTAGGACCCCCACGACAGAGATCATATACCCTGTTTCCCCGAAAATAAGACCTAGCGTGATTGTCGGTGATGGCTGCAATATAAGCCCTACCCCCCAAATAAGCCCTAGTAGGTCTTATTTTCAGGGTAGGGCTTATTTTCGCGGAAACGGGGTAGGGCTTATTTGGGGGGCAGGGCTTATATTGCAGCCATCACCGACAATCACGCTAGGTCTTATTTTTGGGGAAACAGGGTAGGCTCAGATATACTAGATCATCCAGACAAGGAAGGTTGATTCAAACAGCCGACAAACTCCGTTCCTTCTCAGGTGCTTTGGAACAGCGGACTAAGATGTTCCTCTTGTACTCCTTATCCAGGTAGGATCACTCGTGGGGTATAGGTTGTTTAAAAGAGGCGCTTCATAGTGCAGCAAGTTAAAAAATCCTTTTTATTCCATATTAATGGACAGCTGACATCTTAAAAGCATTGAGCAAAAATATATTCAAACGAACAGCAAACAGCCGCGGCAGAAGCCAGCCAGCTAGAACGTGGTGACGTCAGGTCCTACAGCTCCACCCGACGCTGCGTTTCTCCGTATTAGGCATCAATTGGGAAATGCCTAAGATGGAGAAACGCTAGTCGATGCCCAATACGGAGAAACGCAGCGTCGGGTGGAGCTGTAGGACCTGACGTCACCAGGGGAGAATGCTTTGGGGAGTGGGGGAAGTTGGGTGGTGGCTAGGATTACATTTTCAGAGTTTGCCTTGTACTGTTTTATAACTGTATGTTCCACCTTGGCGTACACCACTTCCTGTCTTGACCACACATGAACTAAAAGAAAATTTTCTTTTAGTTCATGTGTGGTCAAGACAGGAAGTGGTGTACGCCAAGGTGGAACATACAGTTATAAAACAATTCAAGCCAAGCTCCGAACATTTAATCCCCCCTCCCCTCCCCAGCCACCACCCAATTTCCCTCATCCCCCCCCCCCCCCCCCCAAGGCCTTCTTCTCTGGTAACTTTCAAGAAACCCTTTAAATGCCTTTTCCTGCAATTCTTTACCCAGTCCCGTGACAGCTACTTTTGATAGGGGCAGGTAGGACCGAGCACTGCCTTAAATCTGGAGTACTGTAAGCACAGCCGGCACAATAAAAGGAAATGGGCAGAATGACATGGCTATTGTTCTGCCAGCATTAAATTGAGGAGAAACCTGGAAACAGCACTGGAGAGGGTAAGTAGAACTTGGGACCTTTTCAGGAGAAAGGAAGAATTATAAAACAAAATTAGCAACTGGAGTTTCACTTTCAGAGTGGTAAAGTGTGATAACCCCCCGGTCAGGTTTTTAATCCTTTCATTTTCCCTGTTAGGGAGATTTTCACCTATGGTCAGCAGAACAGGAAATGGAGTAAACTTTCACCAGCAATAGATAGCAATGAAAAAAATATCACCCACCCTCAGTCTATGCAAAAAAGAAAAAAAAAATGGAGTTGGGCTTCAAGGTCATAAATAGCTATTTTAATCCAAAAATAAAAGCAAAAAACATTTAGTTACTCCAATGACGTAGTCACCAAACCCTATATGGTTGAGCAGAGTTGGGCAAAATTCAATTTTATTCTTATGTCGCGTACACACGGTCAGAAATTTCCGACAACAAGTGTTCGATGTGAGCTTGTTATCGGAAATTCCGACCGTGTGTAGGCTCCATCGGACGTTGGTTGTCGGAATTTCTGACAACAAAAATTTGAGAGCTGGTTCTCAAATTTTCTGACAACAAAATCTGTTGTCGGAAATTCCGATCGTGTGTACACAATTCCAACGCACAAAATTCCACACATGCTCGGAATCAAGCAGAAGAGCTGCACTGGTTATTGAACTTCATTTTTCTTGTCTCGTCGTACGTGTTGCACGTCACCGCGTTCTTGACGTTCGGAATTTCCGACAACATTTGTGAGACCGTGTGTATGCAAGACAAGTTTGAGCCAACATCCGTTGGAAATAAATCCAGGGTTTTGTTGACGGAATGTGCGATCGTGTGTACGCGGCATAACAGTGATTTGTAATCTTGAACATGCTGATTTTTTTTTCCCTGGCAAAACAAGAAAGGTTGTGATCAGTCAATATAATCTCTTCCATTCTTTATTTAAATGGCAGAAACCGTCAATCAACACAAAAATATTTATCTGCCTAAAGGCATTTAGGGAGATTTAATTTGAGGGCATTATGCAGCAGAAATTACACATGTTTATGATACTATTCTGGCACCACTTAAATGGGAATCACTCTGTAACCACTAAGGGAGAGTGAGGGGTCAGGGAGTAGTTAGGGGTTTGCAGCAAAGCAATTGCCTTCATCAGGACCCTGCTGCCGGCCGGCTTGAATGATATTCAGTGTTTGCAGTAAGAATGGGATTTAGTGATGGAATCAATTTTCACTTTGCGGACAAGGAATATCTGTTATGCCTTAACAAAGTCCCTTTTGATCCAAACATTAGACAGCAATTTCAAGAACTCACAGAATCAGTAATGATAATGTCTGGATTCCTGCATTAGCAATATGTTAAAGCCTTATCAGTTGAGTAAATGATCTATCTATCTATCTATCTATCTATCTATCTATCTATCTATCTATCTATCTATCTATCTATCTATCTATCTATCTATCTATCTATCTATCTATCTATCTATCTATCTATCTATCTATCTATCTATCTTTCTATCTATCTATCTATCAATCTATATCTGTATTTAAGAATTGTAATTTCCACAAACTTTAAATTACATTTTAAATCATTAATTTTAAATATTAGTTTAATCCACTTTAGCATTTATATTTGATAACATTTAGAAAATGTGTGCCTAATGCATATTAGGTATATTGTCATTTATTTTCAATTCAAGCAATTTCTATACAAATTCTAAAGTATCCCTTTAAAGTACATCGTAATCCATTTTTTTGGGACTTTCGGATATCATAGAAAGAAGGTTGAAGTTTGATGGTTACAGTGAAAACAGCTGTTTTGCACCTATATTATTTGGATTTTACCAAATTAAAAATGGAAAACGATTTTTTTAAATGAAAAAAAAAATTTTTTTTTAGCCTTGAAATATAAAAAGATAAAAAAAAAATATAGATACAAAAATGTTCATTTTTAAAGGCACATATTGGCAAAGTTTGTGTTCTATTGAGATGATTTCCCTTCATTATTCTGTCTAGGATGCACAACGGGAAGTTGGTTGAAAATCTCTTGAAGTTTAATGAAAATCTCCTCTTAAGCTAGCCATAGACTATTACAGGGATCTCCAAACTTTCTAAGCAAAGAGCCAGTTTATTGTCCTTCAGGCTTTTGGGGGGCTGGACTGTGTCCAGTGGGCGTGGAAAATGCCCTGGCATCAGTGCCCCATCATAGGTTTTGGTGGGAGGAATAATGCCCCATTGTTGATATCAGTGAGAAGAATAGTGCCCCATTGATGGTGTAGGCTCGGGGAATAGTGCTCCATCATTGGTTTCAGTTGGTTGAATAGTGCCCCAAGGGCCAGATAAAGGCAAGCAAAGGGCTACACCCGACCCTGGCATGCAGTTTGGGGACCACTGTCCTATTTGTTTTCTTTCATGTAGGTTGCGGGCTGAAGGAAAAAAAAAACAGATTCTTCCATCCATGCTAACAGCACAAATCCCCTCTGCCATGCTATTGTGCCAGTGGCTGCCAGAATACACGAACAGTGACTGCAGCTGGTTAGCAATTTTCCGAAAGACTCCTTTGACAAAATATGTAAATAAATTTAAAAAAAAGTAAATTTAAAACATAGTTTAATCCACGTTAATCCACGTTAGCTTCAGCGTGTATGTGGTATATTGTCATTTATTTTCAATTTGGACATTTTTTGTACAAGATTAGGAGTATTCATTTAAAGTACACTATATTGCCAAGTATTGGGACGCCTGCCTTTACACGCACATGAACTTTAATGGCATCCCAGTCTTAGTCTGTAGGGTTCAATATTGAGTTGGCCCACCCTTTGCAGCTATAACAGCTTCAGCTCTTCTAGGAAGGCTGTCCATAAGGTTTAGGAGTGTGTCTATGGGAATGTTTGGCCATTCTTCCAGAAGCTCATTTGTGAGGTCAGGCACTGATGTTGGACAGAAAGGCCTGGCTCACAATCTCCGCTATAATTCATCCCAAAGGTGTTCTATTGGGTTGAGGTCAGAACTCTGTGCAGGCCAGTCAAGTTCCTCCACCCCAAACTCGCTTATCCATGTCTTTATTGAACCTTGCTTTGTGCACTGGTGTGCAGTCACGTTGGAACAGGAAGGGGCCATCCCCAAAGTGTTCCGACAAATTTGGGCACATGAAATTGTCCAAAATGTCTTGGTATGCGGACGCCTTAAGATTTCCCTTCACTGGAACTAAGGGGCCAAGACCAACCCCTGGAAAACAACCCCACACCATAATTCCCCCTCCACCAAATGATTTGGACAAAGCAAGGTCCATAAAGACATGGATGAGGGAGTTTGGGGTGAAGGAACTTGACTGGCCTGCATAGAGTCCTGACCTCAACCCAATAGAACACCTTTGGGATGAATTAGAGCGGAGACTGCAAGTCAAACCTTCTCGGCCACATCAGTGCCTGACCTCACAAATGCTCTTCTGGAAAAATGGTCAAACATTCCCATAGACACACTCCTAAACCTTGTGGACAGCCTTTCTAGAAGAGTTGAAGCTGTTATAGCTGCAAAGGGTGGGCCAGCTCAATATTGAACCCTATGGGATGCTATTAAAGTTCATGTGCGTGTAAAGGAAGGTGTCCCAATACTTTTGACAATATAGTGTATTTTCAATTTGGACACTTTTTTAAAAATTTTGGAGTATCCATTTAAAGTATATCTAAAGCCAGTTTTTTGAGTTTTGTATACCATAAGAGATGGTTAAAACCCCTATCAGGGAAGATTTCCTTTCACTTTTTGTCCCATAAATACAATAGAAGGGTAAAAGAAATCTCTGCAAACTAAGGAGAAATCCCATCTTAGGAAGTTGCGGGAACACCTGTTCCAGTGACAGCTGTAAAAATTTGGATTTCCCATGATTTTTTTTCACCGGTGACACAGAACTCATTAAAAGTTTTCACAATTCCATATTTTATAAAAAATGACTTTAGATACATTTACATTTTGGAAAAATGTGTTTTAATGACAAGACAGAAGATAAACAATGTTGAGAATTGTTTTTGTACAGTATAAGAAAGAGCAAACTGTCAAAACTTCTGTAACTACTAAAGACCGTATGTCATACCATTAGGTTTATTGAAAATTGATGCATTATTGAATATCCAACTGGAATTTATTATTATTATTATTGGTTGTTTACTGAGTTCAAGGGCACACGCTTTATACATGTAACTGATTGAGTCAGGAGTGACTCTCTTTCCTCTCTCTTCCCTTCCATCTTTCTCTGTACAGACAGCTCCCTCCAAAAGTTTAAATCAGACAGAGATAGCCTCAAAGAAAACAGTCTCTGCTATGCTCTCTTTAGAAAAACCCCATAGAATCCTGTCACCCATCCATGTCCAGATAGCAAATATATATATTTTTTTTAGCAAAAATTTATTATAAATAGTATATACTGTAAATCATCAGTCTTTCTCAACTTTTTTTAACATGGAGGAACCCATGAAATAACTTGCTGGTTTCAGGAAACCCTTTCTAGTAATTATGCCGTGTACACACGGTTGGATTTTCTGACTGGAAATGTTGGATGTGAGCTTGTTGTCAGAAAGTCCGACTGTGTGTATGCTCCATCCTACATTTGCACCAACTTTCCACCAACAAATTTTTGCTAGCAGGTTCTCAAATTTTCCGCCAACAAATGTGTGTTGTCGGACTTTCCAATCGTGTGTACACAAGTCCGTCGGACAAAAGTCCAAAGTACAAACACGCATGCTCGGAATCAATGCTCACCAAACACAACATTAGCAGAAGGAGTCCAAAGGGTGGCGCATGACTATTGAGCCTCCTTTTTATCGGCTCGACGTATGTCTTGTACGTCACTATGTTCGTAATCGTTGGCCAACATTTGTGTGACCGTGTGTATGCAAGACAAGTTGGAGCCAACAACCTTCGAACAAAATTCCACAGTTTTGTTGTCGGAAAGTCCGATCGTGTATATGGGCCATTACTCTATTTACAGCTCATGGTGCCTTAGTGGTCTGGTCACTTTGAAGAATGCTCCTCACATTTGTGGTCATTGGGAAGAATTCCCCTATACAGACAGCAGAAAGATCAATGTTGTCAATAGTTACTTATCTAAAAAGGCAGAATTTGCTCAACGAACCCCTTGAAACCTCTGGAGGAACCCTAGTTGAAAAAGGCTGGTTTAACTTAAAAACGTAAAAAAAAAAAATAATAGTTGGCCCAAGACCATTTAAGATTTAATTTATACTCAGACACACAAACAAATCTACGCTTTTCAATGTAAATAGTTTAATGTTTGTAAAAAAAAGTTTAATTTTTGGATGCTGTTTTTTGTAGCCTGCTGGAGAAGTGTGGATTCCAGTGGCTGACAATTGTTATTCCAACTAATGAATGATACAAAGGCCTCCAAGCATAAAAAGTCACAAACTGGCAAACGGACATGAAAGGTCCAGAGAAGGTCAATGTGTGCATGCAGGAAGTCCAGGAATGTCCTTTGTAATTAGTCTAAAACTACTACCCCCCCCCCCTTTTTACTCCCCACATACACACACCACCACCGATGTGTCCCACCCCTGTGCCATCAATGGCTACACAGCTGCTGTGTTCTTACTGCTGTCAACCTCTGACACTTGTAATTGAGGCACACTGAGGGTTCCTGACTGACTGCTGACAGTAGAAGAACTTGATTCTCTTCAAACCGGTAACTCAAAGGCCCTTAAATGAAACTGTTTAAATAATGAGTGAATGGCGTAATCTATCATGTACACCACAGTGCCGGGCTCCATGATGCTGCTCACAGATTCCATAAAACGTACAAAGCCTTAATGAGGCTTTAGCTGCCGGGGGCTTTGTGAATGTTGACAGTGGAGCATAAGCTGTTAAAGGGAAATAATACTAATAATTATAATAGTAAAAGTAACAATAAAATATTTAAAGTGAAACTCCAAACAAAGCTAAAAACATGATTGAAATATGCAGAAGATTTGTGGTTTTGGTCACCAGTCTGATATCCCTCTGCCTGTCAGGGTAATGACTCTTGCTGCTTCCAAGTTTAGCGGTGTTGCATCTTGGGTCAACTCCCAGCCCACTGAGCATGGGTGATAATCAGGGCAGCCAATAGGAGGGTAGAGCCAGCCCAGGGGCAGAGGGGGGACTTTTTATGTTCCTTGGGGTACAGGCAGCATAGTACGGCAAGTCACGTCTCCCAGTACTTATAAGAAAGTTACTTGGAGAGTTAAGGAGAGCCTGGGCGGGGGGACTCTTTTTTGCTTTTTGGAGCAGGCAGAATAATATTTAGCAGGCGGAGTAATATTAATTGCTTTCGGGAGCAGGCAGAGTAATATTAAGTGACTCAGCTCCCGACAGTCACTCAAGAGTATGTTACATACTCCTGAACATGCACTCTGTACAATACATACTTCTGACACCTTCACCCTGTTCCATACATATTCCTGAACCTGCAGTCTGTACAATACATACTCCTGAACCTGCACTCTGTACAATACATACTCCTGAACCTGCACTCTGTACAATACATACTCCTGAACCTGCACTCTGTACAATACATACTCCTGAACCTGCACTCTGTACCATACATACTCCTGAATCTGCACCTGTATGTTACATATTCCTGAACCTGCACTCTATACAATACATGCGCCTGACGCCTTCACCCTGTTCAATACATACTCCTGAACCTGCACTCTGTAAGATACATACTCCTGACACCTGCACTTTGTACAATCGATGCTCCTGAACCTGCACCCTGTACGTCACCTATTCCTGAACCTACACTCTGTAAAATACATATTCCTAACACCTACACCCTGTACGTTACATACTCCTGAACCTGCACTCTGTACGATACATACTCCTGACACCTGCACATGATTGAAATATGCAGAAGATTTGTGGTTTTGGTCACCAGTCTGATATCCCTCTGCCTGTCAGGGTAATGACTCTTGCTGCTTCCAAGTTTAGCGGTGTTGCATCTTGGGTCAACTCCCAGCCCACTGAGCATGGGTGATAATCAGGGCAGCCAATAGGAGGGTAGAGCCAGCCCAGGGGCAGAGGGGGGACTTTTTATGTTCCTTGGGGTACAGGCAGCATAGTACGGCAAGTCACGTCTCCCAGTACTTATAAGAAAGTTACTTGGAGAGTTAAGGAGAGCCTGGGCGGGGGGACTCTTTTTTGCTTTTTGGAGCAGGCAGAATAATATTTAGCAGGCGGAGTAATATTAATTGCTTTCGGGAGCAGGCAGAGTAATATTAAGTGACTCAGCTCCCGACAGTCACTCAAGAGTATGTTACATACTCCTGAACATGCACTCTGTACAATACATACTTCTGACACCTTCACCCTGTTCCATACATATTCCTGAACCTGCAGTCTGTACAATACATACTCCTGAACCTGCACTCTGTACAATACATACTCCTGAACCTGCACTCTGTACAATACATACTCCTGAACCTGCACTCTGTACAATACATACTCCTGAACCTGCACTCTGTACCATACATACTCCTGAATCTGCACCTGTATGTTACATATTCCTGAACCTGCACTCTATACAATACATGTGCCTGATGCCTTCACCCTGTTCAATACATACTCCTGAACCTGCACTCTGTAAGATACATACTCCTGACACCTGCACTTTGTACAATCGATGCTCCTGAACCTGCACCCTGTACGTCACCTATTCCTGAACCTACACTCTGTAAAATACATATTCCTAACACCTACACCCTGTACGTTACATACTCCTGAACCTGCACTCTGTACGATACATACTCCTGACACCTGCACTCTGTACAGTACATGCTCCGGAGCCTGCACCTTGTATGTCACCTACTCCTGAACCTACACTCTGTATAATATATATTCCTAACACCTTCACCTTGTACGTTACATAATCCTGATACCTGCACTCTGTACAATATATACTCCTGACAAATGCACTCTGTACAGTACATGCTCCTGAACCTGCACCCTGCATGTCACCCACTCCTGAACCTGCACTCTGTACAATACATACTCCTGACACCTTTACTCTGTACATTACATACTCCTTAACCTGCACTTTGTACGATTCATGCTTCTGAACCTGCACCCTACTGTATGTCACATACTCCTCCTGAACCTGCATTCTGTGCAATACATACCCCTGACACCTTCACCCTACAATTTTCATACTCCTAAACCTGCACTCTATACAAATACATGCTCCTTTACCTGCACTCCTAATGTAGGCTTAAGTTTTAAGCACCTCCCACTGTTAGCACAATTTTGCCACGCTTACAACTCACTGCGGCTTGCTTGGCATGCTGCCTCATTATTGTCCTCTGGGTATTCAGTGGGGCCTTGTCAGGTAGGCAGTACAGGGCCCCATGATTTCTAATGGCAGCCCTGGTGATAACGCTGATGATTCACTGTCCAATGAGAAGGTTAGTTAGGAAAGATAAGCTAGGAAGCTGAATTGCTGAAGCGGGAACATAAATTGCCTGATCAGTAATTGCACATGTTACCTGTCTGGTTGGGCAGTGTGGAAAATTTGTGTAAGGCTCGGTTTCCACTAGTGCGACTTGTCATGCGACTTGGGACTGCAAAGACTTATGATTTCCAATGAGTACTGTTCATATCTGTGCGACTTCAAGTCGCAGCGACTTCAAAGTAGTCCCTGCCCTACTTTGGTCCCACTTTGATGCGACTTGAGGTCCATAGACCTCAAGAATACACAGGCATTGCTTCAAGTTGCATCAAAATCGCGGCAAAAATCGGGCGACTTTGGGGTTGCAACCTAGCCTTAATCAAACTGATTGTAAGGGATTACGAATTCTTTGGCAGAAAAGACAGTGAATTGAATGTATTTTAGCTGTTCACGTAGTGATTTTATATATATATAAATCTTTTAATTAGTTTTCTTAACAAACAAACAACACAAATCACAACAAAAAAAAATCATACACATTAAACCAGGAATATGAATAAAAACAAGTTCAAAATCCAATATAGCAATAATGCATCTATATTAGAAAGAAAAAGGGGGAGAGGGAAGAAAAAGAAAAAGAAAAAAAAAAAAGGGATAAGCATTAGTTCCTTCTCTCTCCAATGGCTCCAAACCTATAATCATATAAAAATTCTCATGTTATGGATAATGCCACCCCCCCCAACCCCCCCCCCCCCCCCCCCCCCCCGTGGACGTTCGATGCTGTAAACCTTTTTCTTTTTTAATTTTGTTAAAAAGGAAAAACATTTTTTTAATTAGAAAATTGTTGGGTTTTTTTAGCCTTGAAGCACAAAAGATAAAAAAAAAAAAAAAAAAAAAAAAAAAAAGGTTTATTTTTTTTAAAGACACATATTGGCAAAGTTTGTGTCCTATTGGGACAATTTCCCTTCATTTTCTGTCTTGGATACACAACAGAAGTGGACGTGTCTTCAAAGTGAAGGGAAACCTCCTCTTAGCCCTCGATCACATTGACTGCAGCTCTGAAGTGTGACTTCATCTGGAATCGCACGATTTAAAGCCTTCGGGTGCGACTCGGAAGACATCTGTGCAGCTTTATGCACAGATATCTATGCAAGTTGCACTCAAAATCGCCCAAAAGTAGAAGTACTTTTTTCAAATCGGCGCTACACTGCAAAGTGGGCGTCGCACCGATTTGAAAAGTGTGATTGGCGGCAATAGGGTGCGACTTGTCATGCGATTTGACCTTTCAAGGCGCATGACAAATCGCTCCAATGTGAACGAGGGCTTCAGCTGGCCATATACTATTGTGGGCTGAATGAAAGCATTCTAACATATTCCTGCATCGACGCTTAGAGCGCGGCAGCTGTCAGAATCCATATAGCGATGACAGTAGCTGATTGGCTGCAGTCAATGTTTGACTGACAATTTTTAAACAGGCTCCTTTGACAAAGTTCATCTGAACAGACTAATCAGGCAGTGCCGGCAGGACCATACACTGCTCCAATTTCAGCAGGAATTGTACAAAATATGAAGACTTTATGGCCAGCTTTAGGCTGTATTTTATTTGTGTTTGTGCAGAAGTATATGTGTCCTGCTAAATCATTAAACCCCACTATAGCAGCTGGGAATTTTTTTTTTTTTTACCTTTTCTCCGCAGGCTACAGGTTATGAAATGAAGTCATTCAATCACGTCTGCATTGTGGGGAATGTGCCTCTTCACCTCCCACCATCTGTCTTAGGTTTACCCGTCCTTCTTGGGTGCTCAGGACCATCATAGTGGGTGTCAGCATGGAGAGTTGTGGGAGATTAGCAAACGATATACACATACCTCCCAACATTTTGAGATGGAAATGAGGGACACCTACTAGCAAACGTATGTAGGCATAGGACACGCCCCCTGCCACACCCCCGTAAAGGATAATTAACCAAAAAAAAGGTTAATTAAAGTGATTGTAAGGGTTTTTAAAAAAAAATAACAAACATATCATACTTACCTCCACTGTGCAGCTCGTTTTGCACAGAGTGGCCCCGAACCTGCTCTTCTGGGGTCCCTCCATGGCTCTCTCAGCTCCTGTCAGCATAAGACAACCCCCTAGGACAGTGATGGTGAACTTTGGTGCCCCTGATGTTTTGGAACTACATTTCCCATGAAGCTCATGCACTCTGCAGTGTAGTTGAGCATCATGGGAAATGTAGTTCCAAAACATCTGGTGTGCCAAGGTTCGCCATCACTGCCCTAGGAGAAGCGCTGTCCCGGGGGGTTACCTTGCGGGCGCACTCCTGAGTCCAGCATTCGGCACCCGCATCATTGGATTTGACTGACAGCAGCCAGAGCCAATGGCTGCACTGCTATCTATCCAATCAAGAGCCGAAAACCCCGGGCAGAGAGACAGCGCATCCCCATCGGGTCAAGTTCCAGGGCTCAGGTAAGTAAAACGGGAGGCTGGGGGGCCGATCACTGCCAGGTATTTTTCCACCTTAAAGTGGTTGTAAACCTTTACAGACCATGTTTACAGGTAAGCCTAGATTAAGGCTTACCTGTAGGTCCAAGAAATATATCCTAAACCTACACGGTTTAGGAGATATTTGCAAAAAGACAGGCACCGCTGTCTACGGCGCATGTGCCGTAGACAGGCGCACTGAGCATGCCGCTGCTAATGGCGATATGCAGTTAGTGGCGGCTCCCGTGCAGGAGTGACGTCATCGCGCCTCCGGCCAATCAAAGCGCTTTTTGAAAGTTAAATAGTGCATTTTATGTACAACTATATAGATCAAACCAAAATGAGGGACAAATGAGGAGGGAAGAGGGACATTGCTCCAAATCAGGGACAGTCCCTCAAACAGGGAGCTATGATATACACTATATTGTCAAAAGTATGTGCATTTTACTGAAAATAGAGATCTGATTGACAGTAACGCAAAAAATTGCTTTAAAAAAATACATAATATTTGGGGCGTTTTTGTTAATCTTCAGAGCTTAAAAAGAAGTGCATTTTATCATGTGTGCAAAAATAAAAAATTGGCTTCGGCAGCAAAAGGGTCCTCGCTTCAGATCTACCAGTCGGGTGACCTAGGCTTCCAAAAGCTTTAGTTCTGGTGAGGAAGCTTCGGAACTGTTTTTTTCTCATGGCTAGAGGGAGGTACATTGGTACTGAAATTAACATCACGAGGATATATGCTTTATTGATTTATGTGTAGTGTAAATAATAATAATGCTAAAAATAATTATAAATATATTATTTATTATTGTATTTTCCAATTTTTAGGTTGGGTGTATTTTTGATGTGCTGTTCTCCAGTGTTTAAAAACGTTCTCTGCTGGTGAATTTATGAACTGAAAGTACTACTGCTGCTACTACTACATAGTTACATAGTTAGTCAGATTGAAAAAAGATCTAGTTCAACCAAAAAAAAAAATGATACAATCCCATATACACAATCCCCCCCCCCCCCCCCACAGTTGATTCAGAGGGAGGCGAAAAACCCCAGCAGAGCATGATCCAATTTGCTACAGAAGGGGAAAAATTTCCTTCCTACTACTTATTATTATTGTACTACTACTATTACTACTACTGTTGCTACTACCACTGCTGCAGTACAAATAATATTAATAATATTAATATATTAATATTGTTGTTGTGATTACTATTATTAGTCTTAGGCCCCTTTCACACGATCGGACCGTTTAGTCTATGGAGCGTCGGATGTCAGCGGAGACATGTCCGCTGACATCCGACCTGGTCCGATCCGCTGAAAAGCAGATGGATGGCTCTACGTCCAGGTCCGTCGCTGGCGGATCGGATCGGGGGAGATCTGACGAAAACGGACACGGTGTCCGTTTTCGTCCGATCCCTCCATAGGCGGCAGCGGCACCTGACAAGCCCCTCCCAGCTCAGTGAGCAGAGAGGGACCTGTCATCCGCCGGCTCAGCGGAGATCAACGGACTGATCTCCCGCTGAGCCGGCGGACCGAAGCGGGCTCCGTAGAAACGGAGCCCGCCTCGTGTGAAAGGGGCCTTATTCTTTTTTTAGTTCGTTTTTAGGAGGTTTTATTTAATGTTTTTCTTTATTGTTTATAAGCTTTCTCTGCTGGGGTATTTACTGCCTGAACAACAGTAATGTTAATAAATAAAAATAATAATATTAATAAAAATGTGTGAATACTATGATTAATGTATTATCATTATCAGTGCTTTTTTTCTCAGGGAATAGGTGCAGGTGCTCCCTCCTTTAGAATCACCCCTTGTCTCCACCCCTACCCACCTTCGAGCACTGTCCCTTGGTTTCACTCCCTACCCACCTTCAAGTACCATCCCTTTTAGAGAATACAGAAAGAAGTCATTTGTATGGAATTTGATATTGATAACAAGAAAAGCAATACAATACATCCCCTGCAGCCAACAACAATAGACACCCCCATGAATAGTAGACCCCCAGCAACAATAGATCCACCACAAAAAAATACCCCCCCCCACCCCAGCAACAATAGACCCCAACTAGCAACAATAGATCGCCCAACAGCCAGCAACAATATAAAGGAAAGAGAGAACGGTTTGGGACTTTATATGAGGCAATAACCTGGTAGGGCCATCTGTCTCCATCCCTATCTATATGAATAAAAAAAGAAGAAAAGTGGAACTTTATATGAAGCGCACAAAAAAATCTGAGTTATTGGATCAAAAAGTAGTATATTAGTATAATAATAATATATAATAACAATAATCATGGGCTGCATATTAGAATATAGTTCATATATATACATGCAATGAGGTAGATCGTCTCAAAATTGTAGACAGTGCATATAAGATGAATAGATAAACACATAGTACACATAATGAAAAAAAGATAAAAATCTGATGAATAGAAACACGACATATGACAGCTCTACGCGTTTTGTGGAGGTTATATCTACTCTTCAGGAACATGCACGTGACTTGCATCTGTAATAGAGTAAAGAAATTGCTATGTGGTCTAACCATATTGAAAAAAGGAAGGATACAAAATAAAAAATAAAATAAAATAGAAGTTGGAAACTAATAAAGTCCCACTCTCTGAGATACTTACAAAGTCATATGTTAAATGTGAAGCTAGAAACCGGAAGCACCCAGAGGGCATCTCTCCTGGGAGCTGAGGTGGGGTGAACGGACTGTGGAACCAACAGGAGCCACATCCAGGGGGGACAATGTCCAGAATAAAGGATAGCTATTCGTAACCATAGTGTTAAGCCCATCATGGGAAAACTTCTATGGAGAATATAATATGTGTTAATAAACAATGTGCAGTATGTCCTGTACTCAAGTGGAGCAGGACAAATGTACAGTAGAAAGTGTCATTTGAGACTCAGATGAGTGAGAGTAAATGGTAAGATAAGTGAAAATATAAAGCTAAACCACCAAGGAAAGTAGAAGGAAAGTGTGCCGACTCCGAAAGATGGTGAATTCTAATTACCAAATTACCCAAACCGGAACGTGAAGGCTGAGGTCCAGCATGATGTGTATAGTAGGCAGAGACAGACCACCAAGGTGGGAGAGCCACCCAGAAATGGGACCTATATGGACACAGCCGTCACACACCCACCAATGTCACGCCAGCGTTCAGAGTGGGAGGAAAGCAAAGCCGCCCATCATTGGCGCCAAAAGCAGTCCTCCCATAGGCTGCTGGATGTGAAGGACGCCGGTGTTCTGCCGAGAAAGTTCCGCTCGGCGGATAAGGACCCCCCTCTACTGCGCAGGCGCTGCGCCTGTGCAGTAGGATCCGGCGGAAATAGCCAAAGGTGAATAGCTGAAAATCAGCTGTACACTGCCCCTATAAGAGGGCCCCTCGCAGGCTCGCTTCACTCGCCACGCTTCGGGCACGGCCTCGCTTTGCTCGGCTCTTTGGATGGTGGGGAAGGAACCTGGACCTAGGGCGCAGGCGCCGTGTACAGCCGATTAAAGATTTTGAGCTTCAGCTATCTCCGGCGGCTCATAGTAGTTTGTACTGCGCAGGCGCTGCGCCTGCGCAGTACAGGGGGGTCCTTATCCGCCGAGGGAACTTTCTCGGCAAGACACCGGAGAGATGGCGCCACAGAATATGACGCCACATTCTCTGGCGCAAATGGCGTGACGTCGATGTATAGCACGGGGACCCCCACCCACCCCAGGGCAAGGGGGAGGAGGAGAGCCCACGGTAGGCATCGCAGCTCCCGGACGAGATGGGAGCCAATAGGCTCCTGTAACCAGATCATGTGACACACACAACCAGGGCCGTCTTTACCGCGGGGCAAAAGGGGCATCTGCCCAGGGCCCTGTCATTGTTGGGGGCCCTGCGCTGCCCGTCCCTTAAACCCTGCACTGCCCGCCGGAGTTCGGCCACCTCCGGTGCTGGTCGCATGCTGGCTGCTCGCTACTGTCACTTGGAAATACACAAGCACGGCTTGTGTTTTTCCAAGTGACAGCGTTCCTCTTCCGGCGGCTGTTCTCGTCCCTCGGGGCTCGGGTACACACACGATCTATGAGAGCAGAGGAGGAAGGGGGCGGGGACTCTGCACAGGGGAAGCTGCTTCTGGGACGGGCAGGCTCCACGGACATCGGAGGACAACATGCTGTGAGTACACAGAGTTTTCCTCTGTACTGGAATGGTGGGTGGGGGGCTTTGTGGGAGGACTGCCTTGTACTTAGGGGGAGTGTAGCTCTGTATTGAAATCTGGGTGGGAGGAGAGCTGTGCACCTCTGCACTCTGCACCCACCTCACACTGCACTCTGCACCCACCTCACACTGCACCCACCTCACACTGCACCCACCTCACACTGCACTCTGCACCCACCTCACTCTGCACCCACCTCACACTGCACCCGGCCACCTCACACTGCACTCTGCACCCACCTCACACTGCACCCACCTCACACTGCACCCTGCACCCACCTCACACTGCACTCTGCACCCACCTCACTCTGCACCCACCTCACACTGCACCCACCTCACACTGCACTATGCACCCACCTCACACTGCACTCTGCACCCACCTCACTCTGCACCCACCTCACTCTGCACCCACCTCACACTGCACCCACCTCACACTGCACTCTGCACCCACCTCACACTGCACCCACCTCACACTGCACCCACCTCACACTGCACCCACCTCACCCTGCACCCACCTCACACTGCACCCTGCACCCACCTCACACTGCACTCTGCACCCACCTCACTCTGCACCCACCTCACACTGCACCCACCTCACACTGCACCCACCTCACACTGCACTCTGCACCCACCTCACTCTGCACCCACCTCACACTGCACCCGGCCACCTCACACTGCACTCTGCACCCACCTCACACTGCACCCACCTCACACTGCACCCTGCACCCACCTCACACTGCACTCTGCACCCACCTCACTCTGCACCCACCTCACACTGCACCCACCTCACACTGCACTATGCACCCACCTCACACTGCACTCTGCACCCACCTCACTCTGCACCCACCTCACTCTGCACCCACCTCACACTGCACCCACCTCACACTGCACTCTGCACCCACCTCACTCTGCACCCACCTCACACTGCACCCACCTCACACTGCACCCACCTCACCCTGCACCCACCTCACACTGCACCCTGCACCCACCTCACACTGCACTCTGCACCCACCTCACTCTGCACCCACCTCACACTGCACCCTGCACCCACCTCACACTGCACTCTGCACCCACCTCACTCTGCACCCACCTCACTCTGCACCCACCTCACACTGCACCCACCTCACACTGCACTATGCACCCACCTCACACTGCACCCACCTCACACTGCACCCTGCACCCACCTCACACTGCACTCTGCACCCACCTCACACTGCACCCGGCCACCTCACACTGCACTCTGCACCCACCTCACACTGCACCCACCTCACACTGCACCCTGCACCCACCTCACACTGCACTCTGCACCCACCTCACTCTGCACCCACCTCACACTGCACCCACCTCACACTGCACTCTGCACCCACCTCACTCTGCGCCCACCTCACTCTGCACCCACCTCACACTGCACCCACCTCACACTGCACTATGCACCCACCTCACACTGCACTCTGCACCCACCTCACTCTGCACCCACCTCACACTGCACCCACCTCACACTGCACCCACCTCACCCTGCACCCACCTCACACTGCACCCTGCACCCACCTCACACTGCACTCTGCACCCACCTCACTCTGCACCCACCTCACACTGCACCCTGCACCCACCTCACACTGCACTCTGCACCCACCTCACTCTGCACCCACCTCACACTGCACCCACCTCACACTGCACTATGCACCCACCTCACACTGCACCCACCTCACACTGCACCCTGCACCCACCTCACACTGCACTCTGCACCCACCTCACACTGCACCCACCTCACACTGCACCCTGCACCCACCTCACACTGCACTCTGCACCCACCTCACTCTGCACCCACCTCACTCTGCACCCACCTCACACTGCACCCACCTCACACTGCACTATGCACCCACCTCACACTGCACTCTGCACCCACCTCACTCTGCACCCACCTCACACTGCACCCACCTCACACTGCACCCACCTCACACTGCACCCTGCACCCACCTCACACTGCACTCTGCACCCACCTCACTCTGCACCCACCTCACACTGCACCCACCTCACACTGCACCCACCTCACACTGCACCCTGCACCCACCTCACACTGCACTCTGCACCCACCTCACTCTGCACCCACCTCACTCTGCACCCACCTCACACTGCACCCACCTCACACTGCACTATGCACCCACCTCACACTGCACTCTGCACCCACCTCACTCTGCACCCACCTCACACTGCACCCACCTCACACTGCACCCACCTCACACTGCACCCACCTCACACTGCACCCTGCACCCACCTCACACTGCACTCTGCACCCACCTCACTCTGCACCCACCTCACACTGCACTCTGCACCCACCTCACTCTGCACCCACCTCACTCTGCACCCATCTCACACTGCACTCTGCACCCACCTCACTCTGCACCCACCTATCTCTGCACTCTGCACCCACCTCACTCTGCACCCATCTCACTCTGCACCCACCTCACACTGCACTCTGCACCCACCTCACTCTGCACCAACCTCACACTGCACTCTGCACCCACCTCACACTGCACTCTGCACCCACCTCACACTGCACTCTACACCCACCTCACTCTGCACCCACCTCACTCTGAACCCACCTCACACTGCACTCTGCACCCACCTCACTCTGCACCCACCTCACTCTGCACTCTGCACCCCCCTCACTCTGCACCCACCTCACTCTGCACTCTACACCCACCTCACTCTGCACCCATCTCACTCTGCACCCACCTCACACTGCACTCTGCACCCACCTCACTCTGCACTAACCTCACACTGCACTCTGCACACACCTCACTCTGCACCCACCTCACACTGCACTCTGCACCCATCTCACTCTGCACCCACCTCACTCTGCACTCTGCACCCACCTCACACTGCACTCTGCACCCACCTCACTATGCACCCACCTCACTCTGCACCCACCTCACACTGCACCCACCTCACACTGCACTCTGCACCCACCTCACTCTGCACTCTACACCCACCTCACTCTGCACCCACCTCACCCTACACTCTGCACCAACCTCACTCTGCACCCACCTCACACTGCACCCACCTCACACTGCACCCACCTCACCCTGCACCCACCTCACACTGCACCCTGCACCCACCTCACACTGCACTCTGCACCCACCTCACTCTGCACCCACCTCACACTGCACCCACCTCACACTGCACCCACCTCACACTGCACTCTGCACCCACCTCACTCTGCACCCACCTCACACTGCACCCGGCCACCTCACACTGCACTCTGCACCCACCTCACACTGCACCCACCTCACACTGCACCCTGCACCCACCTCACACTGCACTCTGCACCCACCTCACTCTGCACCCACCTCACACTGCACCCACCTCACACTGCACTATGCACCCACCTCACACTGCACTCTGCACCCACCTCACTCTGCACCCACCTCACTCTGCACCCACCTCACACTGCACCCACCTCACACTGCACTCTGCACCCACCTCACTCTGCACCCACCTCACACTGCACCCACCTCACACTGCACCCACCTCACACTGCACCCACCTCACCCTGCACCCACCTCACACTGCACCCTGCACCCACCTCACACTGCACTCTGCACCCACCTCACTCTGCACCCACCTCACACTGCACCCTGCACCCACCTCACACTGCACTCTGCACCCACCTCACTCTGCACCCACCTCACTCTGCACCCACCTCACACTGCACCCACCTCACACTGCACTATGCACCCACCTCACACTGCACCCACCTCACACTGCACCCTGCACCCACCTCACACTGCACTCTGCACCCACCTCACACTGCACCCGGCCACCTCACACTGCACTCTGCACCCACCTCACACTGCACCCACCTCACACTGCACCCTGCACCCACCTCACACTGCACTCTGCACCCACCTCACTCTGCACCCACCTCACACTGCACCCACCTCACACTGCACTATGCACCCACCTCACACTGCACTCTGCACCCACCTCACTCTGCGCCCACCTCACTCTGCACCCACCTCACACTGCACCCACCTCACACTGCACTATGCACCCACCTCACACTGCACTCTGCACCCACCTCACTCTGCACCCACCTCACACTGCACCCACCTCACACTGCACCCACCTCACCCTGCACCCACCTCACACTGCACCCTGCACCCACCTCACACTGCACTCTGCACCCACCTCACTCTGCACCCACCTCACACTGCACCCTGCACCCACCTCACACTGCACTCTGCACCCACCTCACACTGCACCCACCTCACTCTGCACCCACCTCACACTGCACCCACCTCACACTGCACTCTACACCCACCTCACTCTGCACCCATCTCACTCTGCACCCACCTCACACTGCACTCTGCACCCACCTCACTCTGCACTAACCTCACACTGCACTCTGCACACACCTCACTCTGCACCCACCTCACACTGCACTCTGCACCCATCTCACTCTGCACCCACCTCACTCTGCACTCTGCACCCACCTCACACTGCACTCTGCACCCACCTCACTATGCACCCACCTCACTCTGCACCCACCTCACACTGCACCCACCTCACACTGCACTCTGCACCCACCTCACTCTGCACTCTACACCCACCTCACTCTGCACCCACCTCACCCTACACTCTGCACCAACCTCACTCTGCACCCACCTCACACTGCACCCACCTCACACTGCACCCACCTCACCCTGCACCCACCTCACACTGCACCCTGCACCCACCTCACACTGCACTCTGCACCCACCTCACTCTGCACCCACCTCACACTGCACCCACCTCACACTGCACCCACCTCACACTGCACTCTGCACCCACCTCACTCTGCACCCACCTCACACTGCACCCGGCCACCTCACACTGCACTCTGCACCCACCTCACACTGCACCCACCTCACACTGCACCCTGCACCCACCTCACACTGCACTCTGCACCCACCTCACTCTGCACCCACCTCACACTGCACCCACCTCACACTGCACTATGCACCCACCTCACACTGCACTCTGCACCCACCTCACTCTGCACCCACCTCACTCTGCACCCACCTCACACTGCACCCACCTCACACTGCACTCTGCACCCACCTCACTCTGCACCCACCTCACACTGCACCCACCTCACACTGCACCCACCTCACACTGCACCCACCTCACCCTGCACCCACCTCACACTGCACCCTGCACCCACCTCACACTGCACTCTGCACCCACCTCACTCTGCACCCACCTCACACTGCACTCTGCACCCACCTCACTCTGCACTAACCTCACACTGCACTCTGCACACACCTCACTCTGCACCCACCTCACACTGCACTCTGCACCCATCTCACTCTGCACCCACCTCACTCTGCACTCTGCACCCACCTCACACTGCACTCTGCACCCACCTCACTATGCACCCACCTCACTCTGCACCCACCTCACACTGCACCCACCTCACACTGCACTCTGCACCCACCTCACTCTGCACTCTACACCCACCTCACTCTGCACCCACCTCACCCTACACTCTGCACCAACCTCACTCTGCACCCACCTCACACTGCACCCACCTCACACTGCACCCACCTCACCCTGCACCCACCTCACACTGCACCCTGCACCCACCTCACACTGCACTCTGCACCCACCTCACTCTGCACCCACCTCACACTGCACCCACCTCACACTGCACCCACCTCACACTGCACTCTGCACCCACCTCACTCTGCACCCACCTCACACTGCACCCGGCCACCTCACACTGCACTCTGCACCCACCTCACACTGCACCCACCTCACACTGCACCCTGCACCCACCTCACACTGCACTCTGCACCCACCTCACTCTGCACCCACCTCACACTGCACCCACCTCACACTGCACTATGCACCCACCTCACACTGCACTCTGCACCCACCTCACTCTGCACCCACCTCACTCTGCACCCACCTCACACTGCACCCACCTCACACTGCACTCTGCACCCACCTCACTCTGCACCCACCTCACACTGCACCCACCTCACACTGCACCCACCTCACACTGCACCCACCTCACCCTGCACCCACCTCACACTGCACCCTGCACCCACCTCACACTGCACTCTGCACCCACCTCACTCTGCACCCACCTCACACTGCACCCTGCACCCACCTCACACTGCACTCTGCACCCACCTCACTCTGCACCCACCTCACTCTGCACCCACCTCACACTGCACCCACCTCACACTGCACTATGCACCCACCTCACACTGCACCCACCTCACACTGCACCCTGCACCCACCTCACACTGCACTCTGCACCCACCTCACACTGCACCCGGCCACCTCACACTGCACTCTGCACCCACCTCACACTGCACCCACCTCACACTGCACCCTGCACCCACCTCACACTGCACTCTGCACCCACCTCACTCTGCACCCACCTCACACTGCACCCACCTCACACTGCACTATGCACCCACCTCACACTGCACTCTGCACCCACCTCACTCTGCGCCCACCTCACTCTGCACCCACCTCACACTGCACCCACCTCACACTGCACTATGCACCCACCTCACACTGCACTCTGCACCCACCTCACTCTGCACCCACCTCACACTGCACCCACCTCACACTGCACCCACCTCACACTGCACCCACCTCACCCTGCACCCACCTCACACTGCACCCTGCACCCACCTCACACTGCACTCTGCACCCACCTCACTCTGCACCCACCTCACACTGCACCCTGCACCCACCTCACACTGCACTCTGCACCCACCTCACTCTGCACCCACCTCACTCTGCACCCACCTCACACTGCACCCACCTCACACTGCACTATGCACCCACCTCACACTGCACCCACCTCACACTGCACCCTGCACCCACCTCACACTGCACTCTGCACCCACCTCACACTGCACCCACCTCACACTGCACCCTGCACCCACCTCACACTGCACTCTGCACCCACCTCACTCTGCACCCACCTCACTCTGCACCCACCTCACTCTGCACCCACCTCACACTGCACCCACCTCACACTGCACTATGCACCCACCTCACACTGCACTCTGCACCCACCTCACTCTGCACCCACCTCACACTGCACCCACCTCACACTGCACCCACCTCACACTGCACCCTGCACCCACCTCACACTGCACTCTGCACCCACCTCACTCTGCACCCACCTCACACTGCACCCACCTCACACTGCACCCTGCACCCACCTCACACTGCACTCTGCACCCACCTCACTCTGCACCCACCTCACTCTGCACCCACCTCACACTGCACCCACCTCACACTGCACTATGCACCCACCTCACACTGCACTCTGCACCCACCTCACTCTGCACCCACCTCACACTGCACCCACCTCACACTGCACCCACCTCACACTGCACCCACCTCACACTGCACCCTGCACCCACCTCACACTGCACTCTGCACCCACCTCACTCTGCACCCACCTCACACTGCACTCTGCACCCACCTCACTCTGCACCCACCTCACTCTGCACCCATCTCACTCTGCACCCACCTCACACTGCACTCTGCACCCACCTCACTCTGCACCCACCTATCTCTGCACTCTGCACCCACCTCACTCTGCACCCATCTCACTCTGCACCCACCTCACACTGCACTCTGCACCCACCTCACTCTGCACCAACCTCACACTGCACTCTGCACCCACCTCACACTGCACTCTGCACCCACCTCACACTGCACTCTACACCCACCTCACTCTGCACCCACCTCACTCTGAACCCACCTCACACTGCACTCTGCACCCACCTCACTCTGCACCCACCTCACTCTGCACTCTGCACCCCCCTCACTCTGCACCCACCTCACTCTGCACTCTACACCCACCTCACTCTGCACCCATCTCACTCTGCACCCACCTCACACTGCACTCTGCACCCACCTCACTCTGCACTAACCTCACACTGCACTCTGCACACACCTCACTCTGCACCCACCTCACACTGCACTCTGCACCCATCTCACTCTGCACCCACCTCACTCTGCACTCTGCACCCACCTCACACTGCACTCTGCACCCACCTCACTATGCACCCACCTCACTCTGCACCCACCTCACACTGCACCCACCTCACACTGCACTCTGCACCCACCTCACTCTGCACTCTACACCCACCTCACTCTGCACCCACCTCACCCTACACTCTGCACCAACCTCACTCTGCACCCACCTCACACTGCACTCTGCACCCACCTCACTCTGCACTCTGCACCCACCTTACTCTGCACTCTGCACCCACCTCACACTGCACTCTGCACCCACCTCACTCTGCACTCTGCACCCACCTCACTCTGCACTCTGCACCCACCTCACTCTGCACTCTGCACCCACCTCACTCTGCACCCACCTCACTCTGCACCCACCTCACCTCAGCACCCACCTCACACTGCATTCTGCACCCACCTCACTCTGCACCCACCTCACTCTGCACCCACCTCACACTGCACCCACCTCACACTGCACCCTGCACCCACCTCACACTGCACCCTGCACCCACCTCACACTGCACTCTGCACCCACCTCACTCTGCACCCACCTCACTCTGCACCCACCTCACTCTGCACCCACCTCACCCCTGCACTCTGCACCCACCTCACCCCTGCACTCTGCACCCACCTCACCCCTGCACTCTGCACCCACCTCACCCCTGCACCCACCTCACTCTGCACCCACCTCATTCCTGCACCCACCTCACTCTGCACTCTGCACCCACCTTACCCCTGCATTCTGCACCTACCTTACCCCTGCACTCTGCATCCACCTCACCCCTGCACTCTGCACCCACCTCACTCTGCACTCATCTCACTCTGCACCCACCTCACTCTGCACCCACCTCACCCCTGCATTCTGCACCCACCTTACCCATGCACTCTACACCCACCTCAGTCCTGCACTTTGCACCCACCTCACCCCTGCACTCTGCACCCACCTCAGTCCTGCACTCTGCACCCACCTCACCCCTGCGCTCTGCACTCACGTCACCCCTGCGCTCTGCACTCACGTCACCCCTGCGCTCTGCACCCACCTCACCCTGCACCCACCTCACTCTGCACCCACCTCACTCTGCACCCACCTCACCCCTGCACCCACCTCACCCCTGCACCCACCTCACCCCTGCACCCACCTCACCCCTGCACCCACCTCACTCTACACTCTGCATCCACCTCACCCATGCACTCTGTACCCACCTCACTCTTCACTCTGCACCCACCTCACTCTGCACCCACCTCACTCTGCACTCTGCACCCAACTCACTCTGCATCCACCTCACCCCTGCACTCTGCATCCACCTCACCCCTGCACTCTGCATCCACCTCACCCCTGCACTCTGCATCCACCTCACCCCTGCACTCTGCATCCACCTCACCCCTGCACCCACCTCACCCCTGCACCCACCTCACTCCTGCACCCACCTCACTCTGCACTCATCTCACTCTGCACTCTGCACCCACCTTACCCATGCACTCTACACCCACCTCAGTCCTGCACTTTGCACCCACCTCACCCCTGCACTCTGAACCCACCTCAGTCCTGCACTCTGCACCCACCTCACCCCTGCGCTCTGCACTCACCTCACCCCTGCGCCCTGCACCCACCTCACTCTGCACCCACCTCACTCTGCACCCACCTCACCCCTGCACCCACCTCACCCCTGCACCCACCTCACCCCTGCACCCACCTCACTCTACACTCTACATCCACCTCACCCATGCACTCTGTACCCACCTCACTCTTCACTCTGCACCCACCTCACTCTGCACCCACCTCACTCTGCACTCTGCACCCAACTCACTCTGCACCCACCTCACCCCTGCACTCTGCATCCACCTCACCCCTGCACTCTGCATCCACCTCACTCCTGCACCCACCTCACTCCTGCACCCACCTCACTCTGCACTCATCTCACTCTGCACTCATCTCACTCTGCACTCATCTCACTCTGCACTCTGCACCCACCTCACTCTGCACCCACCTTACCCCTGCATTCTGCACCCACCTTACCCCTGCATTCTGCACCCACCTTACCCCTGCATTCTGCACCCACCTCACCCCTGCACTCTGCACCCACCTCACTCTGCACCCACCTCACTCTGCACCCACCTCACTCTGCACTCTGCACCCACCTCACTCTGCACCCAACTCACCCCTGCATTCTGCACCCACCTTACCCATGCACTCTGCATCCACCTAACCCCTACACTCTGCACCCACCTCAGTCCTGCACTTTGCACCCACCTCACCCCTGCACTCTGCACCCACCTCAGTCCTGCACTCTGCACCCACCTCAGTCTGAACCCACCTCACCCCTGCACTCTGCACCCACCTCACTCTGCACTCTGCACCCACCTCACCCCTGCACTCTGCACCTACATCACCCCTGCACCCACCTTACTCCTGCACTCTGCAGCCACCTCACCCCTGCACTCTGTAGACACCTCATTCTGCACACACCTCACCCCTGCACTCTGCACCCACCTCAGTCCTGCACTTTGCACCCACCTCACCCCTGCACTCTGCACCCACCTCAGTCCTGCACTCTGCACCCACCTCAGTCCTGCACTCTGCACCCACCTCAGTCCTGCACTCTGCACCCACCTCAGTCCTGCACTCTGCACCCACCTCAGTCCTGCACCCTGCACCCACCTCACTCCTGCACTCTGCACCCACCTCACTCCTGCACTCTGCACCCACCTCACCCCTGCACTCACCTCACCCCTAAACTATGCACCCACCACACCCCTGCACTCTGCACCCACCACACCGCCGCACTCTGCACCCACCACACCCCTACACTCTGCACCCACCTCACCCCTGTACTCTGCACCCACCTCACCCCTGCACTCACCTCACTCTGCACCCACCTCAACCTTGCACTCTGCACCCACCTCAGCCCTGCACTCTGCACCCATCTCAGTCCTGCACTCACCTCACTCCTGCACTCTGCACCCACCACACCCCTGCAATCTGCACCCACCTCACCCCTGCACTCTGCACTTACCTCACTCTGCACCCACCTCAGTCCTGCACTCTGCACCCACCTCAGCCCTGCACTGTGCACCCACCTCAGTCCTGCACCCACCTCACTCCTGCACTCTGCACCCACCTCACCCCTGCACTCTGCACCCACCTCACCCCTGCACTGTGGACAAAGTGCACCCCCAAGCCTGCACTCTGTACATAGTGCACCCCTCAATGCTAGTGCAGTTTGGCCACACCCGCAATTTGCACTGAGAGGTTATGATGTGTAGTAACCTCTAGCAACTAATCAGTGAGCAATAATGATTTTCAGTAACCTCTAGAATCCAATTAGTGAGCAGTAATGATGTTCTGTAACCTCTAGAAACGAATCTGTGAGCTGTAATGATGTGTTGTGATCTCTGGCAGCCAATCACAATCGTTGCCTGATCTGCTGCAGTAAACTCATTTTGAGTCTAGCTGGGGGGGCCCCAATAAAATCTTTGCCCAGGGCCCAATCAATATTAAAGACGGCCCTGCACACAACACAGCAAGGGGGAAAATAAGCATCAAGACGAGGGAGGGGATAACCAGTTACATCCCTGATGTGGTAAATGTTATACAGAGAGGGGAATGGGCAAAGTAACAGATGGTAAAATTACTCAAATAGAAATGTAGTATGTATGCTATTATTGTCAGACCTAGCTTTGCAAGAACTGCATGCTTCCATCCCCGATCTATATGTAAAGGAAAGAAAGAATGCTTTGGGACTCTATATGAGGCAATAACCTGGTAGGGCCATCTGTCTCCATCCCTACCTATATGAATAAAAAAAAGAAGAAAAGAATAAAGACTTTATATGAAGCACACAAAAAAATCTGATTTATTTAATCAAAAAGTAGTATATTAAATAATAATAATCATAGGCTGTATATTAGAATATAGTTCATATTTATACATATACATACAATGAGGTAGAGTGTCACATGATTGAAGACAGTACATATAAGATGAATAGATAAACACATTATACATATAATGAAAAATAGATAAAAATCTGATACAGCCCAGCCAGCAACAATAGACCACTCCCTTGAAGGTAGATCCCTCCCAACAATAATAACCCCCCTCCCGCAACAATAGATTCTCCACCAGCAACAATAATCCTCCCTGGCAACACTAGACCCCCCAAAAAAATAGATCTTTTGTCGACCATAGATTCCCCAGCAGCCAGCATCAGTAGACCCTCCAGCACACACTAGTACCCCTTTACATTACATAGCTCTGTGAGGGAGGTGCCTGCTGTGTTCCCCCCACGCTTCCGCTGAAAAAAAGCCCTGATTATTATTATTATTCATATACTATCATCATTATTAATATTATTCAGTCTTCATGAAGTTGAAGTTTTCTTCAGTGTTTTAAAAATGTTCTTTGTTGGGGCTTTTACTGTTTAAAACAAAAAACAAAACAAATAATAACACAAATATTAACAACATGAATAATTGTACAATACTACTACTACTGCTACGACTACTACTAATAATAATAATAATAAATTATTTTATTTTTTTGCTTTTTATGAGGTCATGTGTGTTTTTTTTTTCCTTTAAATTCGCCTCTTTAGTATTTTAAAGTTTGCATTTCTGGGGGATTTACTGTCTGAAACTTCAGACTCATTAATTACTGCTATATTTATATTACATTATTTTTATTTATTCTACATTTTCCTGTACTCAGCAGTTTCTAGCTCGGGAGGTTAATGTGTGAATAAACTGTTTAGTGGAATATTTCTTCTAAAAAATGCATGTTCTCTGAAATTAGTCTGGGTGACTTAAGGCTAATTTAATAAAATGAAAATGAGGATATTAAAAATATGTAATGTAGCAGGTTCGGTGCCAAAATCTCCAACTACTAAAGTCAAAACCAATAAATCTCAGAATAGCGTATATGTTAAGGTTATGCTTATGCAATTACTCATGGAAAAGTGTTACATGAATTCACAAAAATTAGGATTGGTAATGAAAGAGTGAATCTACATCAAGTTGTTTTCTACATTTTGGGTGGACCTGTGACAGTGTTTCGCCAGCTAAAGTTTCCTGTCCATGTCCCAGGTGAAGACACTTTCCCCAACTATTTGGCAAACTGCAAATGTTGCTTTTTATCTTAGCTACTTGTGTCACCAGTCAGTTTTTACATATTCCTATAGAACAGGGGTTTCTCAATCTGTTTGAGATCAGAGCCCAGTAAATTCCCCCAAAACCTTTCATGTCCCAACGGTAAAGAATAAAGTTTATACTCACACAATAAAAGTATGGCAATGCAAAACTCCAGGTTTTGATACACTTTACAATAGTTCATTAGGGCCAAGCTGGCCGAAACAAACTATGTCCCTCACTAACCTGTGAGTCTACTGGATATAAACTTTATGTAGCTGAGACTCCATACAGCATACCGCACTGTGTTCCAGGTTTGAGCCGAAACTTCCTGTCTCATACCGGTAACATAAGAATGTCTATAAGAGTGACGCTCAGTCATTCAGATAAAGTGATGCATTCTAGCAAGTGATACAACGCTTCCTCTGATTGGCTGAGTCAGAGAAGCGGGCTGATGATGTCACAAAAAAAAAACACAATACATTGCCGTGATACACCCGGAAAGTATTTACAGCGCTCTATGGCTGCAACTAACGATTATTGTCATAATCGATTAGTTGGCCGATTATTGTTTTGATTAATCGATTAATCGGTTAAAAACCTTAAAAAAAAGTGTGGTGTATAATTTAGTTAATATGTACAGTTTTAAAAAAAGGCAATTTATTCTTAAATATCTCTATGCAGAGGTAAATATAAATAACCAACTATATGGATAGGGAGCAAAATATCTAATCCACTCTGAGAATAAAAGACAGAAGAGATATACTGTATATACTATTAGAGGAGAGATATACTGTATATACTATTAGAGGAGAGATATACTGTATATACTATTAGAGGAGAGATATACTGTATATACTATTAGAGGAGAGATACACTGTATATACTATTAGAGGAGATATACTGTATATACTATTAGAGGAGATATACTGTATATACTATTAGAGGAGATATACTGTATATACTATTAGAGGAGAGATATACTGTATATACTATTAGAGGAGAGATATACTGTATATACTATTAGAGGAGATATACTGTATATACTATTAGAGGAGCTATACTGTATATACTATTAAAGGGTGAATCTGGTAAATATCATCAGACTCAGAGATCACATTTTTTATTTAAAAAAACAAACCATGTCTTCCCGACAAATGACAAAAAATGTCATTTTAAGTACGTTCGTTTGATTTTCTAATCCTTAGTGGGGTCAAATCGAATTGTTAAAGGATCTGTGGGAAAAGGTAGTTGAGCTGTATAAAACAGGAAAGGGATATAAAAAGTTATCCAAGGAATTGAGAATGCCAATCAGCAGTGTTCAAACTCTAATCAAGAAGTGGAAAATGAGGGGTTCTGTTGAAACAAAACCACAGTCCGTTAGACCAACTAAATTTATTTATTTAATTTATTTACAGTAGCGATTATTTGTTCTCTTTGTACTATAAAGGGCTCGTTTTAGTTTTTTTTAACCCCATTATGTTACTGGCCGATTAATCGATTATGAAAATAGTAATCGATTAATCTCATAATCGATTAGTTGTTGATTAATCGATTAGTTGTTTCAGCCCTACAGCGTTCCACTTTTTCCACATTTTGTTATGTTACTGCCTTATTTCAAAATGGATTAAATTTATTATTTTCCGTAAAATTCTACAAACAATACCCCATAATGACAACGTGAAAGAAGTTTGTTTGAAATCTTTGCAAATTTAAGAAAAAATAAAAAAAAACTAAAAAAAATCACATGAATATAAGTATTTACAGCCTTTGCCAAGACACTCAAAATTGTGCTCAGGTGCATCCTGTTTCCATCTAGAATTCTTGAGATGTTTCTACAACTTGATTGGAGTCCACCTGTGGTAAATTCAGTTGATTAGACATTTGGAAAGACACACACCTGTCTATATAAGGTCCCACAGTTAACAGTGCATGCCAGAGCACAAACCCAAGCCATGAAGTCCACGGAGTTGTCTGTAGACCTCCGAGACAAGACTGTATGGATGCACAGATTTAGGGAAGGGTACAGAAAAATGTCTGCAGCATTGAAGGTTCCAATGAGCACAGTGGCCTCCATCATCCATAAATGGAAGAAGTTTGGAACCACCAGGACTCTTCCTAGAGCGGGTCGCCCAGCCAAACTAGTCTAGTCTTCCCCCCCACAGTTAGAAACACACACATGAGGGAACATATTTAACCGCCTGATCGCCCCCTAGTGTTAACCCTTTCCCTACTACCAGTGACATTTATACAGTAATCAGTGCATTTTTATAGCACTGATTGCTGTATAAAAGTCATTGGTTCCAAAAAAGTGTCAAAAGTGTCCCGTCTGTCCGCCGCAATGTCACAGTCCCGCTAAAAAAATTGCAGATCATGGCCATTACTAGTAAAAAAAATAAATAATAATTAAAATGCCAAAAAATGACATAAATCTATATCCTATTTTGTAGATGCTATATATTTTGCACAAAACAATCAATATACGCTTATTGCAATTTGCTTTAACAAACATACCGGTATGTAGAAAAATATATATCGGCCTAAACTGGTGAAGAAATTTCTTTTTTTTACATTTTTTTGGGGATATTTATTAAAGCAAAAAGTATAAAATATTGTTTATTTTTTTCAAAATTGACGCTCTTTTTTTGTTTATAGCACAAAAAATAAAAACCGCAGAGATTATCAAATACCACCAAAAGAAAGCTCTATTTGTGGGAAAAAAAGCCTCGTACAAACAATTAGATTTTCCGACGGGAATTGTGTGATGACAGGCTGTTGGCAGAAAATCTTACTGTTTGTACGCTCCATCAGACAATTGTTGTCGGATTTTCTGCAGACAAATGTTGGATGACAGGCTTTAAAATTGTCCGCGGACAAATGTCTGTTGTCGGATTTTCCGAGCGTGTGTACACAAGTCCGTCGGACAAAAGTCCAAAGTACAAACAAGCATGCTTGGAAGCAAGGATGAGCCAGAAGCTGTCGGTCTTGTAAACTAGCGTTCGTAATGGAGAATTAATATTCGTGACGCGGCAGATTATGAAATCTCGAAATGCAGCGGACAATTCTCTTCTTTTTTAATGGGATAATATTGAAGCTGCTTTGCTGGTGATACTGCAGCAAAGAACAGAGAGAAGCACACCACTTCAGGCAAACTCAGGTGCAGGATGGATCACAGGTGCAGACCTCGGCTCACCACCGTGGAAGACGAACAAGACAAGGAATTGGTCGCACACTGGAACTCCAAATTATCTCGATGTCATCTTTATTGTCAAAAAAGGGTCAGACAGATACAGGCAATGGTAGACGTTTCACAAGCGATAGCTTGCTTGTTCACAACTCACAAACCCGGGTAGCCAAGTATTACATAGCCAAGTATTATTCTCCACAATTTTTTTTATTGTGCATTAAAAAAAGAAAACAACCTGGGAACCGTGGGCAAAGTTTTTGGGTATTTCCCTGATTCCAGGTGTACAAGAGTGATACTCCGACGGACACCATAGGCAGCCGGGCCCCCTCCCTTTGACAGGCTCTCTTTCCTTCATCCCCTTATTCTACCCATCTTTCTCCTTCCTTTCCCTTCCCTCTCTCCCTCCCCTGTTTGTCTATTCTTTCACAGTACGTTGCAAATACTCCAGTTTAAATGGTCCTAGGAGGGGGCGTGGCCTGGCTATGGAGGAGTGAGGACGTGCTGAGCCCGAGCTCCGTCCGGTCCGCAGCTAAATAAGCAGCTACAGGGGTGACTACCCCCCGATTTCCGCACAGGGCATGTCACAGCGGCGGCGGGCTTCTTCCCAGCCGAAAAGAGCTCACCCCAACGGCCAAGGATCGCTGGATTCTTTCCTTTCCGACACCCCACGCCAGCAGAGGGGGAAATCCAAGATGGCGCCGGAACGAACGGCCACGCTGCAGCAGGAAATTCAGCTAGCGCCTCCAGCACTGTCTCCTATCTCCTCTCCCAGGCTGGTAAGCGACTCCATCCCCCCTGCATCCCCCCGCTCCACATCGCCACAGGACAGGGGCACAAACCTGGCAGACTTGACAGAGGACAGGGACATCAGGCAGCATCTATGGTCTCTCCCCACTAAAGAAGACCTAGAGCGCTTTACCAGCAGGATTGAGAGGGCCTTCAGGCAAGACATTGAACAACTGCAAACAGATACCACTGAACTGGGTCACAGGGTAGAGACTCTGGAGCAGAAATTTGATGACTCTGTACCCGCCATCGCTCAGCTCAGAGAACAGACTGTCACCCATAGTCACCAGATTGAGGCCCTTCTGTGTCAGTTAGATGACATGGAGAACCGCAGCAGGCGAGCGAATATTCGCATACGAGGCCTTCCTGAAGCTACTGCACCTAAGGACATTGTTCCCACCTTGCAGGGAGTGTTCCGTGAGATCCTGAGTTTGCCTCCATCGGTGCCGATTGAGATAGACAGAGCGCACAGGGCACTTCGGCCCCCATCAGAAGACCCCGACAACCCCAGGGATGTGATCTGCAAGCTGCACAAATTTACACTAAAGGACCGTATAATGCAAAAGATGCGTAACAGACCAGTCTTTGACTTTGATGGAGCTCAACTGTCCTTTTACCAGGACCTCTCACGGCGTACCCTAATGCAGCGGCGAGCCCTACGCCCACTCCTAATGGAAATTCAAGCAGCAGGCCTCACATACCGCTGGGGCTTCCCATTCAGCCTCCAGGCTTCCAAAAATGGCCGTTGGGCTATACTACGCACAAAGGATGACCTCCCCCGCTTCTTACATACCTTGGAGCTTAATCCAGTGGATTTCCCGGACTGGCGCACCACTCCGGACATCCAGATGCCCCAGCTACCTCAGCCATGGATCCAGGCGGCAGGAAACAGGCGCTCCCGAGGCCGTAACAGGCAAACAGAGGGCCCACGTCCGGGCACCTCTACAACCAGTGACTGAACAAGCTACTGACGCCCTTGTTGCCCTTACTAATTTTCTGGACGCGATCCCCTCTTCATCATAGGTGCCCCCATCAGGACACTGGGCCCAACGGACGCACTGCTGTCTTATCCTACTTCCATTTGCAGGACGTTGCACGCGAGGCCCTATGCACCACTTCCCAATTCTGAGTACCATTGGGCGCCATGATGGACTGGGGGGGTCCGCGGTCCAGCTCCTAGCCTGGCTGTCTGGTTTCCTCCCCACCGCTTTTTTCTCTTTTTTTTGCACTTTTTTGGGAGTTCGAGTTACATAATCCCCTTTCTCCTTTTGGTGATATGTACTGTTTTTTTTTTTTTTTTTGTTTTTTCCCCCCACCCTGTTTCTGTGTCATAATGGACTGGACGGACGGAAGGGCTAACCGTCCCCTTGGTGGTCACCCACGTACCCCACCTAGGCCTCACCTTACTAGGTGACAGTCCCTTGTGGGACTCCGAGTTTTCACCCGGGTGGTTTTTGGGTTGAAGCCCCCCTCCCGGGTGAGCTCTATAGTTTCTTACTGTTTTCATCCGTATCCCTCTCCCTCCTCTCCCTCCCCTACCCTACCTACTCTCTCCACTAACCCCCTCTAAAACCCCCCCCTCCCTATCTACCCCCCCCCCCCCCTTAACCTCCCCCCTCCCTCCCCCTTCCACCACCTCCCCCCTTTATATCATTCTGTGCCTGATATTACTTTCCAGAGCTAACGGTTATTGCTTTGATCTTCAGGTCGCCTTTTGACTGACTGAGCCATGCACGGAGGACACAGAGGGGGTGTGACCGGTCAACCATCATCCAGGTCAGGTACGCCGTCACTAAAGGTATTGTCCTATAATGTTAGGGGGCTCTGCTCTCCACACAAGCGCAACAGGCTTTGGCAGGAACTAAAGAGGCTGGGGGCCCAGGTGGTTTTCCTGCAGGAGACTCACTTTAGGGAACAGTCCCTCCCAAAGATACCTACACACTTATACACCCAGTGGTTCTTTAGCAACTCTCCGGTGGCCAAATCACGGGGTACAGCCATTGCGTTCCATAGGTCTTGCCCATTCCAACTCTCAGAGAGCCGAGTCGACCCGCAGGGTAGATACGTCTTTGTGAAGGGGGTCTTGGCCAACAAAAAATTCACATTTGCGACTCTCTACGCACCCAATGCCCAACAACTCTCCTTTATTGACTCTGTGTTAGACAAGCTGAACGAATTCAGGGAGGGGTACCTAATTCTTGGAGGGGACTTTAATGTGAGCCCGGACCCACTCGTTGACACATCCCGAGGCCGCCCCACTCACTCCCAAGCCTTCCTCAAGCATTTTCGCAAGTCACTGCAGAACAGCTTCCTTATAGACACGTGGAGAGCTCTTCATGCGTCAGAGAGGGACTACAGCTACTACTCGGGGGTGCACGACGTGTACACGCGCATTGATCTAATGTGTGTGGACCACGACACCCTTGAGCTGTTGCAGTCAGCTGAAATGGGCAATATCACTATTTCAGATCACGCCCCAGTGTGGGCCGTGCTACGAATCCCAGACGAAACGCAGAGGGCCTGGTCCTGGAGGCTCAATGAAAACCTCCTAGATGATGCTTCGGTAGTGGCTAGGGTCTCTGAGACCATTACACATTATTTCACAGAGAACGTGTCTGAGGATATGGCAGACGGAGTGGTGTGGGAAAGCCATAAGGCGGTACTCAGGGGGGAACTGATCTCCCTAGGCTCTAAACTTAAAAAGGAAAGGCAGATAGACTTCCAGAGGGTACTGACGGCTTTACAGGAAGAAGAACTTAAACACAAACGCCAGGGAGACGTTCAAGCCCGTGATCGGTTGATCGAACTGAGGGAACTCTTTTCACGCCTCCTTGACCGTCGAGCGCGCAGACAACTACGCTACCTTTCACATAAATACTACGAACAGGGAAAAAAGTGTGGTAGAATGCTCGCTAGAGCGCTCCGGCAGAGAAGACTGACTGCTCACGTGCACTCCCTCCGGTCCCCTGACGGTACAGCTACATTACACTCCTCCGGGATTGCCTCCATCTTTAGAGATTATTATGCGGACTTATATCACCTAGATAAGAAGATCTCCCACTCAGGGCGGACAGCGAAAATGAAAGCTATTAGTGACTACCTCGCCTCAGCCGGACTTCCCTCCCTGACACCCGAACAGCAACTAGACCTCGACGCCCCCGTCTCCCCTCAGGAGATCATCTCGACAGTGAAGGCCTTACCTAATGGGAAGAGCCCGGGCCCGGATGGATATTCCAAAGCGTACTATGTAAAATTTCTCCCTCTGCTACAAAATCATATGTGCAGGTATTTTAATTCTTTAGCCACAAATCACCAGATCCCCCCTGAGGCATTATTGGCCCACATCACCGTAATCCCGAAGGAAGGCAAGGACCCTACCCTCCCACAAAGCTATCGACCAATATCACTTCTTAACGTCGATGTAAAAATTTTTGCTAAGATCATGGCAAATCGACTTAAATATGTCTTGCCCTCCTTTATCCACCCCGATCAAACGGGATTTATCCCAGGTAGAGAAGCTAGGGATAACTCCATCCGGGCCATGCAGCTTATACAATGGGCATGTTCCCATAGGAATTCCACCCCATACCTTATTCTGTCCACGGATGCCGAAAAGGCTTTTGACAGAATAGATTGGTCATACCTTAAGGCGGTGCTGGAGGCTTGGGGACTAGGCCCTCATATGCTTAGATGGATCATGGCACTTTACGCGACCCCCAGTGCGAAGGTCAAGGTAAATGGCCACTTATCCCTGGGGTTCCCCATACGGAATGGCACGAGGCAGGGGTGCCCCCTCTCCCCCCTCTTGTTCGCTCTGGCTATGGAGCCATTGCTTCGAACAATACGGGCGAGTGCTGACATCAGAGGGGTGACGTGGGGTCAACGGAACACAAACTGTCAGCCTATGCAGACGACGTGCTCTTTCATTTGACCCAGCCCTTGGTGTCACTGCCAAACCTTATGAGGGAACTAAAAACTTTTGGTCAGGTGTCCAATTTTAAAATTAATTTTTCGAAATCTGAAATCCTGCCCATCACCATCCCTGCGAAGATGGCTAATGACTTACAACAAGCTTTCCCATTTAGTTGGGCTACAACATCAATTAAGTACCTGGGTATACAACTTACCAATAGCTTTGATAATATTTACTCGGCTAATTTTCCCACCCTTTTGAGCATGGTGCGTAGAGACTTACAGAATTGGGCCAAGACCTCCTTCACGTGGCTGGGCAAACTTAGCATACTCAAGATGAACATCCTTCCAAGGGTGCTCTTTTATTTACAAATGCTGCCAGTCCCTCTCCCCAGGAGCTTCTTTACACAGCTTCAAAGACTAATGATTAATTTCATCTGGCATGGTAAAAGGCCAAGACTGGCCGCGTCTTTACTACAGAAGGCCAAGGAAATGGGAGGCCTGGGCCTCCCGGATATAAGGCGATACTACAGAGCCATTGCGATCCAACATATCCTCAACTGGCGGCATCATGGGGGTTCAAAAATATGGGTCTCCTTGGAGAAGAGCTTGGCAGGCCGGGACTTGTCCTACGCGCCTTGGCTGCCTCGTGAATACAGAGGACTTTCACAAACGTCCTCCCCGCTAACTACTCATATCCTGCGGGTCTGGGATCGCACGAATGCTTTGTACGCCTTGGTGCCCCCGGGCTCCCCACTGGCACCGCTGGGGGGATTCAGGTGGTTTCCTCCTGGGGAGCAAAGGACCTTTTTTGGTACATGGGTCACAGACGGTAATTATAGCTGCGGCAAATTTGTAGATAAGGGTAGTCTGATACCCCTAGATGCCTTGAGGACTAGCTATGGCAGATTCCCCATGGATTGGTGGAGACACCAGCAACTCCAACATTTCATTGCAACAGAGGGGGCTTCGATGAGAGGGCTAGACACCATTACCACACTAGAAAGATTCTTTATTGAAGAAGAACCAACTCCCCATCTGATCTCTGAGTTATATAGGCTACTGGGTTCAGTTTCCGCTGCTTGCAAGCCGGCTTTCATAAGAGAATGGGAGCGGGACCTAGGGATAGAGTTCTCGCCAGAACAGCGCCTACACATGTATAAATTAGCACATTCTAGCTCCGTAGAGTCCAGAACGCAGGAAACTAACTACAAGCTTCTAACCCGTTGGTACCGGGTACCAGCCGTCATAGCGCGTATTTACCCCCCGGTTTCTGACCGCTGCTGGCGTGATTGCGGTCAGAAAGGCACCCTCCTTCATGTGTGGTGGGAATGCCCAGTAATTGGGCCGTTCTGGAGAGAGGTACAGGCTACCATTAAAAATGCTCTGCAGATTGAGATCCCGTTCTCCCCAGAGCATTTTCTCTTGCACCTCCCCGCCCTCCCTCTGAGCCATTACAAAAAAAGCGCCCTTCCTCATCTATTAAACGCTGCTAAAAGGCTGGTACCTCTCCACTGGAATTCTACCTTAAAAGAATGGTTACAGAAGTTGGAAGATATCAGAGAGGCGGAGGAGTGGGTGGCGAGGTGCAAGAATAAGAGTGAGCGCTTTGATAGTATCTGGGCCCAGTGGCGGAGATTCACCATTGACACTAACCCTGTGTCCTCTAGCCTGGAAGTCGCGCTGTTGGAGTTAGCGGAGCCCTCCCTGAAGCTAAGGAGGCCTGTATGTGGTGACGTGCGTGCCTGAATGGCATGTCTCACCGCCCTATTGATTGCACCGGGTGTAGACCTTTTCTTTCCTTATGCATGGTTCACAAGGTCCACAGTTGAAGGCTCATAGGAGACGCTAGGCGTCTTTGGTTTTCCCCCTTTTTTTTCTTTTTTTTAATTAAAGGCAAGTTTTGTATCTCCCTTATTAAATGTTATAGAGTCATTACCGGGGCAGACTTATGGGACAGGGGCTCCGCCTGGCGACACAGGCACCTTTCAAAGGCAATGGCCCCGGGGGATGCCCGTGGGGCGCCTCCCTCTTGGTGGAGGTTAGTTGGAGGCTTATGGCCCCCCTCCCGAGGGACCCGCCCAGTGGGCATCTCGGGGGCCTTAAAGCAGGGACGAGACCCCCCCCTCCAATACAGAGTGGAGGGCTTTTGTGACGGGTCCGGCCAAGAAGTTGCCATGGCGGGACCCCCCCCTGGGAATCATTTTGACTGTTTCACAGTGCAATACAGTTTGGAGAAGATTTAATCCCTCATCCCCTTTCCCCTCCTTCCCTTACCCCTCCAATTTTTACTTTGTCTTGTGATTTGTTTGGCAACTTGTTTTTGCCTGGTACGTCCAGGTCTGCACTGTAAGAATTGCACTGTATTGTGGTAAGAATGACCATAGACTATATGTTTGTATGTTCCTTTTAATACATAAAATAAAAATAAAGATTATATAAATGGTCCTAGGACCTCTAAGGGGATGCTTCCCCGGGGGGCAACTTTCTCAGTTTTTAGCTCTCTCGATTGATCCCCTAGACCACATGCCTTATCTGCCGAGGGTGACTTGGGGGGGTTGTTGAGGTTTGGCCGGGCACAGTGTGATCCCTTTTGGGGTGCCGGCGGAACCTCTCCTTGCCCCGCCACTTTGCTAGCAGTTGATCAGAGGGATTTCCCACTTAGGTATATGGTTTTTGTGTTTTCTAGGAATATGTCATTTTCACATTTCTGTGCTTTATTCCTAACTAATGTTGCCAGACTAGCCCTACAGCCCCATCAGGGGTACGTCTCTGTTTGAACATTGTATATTCTCATGTTTGCATATTTCTTGTTTCCCTTTTGAAAATCAATAAAATATTTTGAAAGAAAAAAAAAGAAAACAAATAAAATTAGACATGCTATCGGCCAATAGAACTTAACCAAAAAGTGCATTCTATGCATCCATAAGTATAGAAAATATACCAAATCAAATCATTATTAAACAACCAAAAAATAAAATAAAAGCCTCATGCATGTGTCCTTCTTAATATAGGGGGTCAACAATGCCAAGAGTTGGTGAAGGCAGGGGTCCATCATCCGGAGATAATCTTGAAAAACCTCCGGATTATTCTCCTGGAGTTCCCGCAGCAACGGCATATGACATAATTGTTCACGATTAATAAAGCAACCAATGGTCCAAGAAATCTTCCTCCTCCTATTCCTGGACTGGACTTGTGTCAAAGCAATAACTCCAAGGCCAATAATAAATAACACGTTATCTGCTCCGATTCCGCAACATGGCTGGTTGACGAACGGCCATTCAGAAATGAACTGAAAAGCGCGAAACGAAAAGCGCAAAATGAAAAGTGCGAATCAACACTCACCAAACTTCAACTAACACAAAATTAGCAGAAGGCGCCCAAAGGGTGGCGCTAAAGAGCTGAAAAACCACGTAGTACGTCACTACGTTCGTATTTGTTGGCCGACAATTCCTTGCCGTTTGCATACAAGACAAGTTCCTGGCCAACGCCCTTCGGACAAAAGTCAGAGGTTTTGTCTGCGGAAAATCCGATCGTGTGTACAAGGCTTAAGAGACTATAGCAAATGGAGATTAGCAGCTATTTGAATGAGCAGATTTATTATATAGAAATATAAATGTGGACTGTGCCTGCCTATCCTACCCGCCTCCTTTTATTGCATCTCATTTTCTCCCAAGCTACAGTGTGCTAAAATCTAAAAATAAATTAGCATTGTAAAGAAAATTGTAAACCTGGATTACCAGCTATTTCAACAATGGAATTACGTTAAAAAAAAGAATGTACGCTGCAACATTTCTCACTCCACCAGTAAAATAGAAATGTAACATGATTATCTCTGCAGTTTACTGTAATGGACCAGCCTGGCTCGTGCATATGTTGCAATAGCCATGCAATCTGTTTGCGCATTAATGAAATCCAAATAGAATGACAGAATTAGCTATAAATAAATGTACTTAGATCTCCTACTCCTTTCGCCGTTGTCTCTCATGCTTGCTAAGCTCCTCATCTGAGGATATGTGCTTTCTGGCACGCTTATTGAATTATATTCCATTACTGTAATGTCACTGGCGGTGTCTGCTTGTCGTTAATTCAGAGTTGAACAGTACAATCCTTCCTTGACGATAGAATTATAGACAGGACGCCGAAAATGACAGTGCTGATGTAGCGAATATGGCTACCGCAGAGTTCATTCGTTTCCTGGATGCCAGCCAGAATTTTGGCTCGTCTTGATTCAGAGCCACCAAACAAATCTTGTCCACCTGGAGCTTTTGCACCTGTATACCCCTATATTTATTATATTTTATTATAAGTATTTATTTTTTATTTTTTTTAACCAGCAAAAAGTATTTATTTTGCAGAATTGGTATACATACATTGTCATCATTGCAATACAGGTTAGTATCATGCATCTCAACCAATGTAATAAACAACACCATAGCAACTTCAACAATTTTACATTTTCCCTCATTGTTCCTCATTACCCCTCGCTCACCCAACATTGATTCCCAATAGTCTGTCCGCTACCAGATCCACGGGGGCTAGTCCCGGTACATCTAGCCACAATGACCATATTCTCTCAAATTTGGTTGTACTTCCCCTGTGCTGATATATAGGCTTCTCCATTCTTAACACTGCGCCAATGTTAGCAATCCATTTCTTTATGGTTGGGGGATCCTCAGATTTCCAATGTGTTATAAATAGTTTCCTAGCAATAAAACCCGGAATAGCCTCTCTAATGTGCACTTCCCACTCATATTCTTCCAGTGCACCCAGGAGACATGCTTTTGGGTCCTGTGGAAGAGATACTTTAAATACGGAGTTGACTGTACTCCTGCCCAGTATATGAGTAGTTTGGGACAGCGCCATAGTAGGTGTATGAGGTCCCCATGGTCTCCTTTACAACTTGTACATGCGGAGTCAGATTGTAAGTTCTTCAAATGGAGTCTATGGGGGGGGGTATAGTAAATTTGTAACAGGATATATAACTGGGTAAGTCTTTGGGATACATTCAGTGAGCAAGTACCCACCGCCTGAAAAATCTCCTCCCATTGTTCCCTATCGAACTGTCCAACGTCTGCCTCCCATTTCTCCCTCCCTTACTTTTAGGGGGTGCTGCTTCAGAACGGATTGTAACAGTATAGCGTAGCACTGGGAAATAAATCCCAATATAAATTGAGGCTAAACACTGCGGTCAGGGATAGGTGCCACTACAAAAATCGGCCTTGCGCTGCAACTACGTGACTGAGTTGTAAGTAGTGGGTAACCCCATATGCTTTCCACCTAGCTCCAGATTGCAGTTTGGCCAATTCAGTGTAAGTATCGTTGTGCCGAATTGGGCTTTAATCAGTATAGCCATGCGCCTTCTGGAGATATTTGGATTTATTCCATACCTTCTGAACAAGACTAAAGGTAGAGCAGATTTTGACCAGTTTATATGTAAACCAGAAAATCCACCGAATTTAGTTATGGTTATGCCTCATGCAAGGAAAGGTCGGTGTCTTCCAGCATAAGCAAGGTATCCTCCACGTACAACATTACCTTTTCCTGCATATTGCTATAGCAGAAGCCTGTAATACGCTGATCAGCCCTAATCTCATTTGCCAATGGTTCAATAGCCAGAGCAAAAAGGAGGGGGGATAGCGGGCATCCCTGCCCTGTTCCCCTTCTTAATGCAAAGCCATGAGACAAAGTACAGAATGCCCGAATAGCAGCCTGTGGTTGACTATAGAGAGGCTGTACCCATTAAATATAATTGGGGCCAAACCCAAACCTCTTCAATACCTCTCACAGATAGTTCCAATCTATACTATCAAATGCCTTTGCGGCGTCTAACGATAGTAACGTCCTACCGCCCATGTTATCCACCTGGGACTGAATATTTAGGAACAACCGTCTCAGGTTAATGGCCGTGGATTTATTGGGCATGAAGCCAGCCTGGTCATCATGCGCAATAGAAGCTAATACGCCATTTAGCCGGATTGCCAACACCTTCACCAGGATCTTGACGTCACTCTGCAGCAACGAGATCGGGCGGTATGCCCCTGGATCTACCGGGTCCTTACCAGATTTGAGCAATAGAATGATGTTCGCTTTCCACATTAAGGGGGGAGGACCCCTCTTTCCCAGGACTCATTGAAAACTTTTAGCAGGCGCAGTAATAGTTCGTCAGAGTATTGTTTATATACTTCTATGGGGATCCCATCCTCCCCTGGAGCTTTGCAGTTGGAAAGGAGCCAACTGCAACCTGTAGCTCTTCTATAGTGAGTGGGGCCTCTAACTCATTTTGTTGGTTCTCTGAGATTACGGGGAAAGCAACATTCTGCAAGTATAGATCAAGGTCTTCTTAGGTGTAGGCAGTGCCAGGACTGTAGAGAGTTTCATAGAAACTAGCGAGCTCCTGCAAGATCATCTCAGGCTGGCCTACCAGGGGTCCTGCCTGGGACTGGATGGCCCCTATGGCAGGGGACCTTTGGTGGGAGTTCGCAATCCACGCCAAAAGGTGGCCGGTTTCTTACCCTCCTGAAAGAACGCCTGCCTGGAAAGGAATCTCTTCTTTTCGGCCGAGGAGGAGAGCAAATGCTGAATCAGAGGGGTTTGTTATGTATAGTTGCTCCATTGCTTGAACCCGAGATTCCACTTCTGCCTTAAGAGGAGAGGAAGTATGCTTAACCTAGTTCATTTCAGTTACCAATAGGCCCCTCAAGTATGCCTTGAAGGCCTCCCAGTGCTGCAGATTCGAGTTATTAGGATCCTGGAATGTGCAGAACTCGCGCACACTCCCTGCTATCCCCTCATGGGAGTGAAATAGCTTCAGCCAGAAGGCATTCAATTTCCACGGGGCTCTAGGTAGCGTAGCTGGTGGAGCTACTAGGAGATGTAAAACTAATGGAGAATGGTCCGATACACTACGGGGTCTATGTACCAAAATAGCAACAAATGGGAGCATGCTCAAGTTACCCACCCCCCGGTTAATTCTAGATAAACAGCATGCGATTTTGAGAAACAAGTAAACTGTTTGACACCCGGATTGCAGTGTCCCCAAATATCCACCCAGCCCACCTCTTGCAACAACCAAGCCAGGGGAGTACCCCTGGAGAGGGCCTAGGGTCTGGATGTCTATCCTCAACCGGGTTCAAACAGCAATTAAAGTCTCCAATTAGGAGCAACGGTACATCTGGCCTGCCATCTAAGAATGTGAGCAGGAGTCTGAGCACCGTCACTGTAAAAGGCGGAGGGATATAAGCACATGCTAACACACCTGACAATGTATTAAGTCGACAGTGAATAAAGACATAGCGACCATCCTTGTCTATGACACCATTATATTCCTGGTAGTCCAGGGCTCCATGGATCAAAACACTGACCCCCCTGAAGTAGGAGGTGTGTGTGGAGTGGTAGGCTTTCCCCACCCACGAGTATCGTAGAGAACTCAATGTCTCTGCTGTCAATTGAGTTTCCTGAAAGCAAAGTACCCCGGGGATACATTTTTTCAAGCACATAAGGATCATAGTACGCTTTAAAGGAGAATGAAGTCCTCTAACGTTTCAAGAGACTATGGGAACCTTTGCCATGGAGAAAGGTAGAAGAAATTAAGTGTCAGGATGAATATGGATTCCGGGGCACGGAATTTCCCTTATAGCCGTGGGCTCTGGGCCTTCCGCCAGCATCCTGGCCCGCAGAGGGCAGCAAGTAAAGTGCTATTCCCATGTTCGGTTGAGCACAACTTCCGCTGTATTCGACATTAGTGATTCTGCAACTGATAAAAAAAAGGTGAACTAAAACTGTATACCAACCGAACCTGCGAATGTCACACACTGCCAACAGGGCAACATTAGCACTTTCGACGACATTCCATCGCCCGATTCTGGATGTCTGTTCAACATTTGTAAATCCAACAATCGAGTCAAGTCGCTCTCCTTGACATCTGTATAGATATTTTATCCCCCAGCCAGAGAACAGCATCCTAACTTACAGAAGGGGATCCCCCCTAATCAAGGGTAGTAAGCAGTATGGATGAAGTTGTACTGCTCGAGCCAGCAAGCCCACCCACGATTCAGGTGTCAGTCCTCTTCCTCATGAGCTTTCTGCTTTAAGGCCTGTTCATTTCATTCCAGCCACGCTGAGGCCTTCTTGGCAGATTAAAAAAACTGAGATGTCACTGCACAGGAGAGAAAAAGACACTTACCTTCATTCCTTTTTTTTGCACAGAGTGTGAGAGGGAACTCAGCACTCCATATCCACTCCCTTCCCATTGCCAACTTAGTTTTTCAGGACCATTGTTCAACCACTTCCCTCCTGGCCTATAGCAAAATGACGGACGGGAAGTGGTTCAGTTATCCTGACTGGGTGTCATATGCCTTTCAGCAGGATAAGCCGCGATTGCGCGCCCGTGGGGGCACGCAGGGTGGCGATCAGTGGTGTAGTGTGTCAGTCTGATGCACCGCATCACCAATCTTGGTATAGAGCCTCTGACGGATTGTATAAAATAATTTAGAAAATCCTGTCAACGCAGCTGACAATAAGCAAAGAGATAAAAATATGAATTGTCTCTGGCGGAGGCTCTTTACCATGTGATCAGCCGTGTCCAGTCACTACTGATTACAATGTAAACTGGAAGAGCCGTTTATCGGCTTTTCCTCACTCGCGTCTGATAGACGCGAGTAGAGGAGAGCCGGTCGGTGGCTCTCCTGACAGGGGGGGTCTGTGCTGATTGTTTATCAGCGCAGCCCCCCTGCGGATGCCCGCCCAGGACCACCAGGGATACCGCCAGCCCACAAAGGAACCCCAACAGGTATGCCACCCTAGACCACCAGGGATATGCCAATCAGTGCCCAGGCAGCTGTCAATCAGTGCCCATTAATAATGCCTGCCAGTGCCAGTGCCATCAGTGATGCCTATCAATGCAATCTATCAGTGCCAGCCATTAGTGCCCAGAAGTGCCGTCTATTAGTGCCCATCAGTGCCCAGCAGTGCTGCCTATCAGTGCCCAGCAGTGCTGCCTATCAGTTCCACCATACGTACCCTTCAGTGCCCATCAGTCTCGCGGTTGACGAATGGCCGTTCAGGATCGACCTGAATAAGCACGAAATGAAAAGCGCGAAATGAAAAGCGCGAATCAACACTCACCAAACTTCTACTAACACGAAATTAGCAGAAGGAGCCTTAAGGGTGGCGCTAAAGAGCTGAAAAACAATGTAGTAGTACTACGTTCGTATTTGTTGGCCAACAATTCCTTGCCGTTTATATGTACAAATCCGATCGTGTGTACGAGGCTTTAGCCAACTACATATTCATAAGTTCACAGCACTGAAATAAAAGAAATGTATATCGTGTTATTTAGCCACCTGAAAGATTTCAGAGAAGGTTCAATCAGACACAGACAGGAATTGAACCCATGATTTTTGTTTTACAAGACCAATAACTTACCATTTGGCTATTGTGCAAGAGAGTATAGAGCCATTGGCAGATTATCAAAAGGAAATGCCTGTTCACACCAGAGCTTTGTGCTAAACTCCCAAGTAATTCATAGTGCTTGCATGTGTCTATCATGCCCCGTACACACGATAGGATTTTCCGACAACAAAATCCATGGAATTTTTCCGACGGATGTTGGCTCAAACTTGTCTTACATACACACGGTCACACAAATGTTGTCGGAAATTCCGAACGTCCAGAACGCGGTGACGTACAACACGCACAACGAGCCGAGAAAAATGAAGTTCAATAGCCAGTGCAGCTCTTCTGCTTGATTCCAAGCATGCTTGGAAACTTTGCGCGTCGGAATTGTGTACACACGCTCGGAATTTACGACAATGGATTTTGTTGTCGGAAATTTTGAGATCCAGATCTCAAATTTTGTGTGTCGGAAATTCAGATGGAAACTGTTAGATGGAGCCCACACACGGTCGGAATTTCTGACAACAAGCTCCCATAGAACATTTTCCGTCGGAAAATCCAATCGTGTGTACGGGGCATAAGGGTTTACCTAGAATGACTCCATGATGCCCCACAGCACACCGCAATGCAATGTGCTGCAAAAAAAAAAAAAAATGCAGCATGACCCAATTTGTTGTGTGTCGAAGTGCAAATACAGACCAATGATATTGAATAGTCTGTCTAATGCAACCCGTTTAGCACACAAAGTTGCATGTGTTGCAGCACAGCGCATGTAAGCCTGAATAATCCCTAAAGTAGTAGAGACTGTTCTCTTAGCAAAGTTTATGTTGTTGAGCAAGCTGAAGCCTTTTTGGAACATTAATACAATTTGGTAAAATATTGGTAGCACTATTTTTATGACGCTAATCTCTTTTATATTCATATCTGCAAAAAACTAATAAAATGTCTTCATATTGCCTTTAAAGTTAATCTCTCATAAGACTCCTAGTGTAAGGTGCTAGGCAAATTTTTGGCTTCTTCTGCAGTCAAGGGAGCAGCAACCGTTTGTTTTAGTCTGTTCAGGACTTCACATGCTGGGAGTTTGATTCCTTCCCCCTGCCTCTGGAAGAAGCTTCCAGTACATAGGGAGGGAGATTTAAATTACCAGCCAGAATATTTATAACGGCCTGGCCAATCCCTAGAGAGGAGTGTCCAGAAGGTGGCTGAGGAGGTGATAAATAGTGTTAAGCCCTGAAGAAATGGTTCTCTCTCCCCAGCGGGTTCCAAGCCTGGGGGGGAGGGGGGAGGTCTCGACCCCTCTGAGGTAGCCTATGTGTAGCTGTTCTTGAGGCCTCCGTAGTGTCAGGGCTGAGGGTCTGGAGAACACTTTCCGAGGAGCTGGCTGTGGAACTTCAGCATAGAGATTGGGTCTGGGGAAGGATTTCCTCCCTAACTAGAACGTGTCCTTAGGAAGCTGGAAGGTGTGCAGCTGTCCCTGGGGACTTGTGAGTAATGACCCTGAATAGATTCCTGGTGACTGTGTGTGCTTTTGGGATATACATGCCAGAGGTAGTTTGGACTGAGACAGCTCTCATAGGGTCACGGATTACTGGTCATTCTCCTATCCTCAGCAGAATCCTGGAGCGTGAGCCTAGAGAAGAGTGTCCTCCTATTTACTGTGCAACATTTTGAAGTATCCCATGCCCTAACCCCTCTCCTGTCCAAAGTTCTTCCAGCAATACATTTCAAAAAGACATCCCCTAGGCTGATTTATTGGAGGCAGAGTGTATGGACTGCTGCTGGTGGTAGTGTGAGCATTGTCACTCTAGGACAGGGGTCTCCAAACTTTCTAAACACAGGGCCAGTTTATTGTCCTTCAGACTTTAGGGGGGGCCAAACTGTGGCCATTGGGAGTAGAAATTGACCTGACATCAGTGGGAGTAAACAATGCATCTTGCAGTGGAAGGAATAGTGCCCCGTCGTTGGTATCAGTGGGAGGAGCAGTGTTCCAACATTGGTATCAATGGGAAGAATAGTGCCCCATCTGGTATCAGTGAGGGAAATATTGCCCCATGATTAGTATCAGTGGGGGGAATAGTGCCCCATCATTGGTATCAGTGGGAGGAATAGTTCCCCATCATTGGTATCAGTGGGAGGAATAGTGCTACATCATTGGTATCAGTGGGAGGAATAGTGATACATCATTGGTATTAGTAGGAGGAATAGTGTCCCATTATTGGTATCAGTGCGAAGAATATTGCCCCATTGTTGGTATCAGTGGGAGAAATAGTGCCCCATCATTGGTGTCAGTTTGAGGAAATGTGCCCTATCATTGGCATCAATGGGAGAAATAGTGCCCCATTGCTGATGTCAGTAGCGGGAATTATGCCCTTATGCCCCACTATTGATGTCAGTGGGGATGACAGTGTCTTGTATCGGTGGGATGAAAAGTAACCCAAGGGCTGGATAAAGGCAAGCAATGGGCCGCAGTTTGGAGACCACTGCTCTGGGACATGAAGTATTTTATTGGCAGAATCACCAGGTAAACTAAAGGGAAAAAAGAGAAAAGTAATGCAGTCACCACATCTAAGGACTGGTAAGCTGAAATACATAACATTTTTTTGACTTTGGGTTTAAATATGTTTTAAGCTTTGAAAATCATGCTCCCAGTGAGTGTCATTTTTAATAGCATCTGGGGGGAACGAGGACATTTTCTGTTTTACATGTTTCAGTGCAAAATAACACAGAGAACATTTCATTTCCATGTACAAAATCCCCCTTTCCGCTTCATGACCACTTCTGTTATTACACAAGTTCCTGACATTTTTGGTACTTGCCAACTTTTCATGCTGTACTTTGAGCTATGTATTTTTGCTAGAAGTGCCTGGAAATGTGTGTTTTTTTGGACCCCCCTCCCTTCCAAATTGGGCAAATTTACCACATCAGTTAAAAAAGAATGTCTTTTTTATACGAAGAAACCTTGCTAAGTACTTCCTTGCTTATATTCATATGTCAAAAAGAAAAAAAGTAAAATTTAAAGTCTGGGGTCATTTGGTATAAGCTAAGGACAAGTTGGAGGCTGTATGGAATCCTCCATTCCTCAAGAGACAGGGAGGATGGAACATACCATTACCATGATTCCCATCATGTGTTTTACATTTGCAGGTATTAAGGTCCAATGTCAAATTAATCCTCTATGTAAATTACCCTAGATGTTTCCCAATATTACATTTTCACCATGAATTATTCACCACTAAATATGAACTGATTCCATAATGTCACATCAGCCCCTCGCCCATTTTTTTTTTTTTTTCATTTTACAACAACTACATCATAGCCGGAGCTACAGACCTTCCGCACATCTGGAATATAGTGATACTCGGCTTTACGGAAATACCTTAGATTCCTTTTCAATCCATTAACTTATTGTAGAGGAGTTTCACAGTATATCCATACAAAGTGGAACATATAATACCAAAAATGCCAGAACCATAATGTGATGGTCGGTGCAATGGATCCTCTTGGGGGCCTCTGGGAAATTTCAGAGTTACAGTAAAAATGGTCCCATAAGGAAAACTTCAGTGAGAGAAGGCCATAAAATGATAGTTCTCTGCGAGAATGGGGGTCATAAATATTTAATATTAAATCGTTTTATGGAGGGTTGTAATTCAAAGCCTTGGAAAGCTTGCTTTAGGAATATTACAGCAGGGAGGACTTTCTACTCTTGGAGGAATTGTTCATGGAAAAAAAAAAAAGAAGTACATTGGGAGGATGGAATTATCCTTGAGCCAGTTTAGCTAGAGCAAATATGGCAGGATGATAACCACTGGCTGAGCAGGCCTATTCTGGAACGTTTGTTCAAATGTTTATGTGGCACTGATGAGCACTGATAGGCGGCACTGATTGGCACTGTTAGGTGGCACTGATGGGCACTAATAGGCGGGACTGGTGGCACTGATGGCCACTGATAGGCAGCATGGATAGGCAGTACTGATGGGCACTGATGGGCATTGATGGGCGGCACTGATGGGCATTGATGGGCGGCACTGATGGGCTTTACTGATGGGCATTGATTGACAGCAGTTATGGGCATTGATGGGCAGCACTGATAGGCGGCATTGATTGCCAGCACTGACTGGCATCGCTTATGGGCACTAATTGGTGGCACTTATGGGCAGTGGTGGGCACTGATTGCTGCCACTGGTGGGCACTGTATGCTGGCATTGGTGGGCACTGATTGCTGCCACTGGTGGGCACTGATTTGTGACATTATATTTCTTTATTGTAATCAGGGCACTGATGATCAGTGCCCTAATTACGTCCCTAGATGTCCCCCTGCGTGGAGATGCCACCGATCGGCTCTCCTCACCTCACAATGACAGAGTGTGTGGCGAGGAGAGCCGATCGGCAGCATCTCCACGCAGGGGGACATCTAGGGACGTAATCAGGGCACTGATCATCAGTGCCCTGATTACAATAAAGAAATATAATGTCACAAATCAGTGCCCACCAATTACCGGCACTTCCTTGTTAACATGTGACCCATGTAAACAGTGGTCAAACCACACATGTGGGGTACCGCTGCGAACATTAGAGAGCAATAATTCTAGAACAAGACCTCCTCTGTAACACTGTAATAAATTGAATTTACATACAAAAATGTTTAAAGCGCCCCCATCCCCGCGTGCTCGCGTGGCTGGGGTGAACGCATACATAGGTCACGCTCACACGTAAATGGTGTTTGCACCACACATGTGAGGTATCGCCACAAACATCAGAGAGAAATCAATGATTCCAGCACTAGGGGGGCGTGACCGGATGCAGGTGTGAGCAGTGAGTGAGTGAGAGCTCTCTCTGGCTCCAACCCTGATGCTGCACTAGGGCTGCCGTTTGTACTTACCCAGCCGCATGAAGACCCTGTGAAGATCCCGGCTCCTGCCTGTGACTTACTGAAGGCTAAGTTCGGTTCCTGACGGAGGGATGGAACGCTGAGTGGCCGGGTTGATGGGAGAGGGGACCGGGAAGGAGTACCCGCCTTGCTGTGCTGCCGAACGGATCGGAGCGCCGGGACAAATACCGCCGCTGTGATTGTGGTTGTGCCTGGTTGCCTAGCGACATACTGCAGACATCGCGAGAGCCTGAGTAAGTTGAGGAAGCCAGATCTGTGACAGAGCAGCGGCAGAGATTACTCCAGACGCTGAATGTAAAAAGTGAGGAGATCCGGTGCGGTGGACAGTGGGTGTGAGAGACCCAGTTGTGAGTAGTCTGCATCCCCCTGCAAGCATTCATCCTCTAAGCCAACCGGAGAGAGGTAAAGAACTTGAATTCTATATATTTATAAAGCAAAGTGCCGGTGACTGTTATAGCAGGGTGCCTAGGACTTGTCTCCTATTAAAGAGACCGGTTATCTAATAATTAAGGACATATTGGCTGATAGAGTTGGTCAGCCCGGTGGGCTATATAGTTATTAAAGGCTCCCAGCGTGTTTTGACTGAGAAGAAGGGGGTGGATCAATAACAGCAGCCCCAGGAAAGTATGCCTACCCAATCTACTCGTTCAACTAAAGAAAAGGAAAAGGGGACTCAAAATGTGGCTGCAGCAGCAGCTGCTGCGAAGCTTGAAAAATTTGCTCATAGCTCAATGCAGTCCCCTACTAAAAGTATTCAGCTACCCTCGGGGAAGATGTCGGTAGGGGGCCATGGGGAAAGAAAAAGCCTGGGGAAAGGTCCTGATAACCTGACGGGTAATACAAGAACAGCAAATAAAAGAAGCCCTGAGAAGGGGCACCCAGGAGAAGCAGGGGATAGCAGTTTTAATGCAACCGGAATCAGTGAACAGGAACCTACCTTAAAAGAGGTATTATGCGCTGTTAATGCTTGCAGGAGCTCGATAAGCGGGATGTGGGAAGAATTAAAAGCTCTAGGCGAAGAATTTGGCACTATTAAACAAGAGCTTCAGAAAGCAGTGGAGAGAATTAAAGGTGCGGAGGAAAGGGTTAGCCAACTAGAGGATATGGTAATTCCAATGCGGCAGGAATTTATTAAAATGCAAGCTCAGCTGGATATTAATAAGCTTAAACTGGATGAATGGGAGAACAGGTCGCGAAGACAAAATGTAAGAGTGATGGGTCTCCCCGAGAAAAGTGAGGGTTCCCGGCCCGAAGAATTCATGGAAAGATGGCTTAAGGAGGTTTTTGGGGCTGAGGCTTTTTCACAGTTTTTTTCTATTGAGCGTGCTCATAGAGTGCCTTCCAGACCAATACATGGCGGAGATCGTCCGAGACCCATGATCTTGCGGTTCTTTAATTACAAAGACAAGCTGAACTTAATGCAAAAATCGAGAGAGAAGGGGGACATTTTCTTTAATGGGGTTAAAATCTCGATCTATCCAGATTACTCTCCAGACCTTCAAAAGAGAAGAGCAGGTTTCTTGGACATTAAGCGGGCCCTGCGGAACCATAATATACCATATGCTTTGCTATACCCAGCACGACTGCGTATTGAGGCCCTAGGGTCTATTCGTTTTTTTGAATCTGTCAAGGGAGTCACGGATTGGTTTGAAGAGAACAAAAAGAACTTATAAGAATGTTATTGCTCTTTTTTTCCCCCTTTTTTTTTTTTTTTTTTTTCTTTTTTCTTCTCTCTTTGTTCTTCTGGGGTGCAGCATCAAGGGTTGGGAGGGAGAGGGATGGGTGGAAAAAGTTGTAATGAGAGTGAGGTTTAGGTCGGTGGCCAGGGTCCTATGGGTCCTGGGGGTGTTGGGGTTGGGGGGGGGGGAGGGGGTGGTCGAGTGGGGATTGGGAGGGGGGAGGGGACGGATGAAGTGGGGTGAGGGGATTAGTAAGGTCACAAGGAAGGCCCCTAGGGCAAGCCGAGTCAGGCAAGGGGGGGAGGAGAAGGGATCACTTATAAAAAGGGGTATCATAGTTGCAATAAAAAAAAAGGCAAAACTGCACATTTCACCGTTAAAAAATTGTTTGCAACTGAAAGAAATGAAGGGTAAACACGTGAAGTTTATAAACACTAATAGGACTAGGAATATGGACCTGGGCAGGATTGGGAGGGGGGCGGGGTGTGGTGGTAGTTCGCTCCCGGGCTCCTGCGGCCCCCTCCTCACAACTCTAGCACTGAAGGGGGTGAAAGGGAGTACTGACGAGATGCGTCAAAAGGTTAAAAGGTTAAGGGGAATAAGGGCACATGTGGTGAAGTGGTATCATCAGATTGGAGGTGAGAGTTTGGTTTTTTTTTTTATTTTTTTTTTCAGTTTTTTTATAAAAGATAGGGGTTTAGAACAGTGCCACCTTGTGGCCCTGGCCACGATATGTAAAAACAGAAATCTAATTTTACTCCGATACTCCCTTAGTTGGTATTTGTCTATATTGATGTTTATTTGGAATGCAGAATAGAGCATTTGGTTTAACCTCCTGGAATATTAGGGGGATGGGTGACCCTATGAAAAAAGCTATTGTATTCCAGGAGCTAGAATCTTGTGCTGCTGAGGTGATATGCCTGCAGGAAACTCATTTGACTAATGAGACTAAGTTATCTATTAAGAATAAAAAAAATTTTCCGACACAATATCATTCAGTGTACTCCTCCTACTCGAGGGGAGTGAGTATTCTGATCAGGAAAGGAGTGACGTTTTCCTGCAGGGATGTCAATATTGATAGTTTGGGTTGCTTTATTTTTCTGTTCTGTTTAATCGAGGGTAGGCCACTGGTTATAGCAAATGTGTATATCCCTCCACCATTTAAGATGGAGATTCTGTGGTTATTATTGGAGTTCTTGGAGGATAAGAGAGAGGTCCCGCTCATTATGGTGGGAGACTTTAATAATGTGCTTGATAGTAGGTTAGATAGGTTCCCGCCTGGGCCTGGGGGTGGTAGGGGGTTGGAGGGAAGGCTGGTACAGTTCCTTGAGGAGGTCGGTTGGTGTGATATGTGGAGAGTGCGTAACCCTAGCTGCCAACAATACTCTTGCTTCTCAGGGACCCACCACACTCTCTCCCGTATAGACATGGCCATTGGTAATCAGGAAGCCCACCCCTTAATAGGAAGAATTGAATATCGTCCCAGGGGGGTGTCTGATCACTCGCCATTGACACTGACAATATGTAAGCGAGATAATGGAGGCCGGAGAATATGGGCATTAAATCCAGCATGGTTGGGGTTATTGGGGAATGGGGATGAAATAGGTGTAGGTTTGAGAGAGTTTATTGAATTCAACACTGGCACTGACTCGGGGGGTGTGCTCTGGGACTCCTTGAAAGCATATCTCAGAGGACTTTTGATACAGCAGATATCGAAAATAAAGAAGCAGACAAGGGCAAGGGGGGAGCTGATTAGAGAAGAGGTCCAAGAATCAGAAAGAAAATACATAGCGGAGCCAACTATTGAAAATCGAGAACTCTGGGTAATGAAACAACAGGAATTCAAAAAGGAAGAAATTAGAAGAGCAGAAAACAGGAAGGTCTTCCAGAGGCAGAGATATTTTGAGGAGGGGGAAAGAGTGGGTCGGACGCTGGCCTTACTGGCCAAAACTAATTCTCCCTCTTCAATAATCCCCATGATTAAAACTAATGAAGGGAATATTTCATCAGACCCTGAGGTAATTACCCAAACATTCGCAGAATACTATAGAGATTTATATAAAACGCGCCATTGCCCGGAACAAATAGTGATGGAGAAATTCTTGGAAGATACTGTCTTACCGGTGTTGTCGGACACAGACATGAATAGTCTGGAAGCACCGTTAACACTGGAAGAGCTTGAACAAGCAATTAAGGATATGCCGAATCAAAAGTCCCCAGGCCCCGATGGATTGCCATCTGAGGTTTATAAACGTTATGGGGAGGTGCTGGCCCCGGAGCTTCTGAAGGCATTGAATTGGTCAGCTGCAGTAGGTAGTTTGCCCTTGTCAATGTCGGAAGCTACTATAATATTGATTCAGAAAGAGGAGAAAAACCAATTAGACACATCGTCATACAGACCAATTTCATTGTTGGGCACGGATGTCAAGATCTTGGCAAAGGTCTTGGCATCCAGGCTGAATAAATGTATATCTTCTTTGATCCACCCGGATCAGTCCGGATTTATGCAGAATAGGTCTACCAGTAAAAATATAAGAAGAACCTATTTGAATCTCCAGACCCCGGTAGAGAATGTGGGTTCCAGGGCTGTCTTGTCCTTGGATATCGCCAAGGCATTTGACACCCTGGAATGGGGATACTTATGGTGGGTGTTGGGGAAATTTGGGTTCGGCCCTCTATTTATTAAATGGCTTAAGATCCTATACCAGCATCCCAGCGCTAGATTAAAAATAAATAATACATACTCAGAAAGGATATCTCTTGAGAGGGGGACTAGGCAGGGCTGCCCCTTGTCACCCCTGCTATTTGCCCTGGCAATGGAGCCTTTCGCAGAGGTTATAAGGAAGGCTTCAGGTCTGCAGGGTTATAAAAGAAAAGGGACTGAGGAAAGAATAGCACTATACGCTGATGATGTATTGTTGTTTCTGGGCGACATGGGGCCATCACTAGTAAGGACGATGCAATTGGTGGAAGGGTTTGGGAGGATATCGGGGCTAAAAATCAATTGGGAGAAGTCTACACTTCTGCCGCTTGACTCGACTTCCGGTTCTCCACCTCAGGGGATTCCTCGTCTCAGAGTGGTAGAGAAGTTCAAGTATCTGGGCATAGTATTAACTAATAACCCAACTCAGTATATTAAGGACAACCTAGCTCCGGTATTAGAAAAGTTTAAAAAGAAGAAAGATATCTGGTGTCGACTCCCCCTGTCCATGGCGGGACGCGTAAACCTGTTAAAGATGATCTGGATGCCACAACTAATGTACATTTTGCACAATTCACCGGTTTGGATAGGGAGGGATTGGTTCTTAAAAATCAACTCTCTCTTCCGTGAATTGATATGGAAGAAGGGTCAGGCTAGGATTAGTCTCCAGACCTTGCAGCGCCCTAACAAGGAGGGGGGATTGGCGGTGCCTCATCCATTCAGATACTTCTTGGCGGCCCAGTTGCAACATATGGGGGGGTGCGAATGTAGGGGTGAGGTTAATTCCAGCGTAAATATTATGTTATCAGGGAGCCCGCATAAATCGTTAATAGGTGCATTGGAAGCCGGATCTATAGGAGCCCCATTTCCAACATATAAATTGGTCATGAAGGTTTGGCGGTTAGTAAAGATCGAAATGGGATATAGGGGTGTTACGGAGTTTTCACCCATCTGGCAGAATGGGCAACTTCAGGAGTTAAAAGCTATTGAAAAAAATAAGATCTGGGATCGGTTGGGGTTAAATAGGCTGGTACAAATATTCAATGGTAATGTTTTAAAGTCTTTTTCGGACCTGAGAGCGGAGTTTGGAATCCCTAAAGAAACATTTTACTTTTATCTCCAGGTCAGGCATGCACTAGACAAGCAATTCAGGACTAAGGCATTGGAATGGAGTAGCATACCGCTACTTAGCAAGGTGGTGAAAGCGCCCAGCCTTAAGGGATTAATATCGGGGATCTACGACCATCTAATGGCTAGGGCAACTAGATCAGCTCCACTTCTGGGTGCGAGGGAGAGATGGGGGACTGATGTAGGGGAGTTGAGTGATGATCAGTGGGAGAGAATTCTGGAGCTTGGCCCACTGGTGTCCCTCTCTCCGTCGCAGCGGGCCTCGCACCTCTTGCTCGTGCACAGAGCCTACTATACCCCCAAGAGACTGCATAGATTTGGTCGAAGACCAGATGATAAATGTCCTAGATGCCTAGAGACGGGCGATCTTATTCATATAATGTGGAGATGCCCGAAGCTAGTCAGGTATTGGACTGAGATCCTAAATATTATAGATGCCAGGTTCGGGATAAGACTGGAACGCGAGGCTAAGATATGCGTGCTGGGGTTAATAAGTAAAAGCGCTGGGGAAGGCCATAGAGCAATAGCAATCGTACGTTGTCTATACCAGGCGAGGAAACTAATCGCGAAAGCATGGTTATCAACAGTGCCCCCTTCTTCTGTAGAATGGGTTAACACAATGAACACAGTAATTGGCACAGAAAGGGTGATCTATACTAGGAGAGGAAGTTATAAGAAGTTTATAAGGATATGGGGCCCATGGTGTCAGGGAAGTAATGACGGAATATAGAACCTTATTATGGGTAGGAAAATAAGGAATAGGGTACTGAATCATGAAGGGATTAGTACACGCAATAGGTTTATAATGGGGTAACAAGTTTTGCCAAGTTTAAGTCATGGCTATTATACTGGAAGTAATAGTTTGGGGTGGTGGGTGGGCGAAGGGGTACTGGGGGAGGGGGGTGGGTTGGGGGGGTGGGGGTAAAGGGAAAGTAAATTGTAATGAAAGGGGAATATAGCAGGGTTAAGTTAAGAGATATGGATCGTGTTATGGGATTATATGTACACGAATGTTTGTAATTTTTCTTACTGGTTATGTTGAATAATGTAAAATTGGAAAAATCAATAAAAAATGATTTGATTCAAAAAAAAATGATTCCAGCACTAGACCTCCTCTGCGATTCTAAAACTGTAAACAATTTTAAAGTGTCGCCTATGGAGATTTTTAAGTACTGTCGTTTTGTCGCCATTCCACAAGCGCTTGCACAATTTTACAGCATGACACGTTAGGTATCTAATTACTTGGCGTAACATCATCTTTAATATTTTACCAAAAAATTGGGCTATCTTTGGTGTTTTTTTCACATTAAAGAGGAACTGCAGTCTGCTCACATAATTTGTAATAAAAACATCTTTGCCATTGTGAAGCTTCCCTCCAACCACTTTGCATATTATTTTATATATACTGTGATTCTGTACTTGCAAAATATGCTGCAGAAATCTCCCTCCACTGAGTCTGGCTGCAGCCATTTTAACTGTGGGCAGCTGAAGTAGCTGCCTGTTCACTTCCTTGATTTACACAGACACACAGAGGCACACCTCCAGCTCTGCAGCTCTCATTGGCCCTCTTATGACTCACCCCCCCTCCCTTCCTGGCAAACTCTCATTAAAGAGAGTGAGAGAGAGAGCTGTGCATGATGTCATAAGCCTAGGCTAATGACCAGACAAGAAACAGGAAGTGGGCTGTATAAGGTATTTACTGGCAGAAAAAAAAAATGTTTTACTAACCAAAGTTAAAACAACAAGGGCAGAAGATTTAATATATGGAAAGATGAACAAAATTACAAAAGGCCTGCTTTAAAGTGCACCTGTGACCAATTACCTGTGATTAATTACATAATGTGAACAAGCAATACAAGAGCTTTAAAACAAGCACTAACTTACTTCTGTGGCTGCAGATACTCTGAAGCAATTCATCTTCAAACATCACAACAGGTGTGTGTTCAGTAGATTTTTAACTAGATTAAGTAGATGTTAAGTCTCTTTGTTTACATTGGAAAGCTGAGAGGATCTGTGATTTCAGTACACGGGTTGTGAATTTGAATTTCTCCACAATGCCTATAGCTACAGAGGTCAGTCAGGGCTTGTGTTAATGTGCTTGCTCAGAATGTAATTATTTCTATGTGCATAGCTGATTGATTGGTCATATTTTGTATTCACTATTTCAGCCTCAAGTGGGGCTGTAGGCTGCTTCTCACATGACTTCAGGCTATCCACTTCTACCTTTGCTGGGACAATCTGTTAATCATGTGTGTAAGACAGTCAATAAATTACACACATAATCAGAATAAGAGTCGCCTCCTTTCTTTCCTATACACATTGCTCTGGTCAAACTTTAAACTGAAATTTATAATCCATTGTTAATGTTAAGTATATAATCTCTAAACTCTCCTGCCACTAAATGCTGCTAAAAAAGCACATGAGGTTGATATACTAAAACTGGTGAGTGCAGCTCTGCATAAAAAAGCAATCAGCTTTAGTTTTTTTTTTTTTGTCAAAGCTTAATTAAACAAACTGAAGTTAGAAACTGATTGGTTTCTATGCAAAGCTGCACCAAATTTTGCAAACCCCAGTTTTAGTAAATCAACCCCTAGGGGTGCTAGATATGTGTAGTTTGTTTAGTTGCAAATCGAAATTCGGACACATTTTTCGTTATGCAGAAAATTTGGATGTAACCGAACTTGCAAATTATAATAGTAATGAATTTAAGTGAAACGCAAAGGAAATAATGACAAAAAGAAAATTAGAATAGTTTTCTAATTGAATTCAAATAGTTTTCAGATTGAATTTGAATAGTTTTCAAATCAATTTCGAATTTCAGAATAGAATAAAATAGAATAGATAATAAAGGAATAGAATGGAAAAGAACAGAACATGATTGAATAGAAAATAAAGGGATAGGATAGAAAATAAAGGAATAGAATAGAAAAGAATATAGTAAAACAAAAAAAATAAAATAAAAGAGAAAATAAAAGAACAGAATAAAATAAATTAGAAAACAAAGGAAAAGAATAGAATAAAATAAAGAATAGAATAAAATAGAAGGAATATAACCATCTTCTGAAATTCAAATTTCAAATAGAATCAATTTAAATTCAAATGAAATTGAAAAAAATAAATAAAAAATAAAAGAATACAATACAATAGAAAAAAAAAAAAACAATAGAATAGAATAGCATAAACTAGAAAGAATATAACATTCTTTCGAAATTTTAATTTTTGAATTGAATAAATTCAATTTTCGAATAGAATAGAAAAGAATAGATTAGCATAGAATAGAAAGTAAAAGAAGAGAATATAAAAAACAATAGAATAAAATAGAAAGAATATAATCATCTTCCGTGATTCGAATTTTGAATAGAATTAGAAAAGAATAGAAAATAATAGAATAGAATAGAAAATAAAGGAATATGATAGAAAAAAAAAAACAATAGTATAGAATAGAAAGAATAATACAGTATAATTACCTTCTGAATTTGAATTTAAGTTTAATTCGACCAAATTTGGAAAAATTGAATTGATTCAAACTCGAATAAACAAAATGAATTCCGAAAATGAATTAAACAAATAAACTAAATAAATTTATGTAAATAACAAATCGGAACAAAACAAAACTAAACACCTTTTATCGTTCTGCACATATCTAATGGGTGCATGGACACATAGGGGTAGATTTACTAAAGCCGGAGCACTCAGAATCTGGTGCAGCTGTGCATGATAGCCAATCAGCTTCTAACCTCAGCTGGTTCAGTTAGGGTTTGGCAATAAACCCTGGAAGCTGATTGGTTTCTATGCAGAAGTGAGCCTGATTTTGCCCTCTCCAGCTTTAGTAAATAAACCCCATAGGCTAACATGCAGGGGAGTTTAAAGGCAGGAAAAAAGAATGCCAGACACCCAAAGGAGCATCTGTAAAAATGTCCTGTGTGCATGAAGCTTTTTATATTGATATTTACTTTTATTTTTTATATTGTGGCCTTACTTATGGACTAACACCATTCATATATCTATATTAGGATTCATGATACACTAATTCCGATTGCATTATGGCACTTTGATTTTATTGATATTGAAACTGCAAAGTTTTTTTTTTTTTTAATTATTATTTTGATGGGATAAACACTCATTCGTATTTTTGCTTGCAGCTTTATGTTGCAACTGGTGAGAAAAATTATCTTTGCATACATTTAGTGAAAGCAGACTTCTAAGCTCAATGTAGGTTTGTGCATCTCAAGTGTGAAACTAGTGCACATAGTATATATTTATTTATAACTCCATGGTACAGGCATTGGGGGTGGTGAGGATAACATGATTGGCATCAGCGTTGAGTCAAAAGATAACATTTTTACAAGCAACTATTGAGCTGATTGCCAACTAGTCTCCTAAACTAGATGCACATGTGGTTTGTTGACTTGTGTTTTAAGTTGTTTTTTGTTGTTTTTTTAGCATGTGTGCTTGTTGTTTTGTACTATCTATAAGCAACATAACACAAGTAGCCTCCTGTTTGTGGTCTACGGATCTTCTTTGTAGTCTGTTGTTGAAAGAAAGTACCACGTCAATGCAGTACAAAGAGACGACACACCTGATAGTTGCGTTTATGGTTTCCTGCCTCTGGGTGTTGACTTTGACAGCAATGATCTGGACTAGTGTTCTAACTGTGTTCTAACTTTTAGTGCAATGAATCTGAGATCCAGGAAGCTGAAAAGTCACAGGAATAATCTGGTTATGCAGTCATTAATATTTATTTATTTCATTTATTTATTACAGGTACTTATATAGCGCCGTCAATTTACACAGCGCTTTACATACATATTCCATATTCACATCGGTCCCTGCCCTCAAGGAGCTTACAATCTAAGGTCCTTAACTTACTTTCATACATAGGCGTATGACATACTCCTTACACAGGAGCCGATTAACCTACCAGCATGTCTTTGGAGTGTGGGAAGAAACCCACGCAGGCGCAAGGAGAACATGCAAATTCCAGGCAGGTAGCGCCCTGGAAATATCCTTAAATTATTATTTTTTTAAACATATAGCAAGTACAATTCCTCAAATCCATCTTTATATTACTTTCCTTTAAAGTCTTACTAAACCCACGACAGTAAAATCAGTCTGTATATGCAGTAAAGCATGCTTGTTATACTTACTGTGGAACTTAAAGTAGGGTTCCACCCAAAAAAACAAAAATACATGAAAAATCCTAAAAAAAACCCCAAAGAAACATTTGGATATATATATTTTTTAAATTTACCTCTAAATGCCTGTTGCTAGGTGGTCCCTTGTAGTCTGCTCCTTCCAGTGCCTAGGCTGGTGACATCACTTCCCCCTCGGCACAGGAAGGGCTCCGCTCTGCTCCCTCCCTCCTGTCAATCATCTGGGACCCATTACAGGTCCCAGGTGACTGAGCGGCCAATCACGGCGCGTGGCGCCGCTCGCGCATGCGCAGTGGGTGCCAGGCTGTGAAGCCACAGCCCGGCGCCCACAGTTGCAATGCCAGCGCCGCTGAACGGAGGGGGAGACGAGCGGGGCTTCGATCCCCCGCATCGCTGGACCCAGGGACAGGTAAGTGTCCAATTAAAAGTCAGCAGCTGCAGTATTTGTAGCTGTTGACTTTTAATTTTTTTTTTTTTTTGTTCATGGGCCCCCTTGGGTGGAACCAGTGCTGGGACAAGGCCATTTGGTGCCCAGGGCGAAGATGGCAAACTGCACCCCCCCCCCCCCATTTTTAATTAAGAATCAATGTCGTTTCAAAACAAGAATATACCTAAAACAATAAACATTCAATTATCACCCCACACACAGTATTTCACTCTTTACATGACCCCCCCCCCACACACACACAGTGTTATTACTATTATGCCTGCTAACAACCCACCCAGGGCCTTCTTTAACCACTTGCTCACCAGTGCATGACGATATACGTCACAATGGCACGGGCTGGGCAGGTTTTTTTTAAAAAAAAGTTTTTCTTGAACAATTTACATTTTGAACATAGTTCTGCAAGTTACAAGGCAATACTGGAGGAATGCATAAAACAAAGAAATGTGGATTATACACAGCAGATCAAAAACATTCAGATAGCCACCTTTGTATCCCCCCCTTCTACTGCCACCTTTGTATCCCCCCCTTCTACTGCCACCTCTGCACCCCCCTTCTACTGCCACCTCTGCACCCCCCTTCTACTGCCACCTCTGTACCCCCCTTCTACTGCCACCTCTGTACCCCCCTTCTACTGCCACCTCTGTACCCCCCTTCTATAGCCACCTCTGTACCCCCCTTCTATAGCCACCTCTGTACCCCCCTTCTATAGCCACCTCTGTACCCCCCTTCTATAGCCACCTCTGTACCCCCCTTCTATAGCCACCTCTGTACCCCCCTTCTATAGCCACCTCTGTACCCCCCTTCTATAGCCACCTCTGTACCCCCCTTCTATAGCCACCTCTGTACCCCCCCTTGTATAGTCACCTCTGTACCCCCCCTTGTATAGTCGCCTTTGTACCCCCCCTTGTATAGTCGCCTTTGTACCCCCCCTTGTATAGTCGCCTTTGTACCCCCCCTTGTATAGTCGCCTTTGTACCCCCCCTTGTATAGTCGCCTTTGTACCCCCCCTTGTATAGTCGCCTCTGTACCCCCCTTGTATAGTCGCCTCTGTACCCCCCTTGTATAGTCGCCTCTGTACCCCCTTCTATAGTCGCCTCTGTACCCCCCTTCTATAGTCGCCTCTGTACACCCCCCCCTTGTATAGTCGCCTCTGTACACACCCCCCCCTTGTATAGTCGCCTCTGTACCCCCCCCCCCCTTGTATAGTCGCCTCTGTACCCCCCCCCCTTGTATAGTCGCCTCTGTACCCCCCCCCTTGTATAGTCGCCTCTGTACCCCCCCCCCCCTTGTATAGTCACCTCTGTACCCCCCCCCTTGTATAGTCACCTCTGTACCCCCCCCCTTGTATAGTCACCTCTGTACCCCCCCCCCCCCTTGTATAGTCACCTCTGTATACTCCCCTCCCCCCCCCCCCCCGTCCACAACCCCCTCTGTATCCACCAACACCCCCTGCCCCCCCCCCCCCCCCCGTCAGTCCACAGCCACCATTGTAATCCTCCCTTTAGAGTTCTCACCTCTTTTCACAAATTCCTCCCCCTCCTTCTCACAGTTCTCATCCTCCGTGACACTGCACCTCTCTGGTATGTGTGTGCGCGCTCTTTTTCGAACACGGTCTCAGATCTGTAGCATACAGCCATAACACTTCACTCTGTTCTGTGCTGTGCTATAGAAGTGTGTGTGTGTGTGTGGGGGGGGGGGGGTGATGGGACGGGGGAGCACGGACGATCGCTCTGCCTCACTTCCTGTCACAGACCAGCCACTCCAAACCTGCAGCTCCTGACAGAGGGAGAAGCAGGACGAGTCGGCACTTACACACAGCCCGCAGCTGTTCTCCTCCCCTGTCAGTGTGGCCGCCTATGTTAACCCGGCCGAGAGAGCAAACGGGGGAGGGCGGCACAGCTGTGTTCGTGACAGCTACACCGGGAGAACTATTCTAAGCAGTGCGGGCTTCAGGGGCAGCTGCTTTTGCTCTGCGTTAAAGAGGACCCTGAACCCGCCCCCTCTCACACTCTGCCCAGGGCACTTGCCCCTCCCGCCCACCCCTTGTACCGGCTCTGGGTGGAACTCCTCTTTAAGGGGTTAATCCTCTGCATTGTGTAAAAATGCTGTTTGATTCTGTCTTCTCTGATCTTAACCTTCTTCCACTGTCCCCAATCCACATCCTGATAAGATTGACACATTGGAGTCACTCTGCACATGCTCAGTTTGGTGTGGATTGCTAGAGAGTTTTTTTTTTTTTTCTTGGGAGGGTGCATCTGATCAGCGCAGGGCAAATCAGCACTGTCCAGACAGAGGGTCAGGGATCCTGCAGCCCATAGGACAGTCAGAGGAGAATGAAAACACCTCCTACAAGCTTTAACCAGACACTGCTATATACTGCTGATGAGAAAAGGTATTTAGCAATTTATATTTACTAAAAGTACTGCATTTCCATGTTCTGTGTACTGTGGGGGACCAGATATAGTGAATACAGGGTCCTGGGTTCATTAACACTTTAAAGGCTTAGTCCATCTTTATACCCCTTTCACACTGGGGCCACAGCCGTGTTATCGCTAAAAGAAGGGGTCAAAGACTCCCGTGTTGTGAAAGCACCCATTGCAATGAATGGGAGGTAGTTTTCAGGCACTTTACTGGCGCTATTTCTAGCGCTAAAACGCATGAAAACTGCCTCAGTGTGAAAGGGGTCTGAAGACCAGAAAAGTAGTAGAACAATAGGGAAATGTTGCAAGAATGTTACAATTTGTGGAGGAATGCTGAATCTCCGGGATACGCAACCTAGGCCTCAAACCCAGGCCTTTTCCCAGTCACATGGTCGCTGTTTCAAACAGCAGGCTTAAGAAGATTCAGCTAGAGTGCTGTTGATTGGAGCAGTGTGCAGTGGGATGCATGCTGAACCAGCAGTCAGACTAGACCAGTGATGGCGAACCTTGGCACCCCAGTTGTTTTGGAACTACATTTCCCATGATGCTCATGCACTCTGCAGTGTAGTTGAGCATCATGGGAAATGTAGTTCCAAAACATCTGGGGTGCCAAGGTTCGCCATCACTGGACTAGGGTTACCACCTTTTCCATACCTCCCAACTGTCCCTGATTTCGAGGGGCTGTCCCTGATTTGGAACAATGTCCCTCTGTCCCTCTTTCCCCCTCATTTGTCCCTCATTTTGATATTATCTGTATAGTTCTATATAAAATACACTATTTATCTTTCAAAAAGCATTTCCCAGTGATAAACCTTTCGTCCAACTTCTAAACTGCTACAGTTGTATATTTCAAAAGCCAAATTTAAAGAAATAGTAGTGGTAAAAAAAAGGATTTGTGGGGGGTTAACAATTTTTTTTGTATATTTCGCCTTTAAAGGGGCGTGGCAGGGGGTGGATCCTATGCCTACATACTTTTGCGGATAGGTGTCCCTCAATCCCATCTCAAAATATTGGGAGGTATGCCTTTTCTGCAAGCCAAACCTGAACACTTTAGTGGTGCAGGGCACATTTTGTTTATAGTATACACTATAGGATTGTAAAAGACCTGGGACAGCTTTTGGTGCTTCACGTAGATTAGTAATGTGGTGCGCATAGCGTGCTGTGGCTAATGTTGGGTGTGGCCAAATTATGTTAACAGTGGGAGAAGCTTAACGGGGCATGGTTAACTAAAACAAAAGCATTCTTGAACCCATAAAATAATCTTAGGTTGTTGTGCCACAAGAGGTTTATACAGTACGTAAGAGTCTCACAGACATGTATAAACCTCAGCACAATGATTAAAAAAAAAGAAAAAAAGAACCTCTTCCGTTACATATGATTTTGGGTACACTGAAATTAGTCAGAGAGCTATCAATTTGTCTGAGAAGGAGGTAAGCGGAATCCTGCACAGTCCAACTACCTGGATGCAGAGATATCTGACCGGGAAGGTGATGGAGGCATCCAGCCTAGGACCACACACCAGGCTCCGCTCCAGGCTCAGCAGCTCTGCCCCGGCACACACGAGGCCAGGAGGAGGAGGAGCGGGGGGGGCCCTAGAGAGACTGTAGTATCTATGTGTGCTCTCTGCTTTGAGCTCTGCTCCACTCTGCTCCGCCAGGTATTCAAACTTCCAAGGGGGAGGGGGCCAGAGGATCTAACTGCTTCTGATTGGTTGGTACTCTGTACGGCGAATCGACAGATTGCCCGGCTCTGTGGAGGGGACAGTGATCCCGCTGACTGATGGGGTAGAGTGTTCCTCCATCACTGCAATGTGTCGGGCACAGTAGCGGTACAAGGGTGGGGCCAAACGGGCACCTATCCCAAGCGCACTCCTGGTGCCGCTCCTCACTGACAGGAGTGATCGTGATTTCACTCCTGTCACAAGGAGCAGCTGCCGACACTTGTTGGAGGGAGGATTTGGCTTTCTCCTCCCTCCAGCCTGTAGGGGGAGATAGACAGCCGGCAGACGTTCCTTACTCTCTCCCCTTGTCATATCACTTACAACATGACTGGGGAGAAGAAGGAGAAGCTGCCTTCATTTGCCCATCCGCAACTGCGCCTGCGCGATCTGCTGTACAGGTACGCAGCACTGCCGGCCTGTAAAGCATTGCGCCAGCGATCAGCAGATTACTGGTGCCATGCAGGTCTCCTGCGGACCTGTCAGTGTATCTACGTGCCTGTACATCCTACAACTAAGCAGATACAATCTGACATGAAGAAATCAATAAACTAACATAGGGCTCACAGCACCATAGTAGTTCATTGAAAATTATGAGCGGACAGCCGCAAAGGATGTCGGGACTTGTACATTTCTATTCACAGAGGACTGTGAATAAGTGACAGGGCCGGGTGGGCGGAGCCCCACTCAGCTGTGTTTTTTAACATTGTGACAGCTAGCAGGTGGGAAAGATCCCTGCTAGCTGTCAGAAGGGGGGCCAGTCTGTTCATAACCTGTTACATGTTACACCCTGAATATGGGTGTGATCGAGCGTGATACGTCACTTCCGCCTATAGTGGAACGCAGGTGGAGCGCAAACGGCGTCCACTTGCATGTTTTTAAACCTTACTGCATGTTTTACGGCTTTTGGAGCCATTTTTTATTTTCACGATATACTTCACCATGGGGATTGTTCCTTATTTCTATGTCCAACCTGGATGCATGTGACTATCCCTATTTTGAATGCTTGATTGGAGACATCGTCGGACCTGCTGGGACGGATGTCCAGATCCATTCTAATGCCGCGCACACACGGTCGGACTTTTCGTCTACAAAAGTCCGACAGCCTGTCCGACAGACTTTCGACGGACTTTTGGCGGACTTGCGGCAGACTTTCTAACGAACGGACTTGCCTACATACGATCACACAAAAGTGCGACGGATTCGTACGTGATGACATACACTGGACTAAAATAAGGAAGTTGATAGCCAGTAGCCAATAGCTGCCCTAGCGTGGGTTTTTGTCCGTCGGACTAGCACACAGAGGAGCGGATTTCTGGGTCCGGTGTAGTTACGACGTAAAGATTTGAAGCATGTTTCAAATCTAAAGTCCGTCAGATTTGAGGCTGGAAAAGTCCGCTGAAAGTCCGGGGAAGCCCACACACGATCTGATTGTCAGCGAGATTTAGTCCATCAGCGTCCGTTGGACTTTTGTAGACGAAAAGTCCGACCGTGTGTACACGGCATAATATTTCAAAAGGCTCTCGTGATCTCTGTAATAGGGATCATCACCACCTGGTGAGTAAGCTGTCTGCTTGGTGTGGTGGAGGATTGTTACAGTCACCTAAACATTGGATTAAGCACCTTACTTGAAATTTTGGATGACCTTTTTTGGACTTTAATTACGGTATCTTGTTTTCATCACTTTGGACACTAATGATTTGTGATTTCATGATATATGTTTGATCACATTTTATGCACATTTTTGACCAACCTATTGAGTATTTACCATTGGAGTGAATCCGGTGGCTGCACAATTTTTGATTTGTACTGTTTATTTACACTGTTTAGTATTTCAATTAAGGTATTTACTTATAGTAAGCGCGGTTCATCACACACATATTTTCACTTTATTGTTTTTTATGACCTTGGAACGGGCAGCTGTATTTTATTTTATTATTTTTATAATTATATTAATTTTCCTACTGCGCGGGTAGGGAACAATCACATTTTCCTGTATTAAAAATATGTAACATGTTACGAAAGGTGAACTTATCTTTTAGGCTGGGTTCACACTATTGTGAATTGGATGCGGGTTCTAATTCGCAGTATCAGGAGATTTTGGCCGGCTCTCTATGGAGCCGGTTCACATATCTCCGCCGCGGCTCCAGTGCAAATTTTCACCGGAGTCCTGTGCGTCTTTTGGTCCATTTCAGGTCCGAATTCAGCCAAACATTCGGGCTGAAATCGGACCTGAAATGGTGAACGGGGACGCACCCGACCCCTGATGTGAGCCGCATGCGAAGATAGTGTGGACCCAGCCTTAGAGTGGAGTTCCACCCACTTTTACAACTCTTCAGCATCCCTCACTAAACTGTGCACTGTAAACGAATTGGATATTTAAATTTTTTTTTTTTTCTCAGCACCCACTGTATATCTGCTGTATTCATTTTTCACTTCCTCCTCCCTGGCCGTGGCCCATCGCATCATTTCCTGTTTGCAATGCCTTCTGGGAAGGGGCGGCAACTTCCTCTGACACTGCCGTTGCTATGGAAACCTGACCTGACACCTATTACACTGCTTGTGCTGCACTGAGCATGTGCGAGATCTGTAAGGATATGATCCAGGAAGAAATACAGGCTGGCTTCAGATGCCCACACTTAAGATGGCCACGGCCTGCTGTAAGTTTATAAAATAACAAACTACTGCTATAAACTAACAAAACAGACCTTAGTTTACAGACGAACTTTACTAGAATACATTAAGCTTGTGTATTATAGGGGTATTTTTATTTAAAAAGTTTAATTTCGGCCGGAACACCACTTTAATGTATTTCAACTGGTTTTAGGGTCAGTTTTTAACAAAGGGTCTATACAGTGTCACAGTTACAACCCATACCTCTCAGGATCTATTATTACATCATACATGCCTGCTTATGCTGACAAAACAGATAATATTTTACCATCTGTGAACCTTCTCTATGAATTAAACTGTAACTTAACTTTCCTCCCCAGTTCTGTGGAAGTGGAAACGTTCCAGAGACCGCAAAAGCCACAACTTCCGACAGAGCAGCGAGCACACAAAGATGTTCCTGCCACAGGAGTAAATTTAACTTCTCTACAACAAGCATCTTTCTTAAATAATGAAGAGTAGGAGGCGATTCAGACTACCTGCATGATAAAATGCAGTCCAGCTGTGGTGCAAAGAAATGCAGACAGAAACTGAGCTATGGATGAGCTGCAATGCAGGATGGAAATAGGCAGACATGTTGCAGCTTTCCACACCACATGCTGCTCATCTGATGGTTGCGTTTAGTTTGGCTTTAATTATTTTTATTAATTTTCCAGGCAGGGGGCGATTTCCTCACTTTTATGATCCTTCTGCAGGTAAACCAATGGAAATCTTGTTATGACTTTTACGTCCTCTAGATAGTCAGGTTTGATGGTCTTTTCTGTGCTCCTCTAGGGGTGTCGCTGACTCCGGCGGGGCCGATCCGAGGACCTCATTAACGATCTGATCTGTATTAGCGAAGGGCAGAGACTTAGTAAACGAAAGTTTATGACCTGCCCTTACTGGGAATTCCTCGTTCATGGGAAAAAGTTGCAATCCCCGATCCCTATTATGAACAAAGTTCAGCGAGTTACCCGCACCTGTCAGCAAAGGGTAGACACACGCTGGTCCATTCAGTGTAGCGCATGCAATCCCAGACATCTAAGGGCATCACAGACCTGTTATTACATAGTAGGTGAGATTGAAAAAAGACACAAGTCCATCAAGTCCAACCTGTGCGTGATTATATGTCAGTATTACATTGTATATCGCTGTATGTTGCGGTCGTTCAGGTGCTTATCTAATAGTTTCTTGAAGCTATCGAGGCTCCCCGCTGAGACCACTGCTTGTGGAAGGGAATTCCACATCCTTGCCGCTCTTACAGTACAGAACCCTCTACGTAGTTTAAGGTTAAACCTCTTTTCTTCTAATTTTAATGAGTGGCCACGTGTCTTGTTAAACTCCCTTCCGTGAAAAAGTTTTATCCCTATTGTGGGGTCACCAGTATGGTATTTGTATATTAAAATCATATCCCCTCTCAAGCGTCTCTTCTCCAGAGAAAATAAGTTCAGTGCTCGCAACCTTTCCTCATAACTAATATCCTCCAGACCCTTTATTAGCTTTGTTGCCCTTCTTTGTACTCGCTCCATTTCCAGTACATCCTTCCTGAGGACTGGTGCCCAGAACTGGACAGCATACTCTAGGTGAGGCCGGACCAGAGTCTTGTAGCGTGGGAGAATTATCATTTTATCTCTGGAATATTGCTCAATCTTGTGTGGCTGAATGCCATTTGTCCCTCTAAGAAGTTGGACATGGACCACCGGGGGTCACGTAACTAGTTAGCATAGAGGAGTCATGTTCATTATGGGAATAACCAAACAAATTGGTCCACCAGCTAAGAATGGCCATGCTCCACCGCTCACAGAATTGAGAAAGAGCTATCAATCTATCAATCCTTTCTGTGACCGGGCGAGGCTTCCTGTGTTGGGTCAAATTAAACCGCAGGCTCCACTCTTGGTGGTGTCCTTCTTTAAGGCAAATAGAAAACAATTGTATTCTGGGTGCCCCTGCGTTTTTCTACTGCAGAAAATCACCAAGTGTGAACAAGCCCTACAACTTTACTGAAACCTTTAGGAGGGTTGTGTTGACACCTGGTCCAGATTATTTACCTACAATGTCTTGAAAGACCGTGTACCAATGTTCCATTTTCCATCATTTTATAGCTCCACTCTAGACTGCTGTTAAATTTACCCATGCAGTGAGGTCCCATCACCCACACTCATAAGTAAATACTCATTTGGCTATGGGGGGGAAAGGGATAGGTACAAATACTTACCTTATTTCTTGCTTCCACAGGCTTCCACCTCTCTGTGCACCAAGTCCTCAAAAGCTGTTTCACTTTGCTTGCCAGTCGGCCGCATTTCTATGCTTTTATCATGTACAATGTAGGATCAGCAGTCCCACATTGTGCGTGATGATGGCAGGGGCCTGCCCACATCGCCTGCTGGGGGAATGAGGTATAAGGTAATTCTATTGACAACACGTAGCCCCATTGAAGTATTATGGAAGGCTCTATTTGAGAATTATGAGGACATACTACACTATAGAGCATTTTCTTTTTTTGAGATCTTTTGCATCTTCTTGAGTGGAGCACTACAAGGGATTCACAACCAGGGAGGACATTGCTGAAGCTGTTTGGTCTACATTGAATTTGGAAGAGTTTGAAAATTTTTGGAAGGACATCTCTATGGATTGGGACTTTTAGGATTTGGGGCAGGCCTCCTTAAATACCTGGGGTCAGCACAGCTAGGGAGGAGTTGTCGGGTGGAAGAGCTGGAGTGAGGATGCTGGTAGGGGCCCACGGGGAGCTCCCCAGTCTGGAGGGGGGGTGACCCTGGGCTGGGGCTCAGGTGCATCCAGGAGGAGTGGCAAAATCCTAGAAGGAGAGGCATATGAGAGAGCAAGTAGAGGACAGTGGGAGAGAACACTTCTAAGAGACTCCAGGGAGGACAACTGGTCGCAGCTGGGAGGGCTGGTGAGTGAGTACAGTTGGGAGGACTGGGGAGGCACACCTGAGAGAACTGGGAGATTGCAGTTTGAGAGATGGGTGCAGAACCAGAAGAGTGGACTGTGGAAAGGGCAGTGGAGAGAGGTCATTGCAGCTAGGCTGGCTGGCAGGGCCTGACGAGAGCTATCTGGGAGTGGTAGCTGAATACAGAATAGCTAGCACCTGAACTATTTCTATACCGCAGGGGGCCCGAGGTCCCTGCCCGCTAAAGGCAGTTCATTGAGGCCTGGCTGAACCAGTGTCAGGCCTACCCATGCGGTGCTAGCTAGTCTGGAGTAGTAACAGTCTGCAGCAAGGGAAGTACTGGAGGAGAAACGGTGTGCAGCAAGTGTTTGTGCTGGAGAGAAGATTGAAGCCCAAGCAAGTTTGCACTGAACATTCCTGGGCATCCTATAGTTCCAAATTGCCCATCCAAGTTTAATCCCCTCAATAAAAAAACTAAACAAAACAAAGCTATGGACTGTTCTATGTCTCTGAGTGACTGAGAGATGAATGTCTGGCTGGGCAGGGTGAACCACTACATACAGCAACCCCTACGGGGGCATGGCTAAATAAGTGATATTTTTATTGCAGAGGACTGGAAATAAAACATATTACTACACTGAATAGTGCACATAACTGAAGCAGTGATGTCACTATGCGCTTGGGTCACTGACACGAGCTATGAAGGAAGAAGAAGCAGCAAGGGAGTGCAGGGTAGGTGACCATTAGGGGGTTGGGGAGTTTCCCTTTGCATAGACATTGTCATTTTCCCTTGCATCAGAGTGGTAACAGTGTCTCTTTAAACAAAAGTGCAATTTCCTATTTCGGCCATGAACTGGATACTGAGAAAAGTAAAATATGTCAGCTATAAAAGAATTTTCCTGGGCAGGCTGCCCACAGCTCCTCTTTAGCCATTTGCTGCATCAGGTTTGATTTATATAAGCGGCGGAGATAACACTTTATCTGCATTGTTTTCAAGTTCTATCTCTGCGTTACATCTACCGAGGCAACAGAAACAATGCAATAACGGAGAAATACACTAAAAGCAATCTGTGCTCAGCAATAGGCGCAATTTGTAAGAACAAATCCCATCAGTTCACTGCAAAGTTCAGAGCAGATGAGTGGATGGAGGGGCTGAAATCTCCTTTTTACTTGGAATAAAATGGTTCTGTTAAACATTACATTCGACAATTTAGCAAATAATTCAATCTGTTGATGTAATGGTACAACATGGCTTGGTGCAGCTTGTTTTGTGCCATCGCATAATTTACTCTCTGTTCCTGAACTTCTTCTTTTTCTTTTCTTTTCTTTCTCCCTCTATTCCCTCCTTTCTTTCTTTCTTTCTTTCTTTCTTTCTTTCTTTCTTTCTTTCTTTCTTTCTTTCTTTCTTTCTTTCTCCCTCTCTTCCCTCCTTTCTTTCTTTCTTTCTTTCTTTCTTTCTTTCTTTCTTTCTTTCTTTCTTTCTCCCTCTCTTCCCTCCTTTCTTTCTTTCTTTCTTTCTTTCTTTCTTTCTTTCTTTCTTTCTTTCTTTCTTTCTTTCTTTCTCCCTCTCGTCCCTTCTTTCTTTCTTTCTTTCTTTCTTTCTTTCTTTCTTTCTTTCTTTCTTTCTTTCTTTCTTTCTTTCTTTCTTTCTTTCTTTCTTTCTTTCTTTCTCCCTCTCTTCCCTTCTTTCTTTCTTTCTTTCTTTCTTTCTTTCTTTCTTTCTTTCTTTCTTTCTTTCTTTCTCCCTCTCTTCCCTTCTTTCTTTCTTTCTTTCTTTCTTTCTCCCTCTCTTCCCTTCTTTCTTTCTTTCTTTCTCCCTCTCTTCCCTTCTTTCTTTCTTTCTTTCTCCCTCTCTTCCCTTCTTTCTTTCTTTCTTTCTCCCTCTCTTCCCTTCTTTCTTTCTTTCTCCCTCTCTTCCCTTCTTTCTTTCTTTCTTTCTTTCTCCCTCTCGTTCCTTCTTTCTTTCTTTCTTTCTCCCTCTCGTTCCTTCTTTCTTTCTTTCTCCCTCTCGTTCTTTCTTTCTTTCTTTCTCCCTCTCGTTCCTTCTTTCTTTCTTTCTCCCTCTCGTTCCTTCTTTCTTTCTTTCTCCCTCTCGTTCCTTCTTTCTTTCTTTCTTTCTCCCTCTCGTTCCTTCTTTCTCTCTTTCATTCTCCCTCTCGTTCCTTCTTTCTTTCTTATTCCCTCTCGTTCCTTCTTTCTCTTCTCTTCTCTTCTCTTCTCTCCTTTCTTTCTTTCTTTCTTTCCCATTCTGTTGATGGGGACACCTGTGCTGGAGACTGGGGGAAGTTGTGGGGGTAGAGTTGGAGACCATAGGCATTGTTTGTTGATCTAACTCTTCCCTACACTACTAAAAGGTTTTTCCTATCTGGAACTTTTCCCTTTATTTCTTCACCTAGGGCATATCAGTTACAAGAACTGGAACTCTTCTGAACATGGAGACAAACAGCAATAAACTCCATTTACTCTCATTTTCTCATCAAAAGTGTCATATAGCTTTTTTCAGCTCCCACCACCTTGTTCAACCTGGTTTTCCTATGAATATTACACCTCCTTCCCCAGGTTAGCTACACTCACTCACTCAACTGTATCTATAGAGGAAATTAGTGCTTTTTTTTCAGTGAGAACGTGGGGGAATGCAGTTCTGCCACCTCCAGCTATGAATCATGTAATGGCAAGGAGTGCTGTGGTGTGCTGGAGGGTCTATTGATGCTGGCTGCTGGCTCTATTGTCGCTGGTGAGGATTTATTTATCTGTGGAGGTCTATTGTTGCTGATGGGGGGGTCTATTGTTGTTGGTGGGGGGTCTTATGTTGCTGGGGGAGTCAATTGTTGCTGGGAGGGATCTACTGTTGAGGCAGAGGTTTATTCTTGCTGGATGCTGGAGAGTCTATTAATGCTGGCTGTTGGGAGACCTATTGTTGCTGCTGGGGGGTCTATTGTTGCTGGGGTGGTATTTTTTTGTGGAGGGTCAGTTGTTGCTGGGGCGGGGGTTATTATCATGTGGGGAAAATATTGTTGATGGGATTGGGTTTATGGTTGCTGGGGGGGGGGTCTACTCTTGCTGGGGTGGGGTCTATTGTTGCTCACTGCAGGGTATCTATTCTACTGTCTTTCTTCTTATCATTACCACATTTTGTGCAAATTACTTAGTAGCACAAAAAGATACTTAGTTCTGTATTCTCTAAAAGGGGCGGTACTGGGAGATGGATACAAGGTGGAACCATAAGTTGGTGGTCAGAGGTGGGTAGGGAGCAGAAACGAAGGGTGGCTCAGAAGGGGGGAGTTCCTGCACCTATACTCTGAGAAAAAAACTCCAGAGGGAACCATAGTTGTCACCTTAGGCTGTTCTCTTGATTTGGACTACTAACCCCTCCTTCACTCCTTACCTTCCTGACATAGGAAGACATTCTTTTGCTAATAGCTAGCTTGGAAAACAGATTTTTTTTTTTTTGAGCGATCGGTTCAGAGCACAGGAAGTTACAAAGGCACAAATTAAACAGTTTGTTCTGTTCTTGCAGAAAATGTACTTAGCCTGAAAAATTAAAACAAATGTAGCCACCACTGTTTGAGTTTAGATATTCTTTAGCTATGTTTATTCACTTACATAAAGATGCAAAGTCTGATTTAAATGTGTCTTAACAGTACATTGGTTCCATGTTCTTGTTATATGAGGGTAGAGGAAGTGGAGGAGGACTTGTAATGAAGTGTACGGTACTGAGATCCTTGATCTGAAGCCAGACAGTCAAAGTGTTATTTATGACATGACACATGTAGAAGTGTACATGGTACTTCCCAGAATTGCACACAGAGGGATATTCAATCTGGGATGGAACCACCAGTACAGTACAGTACAGAGATGGGGCATTCTGAGTGTTCTGAAGGATAATCTTATACCATGAAAACACAGAACGCTCGGCTTCTGTGAATCCTCGAATATCTTGGTCTACGTTATGTTCCAGTTGAGCGGTATAAGTATTTATATGCACATTCTGTGTACACGTTAGAGCCTTAAATGCTACTAAAAGAAATAAATCTTAAAAAGGATCTTATGTTGGATGATGGACAAAAAAGCATTGGTGCTAAAATCTAAAGTAAAGGCTAAGCTCACCTTTTCCCATAATCAGCCTATGCTATTAAGGGGCCCCAGTAGGTTTTAAAAACTGTGCAGCTTTGTGACATGTTCATTAATTATATTGCTATACACTATATTATCAAAAGTATTGGGACACCTGCCTTTACACGCACATGAACTTTAATGGCATCCCAGTCTAATGTCCCATACACACGGTCGGATTTTCCGACGGAAAATGTGTGATAGGACGTTGTTATCGGAAATTCCGACCGTGTGTAGGCTCCATCACACATTTTCCATCGGATTTTCCGACACACAAAGTTTGAGAGCAGGATATAAAATTTTCCGACAACAAAATCCGTTGTCGGAAATTTCGATCGTGTGTACACAAATCCGACAGACAAAGTGCCATGCATGCTCAGAATAAATAAAGAGATGAAAGCTATTGGCCACTGCCCCGTTTATAGTCCCGACGTACGTGTTTTACGTCACCGCGTTCAGAACGATCGGATTTTCCGACAACTTTGTGTGACCGTGTGTATGCAAGACAAGTTTGAGCCAACATCCGTCGGAAAAAAATCCTAGGATTTTGTTGTTGGAATGTCCGAACAAAGTCCGACCGTGTGTACAGGGCATTAGTCCGCAGGGTTCAATATTGAGTTGGCCCACCCTTTGCAGTTATAAGAGCTTCAACTCTTCTGGGAAGGCTGTCCACAAGGTTTAGGAGTGTGTCTATGGGAATGTTTGACCATTCTTCCAGAAGCGCATTTGTGAGGTCAGGCACTGATATTGGACGAGAAGGCCTGGCTCGCAGTCTCCTCTCTAATTCATCCCAAAGGTGTTCTATCGGGTTGACCAACGTGCAATCAAGTTAAAGGCACAGACACTTGAAATCGTATTTGCAGACAGGAAGTATTTGTAACTTTCACACACTGTTTTCTGAATTCTTGTATCATCTGGGCTCTTCGAGTAATTACTGAATCCTCCTGAGCTCACTTAGAGAACACGACTTGGCTACTAAGAGCATATAGCCTAAAGAGACCCGGTCGGTCTCTGAAAAAAATCGTATTTAGATTCCCTTCGAAGGAAAAGAGTTTTTATACTCATCTCTCTGGTGGCCATGTCTCCTAACTTCCCTCCGTTGCAGCCCCATCACCTCCAGGCATGTCGGGTTCCTGTGTCCCTGCCAAGTACTATGGTTCTATCATCTGACCCCTACCTCACTAAAGGATAAAACAGTGATGTAGGGACAGGAAGAAGAAACCAGTGTTCCTGGAGGACTGGGCCGACTTCACAGTCGATCACCAGTACTATAGAAGGGATGGACTGCACCTAAATGAGGAGGGTGCAGATCAGCTGGGAGTAAAGATGGCCAAAAAGTTAGAGGGGTTTTTAAACTAGGCGACGGCAGTGAGGGCCCAGAGGTAGAGATAGTCAGCGCGTAACATATTCCAGTGGGCAGTATTGGGGGCATTAGTGGTAGGTTGACCCAAACATAAACCCAAAGTAAGTATAGTAACAAGTCCTAGTTGCAATCTCGGAACACCCAATAAGAGGATAGTATGTGACCGGTCTAAACTACGTGGCATGTTCACCAATGCCAGGAGCCTGGCGGACAAGATGGGGGAACTAGAGATACTGTTGTACAAGGAGGATTTAGATTTTGTGGGAATTTCAGAGACCTGGTTCAACAGCTGTCATGATTGGCTGGCAACCATTCAAGGGTATACCCTTTATCGCAGGGATAGATAGGGTAAAAAGGGGGAGGGGTATGCCTATATATCAAGAATAATGTACAAGTGAATGTGAGAGATGACATCACTAAGGGAGCAAGGGAGGAGGTGAAATCCTTATGGGTAGAGCTTCAAAGGGATGAAGCTAAGGGGAAAATATTACTGGGAGTATGCTATAGGCCCCCTAAAGTGAGGGATGTGGATCTTCTATCACAAGTTGGATTAGCAGCAAGGATGGGAAGTGTTATCATAATGGGGGATTTTAATTATCCAGACATAGACTGGGCAAAGGGAACCACTCATTTGTGTAAGGCTCGCCAGTTCCTAAATGTCTTGCAGGACAATTTCATGGTTCAGATGGTAGACGCACCAACTAGAAGTCCCTAAATGTCTTGCAGGACAATTTCATGGTTCAGATGGTAGACGCACCAACTAGAAATAAAGTGTTACTGGATCTACTGATTACCAACAATACAGACCTGATCACGGATGTGGAAATACAGGGATATTTAGGAAACAGTGATCACAGGTCAATTGGCTTTAGTATAAATCACACAAATAGGAAACATAAGGGGAATACAAAGACACTGAATTTCAAAAGAGCCAACTTCCCTAAACTACGAACCTTGTTAGAAGGCATGAATTGGGATAAAATCTTAGGAACAAACATCACAGAGGAAAGATGGGTTTGCTTTAAGAGCCTATTAAATAAGGGCATTAGCCAATGCATCCCATTGGGTAATACATTTAAAAGAGAGAAAAAAAGTCCAGGATGGATTAATGTAAAAATGCATATAAAAGCAAAGGAGAAGGCCTTCAAAAAATACAAGGTTGAGGGATCATCATCAGGATTCAGACTTTATAAAGAATGCAACAAGAAATGTAAAGGTGCAATTAGGGCGGCTAAGATAGAACACGAAAGACACATAGCAGTGGAGAGCAAAAAAAATCCCAAGAAATTCTTTAAGTATGTAAACAGTAAAAAAGGGAGGACAGACCATATTGGGGAAATGGCGAAGGTATTGAATTTATTCTTCTCATCAGTCTTCATGAGGGAATTGGGGGGGGGGGGGGGGGGGGGGGCTTTAGATAAACCGCAGTGTTTATCCTTATGACACATCATAGGAAGCACCTCCATGGTTAACAGAGGACAGAATTAAAATTAGACTTGGGAAACTTAACATTAATAAATCACCGCGACCAGATGGCTTGTATCTGAGGGTAATTAGGGAACTCAGTCAAGTAATTGCCAGACCATTGTTCCTAATTTTTACTAACAGTCTACTGACTGGAATGGTACCAGGTGATTGGAGAAAAGCCAATGTAGCACCAATATTTAAAAAAAGCCCAAAATACATCCCTGGGAATTACAGACCAGTTAGCCTAACATCACTAGTATGCAAGCTCTTGGAGGGGATGATAAGAGACTACCGGTATATACAAGATTTTAGTAACGAGAACGGTATCATTACCAGTAATCAGCATGGATTCATTAAGAATCGTTTTTGCCAAACCAATCTATTAACCTTCTATGAGGAGGTGAGTTGCCATCTAGATAAAGGAAGGCCCATAGATGTGGTGTATCTGGATTTTGCAAAAGCATTTGACATAGTTCCCCATAAACGTTTACTGTACAAAATAAGGTCCGTTGGCATGGACCATAGGGTGAGTACATGGATTGAAAACTGGCTACATTGGCGAGTTCAGAGGGTGGTGATAAATGGGAAGTACTCGGAATGGTCAGGGGTGGGTAGTGGGGTCCCCCAGGGTTCTGTGCTGGGACCAATCCTATTTATTTTGTTCATAAATGACCTGGAGGATGGGATAAACAGTTCAATCTCTGTATTTGCGGATGATACTAAGCTAAGCAGGGCAATAACTTCTCCGCAGGATGTGGAAACCTTGCAAAAAGATCTGACAATTTAACGGGGTGGGCAACTACATGTCAAAAGAGGTTCAATGTAGAAAAATGTAAAATAATGCATTTGGGTGGCAAAAATATGAATGCAATCTATACACTGGGGGGAGAACCTCTGGGGGAATCTAGGATGGAGAAGGACCTGGGGGTCCTAGTAGATGATAGGCTCAGAAATGGCATGCAATACCAAGCTGCTGCTAACAAAGCAAACCGAATATTTATCATGCATTAAAAAGGGGATCGACTCCAGAGATAAAAAGATAATTCTCCCGCTCTACAAGACTCTGGTCCAGCCGCACCTAGAGTATGCTTTCCAGTTCTGGGCACCAGTCCTCAGGAAGGATGTACTGGAAGTGGAGCTAGTACAAAGAAGGGACACAAAGCTAATAAAGGGTCTGGAGGATATTAGTTATGAGGAAAGGTTGAGAACACTGAACTTATTTTCTCTGGAGAAGAGACGCTTGAGATATGATTTCAATTTACAAATACTGTACTGGTGACCCCACAATAGGGATAAAACTTTTTCGCAGAAGGGAGTTTAACAAGACACGTGGCCACTCATTTAAATTTAGAAGAAAAGAGGTTTAACTTTAAACTACATAGAGGGTTCTTTACTGTAAGAGCAGCAAGGATGTGGAATTTCCTTCCACAGATGGTGGTCTCAGCGGGGAGCATCGATAGTTTCAAAAAACTATTAGATAAGCACCTGAACGGCCGCAGCATACAGGGATATACAATGTAATACTGACATATATTCACATGCATAGGTTGGACTTGAGGGACTTGTGTCTTTTTTCAACCTCACCTACTATGTAACTATGAAGTTCTCTTCAAGAGAAGAGCCAAAATATACACCTATTCCCCCATTGCAATGCCAAAGTTTACAGTAGCCTCTTCAGCATTCAGCTCTCCTGGGACTTTCAGATGCCCATGCCACTTGACACTGGTTTCTTCTTCCTGTCCCTACATCACTGTTTTATCCTTTAGTGAGGTAGGGGTCAGATGATGGAACCACAGTACTTGGCAGGGACACAGGAACCCGACATGCCTGGAGGTGTTGGGGCTGCAACGGAGGAAAGTTAAGAGACATGGCCACCAGAGAGATGAGTATAAAAACTCTTTTCCTTCAAGGGAATCTAAATACGATTTTTTTCAGAGACCGACCGGGTCTCTTTAGGCTGTATGCTCTTAGTAGCCAAGTCATGTTCTCTAAGTGAGCTCAGGAGGATTCAGTAATTACGCGAAGAGCCCAGATGATACAAGAATTCAGAAAACAGTGTGTGAAAGTTACAAATACTTCCTGTCTGCAAATACGATTTCAAGTGTCTGTGCCTTTAACTCCTTCGCTCACGGGACAGTCTTTCCATTTTTTCACATGCATGAAATGTGCAATACAGACTGAAAACTTCAGTAAAGACTCCCAAACAAACAATATGCATTCTGGAAGCAGAGTACCTAGGGAATAAAACTAATGTTTTAAAAAGAATGTTATTCCTAAAGTATAACAAAGGCTCCTTTCAAACGGAGCGAAGTCTGCTTCGATCAGCAGGGGATTTGGGGCAGATCTTCTGCTGATCGGAACCAAAAGAGACGGATGTCACATTCGTGCCTATTCAGTTTCTGCCTGGTGGGGATGGGCAAACCCATGTCAGTTCTAAGGGCAGTTGGATGTAAACGGACACTACTGTCCATTTACATTGGGCTAGCTCTGATCCGGTCCGCAAAAATGGAAAAGGACATTTTCCATGATTTTTGGTGGACCTGGACGGACCCGTATATAGGCAGGCGTAAATGGACACAAGTCTGTGTAGCATCCTCCTAGGTGCTAGGACTAGGTCAATTTAGATCTGGCTCCAGTGGAGCTGCTGTCTTGTTGTTAGGCAAATTTAGTATTGCTCTCTGTAATCAGAGCAGCTATTTTGATTATTCTGGTCTGTTCAGGGTTTCACCCGCTTAAGGTTTGATTTCCCTCTCTGCTTTATAGAGAACTGTGGATCTTGTTGGAACATAGGTGTGAAGCAAGGCAAATGGACAGAATGAATATTTATACAGCCCTGGTCAATTCCTGGGAGGCTGGTCAAGATGGGTGCTGGGAGTCTGTGTAAATACTCTGAGCCATAGAGATTCTAAGTCTTTTCCTGCAGGAGAGGAACACAGCCTAAGGGGAGCTGGTTGCTCCTTTAGGTAGCCCTACCATGTGCTTGGTGTTCATGAGGCCTCAGCTAGGCTACCTGAGGACTGGCTGCTGAAAGTCACTGAAAACTGACTGAAGGGCTGTCGTCTGAGGATCTAGTCTGAGGTCACTGGTGTTTGGAAGATTTTGGTCGGAGGGGACCATTTTTTGAGGACATTTGTGAGTACAGACTAAATGAGAGATGCTAGAGACTGTGGGCTGCTGCCACCCTTCTGGTGCTTGAGAGAGTCAGCTGTGTGAAAAGGAGACATCAGCTGGTGCCCTGAAGAGCACAGTCTATCTATTTCTTTGTGAAGGGACTCTGCTTAAATTGTTTAGAAGACGGGGCACTTGTGCCTTTAGCTACCACTACAAAGTCAAGTCCAGTGACCGCTTTTACAAGTACTTTGCTTATAGTTCTACAGAGGGAAGTTTAGAGTCCTAAAAGGCATAAAAATGCACTGTCCACCACTCCTTCTGACAGCTGTGTCCTCTATCGTTAAACGAACTGTCCTGCACACCTCTTCCCACCCCACAGCTTATATATATCACCCTCACTTCTATCCTCTCCTTATTACTGCACTCACCAACTCCTGTTAATTCTAAATCCATACGCACAAAAAAACTCCAGGACACTGGGGCATGTCCCTTCATATAAATCACACTGCCACATTACTTCCCTCACCCTTCTGCTTCCCCTATCCTCTGGTGATGTATCACCAAACCCTGGGCCTCCTTCACTTAACTGCACTCAACGCATCCATTACCCTACACCCCCTGGCTGCAGAAGCAATGCACACAATCTAGTTTGCATTTATCTTCTTCCCAAGACCAGAATCCCTTTCTCTTGCCCCCTTTGGAATGCCAGCTCTGTCTGTAACAAACTCACCTCTCTCCATGATGTCTTTATTGCTAACTCATTTAATCTACTCGCCATTGCCGAAACCTGGCTTCATGAATCTGACACTGTGTCTTCTGCTGCCCCATCCCACGGTGGTCTTCTTTGGACTCACTTCCCCAGTCCCAGATACTTCACCCACCTCCCTCGCTGTCACTCTGCTCATTTGAGGCACACTGCATTCGTCTTTTCTCCCCAGTTTCCCTAAGGATAGCTGTGACCAGTATCAACCTTTCTTGATGACTTCTCTGCCCGGCTACCCTACTTTCACTCTTCTGAAATCCCCACTATCATCCTTCAACATCCCTACTAATACTAACACTCCTGCTACTTCCAAACTTTTTAGTCTAACCTCCTCCTTTGACCTGAAGCAATGGATACATGCTTCTACCCACTCTGAAGGCAATACCCTTGACCTTGTTTTTTCCCACCTATGCACTCCATGCAACCTCTCCAACTATCCTTACCCTCTCTCTGATCACTACCTTATTTGTTTCACTCTCTCCCTCTCCTCCACCTCCTCTCCCTCCAACCGCCTAACAGTTACCCGTAGAAACCTAGGCCATCTCAACCCTTCTCTTCTCTACTCTGCTACTGACCACCTCTATGACAAAATTGCACCCTTGTCCTGCACCGACCTAGCCACTTCTGTCTACAATACTTCAATTCTAGCCTCACTGGACACACTGGCCCCCCTCACTACACACAGAATCAGGCCCTGTCCCCTTCAACCTTGGCAAACGGATCATGCTAGAAGTCTGAAAAAACACAGCCGTGCTCTTGAGTGCCTGTGGCATAAGACGAAGTCTCAGAAAGGTTTTTAACCAGTAAAAATCTGCCCTCCAAAAATACAATTCCTGCCTCCTCACTGCCAAGCAGACCTATTTTATCTCTCTCATTAACACCTTATTATCCCGTCCCCATCAACTCTTCTCTACCTTCAGCAGTCTACTTTGTCCTCCACTGCCTCCACCCACAAACAGCCCACAGGTACAATCATTACTTCCCCTTTTCAACCCCACCACTATGGACATGGTTGCTAAATTACTTGCTAACGTCCATCTTACCACCTGCCCTCTGGATCCTGTTCCCTTGCAAACTCACCCTCTGGCTCTATTCTACACTGTCTAACCCACATCTTCAATCTCTCCCTCTCTTCCGGCATCTTCCCCAACTCTGTAAAACATGCACTTGTCAGCCCCATACTTAAAAAGCCCTCACTGTACCCATCCAAACTTAACAACCTAAGCCCCATCTCCTTGCTCCCCTTTTTATCAAAACTTCTTGAATGTCTGGTCTACAACCGGCTGGGCGACCACCTTGCTGATAATAGCCTTCTTGATCCCCTTCAGTCTGGATTTCATCCTCAACACTCCACAGAAACTGCTCTCCTAAAACTACAAATGATCTACTGAAGGCCAAAAGCAATGGACACTGTGCTGTACTCCTGGACCTCTCTGCTGCCTTTGATACGGTTGACCACCCCTCCTTCTCAAAAAACTCCACACCTTTGGTCTCCATGACTGAACTATTCACTGGTTCTCTTCCTACCTATCCAATGACACCTTTAGTGTTACTTACAATTCTACTTCCTCCTCTCCTCTTCCTTTCTCTGTTGGGGACCCCTAAGGTTCTGTTCTTGGACCTCTTCTATTTTCAATTTACACCTCCTCCCTGGGTCAGCTGATAGCCTACCATGACTTCCAATACCACCTCTACGCTGACGACACTAAAAACTATTTCTCTACCCCTCAGCTCACTCCTTCATTCTTCTCATGTATCACTAATTTACTATCAGATATATCAGTCTGGATGTCACACCACTTCCTCAAACTTAATCTATCCAAAACCAAACCTATAATTTTTCCTCCCCCACGTACCTCTTCCCCTGATCTCTCTGTCAAAATCGATGGCACAACTATAATCTCATTCCCGCACACCAAGGTCCTAGGTGTAGTCCTGAACTCTGAACTCTCCTTTAAGCCCCACGTCCAATCACTGTCCAAATCTTGCCGCCTCTAACCAATGACACAACAAAGCTCTTAATTCACTCCCTGGTCATCTCTTGCTTCGACTACTGCAACTCCCTCTTCATTGGCTTACCTCTACATAGTCTATCCCCCCTTCAATCCATCATGAATGCTGCTGCCAGACTCATCCACCTCACCAATCGCTCTGTGTCTGCTACTCCTCTATGTCAATCCCTCCACGGGCTTCCGCTCAAACAAATTAAATTCAAAATGCTAACAACTAGTTACAAAGCCATCCACAATTCAGCCCCCAGCTACATACATCACAGACCTAGTCTCAAAATACCAAGCTAATCGTTCTCGTTCTTCTCAACACCTCCTGCTCTCTAGCTCCCTCATCACTTCCTTCTATGCTCGCCTCCAGGACTTTTCCTGAGCCTCTCCAAATCATATGGAACTCCCTACCCCAATCTGTCCGATTATCTCCTACTCTATTAGCTTTTATACGATCCCTAAAAACTCTTCTCTTCAGAAAAGCCTATCCTACCCACACCTAACAACTGTATTTTCATTTTCTCCATCTGATCATCTCCCCACAGCTATTACCTTTTGTTTCACTTCACCTTACCTTCTAGATTGTAAGCTCTAGCGAGCAGGGCCCTCTGATCCATCCTGTATTGAAGTGTATTGTAACTGTTCTGTTTGCCCTCATGTTGTAAAGCGCAGCTCAAACTGTTGCTGCTATATAAATCCTGTATAATAATAATAATAAAAACTGCGCTCAGAGACTCTAAATGGCAGGTGACACTTCACTGGACATATGGGGGGTTATTTACGAAAGGCAAATCCACTTTGCACTGCAAGTGCACTTGGAAGTGCAGTCGCTCTAAATCTGAGAGGTAGATCTGAAATGCGTGGAAGCTCTGCTGATTTTATCATCCAATCATGTGCAAGCTAAAATGCTGTTTTTATTTTCCTTGCATGTCCCCCTCGGATCTACAGCGACTTTACTTCCAAGTGCACTTTCAGTGCACTTTCAAGTGCACTTGCAGTGCAAAGTGGATTTTCCCTTTGTAAATAACCCCCATGGTGCAAACATATAACAGATAAACAACAGTCCAGTGCTCAAATATACAAATGTGAAATAAAAAACAATATATCCACCAAATTTGGAACCAACCAAAGTGACAAAAGATCCAAGGGGATCGTGCAATGATCAAAGTATTAAGTCTATAAGCAATAGATACAAAATAACACTGTGAAGAAAATCGTGCTATAACTGATAACACTTATGCCCCGTACACACGGTCGGACATTGTTCGGACATTCCGACAACAAAATCCTAGGATTTTTTCCGACGGATGTTGGCTCAAACTTGTCTTGCATACACACGGTCACACAAAGTTGTCGGAAATTTCGATCATTCTAAACGCGGTGACGTAAAACACGTACGTCGGGACTATAAACGGGGCAGTAGCCAATAGCTTTCATCTCTTTATTTATTCTGAGCATGCGTGGCACTTTGTGCGTCGAATTTGTCTACACACTATCGGAAATTCCGACAACGGATTTTGTTGTCGGAAAATTTTATATCTTGCTCTCAAACTTTGTGTGTCGGAAAATCCGATGGAAAATGTGTGATGGAGCCTACACACGGTCGGAATTTCCGACAACAAGGTCCTATCACACATTTTCCATCGGAAAATCCGACCGTGTGTACGGGGCATTAAAGTTCATAAATGAGGCAGCATTCAGTAACGCATAGTCCACCATGAAAAATGAGTCCCTTGAGTAGAAGAAAAGTCACCTGTGTGAGGGCACAGTGAGATTGAAACTTTTCCCTTTTTGTGCGGTCCACCACCATTTAGTGAAATTGGCATGCTTACCAGAAGATGTGGACTCATATACTGGTTTGTACTGAGTTAATCAGGCAATGGTGAGGAAATACCTCAACAGTGTTCAGCTTTATTGGATGGATAGTATGGAAATCACCCCGTCCAAAGTTGAATGGAAAGGCTCCACTTAAAGCGAACAGGCTCCCAATATACGCCAAACATCAATAGGGAAGGCAATTCCTGGACATATGTGTAAGAAACAACGGCCACACATAGTGTAAAGCTGCATAAGATCATTTAATGTAAAAAACAGATGTACACTTACACGAATCCACTTTCCTGAATGCTGACTCATTTATGAACTTTAAGTGATACCAGTTATAGCACGATTTTCTTCACAGTATTATTTTGTTTCTATTGCTTATAGACGTAATACTTTGATCATTGCACAATGCCCTTGAATCTTTTGTCACTTTGGTTGGTTGCAAGTTTAGAGTCCTCACATTAGTTCACATAGTTCTTTTTGGAGTATCCCACCCAATTCCCCAACCCTATCCAAGTTACCCCTAAAATAAAAACACCAAAAAGAACACCCTTCGACTGATCATTGAGGCAAAGAGTGACTGTCACCATATGCCTGGCTGCAGGGCAATTACTGGGAAAAAGAACCCTGGGCATCTTTCCAGCAGCTCCTGTGCGGGGGTAGCTCTACATCTGTTTATATCTGCTTGTCCATAAGACTGCACAGACCTTCTGATTGGTTATAACTAGGCACAAGATGTGTGAAAGATGTTAACCTTCCACTCATTCCTTTGACTGCATCTGTCTACATTACAATAAAGAAGTTTTTATATCCCGTTGCGTTGTGCGGTTGCCTATTCCAAGTTTCCCTGAACCTTCCGATCAGGTCCACCTAAAAAATGGACAGGTGGATCTGAGTATAACGTCTATGTGAAAGGGCCCTAAAGGCAAAACTTTTTTTTTTTTTTTTTTTTTTAGTGTCACACTTTTATTGCTGTCTCTATCCCTATTAGGATGATTCACCCTCTCTATTAGTCCTGATTACCGTTATCACCAAAATTGAAAATAAGATAAAATTCCAAATCTTGGATTGTCCCTAGAACCGTAATGTTGGAGAGATGCTTTCAACAAAGACACTAATTCTGGTGACCCCAGTGACAACCAGAGATTCCTTCACTTTAGAGGGATTTTCTCTCAAGTCCTGTTTTGGCTATAGGATAGGAAGTAAAGGGACATCTTTAAATGGGACATAGATTGCAAAAAAATAAACCATGCAAGGGTTAAAACCTCCTTTAATCTATCCCAAATGGGAAAAAAAAAGTTTTGCCTTTACTTCTACTTTATTAGGGATGATGAGATTTGGGTTCAGGTTACACATGGGTTTGACTCTGAATTCAGTCTGTCCAGAAATACCTGTAGGTGAACAAACTGGCCATATTTCAACAGTTTGCCCGCCGAAACCCCTGGATGCTAAATGACAGATTCCTGCTGGCTTCTGTTTGTAAAAAAACAAGTTGGAGAACCTGAATGAGACCATTTACGTGATTGATGTTGCTTTTACATTGGGGGACATTGTTTTTTTGTTTTTCTAATAAAGAACTTTTTTCATGATTTGGATATTTTTATTTACAGTTGTGTTTCACTTTTTACTATGTATCTTGTACTCATTCATCTAGAGGAGGGTGGATATCTGCGGCCCACCTTGTTCTAAAGTGAGCTTCCAGATTCCAATAAGTTCCCCCTGTTCCCTCCAGCAAACCTCCACATTTCTTTTGAGGGACATGATGTGGGGATTAAAAAAAATCCTGTGAGGTCTCCCTTAAAATTCATAAATTCATTTGGTTTTTCAGACATGCAGCCTGAGTGGCCAGGAAAAAAGGTTCAACCCCCACCTCTTAAACTGTACTAGGCCACATGCCTTCAGCATTAGGGGTGTACTTCGCAAGGCGGAAAATCCTCCCCTTTTGCAAGGCACCTTGTTCCCAATATCGAGGGAGCAAGGACTTTATCCTCACTAATCCTTTTGCAAATGACAGATCACAGGTCAGCTTCTTAATGCAAACAAATGTACCTGGAATTTTTGGGTGAAGTTTTTTGGTCAACGATGTCACCCAGGATCCCTGTTCTGTTTATCCTCCAGAAGCTGGAGGAGATCTACCATTTGGAGACAGTGGAGCTACTGCTGCTAAATGACAGATCCCAGTCGCTGTCTGTGAGCAGCCAATGTCCCTTTTAAAGGAATACATTGTACAGCTCTGGAACTTAAAGGATAAGTTCAACTTTTAGAAAAAAAAATAAAATAAATGCAGGTAAAAAAAATGTGCATTTATTTATTTTGGTGCCATGCAGGTCTCCAGCAGATCTGCCAGTGTATCTGTATACCCGTACATCCCGTGTGGACAAGCAGATACAATCTGACAGGAATAAAAAATGAACTACTAATAAAAGATCTCCTCCCTGCTGAATTACATTTTTTAAATTTTATTTTACATTGGTACAATCCTCCATGGTAATGTCCAGTTACCCATGCTATTTTTGATTGAACGTTTGCAAATTAGCCTTAAAAAAAGATCAGAAAAAGCAAGATTTGTGTGAATAAGTTCAATAAAATGCACTATGTTCAGTGTTTGCAAACTTCTCACCAGGTTCACTGAACTGAACTTACCTGGTTTGCTCATTAAGCACTGTGCAGTGAAATGCGTTAAATGTGAATATGGAGACCCTATCAATCATCCTGTTGATTGCAACCAATGGTCGAAAATATTTATGTACCTCATAGGTGACTTCCATGTACAGTGCCTTGAAAAAGTATTCATACCCCTTGAAATTTTCCACATTTTGTCATGTTATAACCAAAAACTTAAATTTATTTTATTGGAATTTTATGTGATAGACCAACACAAAGTGGCACATAATCATGAGGTAGAAGGAAAATGATAAATGGTTTTCAAAAATTTTTTTACAAATAAATATGTGAAAAGTGTGGGGTACATTTGTATTCAGCCCCCCGGAGTCAATACTTTGTAGAACCTCCTTTCACTGCAATTACAGCTGCAAGTCTTTTTGGGGATGTCTCTACCAGCTTTGTACATCTAGAGAGTGACTTTTTTGCCCATTCTTCTTTGCAAAATAGTTCAAGCTCTGTCAGATTGGATGGAGATGATCTGTGAACAGCAATTTCCAAGTCTTGCCACAGATTCTCAATTGGATTTAGGTCTGGACTTTGACTGGGCCATTCAAATGAATATGAATATGCTTTGATCTAAACCATTCCATTGTAGCTCTGGCTGTATGTTTAGGGTTGTTGTCCTGCTGGGAGGTGAAACTCCGCTTCTTTTGCAGACTCAAACAGGTCTTCTTCCAATGTTGCCCTGTATTTGTCTCCATCCATCTTCCCATTAACTCTGACCAGCTTCCCTGTCCCTGCTGAAGAAAAGCATCCCCACAACACAATGCTGCCGCCACCAGGTTTTATGGTGGGGATGGTGTGTTCAGGGTGATGTGCAGTGTTAGTTTTCCGCCACACATAGCGTTTTACTTTTAGGCCAGAAAGTTCAATTTTGGTCTCCTCTGAACAGAGCACCTTCTTCCACATGTTTGCTGTGTCCACCACATGACTTCTCGCAAAATGTAAAAGAGACTTCTTATGGCTTTCTTTCAACAATGGCTTTCTTCTTGCCACTCTTTCATAAAAGCCAGATTTGTGGAGAACACGACTAATAGTTGTCCTGTGGACAGATTCTCCCACCTGAGCTGTGGATCTCTGCAGTTCCTCCAGAGTTACCATGGGCCTCTTGGCTGCTTCTCTTATTAATGGTCTCCTTGCCTGGCCTATAAGTTTAGGTGGACAGCCTTTTTTTGGTAGATTTGCAGTTGTGCCATTCTCTTTCCATTTTCAGATGATGGATTGAACAGTGCTCCGTGAGATGTTCAAAGTTTGGGATATTTTTTTATAACCTAACCCTGCTTTAAACTTCTCCACAACTTTATCCCTGACCTGTCTGGTGTGTTCCTTGGCCTACACAATTCTGTTTGTTCACTAAGGTTCTCTAACAAACCTCTGAGGGCTTCACAGAACAGCTGTATTTATACTGAGATTAAATTACACACAGGTGGATTGTATTTACTAATTAGGTGACTTCTGAAGGCACTTAGTTCCACTAGATTTTAGTTAGGGGTATCAGAGTAAAAGGGGGCTGAATAGAAATGCACGCCACACTTTTCACATATTTATTTGTAAACAATTTGGAAAACCATTTATTATTTTCCTTCCACTTCACAATTATGTGCCACTTTGTGTTGGTCTATCACATAAAATCCCAATAAAATACATTTAAGTTTTTGGTTGTAACAGGACAAAATGTGGAAAATTTCAAGAGGTGTGAATACTTTTTTAAGGCACTGTATAAGCGATTAGTCAATCAAACATTCTTTTAATGTTTGATTTTAATGGATTAAATACAATTTTGGATATTTTTATTTATAAGAGTACTTAGTGTGGTTAAATTCCTAATAGTTTTGTGTGAAGGGATTTCATAATAAGGTTCAGTATTGGAGGATGCGGTACCCATAGCAAAAATATGTAAGATATGCTATTATTCCTCCTTTTCATTTCTATTTCTTTATTAGACATAAAATTAATATAAGTCCATCAAAGATTTGCAGAGGGGGATCCCAGATAGACTTGATGGACTTATATTTACTACTTCAATACCGGAACGTTTAACTCCCTCCTGCCGAGGCCAGTTTTCAGCTTTCAGCGCTGTCACACTTTGAATGACATTTTTTTCACACGAATAGAGCTTTCTTTTGGTGATATTTAATCACCACTGGGTTTTTTATTTTTTGGCAAATAATTGAAAAAAAAAAAGTTTTTCTTCATTTTTGTTATAACATTTTGCAAATATTTATCGGTGTATTACACACACCTTCATTTTCAGAGGGAAGTTTCAGGAAAAAAACATATTTTTTAAATAAACAAGTTTGAAGCGAAAAAAGGGTCTGTGTCCATCAATGCAGCCTACTTAGTGCCCATCTGCACCCTCCCCATCTCCCATCAATGCAGTCTGATCAATACCCATCTCCAGCCCATCTCCCATCAATGCAGCCTGACAAATGCCCATTTTCAGCCTCAATGCCCATCTGCACCCTCCCCATCTCCCATCAATGCAGTCTGATCAATACCCATCTGCAGCCCATCTCCCATCAATGCAGCCTGACAAATGCCCATTTTCAGCCTCAATGCCCATTTGCAGCCTCATCATCTCCCATCAATGCAGCCTGATAAATGCCCATTTTCAGCCTCAATGCCCATTTGCAGCCTCACCATCTCTCATCAATGCAGCCTGAACAGTGCAGGAAACCACCGAGCCGTCATCTCCTGTTTACTCGGCTCTCATTCGACTCTCAGTCGACAGTCACACACACAGTCCCGCCTCCGCCATCGGCATTGGACCAGCTCCTGTGATAGACAGAACACTGGTCCAATGCCGGTGGCGAAGGCGGGACTGCGTGTGTGACATGAAAGCCGAGTAAACAGGAGATGACGGCTCAGTGAATTCTGGCAGCACTCGTCTCTCTCCTTTCCCCCTGAGGTACACTATCGGTGTATAACACGCACCCGTGATTTGCCCCCTATTTTCAGCGTGCGTGTTATACGCCAATAAATACGGTAATCTTTCTTCAGAAATTCAGCCCAAAATGTATTCTGCTACATTTCTTTGGTGAAAATAACCTAAACTAGTGTATATTATTTAGTCTGTAGGAAAGTTATAGAGTCCACAAACTATGGTATAGATCTGAAAATTGATCAGTCTTGATGTACTGACGGACTCTCATTTCTTGAGGCCCTAAAATGCCAGAAAAGTACAAATATCCCCCAAATTACCCCTTTTTGGAAAGAAGACAATCCAAGGTATTTAGTAAGCGGCATGGTGGGTTTTTTGAAGTTGTAATTTTTTGTCATAATTTTTTGCAAAACTAAGAAATTAAACAAAAATGTTTCACAGTTTTTTTTTTTACATCTTGTCACTAGTGCAGTACAGCAGCATCACATGGCGGTGTATATGAACACTAACTTTTGACAGTACAAAAAAAAAAAATGTTATACTGTAATTTTTAATTTTTTTTTTAAATATTTTATTACATTTTTTTTCTTTTTTTATAGATTTTTTTTTTAACACCATTATATTGCTCTGTGACCAGAGCAATATAATGTTGCCATAGTAACATTGTACTGCTCTGGAAAAGTGATCATGATTTTTTTTTTTTTACACATTATATTTGCTTATAGCATTGCATTACATCACTTTAAGCAAGCATTTTACTAAATGAAACTGATTCATTCAGTCTGTTTTGTTGTGATTAGCTGTGATTGGTCAAAGCTAATCACATGGTACAGATGGGCTGTGATTGGCCCTGTCTGTACCATGTGATCTAATTATCCAATCACAGCTAGCAACACATTTGTACACATTGGATGGCTTGAAAGGAAGCCATCCATTGAGTACAACTGTCATGTGACCTGCTGTGATTTATCACATGGTACCGACAGCGAGCCAGTACTCGGATTGGTCATCGGCTGTGTCCTGTGGTCACAGGTGGTGACAGATCACGCCGATGCACGGCCCCACGACTGCGCGATCGGCGCATTCTGTCAGGATGGGAAAGCTACCACCCAACCATCGTTTTGCTATAGGCCGAGCGTGAAGTGGTTAATTTTATGTTTATTAACTTCATGTTTGTTGTAAAAATGTTCAATCATATTTTGGAGCGCTGCAATTTTTTACAAATTTGCTAATTTGTAATCAACTAATTTTTGCTAGTTTCTTGGTTCTTTTCAGGTACAGTGCATCTGGAAAATATTCACAGCGCTTCACTTTTTCCACATTTTCTTATGTTAAAGCTGTCATGTGCCTTTTACTGAGGAGTGGCTTCCGTCTGGCCACTCTACCATACAGGCCTGATTGGTGGAGTGCTGCAGAGATGGTTGTTCTTCTGGAAGGTTCTCCTCTCTCCACAGAGAAACACTAGTGCTCTGTCAGAGTGACCATCGGGTTCTTGGTCACCTCCCTGACTAAAGCCTTCTCCCCCGATCGCTCTGTTTGGCTGGTCGGCCCACTCTAGGAAGAGTCCTGGTGGTTTCAATCTTCTTCCACGGATGATGGAGACTGTGCTAGTTGGGACCTTCGATGCTGCAGACATTTTTCTGTACCCTTCCTCAGATGTGTGCCTCGATACAATCCTGTCTCGGAGGTCTACAGACAATTCCTTGGACTTCATGGCTTGATTTGTGCTCTGACATGCACTGTTACCTGTGGGACCTTATATAGACAGGTGTGACCCTTTCCAAATCATGTCCAATCAACTGAATTTACCACAGGTGGACTCCAATCAAGTTGTAGAAACATCTCAAGGATGATCAGTGGAACGGGTGAACTGGGAGAAGTCCAGTGTGATGGCTATCGACCCTGACGCTCAGGCTCTGGCAACCAAAAGGGTTCCCATTTCCTGGGTGTCGGAGTTCAAGTATCTGGGCATACGCATTTCATCCAGAGTGGGGGACTTTATGCCTCTCAATCTGCTCCCCTTACTGGCCAGGGTCAAACTGCAGCTAGATGCATGGAAACATCTGCCATTGTCCTTGATTGGAAGGGTTAATCTACTTAAAATGAAAATTCTCCCAGTCTTCTTGTACTTCTTGCGGAACTCACCAACATGGATTCCCTGTTCCTTTTTTAGACGGGTAAATAGCTTATTTAGCTCCTTTTTATGGTCCACATCCTAGAATTAGCCTCCGAACCCTGCAGGAACCCTGGGGTCAGGGTGGACTGGCGCTACCGGACTTGTTTAAATATTTTATAGCCGGACAACTGGTAATTGCCTGACGCTGGCTGAAAAGAGATGATGGGGATGCAGCAACAATATTGGAGGCGGCCCTCATGGGATTGTATGAAAGTTTGTTTTACCTTGTACATAGGGGACCTCAGGCCTCCACTTCTTTGACTGGCTTGATGCGGGTTACTATACGCGCCTGGGACAGGGCACAGAAGTTAATGAAATCTGCAGATGGGGGATGGTCACAGGACACGCCTCTTTGGTTTAACCCTAGGTTACCCCATTTTGGTGCAATCCTTGTCCCAAATAATATGGGCCAGGGTTGGCATCAAACATCTGAAACACATAGTGGGCGGAAAAAGTTGCTTACCTTTGATCAACTCAAAGACAGATACAATCTGCCCAACTGGTATCTATTTAGATATTTCCAGCTACGACACGCATTCCTGACTCAGTTCAATTCAGACACACTGGAGCTGGGAGCATCTCCATTAGAGAATATGCTGGGTAAGGAAGACTTATAAAAACCGCTATCGACAGTTTATAAGTAATTATTTGTAGAGAGACCGAAAATGCTTACCAAATGCAGAGATACATGGAGTGCACTGGGACAGACTTTGGAGGGGGGGACTGGAACGATATGTGGGATCACCCGTTCCAGACTCTGGTGTCGGCAAGGGATAGGCTTATCCAATATAAAATATTACATAGGGTTTATTATACCCCAGCAAGGATAACCGGTATCTATGGTACCGGTGCAGCAGAGTGCTGGCGCTGCATGACTAGCCCTGCGGACTTTGACCATATATTCTGGCAGTGCCAGCCGATACGGGAGTTCTGGACGGGGGTATCACGCACTATACAGAAGCTACTCTCTGTGTCGATTCCTGTAACGGTCTCAGTCTGTCTATTAGGCCTGGTGGGGGACTTGGCGCCGAGGAGGGCACAGAGAACCATGATTTCCCTTTCCCTCTTCTACGCACGTAAGGCTATCTTATTATGTTGGAAAAAACCTGAGCCGCCCACAGTGTCCTTCTGGAAGGATATAATCAATAAAGCACTACCATTCTACAAAGCAACATACCTAAGCAGGGGCTGTCCGAAAAAAATTGAGAAAGTGTGGCAGTGCTGGCTTGATGCCAAAGATACTTTGAGTTGACCTGCTACGTTGAGGGAATGCTTTAAAAACAGGATGATCAGTGGAGACAGGATGCACATGAGCTCAATTTTGAGTGTCATGGCAAAGGCTGTGATTTTTTTGTTTTTTATTTTTAATACATTTGCAAAGATTTCAAACTTCTTTCAAGTTGTCATTAAGGGGGATTGCTTGTAGAATTTTCAAGGAAAATAATGAATTTAATCCATTTTTGGAATAAGGCTGTAACATAACAAAATGTGGAAAAAGTGAAGTGCTGTGAATACTTTCCAGATGCACTGTATCTGAGCACAGATAGCACATTTGCACACTTTTATACCGTTTCTATTTTTTGCCTTGTTGCAGCTTATAAGGCACATTGTGAGAAGCTCACAGTGTGCAGAGAAATCAGAGTAATTTTAGTACAGGAGAGGAGCTGATATAACTATGCAGAGTTCAGCTCCAGTTTTAAATAGAATACGCTTAATCAGAATAATTTTATTTATTCTACCCGTGTGGACAACCCATCAAATTTGGGGGTACCCCATCTGCCAATACATTTATCATATATACAAAAAATGCCAAAAGATAGCAATGCGGACAGCAGTATACAGCTACTGCTGGACGTACTCAAAAATAGTGGGCTATAGTCACTCACACAAACATGCAGACTGCTGTAATTATACAGATAAAATGTTTTTTTTTTTTTTTTTTTATATATATAAATAATCGTTTGATTTTTGGATGCACCAGTAGCAGCAATCATAGGTGTGCGCAGCCTATGGCATTAGGGTGTGCACCCCAAATTTATTAAAAACATGGACAGTGTTAGTAGGGCAGAGGTGGGTGACAGTAGGGCAATGGACAGTGTCAGTAGTTTTTTATTTTTATTATAATTTTTACAATTTTTGTAGGAGCCCCGTTCGGGGGCATTGGTGCAATAGCAGCAGGGGGAATCGGCACCTCTCAAGGTGATTAGGGTGTGCCCAGGCACACCCGGCACACCCCTGCACACGCCTATGGCAGAAATGCATTCATTTCCCTCTGTCTGTATTCCTATCTCTTGGAATTTTTTGTATATATGCTGGAGTTCAGCTTTAATGTCTTGCATCACCTACCCTTATGCCGCGTACACACGATCGGGATTTTGGTCGGAAAAAGATATGATGGCTTTTCCGACGGGATTCCGCTCAAGCTTGCCTTGCATACACATGGTCACGCAAAAGTTCGCTGAACTTTCGACCGTCAAGAACGCGGTGACGTACAACACTACGGCAGGCCGAGAAAATGAAGTTCAATGCTTCCGAGCATGCGTCAAATTGTTTCCGAGCATGCGTAGCAAATTTGCGCGTCAGAATTGCTACAGACGATCGCATTTTCGGATAGGAACTTTTTCCGACCGAAAAATTGAGAACCTGCTCTCAATCTTTTGCTGGCTGGAATTCGGCCAGCAAAAGTCCGATGGAGCATACACACGGTCGCATTTTCCGACCAAAAGCTCTCATGGGTCTTTTGCTGGCTGAATTTCCACTCGTGTGTAGGGGGCATTAGAGTCACTTTTCACATATTTATTTGTAAAAAAAATTGGAAAACCATTTTTTATTTTCCACTTCACGATTACGTGCCACTTTGTGTTGGTCTATTACATAAAATCCCAATAAAATACATTTACGTTTTTGGTTATAGCAGGTACGCGGCACTACCCTTGAAATCTGAAAATGAATTAAAAAATGGCGGTAAAAATGGTCTTCCAACTATACAATCCTTTTTAAACTTTTTTTCTGTTCTTGTCCAAATGTAGAATATAAAGTAGAGCTTGAAGCACAACGTAAGGTTTTTGTGTAGACCGAGCCTTTACGATCTTTGTCCCTTAAAGCTGTCTCCGACCAGCAGCTCCGGCTATAAAAGGTTCTGTGCATTTAACAAACTCTGATGGTCAAACAAAGGCCAGCCGGAGAGGCACAAATCTTGTTCCTTTTACTCGATAATCTGGTTTGTCAGCTCCCGTTTAGTAGCAGCCCTAACATGTCCTGCCCGTTGATCCATACAAGTGGCCTTTCACAGCCACGGCCGCTTCCTCGCAGTTTAATAGCTTCACAGAAATTCTTTCATCTTTTTTTTTTCTATTTTTTTTTTTTTTATTGTTGACCTCCATCTTTCCTCTGTTCCCATCTTAAGGCTCAAAGAGAAATTTGCGTTCGGTTAGGACTGCGCAGGCCCCTGACCCGCGTGTCTTCTGAAGAGGCACTTCTTAAGACCTTATTGATGGCTTCCATTCTCCTCCTGTGGGCCAAAGCGCTCCTTAACTGGACAGGAAACACACAAGCTCAGCTGGAGGCCCGATTGTCCGCTCTTTCATTAGCAAGACAAAGACCTTCTTGGAATTCTACCTCATACAACCGGGCTCCTCTTATGAAAATTTCTTAAGGAAGTGGCAGCTCTCACTGAGAATGGAATTCCTTCAGTTAAATAGGCAATAAGGATAGATTATTTTTATGACAACAGAGCCTCGGATAAAACCCCTGGAGGGTGGACGTTAAATTTTCCTGCCTTCGGTGAAGGGGGAGAGGAAAAAAAAAAAAAAAGCGTTATTGATCTATTGAAATCTGGTCATTGTTAGGAAAATGAGTAACATTATGATGCAGGTGGTGGGTATCTAATTAGAATATGTGTTCACCATGGGAAAAAAAAAAGAAAGTGGAGGAATCTGAACTTGAACTATAATCTGTATTGGGCTGAATAACAATGTAGCAATATACACTCACCGGCCACTTTATTAGGTATAAGGTTGGACCCCCTTTTGCCTTCAGAACTGCCTTAATTCTTCGTGGCATAGATTCAACAAGGTGTTGGCAACATTCCTCAGAGATTTTGGTCCATAGTGACATGATAGCATCACACAGTTGCTGCAGATTTGTCTGCTGCACATCCATGATGCAAATCTTCCCATTTCACCACATTCCAAAGGTGCTCTATTGGATGAGATCTGGTGAGTGTGGAGGCCATTGGAGTACAGGGACCTCATTGTCCAGTGGTGAGATGATTGGAGCTTTGTGACATGGAGCATTATCCTGCTGGAAGGAGCCATCAGAAGATGGGGACACTGTAGTCTCAGAGGGATGGACATGGTCAGCAACAATACTCAGGTAGGCCGTGGTGTTTAACCGCTTAAGCCCCTGAGCATTTGGCTGGCCAAAGACCAGAGCACTTTTTAGCGATTCGGCACTGGGTCGCTTTAACTGACAATTGCGTGGTCGTGCGACGTGGCTCCCAAACAAAATTGATGTCCTTTTTTTCTCCCACAAATAGAGCTTTCTTTTGGTGGTATTTGATCACCTCTCCGGTTTTTATTTTTTGCGCTATAAACAAAAAAAATAGCGACAGTTTTGAAAAAAAAAAAAACGCATTATTTTTTACTTTTTGCTATAATAAATATCCCCAAAAAATTATATTAAAATGTTTTTTTTTTCTCAGTTTAGGCCGATACGTATTCTTCTACATATTTTTGGTAAAAAAAAAAAAAAAAATCGCAATAGGCGTTTATTGATTGGTTTGCGCAAAAGTTATAGCATCTACAAAATAGGGAATAGTTTTATGGCATTTTTATTAATAATTTTTTTTTACTAGTAATGGCAGCGGTCAGCGATTTTTATTGTGACTGCGACATTATGGCGGACAGATCGGACACTCTTGCCGCGATTTTGGGACCATTCACATACAGCGATCAGTGCAAAAAAAAATGCGTTGATTACTGTGTAAATGTGGCTGGCAGTGAAGGGGTTAACCACTAGGGGGCGCTGTAGGGGTTAAGTGTGTTCTAGGGAGTGATTCTAACTGTGGGGGGGAGGCTATGTGTGACACAACACTGATCACTGCTCCTGATCACAGGGAGCTGTGATCAGTGTCCTGTCACTAGGCAGAATGGGGAAATGCTTGTTTACATTAGACGATCGCGGGTATCCCCGCGGACTCAATGTCACACTCACGGAGGTCGCGGCGGGCGCGCACGCCCGCACACCGCTTCTTAAAGGGCAACGTACAGGTACGTTAATCTGCCTGTACGTGCCCTTCTGCCGCAGTAAATGTGCGTGAAGCGGTTAAACGATGCTCAATTGGTACTAAGGGGCCCAAAGTGTGCCAAGAAATTATCCTCCACACCATTACACCACCACCAGCCTGAACCGGTGATACAAGGCAGGATGGATCCATGTCTTCATGTTGTTTATGCCAAATTCTGACTCTACTATCTGAATGTCTCAGCTGAGATCGAGACTCATTAGACCAGGCAACATTTTTCCAATCTTCTGTCGTCCAATTTTGGTGATCCTGTACGAATTGTAGCCTCAGTTTCCTATTCTTAGCTGACAGGAGTGGCACCCGGTGTGGTCTTCTGCTGCTGTAGCCCATCTGCTTCAATGTTTGATGTGTTGTACATTCAGAGATGGTATTCTGCATATCTTGGTTGTAACAAGTGGTTATTTGAGTTACTGTTGCCTTTCTATCATCTCCAACCAGTCCGCCCATTCTCCTCTGACATCAACAAGGCATTTTCATCCACACAACTGCCGCTCACTGGATATTTTCTCTTTTTCTGACTATTCTCTGTAAACCCGAGAGATGGTTGTGTGTGAAAATCCCAGTAGATCAGCAGTTTTTGAAATACTCAGACCAGCCCTTCTGGCACCAATAACCATGCCACAGTCAAAAACACTTAAATCCCCTTTCTTCCCCATTCTGATGCTCGGTTTGAATGTCAGCAAGTCATCTTCACTACGTCTAGATGCCTAAATGCATTGAGTTGCTGCTATGTCATTGGCTGATTAGAAAATTTGTGAGTGTATATCAATAAAGAAAAAAAACTTAAAGTGGTTGTAAACCTCCGACATGAAATATGAACAAGGTTTGAACTATAGTGTGCACTTATCTCAATTTAAAGCACCAAGTGTCATTTCTGTCTGCTGCCTCTTTCCCACAGGAAACCATCAAATGCTAGAAGGCTGTGACCCAATCAGGTGAGGCTTTGGAATTCCCTGTCCAGCAGATGCATGTGGCAATGGGGCAGGGATGTTGGGGACATCATTAACCTAATATGCCACATGGTTTTTAATTTCTGTCAAAAACTTTGTGGGGAAGGGTTGTGGGGAAGAGACCCTTGACATTATCAATAAGGGCCCCCTCCATCTTCAGAACAAGATCAGAGGGCCCTACTAATTAGAGCTTACAATCTAAGAGGGAGGGCCAAGAGATACAAAAAGTAATAACTGTGGGGGATGAGCTGATAGGAGAAAATAAAAGTACAGTTGTTAGGTGGAGGTGGGATAGGCCTCTCTAAAGAGAAGAGTTTTTAGGGATCACCTAAAAGTGGACAGAGTAGGAGATAGTCAGACAGATTGGGGTCGGGGGTTCTAGAGGATGGGCGAGGCTTTGGAGGAGAGCATGGGAGGAGGTGATGAGGTAGCTAGAGAGCAGGGGGTCTTGAGAGGAGTGAAGAGAATGGTTTGGTCAGTATTTTGAGGCAAGGTTAGTGATGTAGCTGGAGACAAAGCTGTGGGTGGCTTTGTGTCAAGGCTGGGCTCAGCCCTTCCTTCTCTGAGCTGGCCGCTCATCTGTCGGCTAATTGCCAGCTCCCATCTCTCTTTACAGTTACTCAGCTGTTAATGATATCCTGCTCGTCAGTCCTGCCTACTTAAGCCGTCCAGCCCAGAGGAGCTCTGCCTTTGCCTTGGTCAACATCACAAGAAACATCTCCTGCGTTCCTGGTTAAAAACTGGCTTTGCTGATATCCCTTCTGGCTCCAGATCCTGCTTGCTGTTCCACCACTTTGATCGTTGACTTCTGGCTTGGCTGACTATCCTTTCCAGTTACTGAACTTTGGCTATGTTTTGACTACAGTACATTTGTTCTTTTTTCTTTTATTATTAAACAAGTGTGGTTTAACTGTACTTCTGTCTCGGTCTGATTTCATGGTTTCTGACACTTTGTAAGTTGTTGTTAGCATTTTGAATTCAATTTGTTGGGTGAGCGGAAGCCAGTGCAGAGATTGGCAGAGAGGGGTAGCAGACACTGAACAGTTGGTGAATGGGTTAATTATCCTGGTGACCATTGTTGTCAGGACTTATTGTGAAGAAATGTCCAAAATTTTGAGTTGTCACCAGAACAAGAACAGAGAGGACAATGGTTCCAGTGACAACTGTCTAAGAGGGTTCACCTTACTTTGAAGAGCTTTCCTTTTACTTGCTGATGTTTCAACAGTTATGCCCCATACACACGGACGGATTTTCCGATGGACAATGTCCGATCGGAGCGTGTTGTCAGACATTCCGATCGTGTGTGGGCTCCATCGGACATTTTCCATCGGATTTTCCGACACACAAAGTTGGAGAGCAGAAGATAAAATTTTCCGACAACAAAATCCGTTGTCGGAAATTCCGATCGTGTGTACACAAATCCGACGCACAAAGTGCCACGCATGCTCAGAATAAATAAAGAGATGAAAGCTATTGGCCACTGCCCCCTTTATAGTCCCGACGTACGTGTTTTACGTCACCGCGTTTAGAATGATCGGATTTTCCGACAACTTTGTGCGACCGTGTGTAGACAAAACAAGTTTGAGCAAACATCCGTCGGAAAAAATCCTAGGATTTTGTTGTCGGAATGTCCGAACAAAGTCCGACCGTGTGTACGCCCTATAATAGTTACAAAAGTATGAATGGAGGTTTTAACCATTCCCTACTCTATCCAAAATATAAAAACTTCAACCAACCACCCAAAATCCAATGAAAGTACAAAAATATTGTATGGAGGATCAAACGTGGATGCCAGTAAAACACCAACTTTATTGCAGCAATTAAAAGTCCAAGGCAACATCACAGGTCAGCAAGAAAGGAGAACCTGTTAACGTGTTTCACACTGAATGACGCTTACTCATAACAGCTTCTGTTATACGTAAGCGCCATTTGTAGTGAAATGTGTTTACAGGTTCTCTTTCTACTGTTATGTTGTCTTGGACTTTTAATTGCTATAATGAAGAAGTTGGTGTTTTACTGGCATCAGTGTGCGGTCATCTATACAAGATTTTTCTACTTTCTGTGGTTGCCAGAGCAGCACCTGAATTTTAGCAGGGCAAGATCAGGGTGGAACATGGAGTGGTGCATTAATGCTACGGACAATCAAAATACACTGTTTGTTTAATTGTACTTGCATATTATTCGGCATTCAAAGGCAACACCAGTTCATCTTGTTTACGTTAATTAATTTTGCTAAGAGAACTGTTTCTACTCCCTTAATAGATCAAACCTATTGTCTAGAATGCTCATGGCATTGTCTTTGAAAAAAACTATTGTTATATCAGTGAGTCATTGATGGATGGATCTTACCATGGTTCATGGATAACTAACAGTTGAGGACATGTGGACCATTGGAAGTCCTTAAAAAGCCTCTATTAGTGAGGACAGAGACCTGGGTACCATTATCTCCGCAGGGATCTGACTACTTAGAGAGCTGCTAATGATTTTATCCACGTGCTGGCAAGGGAGGCTTGGGGGGTGGTTTGGACGAGACCTCACAAAAAGTCCCAGTGGAGAGGAAGAAAGAAAGATATAGGAAACAATTAGCATTCAGCAGATAAGATGTTGCAGAAAGATTGTAACAACATCCCCTTAATAATGGAGAGGATCTAATTAGCCACAGAAGAAGGCCGTGTTCCTGAATACCCAACTCTTCATTCATCTTTGATACTTGACTAGCCTTGCTCAACCTCTTAAACAGAGGAACCCTTGAAAAAAAATGTTCATGGCTAAGAAAACCCCTAATAAATGATTACATCTACAGCTCATGGTGCACAAGCAGCTTGATTAGTACGCTGTAGATATAAAAACAAATAGAATAAAGATAGTCGAGTACAGAGTATATTTGACACCCAGAGCAGATCATTTTTTAAACACCCAACTGCGCTATTTATATTCAATATTAATCATGAAATGGAATATATTAGAAATTTATATAAGAAATACAGACAGTGGAAATGAAAGAGTGCGCTTACATAGTGGCCAATGGCGGACACATATTGGGGCATATTAGGACAGCCATATCTCAGAGAGGATCCTGTGACCACTTGGAAAGCAGGTTTGGCTTAGCTGATTATACACATTTTGAGAGCTACCTTTTTGGCATATACAAATACTGTTTAAGTCTTACCCTGGGAAAGCCTGGTGAATTATTTAAAGATTCCTGAAGTACCTGTTACACAATCCAAGCAGCGCTGCTCAAAGCCTCCTTTGCTCATATCTTGTTGGCTCCCCCTCCACCTCAGGTGCTGGTCCCAACAGGAGCACATCACGCTTTAAACATCCACAACCATACCAAGCTTGGGCCTATGGATGTCAACCGTATCTCATAGAAAAAGTTCCACCAACAGCTTAATCTCTGCCTGTTGGCCATGCCCCTTTGATGCGTTTCACCCAAATTGAGTTTAAGTGTAGAGCCCAATCCGAGTGAAACACATCAGTGGGGCGTGGCCAATGGACGGGGACTGATCTGATGCTGGAACTTTTTCTATGAGATACGGTTGACATTCATGGTGCATACCTGAAGTACCTGCAATATTTTTAGCACAGCTAAGACAACAGATTCCTTTATTCATAGATTGTAAGCTCTAACAAGCAAGGCTCTCTGATTCCTACTGTATTAAATTGTATTGTAATTGTACTGTCTACCCTCATGTTGTTGATAAATTACTGAATAAGTGTCAGGGCTGGGCTCAGCCCTTCCTTCTCTGAGCTGGCTGCTCAGCTGTCGGCTAATTGCCATCTCCTATCTCTCTACAGTGACTCACCTGGTGATATCCTGCTCGTCAGTCCTGCCTACTTAAGCCGTCCAGCCCAGATGATCTCTGCCTTCGACCTGGTAACATCTCTAGAGACGCTCTCCTGTGTTCCTGTTAAAGACTTGCTTGGCTGACATTCCTTCTGGCTCCAGATCCTGCTTGCTGTTCTACGCTCATCTCTGGCTCCCTGACGTTTTGGCTTGTCTGACTATCCGTTCCAGTTCCTGAACTCTGGCTATGTTTTGACTACGTTTACTCTGTTTACCTTTTTTTATTATTATTAAACAAGTGAGCTTTAACTGTACTTCTGTTTCAGTCTGATTTATGGTTTCTGACAGTAGGCGAAGGCCATGAATTCAGAAGATGCCGTCAATCCACTTGTTGGTAATATTTTTTCCAGATTGGATGAGCAGGATCACCGCATAGATCAGTTTGCCATGGCGTTACAAATGCACCTGAGTCGCACGGCTCACCTGGAATCTTCCACTGTGGCTGCTCCTGTACAACCTGTGTTGCAGGCCGTCCCTGCTGCTGCTCCAGTCTCTGTGCAGGCACCCACCTCTAGTATTACCTCTATAAGAGGTATGTCTGGTTCCGCACCGCTTCCCCAGCGATTTGGGGGCAATCCAGTCCAATGCAGAGGGTTTCTCAACCAGGTTGAGGTATACTTTGAGATGCTGCCCCAGGCGTTTCCCACGGACAGAAGCAAAGTAGGTTTCGTGATATCTTTGCTTTCTGAGAGAGCCTTGGCCTGGGCAAACCCTCTATGGGAGAGGCAAAAATCTGTTGTCTTGAGTTACCCTGAGTTTGTGGTTTCCTTTAAAAGGGTATTTGACGTTCCTGCAAGCTCAGCTTCTGCTGCCAAGTGCCTCATGTCCATCAAACAGAGTACGAGAACTGTTGCTGATTACGCCATTGAATTCCGTACTCTGGCAGCAGAGGTTGCTTGGAACAAAGAGGCCCTCGTGGCTGTGTTTTCTCATGGTCTCTCGGATACCATCAAGGATGAGATAGCACCCCAAGATATACCCACTGAGCTGGAGAAGTTGATCACGTTTACCATCCTCATTGACTCCAGACTCAGAGAAAGACTCTCTTTTAAGGAGCGCTTGCGGAAGCCTCCTGTATATTTGTCTCCGAGCTTTGCAGTTCCACCCTTGCCTCCTTCACCTCCAATGCCTCCTGGTACCGAGTCGATCAGTGAAGATGAACCTATGCACTTGGGCTTCACGCGTCTCACTGTGGATGAGAGAACCCTTAGGAGGAGGGAGAGATTGTGCCTTTATTCTGGCCAGGCAGGTCACTTTTTGAAGTCTTGTCCTACGTGTCCAGGGAACGCCTGACCCTTGAGGTCCTTTCACAGACAGACCTTAGGTGGCGTTGTTTCATCCCCAGTTATCCAGAAGAATAAGCCCCTGGTTTCAGTTACCCTTTCTTGGGCTGAGTCGTCCATCGAGATAAAGGCTCTAATCGACTCTGGGGTTGCAGGCCTGTTCATTGATGCTGCCTTTGAATCAAAGCACTCGATTCTGCTGCAGCTGTGTGACAGTCCACTTGCCATTGAGGCTCTTGACAGGAGATCTCTACAGCCTGCCCATGTGACTCATGAGACTGTTCCGTTGTCCATTTCCTTAGGGGCTCTTCACCATGAGATAATCCAATGCTAAGTTATTTCCTCACCTAAGTTTCCGCTGGTTATTGGTTATCCTTGGTTACAGAGGCACAACCCCTCTTTTGATTGGCTCCGTGCTGAGGTTCTCTCCTGGTCACCACATTGCAGTAAACATGCTTCCAGAAGGTAGCCAAGGTCCTGTGCACTTCACTTCTTCTCTCTCCTCCCTGCCGGAGGAGTACCGCGATTTTAGCGATGTCTTTGACAAAGGTCAAGCCGGTAGTTTGCCTCCTCACCGGTCGTATGATTAAGCAATTGACCTTCAACCTGGTGCCATACCCCCTCGTGGCCGGGTTTACCCTTTCTCGGTCTTGGAGGATAAGGCCATGGAGGGGTATGTTGCAGATGCACTTTCTCGAGGTTTCATCCGCAAATCCTTGTCTCCTGCTGGTGCTGGTTTCTTCTTTGTGAAGAAGAAGAGTGGTGAACTGAGACCTTGTATTGATTATCGGAGTCTCAATCATTTCACGATTAAGAATGCCTATCTGATTCCATTGATTATGGAGTTATTTGACCACCTCAAGGGAGCAACGGTTTTCACGAAGCTTGATTTGAGAGGGCCATACAATCTTGTGAGGATTAAGGAGGGCGACGAGTGGAAAACTATGTTTAATACCAGAACAGGCCATTATGAGTACCTTGTAATACATTTTGGCCTTTGTAGTTTTCCAGGAATTTATTAACAATGTCCTCCAAGATTTGTTGCAGTTATGTGTGGTGGTTTATCTCAACAATATGCATCCTTGTGGCTACTTTTCCAAGAAATTGTCACCTGCGGAGTGCAATTTACGAGATTGGTGACAAAGCGCTGTTAGCAATCATTTTAGCTCTGAAAGAAAGGAGACATCTCCTCAAAGGTACCACTGTGCCGGTTCTCATTCTTACTGACCATAAGAATCTCACATTCTTGTCTGAGGCTAAACGCCTCTTTCCCAGAAGGGCGTGATGGGCTCTTTTCTTGTCTAGTTTCAATTACATTGTTTCATTCTTACCCGGTACTAAGAATGTAAGGACTGCCGCTTTGTCGCAACAATTTTCCTCCACTTCCAAGATGGAGTCGGTTCCTGTGATTCCTTCTGATCGTATTCTGGCTACGGTTCACACCAGTCTCACTTCTCCTTTGGGTGACAAAATTCTTGCTGCTCAGGTTCATGCTTCTCCTGAGAAACCTTATGACCGCTGCTTTGTCCCAGAGAGTCTCCGTACTGCCCTGCTCCAGACTTACCATTCTCCCAAAGCTGCTGGCCACCCTGGGAAGAATCAACTCTTTTGGGCCATTTCCCAACAATTCTGGTGGCCTAGTCTACGTGCTGATGTAACTGCCTTCATAGCTGCCCGTTCTGTGTGTGCTCAGAGTAATGCCCTGTACACACGATAGGATTTTCCGACAATAAAATCCATATTTTTTTTCCGATGGATGTTGGCTCAAACTTGTCTTGCATACACACAGTCACACAAATCGTGTTGGAAATTCCAAATATCAAGAACGCGGTGACGTACAACACGTACGACGAGCCAAGAAAAATGAAGTTCAATAGCCAGTGTGGCTCTTCTCCTTGATTGCGAGCATGCGTGGAAGTTTGTGCATCGGAATTGTGTACACATGATTGGAATTTACGACAACGGATTTTGTTGTTGGAAAATTTGAGAACCAGCTCTCAATTTTGTGTGACGGAAATTCCAATGGAAAATGTCCGATGGGGCCTACACATGGTCAGAATTTCCGACAACAAGCTCCCATAGGATTTTCCCACGGAAAATGTTCTATCGTGTGTACGGGGCATTAGACTCCACGACACCGTCCAGTGGGCCTCCTACAACCCATACCCAATGGAGAGAGGCCCTTGACCCACCTGTCTATGGATTTCATTGTGGAGTTACCCAACTCCCAGGGCAACACAGTTATCCTTATGGTGGTTGACCGGTTCTCGAAAATATCTCATTGTATTCCACTTAAGAAGTTGCCCACTTCTAAAGGAACAGGCTTCCATTTTTGCTTGGGAGATCTTTCGCTTACATGGACTACCCAAGGTGATTGTCTCAGACAGGGGTAGTCAGTTTGTGTCCCTGTTCTGGTGAACCCTTTGTGCACAGTTGGGGATTCAGCTTACTTTCTCCTCTACGTATCACCCGCAGTCTAATGGGGCCGCAGAACGAGCCAATCGGTACTTGGAGCAATTACTACGTTGCTATATTTCTGACCATCATAACAACTGGTCAGACCTCTTACCGTGGGCGGAGTTTGCTCACAATAGTGCCTTGAATTCTGCTTCCCAATTGTCCCTGTTTATGGCGAACTATGTTTTCCAACCTTCCATGTTGCCTGACTCATTTGTTCCGCAGAGTATTCCTGCGTTAGAGGAGCATCTTTGTGGTCTTCGTTCCACTTGGGCACAAGTCCAGGAGGCTTTGCGACATGTTAATGATAGGTATAGACTCCATGCTGACCGCAGACGCCTGCCTGTGCCTTATTACAAGGTTGGATGCAGGGTCTGGCTGTCATGTCGCAACCTCCGACTTAATGTTCCATCTTTGAAGTTCGCACCTCGGTTTATTGGGTCTTTCTGTTTTCTTCACAGGATTAACCCAGTGGCTTACGCATTAGACCTTCCTTCTAATATGCGTATCTCAAATGTATTTTATGTCTCCTTATTAAAACCTTTGGTCTGCAACTGCTTTACCACCTCGGTGCCACATCCTCACCCTGTACAGGTTGAGAACCAGGAGGAGTATGAAGTACAGTCCATTGTTGACTCCCGTAAGTTCCGTGGGCGAATACAGTACCTGGTGCATTGGAAAGGGTACGGTCCGGAGGAACGCTCTTGGGTCTCATCCTCGGATGTTTTCCCCTCAATCCTGGTGGTCCTCCGAGGGGGAGGGGTCATTGAGGAGGGGGTACTGTCAGGGCTGGGTTCAGCCCTTCCTTCTCAAAGCTGGCCGCTCAGATGTCGGCTAATTGCCATCTCCTATCTCTCCACAGTGACTCACCTGTTGTGATATCCTGCTCGTCAGTCCTGCCTACTTAAGCCGTCCAGCCAAGATGATCTCTGCCTTCGACCTGGCCACATCTCTAGAGATGCTTTCCTGTGTTCCTGTTAAAGACTTGCTTGGCTGACATTCCTTCTGGCTCCAGATCCTGCTTGCTGTTCTACTACGCTCATCTCTGGCTCCCTGACGTTTTGGCTTGTCTGACAATCCGTCCCAGTTTCTGAACTCTGGCTATGTTTTGTAAGTTTTGACTACGTTTACTCTGTAACTTTTTTTATTATTATTAAACAAGTGAGATTTAACTGCACTTCTGTCTCAGTCTGGTTCATGGTTTCTGACAAAAAGGGCCCTTGCAAGTGCATTCTGCCTAAAATATGTTCTGCTTTTGGTGAACATGGTATGTAAAAATCTCTTGATTGACAATCCGTGCTGCCAATCAGTGCCCATTAGTGCCGCCTATCAGTGCCTCCTTATCGGTGCCGCCTCTCAATGCCCTTCAGTTCTGTCTATTAGTGTCAGGAAGGGGGTAAAAATGCCCAGTAGGCAAATAGTTAAAACAACAAGTAAATATAAATTTACTTTCCTATCTATTAACTAAAGCTAGCAGCATAAAGATTCAAAATACTCAATGTTGATTAAGAGGGCGAAGTTCCACTATGTTCTAGAAAAAAAGGTGCAAGAAGTAGTAACTTAAAAAATGTAAAGACACAGTACCCAAGAATGTATTTGTTTTTTATCCTTATTTTTTGTTATTCTTATATACTAAAAATATCAACTGACAATACAGTGCACACCGTACAGTACACATAAATACGGTACATAAATACAATTTCTATAAACTTCTTATGCACTGTTTTTTTAAAAATTAACTTCCTATTTTAACACTTCTCTGTGTGAAAAACACATCAAATAGCAACATTTCACCAAAAGAGCTCAAAAACAACAAAAAAAAAAAAGGAAGGAAGGAGGACTTCCCTTGCAGGCTTAAAAAACACCATAATTCCCCTTGCAAATTGACTCCAATGCATTGTGTGTAGCCAAAATATAAAATATATGAAATATGGTATGGAGAGCTGTCACGTTTGCACAACCCTACTCTATTGTACTTCAGAATGGTTCAGGGTTGGACTTTTTGGTTGTTTTGGCCTACCATACTATATACTGTCTGGTTGTACTTTGTTGTTATTCACCTTAGCAAATAATTGCCAGGTAGCTGTTTAGTCAGTATCCATAAAACCATAATTTTGCAGATTCCAATGTAGCTTTTTAGGGGAAGACAAAAAGCTTGGGCAATGTTGTGTGGGAGGGAATAGATGCTAATCCACCTTGTTCTCTCTCTTCATTCCCTTCTGGCATTGTCCAGTCACACATCATACCCCACTGAGCTATTATGGCCCCTTGATCTCCATCTTTTCCAATGCACTCTTGTTTTTTGGAAACATGTCTGTGCTGCCGTGCAGGAGGAAAAAAAAGTGCTGAATGATTGAGATAGCTGCCTCTGCATTCTTTTCTATAATCCCTTGTTAATGTTAACATTGAATTAATGCTGCTCTAAGAGATACCATTCACTTCTGTTCATTCTCAGGCCATAACCAGCAGCATAACCTGGCCCATGTATTTTTTGTCCCTAGGAAAATTGTCCCAGTATGTTTCTACTCAGTACTTTATATATGAGAGCTTTCCGCTATCAATTGTTTGCAAGGAAGCAGTGGGTGCTAGCAACCGTTGAGTCCGTTGCAACTACTAGCAATCTCTGCCCACGTCAGCAAAGGGGTGGAGATATCAGTGACATCACTACTCTAATATGGCATCTGCCCACAGTTAAGCAATGACATATTTGTCAATGTATCCAGTGCGCGGTATGGGTAGGAGAAGGTTTATATTTTGCACCACATCCCAAGAATTAAATAGAAAATTGTACAAAAACTGGACTTTTAGGGTGCTCAATTATTACACAAGAATAAAAATCAACAATCCATGTTATTTAGTCCATTAAAAACAGATTAAAAACCAATAGCCATATTCTGGTTTCATTTAACAGTACATAACTAAATCAGCATATTTCATGCTACTCTTACATTCTCAACATGTTTCGCCAAGTTTGCGGCTTCCTCAGGAGTTTTGTAGCAAAGCAAACTCTATACAAAACAAAATAGACACTACAAATCTATACATCATAATACAGATACTCCTCAGGCTAGGCACGGAGCAGCGGTGACGTCCGAACACTTGTGGAGGGTGCTGGACAAACTAATGTTTCCATTTTGAGCCTAATTTTATCGTTTTTATTGTAAGTACAACTTTTAATAAACTCCTGTGTGCTTTTAAAATGAATGTTGCGCAATGAGTTCATCTTCCTCTTTCATATGCTGAATGTGTGACCGGACTCTGGAGTTTCCTTAACTGATGATAGCTTTGGAATATACACCTGTGGAATCCAATGAAGCAGGCTGGGTAGTGGATGCGGTTGAGCCCATAGTGAGGGGTGAAAGCTCACTAATGTGCAGATAGACCCTGGAGGGTCTTCAAATCTGGTAAGCAGATAAACTTACCCCGTCTATCCTGTGGGGAGCACTGGGTGTCTTCACCAATTGAACATTGGAGCAGCACACATTTTGAGTTCACTTTATAGATGTGGAATTGGGACATTTTTATTATTATTAATAATATTTTTTTTCCCTTTTTCACATTTTTCATCTTTATTGCATTATATTAGATTTTTTTTTTGCACTGTGATCATTAAGGTCATGGTTTGACAGCGCTACACGTTTGAAGTGTATATTGTTGTGTAAGCTGCTGTCGGTCACGGATCATCCGTGTCACTTACATATTTTAATTCACTCTATATGCACTTAGCGCAATATCACTTATTTACTACTGAGATAAAAAGAAAGGGGGGAGGGATTGGGAAATTTGGGACTTTATATGATACACAGCACTTGGGTAGAATGAATCAACCAATTTAGATAATACAAATGTTTATTAGTTAGTCATAAGTTGGGCACTGTATACAGGTCACATTAATAATAATAAACCAACATGTACAGTACAAAATTAAAAAGGACATGATTAGTACATCATATAACAATCCAAGTAATATAGTAGACATTATTGCACATATTAGATAACGAAACCAGCAACATGCCCAACACATGAAAAAACATGGTAAAAGATATACAAATTTCATTAATAGTTATGGGATTGATTCAAACAGTTAAACCCATAGTAAACACATGATTGCTGTGGCATAGCATCAAAAATACATGCTCGACGCGTTTCGTGGGTTGTTACCACTCATCAGGAGCTGCTATACATTGGAGGTATCTATAATAAATTGAAAAATCTTTCATCAATGGTAATTGATCAAAGGATAGGAAGAAGGGGAACATAGTATCTATGGTCCTAGTAGTCTTACCTATGAGTAGATAGTATAGAATATGAATAGTAATGGTATTGATGATACACCGGAGGTACTAGGAGGCAGAAGACAAACCCCCCCGGGAGCTGAGGTGATGGCTAACCAGGCGGAAATGGGGCCAAGAAAATGGAAATGAGATGACAACATCTGAGATAAATCGCCCTTCAATAATTGTAGTGATGGGTGTGAGCCCGTGGGGCTTCTATAACAATAAATAAATAGGGAAAGGGTATTAGTATAAAGAAGGGCTATGGCAGTGGTAAGGAGGAATAGATGTGAAGAAAAAGTATGAGGTGATAGGAGATATCCGAAATGGATGAAAGAAGGGAATAGTGAAGATGAAAGATAGCAAACAGACATATATGTGATAATAAAGAATAGGTGTGAGGGAGAATTACAAAGTATTAAAAAGTACCCAGAGTGAGTAAGCAAGAAAATGTGACAGTAGTAGAGATATAAGATGCAAGAAGGGTACACATGCCACCAGAGGGTCAGAGGTAACATCCGTAGGATGTGAATTACCTGAGGCTCAAGTATCCATAGTAAAATCCAAAAGTGAGTGGGGAGTGCCGGCCAAGTGAACCAAAGTAAAGCAATACTGTAGTAAACCAAGGAGGAGTAAGAATAAAGAAGCCAGTCCACCGGCAGAGCCTCACCAACGTCACGTGGCGTGCTGAGAGAGAGGGGGCGACCATGTCAGAGCGACCAGCGCTCTTAAATGGGCGTCTAACCTCCCTCGTGGTGCACGCAGATGAAGAACACGTCTGCCCGCGGCATCAAGGGTGACGTCACGCGCAAGACGTGTGGGCATGGCGTCGACGCACAGCGCATGCGCATCCGCAACCCCAGCGACCATAGCGGTCGGAATGGGGGCTGGGGGTGACCGCGGTGTGCGTCGCAACTCCCGGGGGTGATTGCGGCAGCCCCCATAGGATGACCTCACAGAGTAACTATCAGGAAGTATAATCCAGCATAGCAAGTGCCCTATAGCTGGCACTTGATACTAGTCAACAGGAAAATCATGGAAGTAAAAACGTAAACAAGTGTGTGTATCCATCCCTATTATATTTGAAATAAGAAAAAGAATGTGGGACTTTATATGAGGCCATGACATACGTGCATTGGTCTCCATCCCTATTGTTTGAGATAAAAAGAAAAGGGGGAGGGATTGGGAAATTTGGGACTTTATATGATACACAGCACTTGGGTAGAATGAATCAACCAATTTAGATAATACAAATGTTTATTAGTTAGTCATAAGTTGGGCACTGTATACAGGTCACATTAATAATAATAAACCAACATGTACAGTACAAAATTAAAAAGGGCATGATTAGTACATCATATAACAATCCAAGTAATATAGTAGACATTATTGCACATATTAGATAACGAACCAGCAACATGCCCAACACATGAAAAAACATGGTAAAAGATATACAAATTTCATTAATAGTTATGGGATTGATTCAAACAGTTAAACCCATAGTAAACACATGATTGCTGTGGCATAGCATCAAAAATACATGCTCGACGCGTTTCGTGGGTTGTTACCACTCATCAGGAGCTGCTATACATTGGAGGTATCTATAATAAATTGAAAAATCTTTCATCAATGGTAATTGATCAAAGGATAGGAAGAAGGGGAACATAGTATCTATGGTCCTAGTAGTCTTACCTATGAGTAGATAGTATAGAATATGAATAGTAATGGTATTGATGATACACCGGAGGTACTAGGAGGCAGAAGACAACCCCCCCGGGAGCTGAGGTGATGGCTAACCAGGCGGAAATGGGGCCAAGAAAATGGAAATGAGATGACAACATCTGAGATAAATCGCCCTTCAATAATTGTAGTGATGGGTGTGAGCCCGTGGGGCTTCTATAACAATAAATAAATAGGGAAAGGGTATTAGTATAAAGAAGGGCTATGGCAGTGGTAAGGAGGAATAGATGTGAAGAAAAAGTATGAGGTGATAGGAGATATCCGAAATGGATGAAAGAAGGGAATAGTGAAGATGAAAGATAGCAAACAGACATATATGTGATAATAAAGAATAGGTGTGAGGGAGAATTACAAAGTAATAAAAAGTACCCAGAGTGAGTAAGCAAGAAAATGTGACAGTAGTAGAGATATAAGATGCAAGAAGGGTACACATGCCACCAGAGGGTCAGAGGTAACATCCGTAGGATGTGAATTACCTGAGGCTCAAGTATCCATAGTAAAATCCAAAAGTGAGTGGAGAGTGCCGGCCAAGTGAACCAAAGTAAAGCAATACTGTAGTAAACCAAGGAGGAGTAAGAATAAAGAAGCCAGTCCGCCGGCAGAGCCTCACCAACGTCACGTGGCGTGCTGAGAGAGAGGGGGCGACCATGTCAGAGCGACCAGCGCTCTTAAATGGGCGTCTAACCTCCCTCGTGGTGCACGCAGATGTCTTCTGCCTCCTAGTACCTCCGGTGTATCATCAATACCATTACTATTCATATTCTATACTATCTACTCATAGGTAAGACTACTAGGACCATAGATACTATGTTCCCCTTCCTCCTATCCTTTGATCAATTACCATTGATGAAAGATTTTTCAATTTATTATAGATACCTCCAATGTATAGCAGCTCCTGATGAGTGGTAACAACCCACGAAACGCGTCGAGCATGTATTTTTGATGCTATGCCACAGCAATCATGTGTTTACTATGGGTTTAACTGTTTGAATCAATCCCATAACTATTAACCACTTCAGCCCCGGAAGGATTTACCCCCTTCCTGACCAGAGCACTTTTTACAATTCGGCACTGCGTCGCTTTAACTGCTAATTGCGCGGTCATGCAATGGTGTACCCAAACGGAATTTGCGTCCTTTTCTTCCCACAAATAGAGCTTTCTTTTGATGGTATTTGATCACCTCTGCCGTTTTTATTTTTTGCGCTATACACGGAAAAAGACCGAAAATTTTGAAAAAAAATGATATTTTCTACTTTTTGTTCTAAAAAAAATCCAATAAACTCAATTTTAGTCATACATTTAGGCCAAAATGTATTCGGCCACATGTCTTTGGTAAAAAAAATGTCAATAAGCGTATATTTATTGGTTTGCGCAAAAGTTATAGCGTCTACAAACTAGGGTACATTTTCTGGAATTTACACAGCCTTTAATTTATGACTGCCTATGTCGTTTCTTGAGGTGCTAAAATGGCAGGGCAGTACAAAACCCCCACAAATGACCCCATTTTGGAAAGTAGACACCCCAAGGAATTTGCTGAGAGGCATGTTGAGCCCATTGAATATTCATTTTTTTTGTCCCAAGTGATTGAATAATGACAAAAAAAAAAAAAAAAAAAAAAAATTACAAAAAGTTGTCACTAAATGATATATTGCTCACACAGGCCATGGGCATATGTGGAATTGCACCCCAAAATACATTTAGCTGCTTCTCCTGAGTACGGGGATACCACATGTGTGGGACTTTTTGGGAGCCTAGCCGCGTACGGGGCCCCGAAAACCAATCACTGCCTTCAGGATTTCTAAGGGCGTACATTTTTGATTTTACTCCTCACTACCTATCACAGTTTTGAAGGCCATAAAATGCCCAGATGACATAAAACCCCCCCAAATTACCCCATTTTGGAAAGTAGACACCCCAAGCTATTTGCTTTGAGGCATGTTGAGTCCATGGAATGTTTTATATTTTGACACAAGTTGCGGGAAAGTGACAAATTTTTTTTTTTTTTTTTTTTTTTTGCACAAAGTTGTCACTAAATGATATATTGCTCACACAGGCCATGGGCATATGTGGAATTGCACCCCAAAATACATTTAGCTGCTTCTCCTGAGTATGGGGATACCACATGTGTGGGACTTTTTGGGAGCCTAGCCGCGTACGGGACCCCGAAAACCAATCACTGCCTTCAGGAATTCTAAGGGCGTACATTTTTGATTTTACTCCTCACTGCCTATCACAGTTTCGGAGGCCATGGAATGCCCAGGTGGCACAAACCCCCCCCCAAATGACCCCATTTTGGAAAGTAGACACCCCAAGCTATTTGCTGAGAGGCATGGTGAGTATTTTGCAGCTCTCATTTGTTTTTGAAAATAAAGAAAGACGAGAAAAAAAAATTTTTTTTTTCTTTTTTCAATTTTCAAAACTTTGTGACAAAAAGTGAGGTCTGCAAAATACTCACTATACCTCTCATCAAATAGCTTGGGGTGTCTACTTTCCAAAATGGGGTCATTTGGGGGTTTTTTTTGCCACCTGGGCATTCCATGGCCTCCGAAACTGTGATAGGCAGTGAAGAGTGAAATCAAAAATTTACGGCCTTAGAAAGCCTGAAGGCGGTGCTTGGTTTTCGGGGTCCCGTACGCGGCTAGGCTCCCAAAAAGTCTCACACATGTGGTATCCCCGTACTCAGGAGAAGCAACAGAATGTATTTTGGGGTGTAATTTCACATATTCCCATGGCATGTTTGAGCAATATATCATTTAGTGACAACTTTGCGCAAAAAAAAATAAAAAAAATAAAAAATTGTCTCTTTCCCGCAACTTGTGTCACAATATAAATTATTCCATGGACTCAACATGACTCTCAGCAAATAGCTTGGGGTGTCTACTTTCCAAAATGGGGTCATTTGGGGGGGTTTTGAACTGTCCTGGCATTTTATGCACAACATCTAGAAGCTTATGTCACACATCACCCACTCTTCTAACCACTTGAAGACAAAGCCCTTTCTGACACTTATTGTTTACATAAAAAAATAATTTTTTTTTGCAAGAAAATTACTTTGAACCCCCAAACATTATATATTTTTTTTAAAGCAAATGCCCTACAGATTAAAATGGTGGGTGTTTCATTTTTTTTTTTCACACAGTATTTGCGCCGCAATTTTTCAAACGCATTTTTTGGGGAAAAAACACACTTTTTTACATTTTAATGCACTAAAACACACTATATTGCCCAAATGTTTGATGAAATAAAAAAGATGATCTTAGGCCGAGTACATGGATACCAAACATGACATGCTTTAAAATTGCGCACAAACGTGCAGTGGCGACAAACTAAATACATTTTTAAAAGCCTTTAAAAGCCTTTACAGGTTACCACTTTAGATTTACAGAGGAGGTCTACTGCTAAACTTACTGCCCTCGATCTGACCTTCGCGGCGATACCTCACATGCATGGTGCAATTGCTGTTTACATTTGACGCCAGACCGACGCTTGCGTTCGCCTTAGCGCGAGAGCAGGGGGGACAGGGGTGCTTTTTTTTTTTTTTTTTTTTTTTTTTTTCTTTATTATTATTATTTTTTTTATCTTATTTTTAAACTGTTCCTTTCATTTTTTTTTTAAATCATTTTTATTGTTATCTCAGGGAATGTAAATATCCCCTATCATAGCAATAGGTAGTGACAGGTACTCTTTTTTGCAAAAATTGGGGTCTATTAGACCCTAGATTTCTCCTCTGCCCTCAAAGCATCTGACCACACCAAGATCGGTGTGATAAAATGCTTTCCCAATTTCCCAATGGCGCTATTTACATCCGGCGAAATCTAAGTCATAAAATGCTCGTAGCTTCCGGTTTCTTAGGCCATAGAGATGTTTGGAGCCACTCTGGTCTCTGATCAGCTCTATGGTCAGCTGGCTGAATCACCGGCTGCATTTTCAGGTTCCCTGTTGAGACAGGAGAGCCAGAGAAAAACACGGAAGACGGTGGGGGGGGGGGGGGGCATTCCCTCCCACTGCTTGTAAAAGCAGTCTAGAGGCTAATTAGCCGCTAGGATTGCTTTTACATGAAAGCCGACCGCTGGCTGAAAAGAATGATACCAAGATGATGCCTAAACCTGCAGGCATCATTCTGGTATAACCATTCAAAGTCGTGAATGGCGTACCTGAAGACAAAAAAATGGTTAACAATAAAGCACAGTAAACGGTAAAGTATAAAAAATTGCATACCTGAAAAACAAACATGATAAAACATAATAACAATAAAACATTGCAGAATAGAATACAGTAAAAAAGAGCAGAACAATAGAGAGAGAGAATAGAGAGAGAAAGAACAATAAAACGACAACTATTTTTTTTTTATTTTATATTTTTGTATGTGTTTTTTTTTTTTTTTTTTTTTGTAACTAACTTTTATAACTGTACCCGGTTCCAGGTTCGGGTCTCTCAAAATGCGATGGCATCTTGGGAGACCCTGTGAAAGTGTGCCTAGTCTGTGGAATGCTGTACCCTACGCTAATAGTCAACTAGTGAATGGTAGCGTTCAAAACATTCACCAATGCAAAGACCAGGATTGTCAGGACAGGAGGGACAATAATAGCGGGTGTCACGCCTATATCCGCGCTTGCTGCAGACACAACATCTTTTTTGGGGGGGTTCGTTGGGTAGGGGTACTCGGGAGGACATAAAGAAAATGCCTCTCATGCAGCCGACTGCATTTGGTTGGGGATGTGAATGGGGGAAGTACGGGCGCTGCAGAAGCGGTGGGTTCCCAATTAGGATTGGCGAATGCAGCAGGAAGGGCACTATGGGCACGACGGGCCTGTGTTTGTCTTTTTGGTGGCAGCGGGACACTACTTGTGCTTGCCACCTCACCAGCTTGAACTGCACTTATGGGACTCGCCACGTCACCAAGTGTTACTGCAGTGCTGGTTTGACTACGACCGGGGTGTACTAGGCCGCTGGCGCTTGCCAGTTCACCAAAACGCTACCAAAAAATCTGTTAGCGATCGCAGGGATCAGGCCTGACTCTGCGAACGCTGCAGTTATGCGTTTAGTGTTCTGTAAGTGACAGTGATCGATCGATACTGCACTTGGGTGGGCTGGGCTGGGCCGGGCGGAGGGGCAAAACGCAGGTGCTAGCAGGTATCTGGGCTGATCCCGCTAACACTGCGTTTGTGGGAACCCTAAACTGCTGGGGACGCTAGTATAGATCTGATCGGATCAGATATTGATCCGTTCAGATACTATACCACTAAGGGAGGCGTACGGTGCGTGCGTGGGTGTTAGCGGTACTGGCGCTAATCTGACGCTGCCTGGGGCTGGTGCTTGCCAGTTCACCAAAACGCTACCAAAAAAACTGTTAGCGATCGCAGGGATCAGGCGTGACTCTGCGAACGCTGCAGTTATGCGTTTAGTGTTTTGTAAGTGACAGTGATCGATTGATACTGCACTTGGGTGGGCTGGGCCGGGCGGACGGGAAAAACGCAGGTGCTAGCAGGTATCTGGGCTGATCCCGCTAACACTGCGTGTTTGGGAACCCTAAACTGCTGGGGACACTAGTATAGATCTGATCGGATCAGATATTGATCCGTTCAGATACTATACCACTAAGGGAGGTGTACGGTGCGTGCGTAGGTGTTAGCGCTACTGGCGCTAACCTGACGCTGCCTGGGGCTGGTGCTTGCCAGTTCACCAAAACGCTACCAAAAAAACTGTTAGCGATCGCAGGGATCAGGCCTGACTCTGCGTACGCTGCAGTTATGCGCTTAGTGTTTTGTAAGTGACAGTGATCGATCGATACTGCACTTGGGTGGGCTGGGCTGGGCTGGGCTGGGCCGGGCGGAGGGGCAAAACGCAGGTGCTAGCAGGTATCTGGGCTGATCCCGCTAACACTGCGTTTTCGGGAACCCTAAACTGCTGGGGACGCTAGTATAGATCTGATTGGATCAGATATTGATGCGTTCAGATACTATACCACTAAGGGAGGTGTATGCTGCGTGCGTGGGTGTTAGCGGTACTGGCGCTAATCTGACGCTGCCTGGGGCGACGCATATCACCGCCGGGCGATCAGGGGGCTAAACCTTTATTCGGTAATAAACGGCGGGTGCCCTGACACTATAAAAAATAAACGAACTAACCAGCGTCACCCGTAACAGTTATACGGTGATCAGTGGTGAAAGGGTTAACTAGGGGGCAATCAAGGGGTTAAAACATTTATTAGGTAGTATATGGGGGTCCCTGTCGCTATAAAACGCTGACGGCGAACCTAAATATTTATGTCCCTAACTAGCGGAACCAGTGACACTAATACAGCGATCAGAAAAATGATCGCTTAGTGACACTGGTGACGGAGGGTGATCAAGGGGTTAAAACTTTATTAGGGGGGGTTAGGAGGGTACCCTAGACCTAAAGGGGGCCTAACATTCACTGCCCTAACACACTAACTGTCACAAACTGACACCAATACAGTAATCAGAAAAAAAAAAAAAAAAAAAAAAAAAACCTGCTTTGTGTCAGTTTGTGACAGGGGGGGGGGGGGTGATTGGGGGGGGATCGGGGGGCGATCGGGGGGGGGGATCGGGGTGTAATGTGTGCCTGGCATGTTCTACTGTGTGTGTGTGTGTTGTGCACTCACATTCCAGTCTTCTCTCCTCGGCCCGGAACGGAAAATACCGAGCCGAGGAGAGATGACATCATTTCCTCTGCCTCTGTGTACAATACAGAGGCAGGGAAATGATCCCATTGGCTGGGAGCGATCGCGAGGGGGGGGCCACGAATGGATGGCCTCCCCCTCACCACCGATCGCCGGGGGACATTTGCCGACCGTCGCAGGCACCGGGGGGGGGGTCCGATCGGACCCCCCACCCGCGGGCAGGCAGGGACGTACAGGTAAGCCCTTTTGCCTGCCCGTGCCGCTTTGTCGACGTACATCTGTGTGCGGCGGTCGGCAAGTGGTTAATGAAATTTGTATATCTTTTACCATGTTTTTTCATGTGTTTGGCATGTTGCTGGTTCGTTATCTAATATGTGCAATAATGTCTACTATATTACTTGGATTGTTATATGATGTACTAATCATGTCCTTTTTAATTTTGTACTGTACATGTTGGTTTATTATTATTAATGTGACCTGTATACAGTGCCCAACTTATGACTAACTAATAAACATTTGTATTATCTAAATTGGTTGATTCATTCTACCCAAGTGCTGTGTATCATATAAAGTCCCAAATTTCCCAATCCCTCCCCCCTTTCTTTTTATCTCAAACAATAGGGATGGAGACCAATGCACGTATGTCATGGCCTCATATAAAGTCCCACATTCTTTTTCTTATTTCACTTATTTACTACTATTGTACAGTACAGTACAGAATTTTCATTTGTGTTCTGTACTTATGCAAATTTAAACAAAGTTATTGAGCTGGAGTTTTGTGTTTAGACCTTTTTTTCACAATACAATATAGTACGGTATTTAAGAATGCCTAAAATATTGATAACTTGTGGCTCCACGTTTAACGACCAGTTCGTTTAATGACCTGGTCGCTGGAACGGAACCTGGTTGTTAAGTGAGTACCTATAGTACATTAAACTTGATTTTTCATTTAATTTTAATTTTACATTAAGCACATGCAGTTGGCTGAATCAACCCTGGAACATGATATTTTGTCAATGATATCACTACTATCCCCACCCCTTCCCTTATATAGGCCAGCAGTACAGTTAAGATTGGTCATGTGCATTGGGGTGGCAGCGGGCATCGTGATTGACAATGAATTTTTGATGAGGGACTTTTTGGGGGATTTTAATTTTTTTTAATAAAAGACTCAAATGTATGGGTTCCTTTAATTCTAAATTATTATTATTATTTTTTTGTAAATGAGTAGGGGTATCCCTTACTCATTCACATAGGGATGGGGGCGGCAGCTGAGGGCCCTCTTATTTTTAAAGGGGGCTTCCAGATTCCAATAAGCGCCCTGGCCACAGACCTTCACAGCCACCGGGTCAGGGTTATGGGCAAGGGGACGTCAACATAGTCTCATCTCATCAACTTGGGGATAAGGTACTTTGCCGGGGGGGTTCAGCTGGGCTACATTCACAGGCACTATTAGCACACCCTGTGGCTTCCAGCACCAAAAATCTGTAGATTCCTGTTTCTGGAATTACAGGGGCATGTGTGAATAGCTGCAGCTGCTTACTCAATACAATGCAATGACAGGCTGATGGTGGCTGCAGCTATTTGAGAGTGTTCACACATTGGTACCTACCTGCAATAATCATGGCTGGACACATCCTGTGTGCATCCAGCCACAATCACAGCTGGTTAAGGCCGCCACCTTCAACCTGTCACTGCACTACCTGGGCTGAGGGCCCACAGCTACTGTATTTGCACACACCTGTCATTACAGATGCAGGAATCGGCAGATACTTCCTTCTGGAATTGCAGTATAATCCCCCGAGTGGATGTAGCCAAATACACAACAAACAATTCACATAGTTTAGGTCCTATTTGCTCCTGGTGGTACAAGGAATTAAAGATCTTTATAAGCATTGTACATAAATACTTGTGGCTACAAAATTCAATGTCAGCAACGATGCAGGTGAAATAATAGATACATTTGCATTTTTCCTTGTAATCAGATCATTATATCTGTTAAGCTGCAAACTAATGGTGACAGCTGCTAAAACCAACAGTAAAAAGTAATGAATCTGTTTGTATCGTAAACATTGTGAAAATTTAACCGGCATGTGAAACCCCTCTTCTGTCCTGGCCATTTTTCAGTTTTCAGCACTGTCATACTTTGAATAACAGTTACTCAACCATGCAACACTGTACCCAAATTAATGTTATATTTTTTTTGTAGACAGATATACGGTAGCTTTCTTTGGGTATTTAATTACCACTGGGTAATTTATTTTTTATTATATAAAGAAAAAAAGATCAAAAATTATGAAAAAAAAAATGTTTTTCTTTGTTTCTGTTATTAAGTGTTGCAAATAAATAATCTCTCTACATGAATGTAGACTAAAATGTATTCTGATACATTTCTTTGGTTAAAAAAAAACAAAACATAAAAAATAATTATATATTATTTAGTCTATATGAAATGTATCCACCTTGATGTACTATCTCATTTCCCGAGACCCTAAAATGCCAGGATAGTACAAACGCCCCCATAACGACCATTTTTGGAAAAAAAAAGGCTATCCAAGGTACTTGGTAAGAGCCATGGTGAGTTTTTTGAAGTTGTATTTTTTGCCACAATTTTTTTTTTTTGCACAAAGTTTTCATTTTAATAAGTTATTCCTCACACACATTATGGGCATATTTACAATTATACCCCAAATTTACCCCAAAACACATTATTCAACTCCTCCCAAATATGGGGATACCACATGTCTGTTATTTACAGTCTAGATGCATAGAGGGGCCCAAAATCCAAGCAATGCCTTCAGGGTTTGAAAGGACATAAATTATGCATCTGAAAGCAAAAAACACACCCCAGCTCCACTGCTTGTGTCTGAAGTGAATATGCTGAAGACCAGTGCACAGGTTGGGGTGTACGTGGACCAATGCAATAAAGTCCACTGACTGTAGAACGAATCCGGCAACTCAGTGCTCCTCTTATTAATCTTTATTAGCTACATAGCATAGAAACAGTACAAAATGCTGTCTTATTTATTTCAGGTACTTAATTATATAGCGCCATCAATTTATGCAGCACTTTACATATACATTGTACTTTCACATCAGTCCCTGCCCTCAAGGAGCTTACAACCTAAGGTCCCTAATTTACATTCATACATACTAGGGCCAATTTAGACAGGATCCAATTAACCTACCGGCATGTCTTTTAGAGTGTGGGAGGAAACCGCATTACCCGAAGGAAGCCCACGCAGGCACAGGGAGAACATGCAAACTCCAGGCAGATGGTGTTGTGGTCGGGACTTCCTCATGAATTACACATCTAATTTGTTGACTACCTATCATATTTCTTAAGGCCCAGAAGTGCAATGGCAGGAGAAAAAGAGGCGCCTTTTTTGCCACAAGTTTTGCAAAATGCGGAAAGAAAATAAATTTTTTTTTTTTTTTTTTTTACACAAAGTTTTTAACTAGCTGCATATAGGAACCAAAAATTCAAGGAGCACCTTCAAGCGGCATAACTTACGCATCTAATTTCCTGAGTACCTATCACATTCCTTGAGACCCTAAAACCGTGGAAACACCCAAGGTATTTTCTATGTGGCATAACAAATCTTTAAAAAATTTAGTTTTTTTACCACAATTTTGAAGCGTGAAGAAAAGAATAAAGCCGGTAACCGGCTTCTGTTAGAGGGACATCGGCCCCCTAAGTGCCAACCAGTGCTGCTAATCAGTGCCCTCCAGTGCTGCAAATCCATGCCCACCAGTGCCATCTATCAGTGACCATAAGTATTGCTAATCAGTGCCTACCAGTGCCACCTATCAGTGCTCATCAGTGCTGCCAATCAGTGCCCATCAGTGCCTCATTATGAGTGCCTCCATAGGATGCATTAGGGTGAAAAAACACAAGGGTTTACAACCCCTTTAAATAATAGTGTAAGAATATTCAACTAGAAGAGAAAAAAGCCTAGAAACATTCAACAAGAAGAGAAAATAAACTAAGAACAGACAATGCAATAGCCTTAAACCATAGCCGAAGAACATTCAACCAGAGGAGAAAATAGGCTAAAATAATAACCTAAGAACATTAAACAAAAAGAGAAAATAGCTTAAAAAATAGCTTAAGAACATTCAACCAGAAGTGAGAATGGCCTGAACATCAGCCTAATGGGGCGTACACACGGTCGGACTTTTCAGCTACAAAAGTCCGACAGCCTGTCCGACAGACTTTCGACGGACTTTTGGCGGACTTTCGACGGACTTGCGGCGGACTTTCTAATGAACAGACTTGCCTACACACGATCACACAAAAGTCCGTCGAATTCTTACGTGATGACGTACACCGGACTAAAATAAGGAAGTTCATAGCCAGTAGCCAATAGCTGCCCTAGCGTGGGTTTTTGTCCGTCGGACTAGCATACAGACGAGCGGATTTTTCGACCGGACTCGAGTCCGTCGGAAAGATTTGAAGCATGTTTCAAATCTAAAGTCCGTTGGATTTGAGGCTAAAAAAGTCAGTTGAAAGTCCGGAGAAGCCCACACACGATCGGATTACCAGCCAGCTTTAGTCCGTCAGCGTCCGTTGGACTTTTGTAGACGAAAAGTCCGACCGTGTGTACGCGGCATTAGAATACTCAACCAGAAGAGAAAACAGCCTAAAATAATAGCCTAAGAACATTCAACCAGAAGTGAAAACAGCCTAAGAACATTCAACCAGATGATGAAATAGCCTAAAACAATAGCCCAAGAACATTCAACCAGAAAAGAAAATAGCCCAAACGAATAACCCAAGAACATTCAACCAGAAGATGAAATAGCCTAAAACAAAAGTGTAAGAACATTCAACTAGAAGAGAAAATAGCCTAAAATAATAGCCCAAGAACATTCAACAAGAAGAGAAAATAGCCTAAAAATTGCCTACGAATATTCAACCAGAAGTAAAAATAGCCCTAGAACATTCAGCAAGAATAATAAATAGCCTACGGACATTCAACCAGAAGATGAAATAGCCTAAAAACATTTAACAAGTAGAGAAGATACACTAAAATAATATAAGAGCATTTCACCAGAAGAGAAAATAGTCTGAAAAGCATTTTACACACAGTATACGCTGAAATGTAGACAATAATGATTTTGTAACAAAGAGTTTACAAAGTTGCCGGATTCTTGCACGTGAATCTGATATACTGGGGACAGAACCTCCCAGCCTGAGCACCAGTCGCAGTCGAGCTAGGGGGTATGCTATCTACATTAAATGCCCCGTACACACGGTCGTATTTTCCGACAGAAAATGTGTGATAGGACCTTGTGGGAAATTCCGACCGTGTGTAGGCTCCATCACACATTTTCCATCGGATTTTCCGACACACAAAGTTTGAGAGCAGGCTATAAAATTTTCCGACAACAAAATCCATTGTCGGAAATTCCGATCGTGTGTACACAAATCCGACGGACAAAGTGCCACGCATGGTCAGAATAAATAAAGAGATGAAAGCTATTGGCCACTGCCCCGTTTATAGTCCCGACGTACGTGTTTTACGTCACCGCGTTTAGAACGATCGGATTTTCCGACAACTTTGTGTGACCATGTGTATGCAAGGCAAGTTTGAGCCAACATCCGTCTGAAAAAATCCTAGGATCTTGTTGTCGGAATGTCCGAACAAAGTCCGACCGTGTGTACGGGGCATTAGTCTGAAACAATATCCTAAGAACATTCAACCAGAAGATGAAATAGCCTAAAACAATAGCCCAAGAACATTCAACCAGAAAACAAAATAGCCTAAACTAATAACCCAAGAACATTCAACCAGAAGAGAAAACAGCCTAAAATATTAGCCTAAGAACATTCATCCAGAAGTGAAAATAGCCCAAGAGCATTTAGCAAGAAGAGTAAATAGCCTAAAAACATTCAACCAGAAGATGAAATAGCCTAAAACAAAAGTGTAAGAACATTCAACTAGAAGAGAAAATAGCCTAAAATAATAGCCCAAGAACATTCAACAAGAAGAGAAATTAGCCTAAAAATTGCCTATAAACATTCAACCAGAAGTAAAAATAGCCCTAGAACATTCACCAAGAAGAATAAATAGCCTATGGACATTCAACCAGAAGATGAAATAGCCTAAATAAAAGCCTAAGAACATTCAAGTAGAGAAAATATGCTAAAATAATCTAAGAACATTTCACCAGAAGAGAAAATAGTCTGAAAAGCATTTTACGCACAGTATACGCTGAAATGTAGCCAATAATGATTTTGTAACAAAGAGTTTACAGAGTTGCCGGCTTCTTCATGTAAATCTGATATACTGGGGACAGAACCTCCCAGCCTGAGCACCAGTTGCAGTCGAGCTAGGGGGTATGCTATCTACACTTAGTCTGAAACATTATCCTAAGAACATTTAACCAGAGGAGAAAACACTCTAAAATAATAGCCTAGGAACCTTCAATAAGAAGAAAAAATAGCCTAAAATTGTCACGTTTACTCCTAACGCAGGTGGCCAGACACTATAGCTAGCTTCTATGTTCTTCATCTATAGCAGCCTCTTTTCCCAATGAGCAAACAGGCCTACAGGTACAAGGCAGGCAAGGTTCAGAATAGTCAGGTCAATCTGTAGTCAAAAGGCAGGAAGAGTTCAGAGAATAGTCATTATTCAATTCAAGGTTGTCAATAAGGGAATCCAAACTAGCAGGCATAGGAACAAGGCACACAAACAGATGCTAGCCCCGACACAGCTGTCCCTATTTCATTTTTTCTTAGCGGAAAGTCTTCTAGGAAACTTAACTCCTCTGTGGTTTGCTACTTCAGGTAAACATAGACCACTGAACATAAACCTACCTTGTGACTCCCAGCAGTCTGCAATCACAAACTTCAATCAGAAACATATAAAGTGAATATCAATGCATTTTGTGTAGGCTTTCATAAAAACAAAATTCTCATACAGTATTGGAAACTTTAGTAGGCAGTAGGGTTGCCACCTCATCCCTTTAAACCTGAACACATATTAATTACACAGGTTCTGTGGCTGATTAAGGTGGTAATTAAGCTCACCAAGTGCCTTATCTGCATTAAATTAGCCTCAGAACCTGTGTAATTCATATGTGTTTGGGTTTAAAGGGATGAGGTGGCAACCCTAGTAGGCAGTGAAGCTGGTCTGTTATTGCCATGGCCAAAACTAGGCATTGCACACTGTTCTGTTTCAAATGCCACTCTATGCATTGACATATCTCCTTAGATCCCGTCTGTCCAGGCAATATGGTCACCTGCTGACTTGGCACATGCACAGGCTGCTTAAACTCTTCAATAAGACACATAATTTGAATCCAACTCAACTTCACTTCAGGTGTTGCAGTACTGAGGATGTTTTTCCAGTCTTTAGAAGATAGTAACTTTCCTGCGACGTGCCTCTGTGAATAACTAACACTGACTAAGGGGACATGGAAAAAGTGTGGTGGGTCTAGCTGGGACCAAACTAACTAGCGTTTAACAGGAAGGGAGGACAGAGGAAGATACCAAATCACATTAGTAAACAAGTTGCAGTGGTCCAAAACCACCACTAGACATCAGGTTACTACAGAAAAAATGATAACCTTGTGTAGTTCAACACAACACAGAAAAGTAAAATGAAAGCGGGGCAGAGGAACACACTAGATGCAATCCGTGTAATGTTAGGTGTGCACAATCTATCTGTGGCTGTTAAAAGGTTTTTTTTCTGGCCTTGTCCATCCACCTTCGAAGATTTTAGTGTCATTTTTGGGGTTGGTGGAGAAGACAAGGTATTCCACATAATTGGTTAGATAACATGGTTATGCCTATGCTTCTCAACAGTCATGGCATTTTCTTTTCTTGCAACTTTATACTGACTTTAGGCCTGTTTTAGGCTGGATTCACACCTATGCAGTTTTAGTGCTTTTTGCATTTTGCAGATTTGCACTACAGTCCATTTAACATGGTTTCCTATGGAACACGTTCTGCAGTGCAAATCTGCAAAATGCAAAAAGCACTAAAAATGCATAGGTGTGGGGGGGCAGGAGGCGGAGCCTAGCGGAGCAGACATGCATTGTTAGAGCTCCACACCGCTGAGGAGAGAAGAGAAGGACAAGGCGGAGCCTGCAGGCTCAAAAGGTATCCATTTGAACCTTTTTGCCCCAGGGAACAAACTGTGAAAGTTTGGGCAGGAAATATGGTACTGGGAGGAAACCGTGGCAGAAATAAAAATCACCTCACAAAGAGCTCACAGGCACTCACTGCAGCTGAAGCAGCTCCAGTCACCTCACAAGATACAGCATCAGGGCGCTCTCACAGACAGAAAATGTCACAGCAAGACTCTCCATTTGAGTCAGATACAGAACAAATCCTCTCACAAACTTCTCCACAAGCCTCCTCAGTATCCCCAGTAATATTATTACAATTTGAAAAGATGCTTCATAAGGCTTTAAAACAAACCTCAGACCAAATAACAAAAAGCCTAACCAAAGAAATAAGAGAGCTGGGAAACCGCACCGCAGCCTTAGAAAAAAAAATGGATGAAATTGAAATTACAACCCAAGAAAATATAACAGAATTGGAACAATTAAAAAAAGAGAACTTAATACTTCAAACTAAGCTCGAAGATTACGAAAATAGAGCCAGACGTTCAAACTTGCGCATAAGGGGAATACCTGAAACTGTGACAGACCTGCAATCTACTATTACTGCTCTATTACAAGAACTAAAGCCAGATATCCCTATTGAACGTTTAGAACTGGACAGAGTACACAGAGCCCTCACAGCCAAAAAGAAAGATGGACCCCCACGTGATATAATCACAAAATTTCATTATTACAGAACGAAAGAACAAATACTAATTGCTGCAAGAGAAAAAAGGAACTTAATTTTCAAGGACACAATTATCAAATTTTTGCTGACCTATCCCAACTTACTATTACTAAAAGACGATCCATGAAACCCCAACTAATGGAACTGCAACGCCACAACATTATGTATCAATGGGGCTTCCCCTTTTCAGTCAGATTTAACTACCAAGGTACAATTTACAGAAGCAGATCAGCAGATGAACTACAACAAACCCTTTTAAAATTAAATCTGACAGAACCCACAAGCAGCAACACTCCCGCACGCAGAAGAATGGCATCATCTTCACCTTCAGGCAGCACCCAGAAAATTTCAGAACAAAATGGGAATCATCATTCTCACAAAAGAGGCCGTTATGCCACATCATCCATGGACCAAGAAGATTCAATGGACTGACATCCTAATTCCTGATATCTCTTCATTTATTATACTAAGAGATGGTTCTCTATAAAAAACCTATATTTATAACTGAATGTAACTGCATTCTGATAGTCACACACTGTGTGGGATCATGTTACATTCCAGTTATATTTCTTATTACTTCTGATTCATATAGCCTTAGAATATATAAGTGAAATAAGGAAATTCTTGTTCAGTTATATATTATCAGGTAATAACAATAGATTTATTACTTTTTAGGACAAATATGTTCAATAATCCAGAAGTAATGGAAGCTTTTTCTTTCTTTTCTTAAAACAAATATATTATTACCTAACTAGTTCCTAGAACTATGTTATTTTTTATTCTAATCTGAAGCAATACAAGCTCAATTTTATGAGTTAACATATCTAAACAGTTACATATGAATAAAATATGTAATTGTTTACTCTAAAAGGGTTAAAATCCCAAAATAATTCAAACTATCTTCATCAATACCAAAGTTATTAACAGTACCTTTCTAACTGAATTATTTAGCCTAGGGCAAGACTAACCATATACAACCACCCTGGAATAAATCATTTCAACAAAAACTATATTCTGCACTCCAATTAATGAAACATCATTTTGATGTCTTTTGACATAGCACTTCTCTCCTGTAAGCGGAAGATCCGTGTACCCCCATTAGCCCTCCTCATTCTCCCAACCATATTATGTGGGAGTGTGACGAAGGCACTTATTCCCCTGAGAGAGATATTTATTCTCTTTCACGGGTAAATTGTGATTACTTGCAAAAAATAATTTATACAATGTATCATCTAATCTCATATGTTTTTTGTTTACTCTTTACTCCAGAATTCACTGGTTTCTTTTCTATCTATTCATCTCTTCAGTCCACACAGGTTGATCTGCGCAGTCAGCTCTGCATAACAAAAAGTAAGTCAAAACTATTTGATCTATTGCCATGGCACCACTGAATATACTTTCCCTGAATGTTCAGGGAATAAATGTCCCTCAAAAAAGGACCAAAGCCTTCCGTACTTTCCATAACAAGAAGGCTCACATAGTATGCCTCCAAGAAACACACTTCACCAAAGATTCTACTCCAAAATATATTTCTCCTTTTTATCAACAAATTTACACGGCTTCTGCCTGTACCAAGCAAAGGGGAACTCTAATTGCATTTCACCGATCCACACCATTCACCTTATCATCAGAAATTAAAGACCCAGAAGGTAGATACCTGATACTCATGGGTTATATAATGGATACAGCAATCATGGTGATTTCCTACTACGCTCCTAACAAACAACCTACACCATTCCTCTCACATATATTACAAGTGATTAATACACACAAAATAGGAACAGTGATAATGTGTGGGGATTCGAACCAGGTCCTCCTCCCATTTCTAGATAAATCACCTTTTACACCATCCAAAATAACCTCTAGATTACCTTTTTCTCAACTTCTTTCCAAATACAATCTGGTAGATTCGTGGAGAGAAAGTAACCCAATGAAAAAGAAATTCACTTATTTCTCGCACCCTCATCAAACCTTCACCAGAATAGATCATATTTTTCTAACAATAGGAATGATACCAGAAATTATTGCATCAGATATAATTCCGATTCCGTGGTCTGACCATAATGCAGTATACACTACTATAGCCTCAGCCATACCAAAAGCACATGACCCAACGTGGTACTTACCGGACATAATGCTCAAACACCCACTACATCAGATGGCCATTGAACAAGCTTTAAAGGAATACATATCAATTAATAATACAACAGACATCTCCCCAATAACACTGTGGGAAGCTCATAAGCCTGTCTTGCGTGGTACAATACAAAGACAAATGGCACTATTTAAACGGGAACGCAAAAATCTAGCAAAAAAACTAGAACTCAATTTTAATGCAGCCTACATATCATTTCAAGATAATCCATCTCAGAGTACAAAATCTCATCTTAAAAAATCTAGATTGGAATACGATCTATTTCTCACTGAGTCAGTTGATAAATCCCTCAAACGCTCCAAACACAATTTCTACATGAATACAAACAAACCAGGTACATATTTGGCTCGGGCATTAAATTCAACTAACAAATCTTTCAAACCAATACGTTTGAAATTATCAAAAAATGTTTACACTTGTAATCCAGTTAAAATAGTCCATAAATTTACCTCACATCTCGCAACTTTATGCAAGACAAACAATGAATTTAATCCTACAGAGGCTGAATCCTTCTTCTCAAAAATAACCTTACCTGAGTTATCTCAGAATCAAAAAAGCAGTTTGGATGAGCCTATAACTATAGATGAAGTTGCTAACGCCATAAAAGACCTAAAACTTAACAAAAGACCAGGCCCAGACGGCTACTCGGCTTTATACTATAAAACATTCTCAGAAATACTCTCTCCCATTCTCACTGAAACTTTTAACAAACTTCTAGATGGACATTCTTTTCGGCAAGAAACACTAATGGCAATTATTTGTATGATCCCAAAACCCCTTTCTGATGATACTTCCTGTGTGAATTATCGGCCTATCTCTCTGTTAAACCTCGATATTAAATTATTAGCAAAAATAATAGCAAAACGCCTCAATAGCATTATAGGAAAATTAATACATAGAGATCAAGTAGGCTTCATGCCAAATAGACAGGCAGGCGATGATATACGCAGGGCAGTGTTATTGGCACATATTGCTAAAAAACGGAAAATCCCTTTATGTTTTCTATCTCTCGATATTAAGAGGGCATTTGACACAGTATCCTGGCAATATATGCAATATTCATTACAAAAATGGGGTTTTGGACCCCACTTTTTAACATGGATCAAAGCATTATATAATAAACCCAAAGCCTATATAAAATATGCTGGATACAAATCTGAAGCCTTTAATATCGAAAGAGGTACCCGACAGGGTTGCCCATTATCTCCCTTATTATTTGCCCTTATACTCGAACCCATGGCCCAATACATCAGAACAAACCAAACTATAACTGGCATTGAAGTAGGAGGTATTACACACAAACTATGTATATTTGCAGACGATATATTACTTTTTCTATCATCACCACAGGTCTCTGGTCCTAACTTAATACCAGCTCTTGATGGATTTGCAGCCCTATCCGGCCTTATGATTAATCCTAAGAAATGCCTAGTGCTTAATATTTCACTCACAAACATGGAATTGATCCCGGCTAGGGCTGCACTCCCATTCACATGGGCAGAAAAATCAATCCCATATCTTGGAATTCATTTAACAGCATCTCATTCTGACTTATTCTCAACCAATTATCCTCCTGTATTAAGACAGATCACAAATCTAATAAAACAATGGTCGCAACTTCCTTTATCCTGGATAGGGAAGATTAATGCAATCAAAATGACTACTCTACCCAAATTGCTTTATCTATTCAGAGTCCTCCCTATTCCAATTCCTTCCTATTTTTTGAGAATAGTACAAAAAAGAGCAACTTCGTTTATATGGGGCTCTTCTAAACCACGTATACCTATACACACACTACATCTTCCCAAAAATAAAGGAGGCCTGGGATACCCTAATTTTACTAACTACTACAGAGCAGCACATTTGGCCAGTCTGTCCAAATACCATGCAAAACAGGAAATCCCATTATGGGTATTTATAGAGGCTTCAGAAAATGACCCTCTATAAATATCAAATTTATTATGGCTTGATCCTAAAGACCGCTTTAAAATTCATAATCCCATAACTAAACACTTCTTATCTCTCTGGGATAAACTAAAAACCAAATATCAGTTACAATCTCCACACAATCCTCTCCTTTCTTTTATCAGAAATCCGTCCTTTTATCCGGCATGGATCTACCCAAATTCTTTTAAAGCTTGGACAACATCAGGCATTCAGACACTAAATGACTTCATAGCATCTAAATCATTCCTTTCATTCCCATCGCTTAGAGAAAAATATGATCTACCAAACTCTGAGATATTTAGATATCTCCAAATCAAAAATTTCTATACACCATTCCTAAAGGGGGATACACCATTATCCCAATTATCCATTTTTGAATCAATCTGTACAAAAGATCCATTTGCTAAAGGTACAATTTCATCACTTTATAATCAATTATATGGAGTAGCAAATCTTAATAGACCCTCTTACGTTCAGAGGTGGGAGGAGGACCTGGGACGAACTTTAGAAGACACGGACTGGTCTAACATATGGCTCACATCTAAGTCATCTTCACCCAACATCTTAGCACTGGAGACAAATTATAAAGTCCTAACTCGCTGGTACCTTGTACCCGCTAGAGTGGCAAAATATTCACCTAATACCTCAGCTCTTTGTTTTCGAGGATGCCCAGAAATAGGCACATATTTACACATATGGTGGACGTGCCCAGTAATCCAAACCTTCTGGAAGGAAATCTTCATGATTGCATCTAAAATATTTAAAAAAATAATACAACCAGATCCATATTTAACTTTACTTAATCTAAAACCGGAATGGTTAACACTCTCTCAATTCAAACTTATGATTAGGGATGAGCTTCGAGTTCGAGTCGAACTCATGTTCGACTCGAACATTGGCTGTTCGCAAGTTCGCCGAACACCGAACAATTTGGGGTGTTCGCGGCAAATTCGAATGCCGCGGAACACCCTTTAAAAGTCTATGGGAGAAATCAAAAGTGCTAATTTTAAAGGCTTATATGCAAGTTATTGTCATAAAAAGTGTTTGGGGACCTGGGTCCTGCCCCAGGGGACATGGATCAATGCAAAAAAAAGTTTTAAAAACGGCCGTTTTTTCAGGAGCAGTGATTTTAATAATGCTTAAAATCAAACAATAAAAGTGTAATATCCCTTTAAATTTCGTACCTGGGGGGTGTCTATAGTATGCCTGTAAAGGGGCGCATGTTTCCCGTGTTTAGAACAGCCTGACAGCAAAATGACATTTCGAAGGAAAAAAAGCCATTTAAAACTACCCGCGGCTATTGCATTGCCGTCAATACACATAGAAGTTCATTGATAAAAACGGCATGGGAATTCCCCACAGGGAAACCCCGAACCAAAATGAAAAAAAAAAAAATGACGTGGGGTTCCCCCTAAATTCCATACCAGACCCTTCAGGTCTGGTATGGAGTTTAAGGGGAACCCCGCGCCAAAAAAAAAAAAAAACGGCGTGGGGTTCCCCCAAAAATCCATACCAGACCCTTATCCGAGCACGCAACCTGGCAGGCCGCAGGAAAAGAGGGGGGGACGAGAGTGCGCCCCCCCCCTCCTGAACTGTACCAGGCCACATGCCCTCAACATTGGGAGGGTGCTTTGGGGTAGCCCCCCAAAACACCTTGTCCCCATGTTGATGAGGACAAGGGCCTCATCCCCACAACCGTGGCCGGTGGTTGTGGGAGTCTGCGGGCGGGGGGCTTATCGGAATCTGGAAGCCCCCTTTAACAAGGGGACCCCCAGATCCCGCCCCCCCCCCTGTGTGAAATGGTAAGGGGGTACTTACCCCTACCATTTCACTAAAAAAGTGTCAAAATAGTTAAAAATGACAAGAGACAGTTTTTGACAATTCCTTTATTTAAATGCTTCTTCTTTCTTCCTTCATCTTCTTCTTCTTCTGGTTCTTCTGGCTCTTCTGGTTCTTCCTCCGGCGTTCTCGTCCAGCATCTCCTCCGCGGCGTCTTCTATCTTCTTCTCTTCGGGCCGCTCCGCACCCATGGCATTGGGGGGGAGGCTCCCGCTCTTCTCTTCATCTTCTTCTTCATCCTCTTCTCTTCTTCCTTCTTCTCTTCTTCTCTGTTTCTCTTCTTAATTTTCTTCTCCGGGCCGCTCCGCATCCATGCACGGAGGGAGGCTCCCGCTGTGTGACGGCGTCTCCTCATCTGACGGTTCTTAAATAACGGGGGGCGGGGCCACCCGGTGACCCCGCCCCCTCTGACGCACGGTGACTTGACGGGACTTCCCTGTGACGTCACGGGGAATGCCACAGGGAAGTCCCGTCATGTCCCATGCGTCAGAGGGGGCGGGGTCACCGGGTGGCCCCATGCCCCGTTATTTAAGAACCATCAGATGAGGAGATGCCGTCACACAGCGGGAGCCTCCCTCCATGCATGGATGCGGAGCGGCCCGGAGAAGAAAATTAAGAACAGAAACAGAGAAGAAGAGAAGAAGGAAGAAGAGAAGAGGATGAAGAAGAAGATGAAGAGAAGAGCGGGAGCCTCCCCCCCAATGCCATGGGTGCGGAGCGGCCCGAGGAGAAGAAGATAAAAGACGCCGCGGAGGAGATGCTGGACGAGAACGCCGGAGGAAGAACCAGAAGAGCCAGAAGAACCAGAAGAAGAAGAAGTTGAAGGAAGAAAGAAGAAGCATTTAAATAAAGGAATTGTCAAAAACTGTCTCTTGTCATTTTTAACTATTTTGACACTTTTTTAGTGAAATGGTAGGGGTAAGTACCCCCTTACCATTTCACACAGGGGGGGGGGCCGGGATCTGGGGGTCCCCTTGTTAAAGGGGGCTTCCAGATTCCGATAAGCCCCCCGCCCGCAGACCCCCACAACCACCGGCCACGGTTGTGGGGATGAGGCCCTTGTCCTCATCAACATGGGGACAAGGTGTTTTGGGGGGCTACCCCAAAGCACCCTCCCAATGTTGAGGGCATGTGGCCTGGTAAGGTTCAGGAGGGGGGGGGGCCGCACTCTCGTCCCCCCCTCTTTTCCTGCGGCCTGCCAGGTTGCGTGCTCGGATAAGGGTCTGGTATGGATTTTTGGGGGAACCCCACGCCGTTTTTTTTTTTTTTTGGCGCGGGGTTCCCCTTAAAATCCATACCAGACACCCATTCTAAGGCTTCAAAGAGAACTAAAAAGAATAATAAACTGACGAGCGGGACAACCTTGTGGACCATACCTCTACCTTTCAACCCTTTTTCTTCTTTCTCTTTCCTTTTCTCCACCTTACGATTAAAGCTCATTATCAGAATTTATTTGACCTATATACACTCTACTTGTAAACAATATGTATAGTAGGTATAAATCATTTAAATACCTACAAAAGTAACTAAGGAAATGATATATATCTTTAATTTAGGTTTACGTGAACCCGATGTTTAATATTTGAAATTCCATGATATTTACTTATATAAACCCTACTGTAAAACAATGAGCTTACTTTATAGATCCTTGTAAACTTACTTTATGTATCTTTATAACATTGTATACTCAATAAACTTCTTTTGACAAGGAAAAATGCATAGGTGTGAATCCAGCCTTACACCTATGCATTCTTTTGTGCATTTTGAGTTTTGCATAAACATAATACAGTTCATTTAACATGGTTTCCCATGGGTCACGTTCACATCTGTGCATTTCTTTGGAAAGGGCCAGGGACTTTTTACTGGTTCCATAGACTTAAATGGATCAAAAACGTGAATTGAAAAACGCAAAATGTACCTGGTATGCAAATTGCAACCTGCATAGGTGTGAAACAGGCCTAAAATTTGCTAGAGTTTTATTTCAAGCATCTCTTAGGCTCGATTCACACCTATGCATGTTGTTTTTGAGCGCTTTTGGAGTTTTTTTTGTCATGCTTGCCACGTTTTTGAGCAGTGTTTTTGTAGCGTTTTTACATCATTTTTGCTGCGTTTTTGCCGCGTTTTGCGTTTTTTTTAAAAAAATTTTATTTCTACAGTTTTTTTTGACTGTATACAGTCTAAAAAAACAAAAAACAAAACAAAAACAAAAACGGCAAAAACGCATCAAAAACGCTGCACTTGCGTTTTTGATGCTTGTCCATTGAATTCTATTACATGCAAAACGCTGCATTTTGAACCCTTTCCAAAAATGCAGAGGTACAAAAAGGCATCGATGTGAACATGTTCCATAGGAACCCATGTTAAAAAATTCCCATGCATTTCTGCAAAATGCAAAATGCATCATCAAACGCGCTAGTGTGAATGGAGCCTCAGGCTCCATTCACACTAGCGCGTTTTTTGATGCATTTTGCATTTTGCAGAAATGCACAGGAATTTTTTAACATGTGTTCCTATGGAACATGTTCACATCAATGCCTTTTTGTTTCTCTGCATTTTTGGAAAGGGTCGGGGACTTTTTTTCATGCAAAATGCAGCGTTTTGCATGTAATGGATTTCAATGGACAAGCATCAAAAACGCAAGTGGACCGTTTTTTGCAGCGTTTTTGATGCGTTTTGGATGCGTTTTTGCCGTTTTTTTTTTTTTTTTAAATTTTTTTTTTTTTTTGTAATTTTTTTTAAGACTGTAAAAAAAAAATGTAAAAAAAAAAAAAAAAAAAAAAAAAAAAAAAACCGCAAAACGCAAATCGCGGCAAAATCGCGGCAAAATCGCGGCAAAAACGCGGCTCAAAAACGTGGCAAGCATGAAAAAAAAACCTCCAAAAACGCTCAAAAGCAACATGCATAGGTGTGAATCGAGCCTAAGGCTGGGTTCACACTGCTGCGGTGCGGGAACGCAGCGAATTTACTGCGGGTTCCCGCATCGCACCAACTCGCACGGCAGTTCACACTGCCATATGCGAACTGCTGGGGAGTGTCATACAATGTTAATGACACCCCCAGTTCAGCCCGCATATCGCAATGCGAACTGACAATTCGGACATTTTCGGATCGCATAGGTGTGAACACCCATGCGATCCGATTTGGTCCGAACAAAAAAAAGGGTCCTGTGCGAGTTTGGACCGAATGCGGTGCGATATCAGCCATACTATCTGTATGGCTGATATCGCACAGCACAGACATCGCATGTGATGTGAACAGCAGTGCGCTGCGAATCACATGCGATGTCTGCCACCGCAGCAGTGTGAACCCAGCCTAAGGCTGGATTCACACCTATGCAGTTTTAGTGCTTTTTGCATTTTGCAGATTTGCACTACAGTCGATCTAACATGGTTTCCTATGGAACACGTTCTGTAGAGCAAATCTGCAAAATGCAAAAAGCACTAAAAATGCATAGGTGTGAATCCAGCCTAAGCAACAGCCTATGCATGTTGCTTTTGAGCGTTTCTGCAGTGCTTTTTGCGGTGCTTGCCATGTTTTTTTAACATGTGTTTTGCTGCGTTTTTGCCACATTTTTGCCGCAATTAGCATTTTGCGTTTGTTTTTGTTTTTTTACAATGTGGTTGCTTAGCAACCAGCTATATACAATGTAACAAAAAGAAATGAAAAAGAACGCACAATTTAAATCGCGGCAAAAACGCGTTACTTGCGTTTTGTATGCGGGTCCATTGAATTCTATTACATGCAAAACGCTGCATTTTGCATGAAAAAAAAGTCCCCGGCCCTTTCCAAAAACGCTGAGGCAAAAAAATGCATTGATGTGGACATGTTCCATAGGAACCCATGTTAAAAAATTTCCCTGCATTTCTGCAAAATGCAAAATGAATCAAAAACGCATAAGTGTGAATTGAGCCTTTCACAGTATATGTTCTCACGATACAGGAGCATCACCACACATATTTCAGTAATGAATTGAGTTCTCAGGCTCAGAAGCAATTTTCACAGGTAGAGCAATGTGGTTTATGTAATAACCAATTCTCTACACATTTCCGTTGGTTTAAGTCCCATTTCTACTACACATCAGTGAGTATGGCCTGGGCTGGCTATATGAATATTGTGGCAGGAGTGTAGCTGTTGTCTACTGATCAGATTACTTTGTTTTTGGTGCAGAGAGGTCAACACCCAATTAATGATGTGATGGAGGACCTCTGATTTTATGGGGGACCTCTGATGTGCTGCAGAGCCTTTGATGTAATGGGAGACCTTTGATGTGTCATGGGGCTTCTGATGTGATGGGGGACCTCTGATATGATGGGGTGGCTTTAGAGTTGCCACCTCATCCCTTTAAACCTGAACACATATTAATTACACAGGTTCTGTGGCTGATTAAGGTGGTAATTAAACTCACTTGGTGTATTATTTGCATTTAATTAGCCTCATAACCTGTGTAATTCAAAGGTGTCCGGGTTTAAAGGGATGAGGTGGCAACTCGAGGTGGCTCTGATGTGATGGAGGACTCTGATGTAAAGAGGGAAGCTCTGATGTTATGGGGAGCCTCTGATGTAATGGGGGACCTCTGATGTAAAGAGGGAAGCTCTGATGTTATGGGGAGCCTCTGATGTGATGGGGGAACCTCTGATGTGTTGCAGGGCCTCTGATGTTATGGGATGAGGTGGAAACTCTACCCCAAGACATCAGAGGTCACCCCATCACATCAGAGGCCCTACAACACATCAGAGGTCCCCCATAACATCAGAGCTTTCCTCTTTACATCAGAGCTTTCCTCTTTACATCAGAGGTCCCCCATTACATCAGAGGTCCCCCATTACATCAGAGGTCCCCCATTACATCAGAGGTCCTCCATCACATCAGAGGTCCTCCATCACATCAGAGGTCCTCCATCACATCAGAGGTCCTCCATCACATCAGAGGTCCCCCATCACATTAGAGCCACCTCGAGTTGCCACCTCATCCCTTTAAACCCTAACACCTTTGAATTATACAGGTTCTGAGGCTAATTTAATGCAGATAAGGCACCAAGTGAGTTTATTTACCACCTTAATCAGCCACAGAACCTGTGTAATTAATATGTGTTAGGGTTTAAAGGGATGAGGTGGCAACCATATGATGGGGACCTCTGATATGAAGGGGGCCAGTGATGTTATGGGGGACCTCTGATGTGAAGGGGGCCACTGATGTTATGGGGGACCTCTGATGTGAAGGGGGCCACTGATGTTATGAGGGACCTCTGATGTGACGGAGCATCTCTGATGTGATGGGGGGGGGGGGGGCTCAGATATTATAGGGGACCTCTGATGTGACGGAGCATCTCTGATGTGATGGGGGGGCTCAGATATTATAGGGGACCTCTGATGTGAAGGGGGGCTTCTACTGTGAAATTAATTACATCAAGGTGGTTGCGTGCATCATTCCAGGCTCAGATTTCCTATTGATGTGTATTGTTTTTAACAGATTTTGCATACTTTTAGGACAGCCATAGACACAACCACAGTTTGCAGGTGAGAAAATCACTTGGTTCCCTCATTAACCCAGTCAGTGTTGATGGAGGAATCCCTCCCATGGAACCATTGTGTTTTACCAGCGGGGGGAAAGCCATCCCCACTGTGAGAACACAGTGCTTACTGCTAGCGCCCATAACAGCCACGAGCAATAATCACGTGTAAAACCAAGGAGGCTGGTTGTACTCAAGTTGATTGATGGATCAACTTGGGTACATTCAGTCTGTTCACACATGGTTTAAATCTCAGCTGTTTCCGGCTGAGATTAAAACCATCTATGGTCAGCTTTAAAGATTGCTGTAACTGAAAAAAGGTTGAAGCTCCATTCACCCCATGGCGATTTAAATTGTCGACGGAATTGCGGCGATTCTGCCCGCAATTTAGAATTACAGCAAAACCTGGGACGGTTTTGCAATACCATTATTTCTCAATGGCACCATAAACATAGAGTTGCCACCTCATCCCTTTAAACCCGAACACATATTAATTACACAGGTTCTGTGGCTGATTAAGGTGGTAATTAAACTAACTTGGTGCCTTATCTGCATTAAATTAGCCTCAGAACCTGTGTAATTAATATGTGTTCGGGTTTAAAGGGATGAGGTGGCAACCCTACATAAACACGGTGTGAGTTTTCCGTGATTGTCGCACGACAAATTGCGTTAAAATCACGGGACGCGCGGCGCCCAGAAGTTCTGTAACGTTTTGCCATGATTCTGAATTGCAGCAATTCCACCCGTGATTCAAATCGCACAGGTGTGAGTGGAGTCTTAGGCCTCATTCACACGAGGCGGATCCGCTCAGCGGAGTCCACCAGCTCAGTAGGAGATCTCTCCGTTGATCTCCGCGGAGCCAACGGATGACAGGTCCGTCTCTGCTCACTGACCGGGGATGGGCCTGTCAGAGCGCCGCTGATTCCTATGGAGAGATCGGAGGAAAGCGGAAATGCTGTCCGTTTTTATCAGATCTCAAGACGGATCCGCCAAGACAGATGGCGAATGTATCGCCATACGCCTGATTTTAGCGGATTGGATGGCAGGCGGGTGTCAGCGGACACATCTCCACTGACATCCATCTCCTCATAGGAGTCAATCGATGGCCCACTCGGATCTGCCTGGCGGATCGGAGCGGGCCTGCCGCGTGAGAGGGGCCTTAGAAATACTGGTCTACATGAATAAATTACTGGTGGGTTGCAATATAACTTAAAAACAAAACAAAAAAAAAGTATCTTTTACTATTGTAACATTGTAGCAACAATGCAACACATGCAATATTGTAGCAAGTCATAGAGATTTTTGGCAGGTGCTGATTTGTATCACGTTTTATAAACACAGGAAAGAAATACACAGACACCGAGACATAGATGATTGTGTCATCTCTGAGGCCGAATTTTAGGCTACTTTCAGCCTCAGACCGCCCGAGCGTTACCGGTAAAGTGCCGCTAGACTTAGCGGCGCTTTACCGGTGCTGTGCGGATGGGAGCAGGGCACTTTTAACCCCAAAGAAGGGGTTAAAAGCGCCCGCAGGTGCTTCGGCAGCGCTGCCCACTGATTTCAATAGGCAGAGCGCCACGGGAGCAGTGTATACTCCCGCACTGCCCCAAAGATGCTGCTTGCAGGACTTTGTAGACAGTCCTGCAAGCGCACCGCCCCAGTGTGAAAGTACTTGGGGCTTTCACACTGGGATGGCATTAGAGGCGCTTTACAGGCACTATTTATAGCGCCAAAACACCTGTAAAGTGCCTCAGTGTGAAAAGGGTCTAAGTCCAGGATGTAAAGGCTGACTGTGGATGATACGCCTGAACAAATATGGCGCAATCCTTCTAAACAGTAAAGCTGATGAAGGTATTGTCATTTAGGGATATAGCGCCTGCACAAAGATGGCGCTGTCCTTCTGAAAAGAAAAACAGAACAATTATTATTATTAATATTATTATTATACAGGATTTATATAGCGCCAACAGTTTACGCAGCGCTTTACAATATAAAAGGAAGACAATACAGTTATAATACAATTGCACTGCTATGTTATTTAGGTGCGACACGTCAGTGCGTCGCCTGTGCCCCAGACGACGTCAGAGTGTGACGAAACATGCGTCGGGCGAGCTGACGTGCTGACGTGCTGCATCTACCGTCTGCAGGACGGGTGATTGTTTTTAGCCGGCCGGCTTCCTATGCCTATTTGTATCTGCTACACTGTAAGTGCTATTTTAATTCTTTATTAAATCTTAAAATCAGGATTACGCTATGTTGTTCGCCTCTCTTTTCCCGGGGTACCCCTAAACGAGAACAAACCCCCAGCTAGGAGTCTCTACTAATCTCTATGATAAAAGGGATTACCCATGACTTGGTGAACTAGCGGTATCATCACTCTTTGGCTATATGAAGTGGTATGTCGTTTTCTACAAGCCCACCTAATGAAAGGCCCTGACCGGGTTAAGGTCGCAAGCCCCACTGTGCTTGCCGTTTGGTAAGCGCGCATTTCATTTTCAGATACCACAGTGGTGCGGTGAAGGAATTTTTTTATTTATATTTCCTGCTTCAAAGACTGGGCTCTGAGCCTATGTCTTTTCACATCATCTATTTGGACTTTATTCACTGTGTTAGGACTGTTCATTGAACACTTATTGTTTTAGGTTCCAACAACTGTGTTAGCTACTTAAATTGGGTTCTATTAATTTGTCCTATTCAACACTGGTATTATTATTTATTTTTATTTACAGCGCTGCTATTTTTGTTATATAATACAATAAGATACAGGAGGATTAAGAGGGCCCTGCTCAGAAGAGCTTACAATCTAATAGGGTGGGGCAGGTGGTACAAAAGGTTGTAACTGTGGGGAATGAACTGATGGAAGTGGTAAAAGATTAGTTAGAGACGTGATAGGCTTTCCTGAAGAGATGAGTTTTCAGGGACCGCCTGAAGGTAGCAAGAGTAGGAGATAGCTGGATAGATGGAGGTAGCGAGTTCCAGAGGATGGGAGAGGCTCTGGAGAAATCCTGCAGATGAGCATGGGCGGAGGAGATGAGAGAGCTTGAGAGTAGGAGGTCTTGAGAAGAGTGGAGAGGACGATTTGGGTGATTTTTGGAGACAAGATTGGTGATGTAGCTCGGGGCAGAGTTGTGAATGGCTTTGTATGTTGTGGTTAGTGGTTATGTCGTTCACAGTTAGGGTGAAACTGGGATCTCTGTGAGAGGTAAGGCAATATTCCTGGAAGTGTTACACTTATACATTACTGAGCATGTACATAACATGAAAATAAATATCTGATGATGGGGACACTTTAGGAAAACTGTATACAGTAAATACAGAATACTTTATTAATCCCAAAGGGAAATAGGGAAATTGTTACAACACAGACACACTTAACAAAGACAACACAAAATCACAACAATAAACTGAACAAGATTCAAAAACACAACAAAATTACCAATAACAGCCATTAACACCAAATAAACAAAATTAAACTTCTCTACAAATAAAACATCCATACAATTAAAGACCCGTAGAAGAACACTCCCCAGCTGGTCTGCACATGCCCTAATCACCCTGGGACTAACTCCATCAGGGTCTGCTGATTTTACCGCCTTAAGGCTACTTTCACACTGGGGCGGAGGGGTGTTAGCGGTAAAGCACCGCTAATTTTAGCGGCGCTTTACTGCTGTAATATCGGTGCTTTTCGCTTGCTAGCAGGGCGCTTTTAACCCCTGCTAGCGGCAGAATAGAGGGTTAATAGCATCCGCAAAGCGTCGCTGCCGAAGTGCTTCGCAGGTGCTTTGGCAGCGGTGCCCATTACTTCCAATGGCAGGGGCGGTGGAGGAGCGGTGTATTCACCGCTCCTCCACCGCCCGAAAGATGCTGCTTGCAGGACTTTTTTTAACGTCCTGCAAGCGCACCGCTCCAGTGTGAAAGCACTCGGGCTCTCCCATTGGGGCTGCAGGGGAGGCGTTTTACAGGCGCTTTACAGCTTTATTTTTAGCCCAAAAGCGCCTGAAAAATGCCTCAGTGTGAAAGTAGCCTAAAGCCTTGTACACACATCAGATTTTCCACAGACAAAACCTCAGACTTTTGTCTGAAGGGTGTTGGCCAGGAACTTGTCTTGCATTCTAATGGCAAGGAATTGTCGGCCAACAAACACGAACGTAGTGACGTACTACATGGTTTTTCAGCTCTTTAGCGCCACCCTTTGGACTCCTTCTGCTAATTTCGTATTAGTAGAAGTTTAGTGAGTGTTGATTCGCGCTTTTCATTTTGCGCTTTTCAGTTCATTTCTGAACGGCCGTTCATCAACCAGACATGTTGCGGATTTAGAGGAGATAACGTGTTATTTATTATTGGCCTTGGAGTTATTGCTTTGACCCAAGTCCAGTCCAGGAACAGCAGGAGGAGGATTTCTTGGACCAAAAATTGGTTGCTTTATTAATCGTGACCAATTATGTCATATGCCTTTGCTGCGGGAGCTCCAGGAGAATAATCCAGATGATTTTCGGAATTATCTCCGGATGACGGACCCCTGCTTTCACCAACTCTTGGCATTGCTGACCCCCTATATTAAGAAGCATGACACATGCATGAGGCTTTTATTTAATTTTTTGGTTCAATAATGATTTGATTTGGTATATTTTCTATATTTTCGGATGCATAGAATGCACTTTTTGGTTAAGTTCTATTAGCAGATAGCATGTCTAATTTCATTTGTTTTCTTTTTTTAATGCACAATAATAAAACAAATTGTGGAGAATAATACTTGGCTATGTGTTTTACTTCAAATGACAGTTTGGGAGTAGGCAGTTACATTTTAAAAAATACAATGTAACATTAACCACTTCAGCCCCGGAAGATTTTACCCCCTTCCTGACCAGAGCACTTTTTACAATTCGGCACTGCGTCGCTTTAACTGCTAATTGCGCGGTCATGCAATGCTGTACCCAAATGAAATTTGCGTCCTTTTCTTCCCACAAATAGAGCTTTCTTTTGATGGTATTTGATCACCTCTGCCGTTTTTATTTTTTGCGCTATAAACGGAAAAAGACCGAAAATTTTGAAAAAAAATGATATTTTCTACTTTTTGTTATAAAAAAAATCCAATAAACTAAATTTTAGTCATACATTTAGGCCAAAATGTATTCGGCCACATGTCTTTGGTAAAAAAATGTCAATAAGCGTATATTTATTGGTTTGCGCAAAAGTTATAGCGTCTACAAACTAGGGTACATTTTCTGTAATTTACACAGCTTTTAGTTTATGACTGCCTATGTCATTTCTTGAGGTGCTAAAATGGCAGGGCAGTACAAAACCCCCCCAAATGACCCCATTTTGGAAAGTAGACACCCCAAGGAAATTGCTGAGAGGCATGTTGAACCCATTGAATATTTATTTTTTTTGTCCCAAGTGATTGAATAATGACAAAAAAAAAAAAATTTACAAAAAGTTGTCACTAAATGATATATTGCTCACACAGGCCATGGGCATATGTGGAATTGCACCCCAAAATACATTCAGCTGCTTCTCCTGAGTATGGGGATACCACATGTGTGGGACTTTTTGGGAGCCTAGCCGCGTACGGGGCCCCGAAAACCAAGCACCGCCTTCAGGATTTCTAAGGGCATAAATTTTTGATTTCACGCCTCACTACCTATCACAGTTTTGAAGGCCATAAAATGCCCAGGTGGCACAAAACCCCCCCCAAATGACCCCATTTTGGAAAGTAGACACCCCAAGCTATTTGCTGAGAGGCATGGTGAGTATTTTGCAGCTCTCATTTGTTTTTGAAAATGAAGAAAGACCAGGAAAAAAAATTTTTTTTTTCTTTTTTCAATTTTCAAAACTTTGTGACAAAAAGTGAGGTCTGCAAAATACTCACTATACCTCTCAGCAAATAGCTTGGGGTGTCTACTTTCCAAAATGGGGTCATTTTGGGGGGTTTTGTGCCACCTGGGCATTCCATGGCCTCCGAAACTGTGATAGGCAGTGAAGAGTGAAATCAAAAATTTACGCCCTTAGAAAGCCTGAAGGCGGTGCTTGGTTTTCGGGGTCCCGTGCGCAGCTAGGCTCCCAAAAAGTCCCACACATGTGGTATCCCCGTACTCAGGAGAAGCAGCAGAATGTATTTTGGGGTGTAATTTCACATATCCCCGTGGCATGTTTGAGCAATATATCATTTAGTGACAACTTTGTGCAAAAAAAAAAAAAAAAAAAAAAAATTTGTCTCTTTCCCGCAACTTGTGTCGCAATATAAAATATTCCATGGACTCGACATGCCTCTCAGGAAATAGCTTGGGGTGTCTACTTTCCAAAATGGGGTCATTTGGGGGGGGTTTTGAACTGTCCTGGCATTTTATGCACAACATTTAGAAGCTTATGTCACATATCACCCACTCTTCTAACCACTTGAAGGCAAAACCCTTTCTGACACTTTTTGATTACGTGAAAAAATTATTTTTTTTTGCAAGAAAATTACTTGGAACCCCCAAACATTATATATTTTTTTAAAGCAAATGCCCTATAGATTAAAATGGTGAGTGTTTCATTTTTTTTTTTCACACGGTATTTGCGCAGCGATTTTTCAAACGCATTTTTTGTGGAAAAAACACACTTTTTTAAATTTTAATGCACTAAAACACACTATATTGCCCAAATGTTTGATGGAATAAAAAAGATGATCTTAAGCCGAGTACATGGATACCAAACATGACATGCTTTAAAATTGCGCACAAACGTGCAGTGGCAACAAAATTAATACATTTTTAAAAACCTTTAAAAGCCTTTACAGGTTACCACTTTAGATTTACAGAGGAGGTCTACTGCTAAAAATACTGCCCTCGATCTGACCTTCGCGGTGATACCTCACATGCATGGTGCAATTGCTGTTTACATTTGACGCCAGACCGACGCTTGCGTTCGCCTTAGCGCGAGAGCAGGGGGGACAGGGGTGCTTTTTTTTTTTTTTTTTTCTTTATTATTTTTTTGCTTTTTTATCTTATTTTTAAACTGTTCCTTTCATTTTTTTTTTTTAAATCATTTTTATTGTTATCTCAGGGAATGTAAATATCCCCTATGATAGCAATAGGTAGTGACAGGTACTCTTTTTTGAAAAAATCGGGGTCTATTAGACCCTAGATCTCTCCTCTGCCCTCAAAGCATCTGACCACACCAAGATCGGTGTGATAAAAAGCTTCCCCAATTTCCCAATGGCGCTGTTTACATCCGGCGAAATCTAAGTCATAAAATGCTCGTAGCTTCCGGTTTCTTAGGCCATAGAGATGTTTGGAGCCACTCTGGTCTCTGATCAGCTCTATGGTCAGCTGGCTGAATCACCGGCTGCATTCTCAGGTTCCCTGTTGAGACAGGAGAGCCAGAGAAAAACACGGAAGACGGTGGGGGGGGCATTCCCTCCCACTGCTTGTAAAAGCAGTCTAGAGGCTAATTAGCCGCTAGGATTGCTTTTACATGAAAGCCGACCGCTGGCTGAAAAGAATGATACCAAGATGATACCTAAACCTGCAGGCATCATTCTGGTATAACCACTCAAAGTCGTGAATGGTGTACCTGAAGACCAAAAAATGGTTAACAATAAAGCACAGTAAACGGTAAAGTATAAAAAATTGCATACCTGAAAAGCAAACATGATAAAACATAATAACAATAAAACATTGCAGAATAGAATACAGTAAAAAAGAGCAGAACAATAGAGAGAGAATAGAGAGAGAGAATAAAACAACAACTATTTTTTTTTATTTTTGTTTGTGTTTTTTTTGCAAACTTGTAACTTTTATAACTGTAACCGGTTCCAGGTTCGGGTCTCTCAAAATGCGATGGCATCTTGGGAGACCCTGTGAAAGTGTGCCTAGTCTGTGGAATGCTGTACCCTACGCTAATACTCAACTAGTGAATGGTAGCGTTCAAAACATTCACCAATGCAAAGACCAGGATTGTCAGGACAGGAGGGACAATAATAGCGGGTGTCACGCCTATATCCGCGCTTGCTGCAGACACAACATCTTTTTGGGGGGGTTTGTTGGGTAGGGGTACTCGGGAGGACATAAAAATGCCTCTCATGCAGCCGACTGCATTTGGTTGGGGATGTGAATGGGGGAAGTACGGGCGCTGCAGAAGCGGTGGGTTCCCAATTAGGATTGGCGAATGCAGCAGGAAGGGCATTATGGGCACGACGGGCCTGTGTTTGTCTTTTTGGTGGCAGCGGGACACTACTTGTGCTTGCCACCTCACCAGCTTGAACTGCACTTATGGGACTCGCCACGTCACCAAGTGTTACTGCAGTGCTGGTTTGACTACGACCGGGGTGTACTAGGCCGCTGGCGCTTGCCAGTTCACCAAAACGCTACCAAAAAAACTGTTAGCGATCGCAGGGATCAGGCCTGACTCTGCGAACGCTGCAGTTATGCGTTTAGTGTTCTGTAAGTGACAGTGATCGATCGATACTGCACTTGGGTGGGCTGGGCTGGGCCGGGCGGAGGGGCAAAACGCAGGTGCTAGTAGGTATCTGGGCTGATCCCGCTAACACTGCGTTTTTGGGAACCCTAAACTGCTGGGGACGCCAGTATAGATCTGATCGGATCAGGTATTGATCCGTTCAGATACTATACCACTAAGGGAGGTGTACGGTGCGTGCGTGGGTGTTAGCGGTACTGGCGCTAATCTGACGCTGCCTGGGGCTGGTGCTTACCAGTTCACCAAAACGCTACCAAAAAAACTGTTAGCGATCGCAGGGATCAGGCCTGACTCTGCGAACGCTGCAGTTATGCGTTTAGTGTTCTGTAAGTGACAGTGATCGATCAATCGATACTGCACTTGGGTGGGCTGGGCTAGGCTGGGCGGAGGGGCAAAACGCAGGTGCTAGCAGGCAGTGGCGTAGCGTGGGGGGTGCGGGGGGTGCCGTGGCCCCGGGCGCAAAATTTGGGGGGGCGCAGCATCAGGTGCCAGTGACACTCCGTCCAAATGCTAACTGTGTACGGACGGTGTCACTGGCAGAGCTCTGGCCACCAGGTTCCGGCATGGGCAGCGGGTGCCCGGTGATTGGATGAACGGGGTCACGTGCGGTGGCAGGGCTGGATTGCTCCAGGAGTCCCGCCTCCGCCTTAGTGTGTGAACCGCCGCCGTCTTCTCTTCCGCCGCTCTGGACTGGATGATGGATCTCCCCTTTCTACATTGTGCAGCCAGTCTGGCGGTGCGGCGCCAGGCCGCCAGCTCTACCCCACATGCAATGAAATGACATCTCCGGGAAACCGGATCTTCCTGACCAAGTAAGCTGCGGTATGTGAAACGGATGTACACTTCACATACACAGAGCATCACCCTCTCCCCCACTTATCTCAAATGTCCCTCCCCTCCTCCCACTTATCCTCAATGTCCCTCCCGCCCCCCCCCAATGTCCCTCCTGCCCCCCACTTATCCCCAATGTCCTTCCTGCCCCCCAATGTCCCTCCTGTCCCCCACTTATCCTCAATGTCCCCCCTGTCCTCCCACTTATCCTCAATGTCCCTCCCGCCCCCCCCCCCAATGTCCCCCCTGTCCTCCCACTTATCCTCAATGTCCCTCCTGTCCCCCCCAATATCCCTCCTGTCCCCCACTTATCCTCAATGTCCCTCCTGTCCCCCCCAATGTCCCCCCTGTCCTCCCACTTATCCTCAATGTCCCTCCCGCCCCCCCAATGTCCCTCCTGTCCCCCACTTATCCTCAATGTCCCTCCTGTCCCCCCCATGTCCCTCCTGTCCTCCCACTTATCCTCAATGTCCCTCCCGCCCCCCCAATGTTCCTCCTGTCCCCGCAATGTTCCTCCTGTCCCCCAATGTCCCTCCTGCCCCCCACTTATCCTCAATGTCCCTCCTGTCCTCCCACTTATCCTTAATGTCCCTCCCGCCCCCCCCCCAATGTTCCTCCTGTCCCCCACTTATCCCTGATGTCCCTCCTGTCCCCCAATGTCCCTCCTGTCCTCCCACTTATCCTCAATGTCCCTCCCGTTTCCCCCCCAATGTTCCTCCTCTCCCCCACTTATCCTCAATGTCCCTCCTGTCCCCCGCTGTCCCTCCTGTCCTCCACTTATCCTCAATGTCCCTCCTGTCCTCCCACTTATCCTAAATGTCCCTCCCGTCCATCCCCCCCATGTTCCTTCTGTCCCCTAATGTCCCTCCTGTCCTCCCACTTATCCTCAATGTCCTTCCCGTCCCCCCCAATGTTCCTCCTGTCCCGCAATGTCTCTTCTGTCCCCCACTTATCCCCAATGTCCCTCCTGTCCCCCCAATGTCCCTCCAGTCCCCCCACTTATCCTCAATGTCCCTCCTGTCCCCCCACTTATCCTCAATGTCCCTTCTGTCCCCCCACTTATCCTCAATGTCCCTCCTGTCCCCCCACTTATCCTCAATGTCCCTCCTGTCCCTCCAATGTTCCTCCTGTCCCCCCACTTATCCCCAATGCCCCTCCTCTCACTTATCCCAAATTTTCCTCCTCTCCCCCCACTTATCCTCAATGTCCCTCCTCTCCCCTTAATGTCCCTCCTGTCCCCCAAAGTCCCTCCCCTCCTCCCACTTATCCTCAATGTCCCTCCTGTCCCTCCAATATTCCTCATTTCCCCCAATGTCCCTCCCCTCCTCCCACTTTTCCTCAATGTCCCTCCTGTTCCCCCAATGTCCCTCCAATGTTCCTCATTTCCCCCAATGTCCCTCTTGTCCTCCCACTTATCCTCAATGTCCCTCCTGTCCCTCCAATGTCCCTCCTGTCCCTCCAATGTCCCTCCTGTCCCCCAGTGTCCCTTCTGTCCCCCCCAATGTCCCTTCAATGTTCCTCCTGTCCCCCCACTTATCCCCAATGCCCCTCCTCTCCTCTCACTTATTCTCAGTGTCCCTCCTGTCCTCCCACTTATCCTCATGGTCCCTCCCATTCCCCCCAATGTCCCTCCTGTCCCTCCAATGTTCCTCCTGTTCCCCCACTTATCCCCATTATCCCACTAATCCTCACTTATCCTAAATGTCCTCCCTCCCCTCCCCTACCCTCCCACTTATTTGAAATGCCCCTCCTCTCCCCCCACTTATCCCCAATGCCCCTCCTTTCCCCCCACTTATCCCCAATGTCCCTCCTGTATCACCATTTATCCCCAATGTTTCTCCTCTCCTCCCATGTATCCCCAATATCCTCCACTTATCCCAAGTAACCCCTCTCTCTCCACTTATCCCAAACATCCCCCCACTTAGCACCAATGTTCCAACTCTCCCCCAAGTTAGAAATGAGCACATTGCCCCCCAATTTAGCACCAATGCCCTATTAACTTAGCACCAATATCATTGCCTATACCCCCTCATTGCACTAATGCCCCCTCTCCCCACCTAACAACATTGCACTCCTACTGTAAGCTGTAGCTGCACATCTGTAGCAGCCCCTCTCCTGATACTTTGTAGGTGGGGAAGAGAGGATTTGGCGGTGGGAGGAGAGCTCTGTACTGGAAGGGGAGTTGTAAACTGTCCTTTGAGACATGCATTCCTGAGCCCTGCAATCTGTACGTAGCACAGTCATGAACTCTGCAGTGCATTCTCTATGCAGTGCACTTCTGAACTCTGCTCACTCTGCGTAGCGCACTCCTGAACTCATTGCACTTTTGTGCTCTTCACTCTGTATGTAGTGCACTCCTGAATCCTGCACTTAGTACATAGGACAGTCCTGATCTTTGCACTCAGTGCGTAGTAGAATCTTAATCTTTTCTCTTTGTATTTAGCACACTCCTAATCTTTGCACTCTGTACGTAGCTCACTAATGAATTCTGCACGGTGTATGCAGTACACTCCTGAGCTCTTCACTCTGTATGAATTGCACTCTGAACTCTGTACCTAGCGCTCTCCTAAACTTTACACTCTGTATATAGGGTACTCCTGATTTAGCATAATCTTGATCTTTGCACTTTATATATAGCACACTCCTGATCTTTGTACTCTGTACGCAGTACACTCATGAACTCTGTACATACTGCACTCCTGAACTCTGCACTCTGTGCAGAATGCACAAGTAGTATTTAACAATGCTCCAATAAGACTCTCCCACTCTTAGGCGGTGGTTCTCTGAGAAAAAATGCCCTGCCTGTAGTACGTCTGCAGTCTCTGACCATCTCCTGTATTATGTCTGCAGTCTCTGACCATCTCCTATAGTATGCCTGCAGTTTCTGACTGTCTCCTGTAGTATGTCTAGCATTAAATAATATGCACAACCCTTACGTCTGGGTTACTATTGGCTGCTTGCTCTGCTGTATATAGGTGCTCCTTGTTATTTACAATCTAGACCTCTGATTGGCTGTCCGCAGCCTTTTATTATTGGCTGATACTGAGAAGATATCTCTTTGACTACTGTAATCAAAGAGATATCTCAGATCTAACCATTAATAAAAGGCTGCAGGCGGCCAATCAGAGGCTCAGGCTGTGAGTGGAGGAACCTGGGCCCCCATTCTTGGGTGCTAAAAGCCCACAGGTTAGGGGGGCGCAAATTACTTGCCTCGCCCCGGGTGCTGACAACCCACGCTACGCCACTGCTAGCAGGTATCTGGGCTGATCCCGCTAACACTGCGTTTTTGGGAACCCTAAACTGCTGGGGACGCTAGTATAGATCTGATCGGATCAGATATTGATGCGTTCAGATACTATACCACTAAGGGAGGCGTATGCAGCGTGCGTGGGTGTTAGCGGTACTGGCGCTAATCTGACGCTGCCTGGGGCGACGCATATCACCGCCGGGCGATCAGGGGGCTAAACCTTTATTCGGTAATAAACGGCGGGTGCCCTGACACTATAAAAAATAAACGAACTAACCAGCGTCACCCGTAACAGTTATACGGTGATCAGTGGTGAAAGGGTTAACTAGGGGGCAATCAAGGGGTTAAAACATTTATTAGATAGTATATGGGGGTCCCTGTCGCTATAAAACGCTGACGGCGAACCTAAATATTTACCTCCCTAACTAGCGTCACCAGCGACACTAATACAGCGATCAGAAAAATGATCGCTTAGCGACACTGGTGACGGGGGGTGATCAAGGGGTTAAAACTTTATTAGGGGGGGTTAGGGGGGTACCCTAGACCTACAGGGGGCTAACCCTAATTGTCCTAACACTGTAACTGTCACAAACTGACACTATGGAGCAATCAGAAAAAAAAAAAAAAAAAAACCTACTTGGTGTCAGTTTGTGACAGGGGGGGGGGGGGTGATTGGGGGGGATCGGGGGGCGATCGGGGGGGGGGGGATCGGGGTGTTTAGTGTGCCTGGCATGTTCTACTGTGTTGTGTGTGTGTTGTGCACTTACTTACATGTCGTCTCTCCTCGGGCTGGAACGGAAACTCCCGAGCCGAGGAGAGATGACATCACATCCTCTGCCTCTGTGTACTATACAGAGGCAGAGGATGTTTCTCATTGGCTGGGAGCGATCGCGAGGGGGGGGCCACGATCGGATGGCCTCCCCCTCGTCTCTCACTTCTCCCAGCCAAATGCCGACCGCAGCTGGCACCGGGGGGGGGGTCTGATCGGACCCCCCGCCCGCGGGAAGGCAATCACGTACCAGGTACGTGATTTTGCCTGCCCGTGCCATTCTGCTCACGTATATAGGCGTGAGGCGGTCGGCAAGTGGTTAACAAGGGACACCAACATAGTTGTATCTTTGATCTTAAAAACTACGGGATAATGGTGTTGTGGTAACTTGCACCAAAAAAAAAAAAAAAATAACAAAAATAACAAGCATAATAATATTATTCTTGATATCACTAGAAAAAAAGACTTTGAAAATTGATTTGCAATAACTCCATCAGTATCACCAGCAAAGCAGCTTCATTATTATCCCATTAGAGAAGAAGAGAATTGTGCGCTGCATTTCGAGATTTCATAATTTGCCGCGTCACTTACAGTATAAAAAGAACAACCAGTTAAACTATCCAATAGGGGTGAATCAGAACACAGATTTAGCCCAGGTTCACACTGCTGCGGGATTGAAATCGTGCGAGTTCAGCTGAACTTCATATGATTTCATACACGCATGTCAGTCTGACTTTGGGGGCAATTTGACAGACATCTATGTGGGTTCCTGCACAGATGTCTATTAAAATAGCACCCAAAGTCGCCAAAAAGTAGTACAGAAACTACTTTTGGGAATCGGTGCGGCGTCGCAAGGTAGGCGTCACGCCGATTCGGATGGTGCCACTGCGGTAATAGCTGCCAAAGCTTGACATATCAAATCGCATGCCAAATCGCATCAGTGTGAACCTAGGCTAAAGGAGGAAGGACATCTAGTATGGGGAAAGGAGGGTACTTTCCATAACTCTACTCTCCTACAGCTTTGTGTTGAATCTGATGGAGTTATAGCCAAGGCCTCTGAATTAAACCTATTCAAAAAATGGTTCAGTTAATTTGCCCTCTCTCTGCATCACCCCTAGTCCCTCCACCAACCTGCTTAAGACCTGTAATGGTTCTCATGCCACTCCAGACCTCTCACTTTGTTTTGCTGGAGTTTCCGTTCCAGCTTTCTCTTATATTTCTCCTTAAAGTGGATGTAAACCCAATGTCATCCTTTCTAAACTCCTGCCATAGGGGTTATCTATAAGGATATAGATGTCTCCTGCATGTATCTTTACCTGTCAAATGTCTCCCCTCTGTCTGTTATGAGACCCGAAAAACTGCAGATTCTGTGGGCGGGTCTGTTGTCTGGAGCTCAGTGGGTGGAGTCGTGATGTCAGTAGACTCCCCGCCCACCTCTACACTCCCCTTGTCAATATGCATTTTCTCCTGTGTATCTCTTACACTGAACTTCTGCTATGATCTCTAACATCCAGTGAAAAGACAGGAAAGTAATCACATGACTTCAGCATGCCAAATCATGGTGAGGTGTGGAGCAGCCAATCCTTGCAGAGCTACTGAAGAAAGGAGTGGGGGAGGGAATTAAAAAATAATGCATGTCTTAGGCTAGTGCACAAGATATGTAAATCACCTGTCACTCACAGCAAGGGGGAGGATTTGACAAAGTTTTTCTCTGTTTATCAAGATTTTTCTCACTGAACAATAAAAGAGGATTGCTCACAGCTGGATTAAGGCTCGATTCACATCTATGCATGTTGCTTTTGAGCATTTTTGGAGTTTTTTTTGTGATGCTTGCCACGTTTTTGAGCAGCGTTTTTGTAGCGTTTTTACAGCGTTTTTGCCGCGTTTAAAAAAAAAAACCCACCAAAAACGCATCAAAAATGCTGTAAAAACGCTGCAAAAATGCTGCACTTGCGTTTTTGATGCTGGTCCATTGAATTCTATTACATGCAAAACGCTGCATTTTGCATGAAAAAAAGTCCCTGACCCTTTCCAAAAATGCAGAGGTACAAAAAGGCATTGATGTGAACATGTTCCATAGGAACCCATGTTAAAAAATTCCCATGCATTTCTGCAAAATGCAAAATGCATCAAAAAACGCGCTAGTGTGAATGGAGCCTAACTCTTTGTGGCAAGACTGGGCTCAAATGATAGGAAATCTTATATTCTACAGTATGATATAAAAAAAAAAAAAATTAAAAAAATCGGGTTTACATCCACTTTAAGCCCCCGTACACACGATTTGAAAATCAGAAGTATAATTTCGTCCGACGAACGATCTGCCAATTTTCAGATCGTTAGTACGGTGCTTTCGACAGCCGATTCCGGTTTTTCATCAGACAAAAGCTGAATGTGCAGACTATACAATTTTTGTTGGATGTGAACTCAACGTCCAATTTTCGTTTAATTAATACGGTTTTCATCTGAAAAAAAAAAAAATTGTAAGAGCGAGACTACGCATTCTCAGAAACGAAAGAACACATACAAAACTATTCAACAAATGACGTCACTTCTGACGTTGTATTCTGTCGTACGAGAATTTTCATATGGTGAGTAACCTCTTCACTTTCGACATGAGACCAGCATGCAACAAAAAACAGGTGAACGTTCATCTGAAAATCTGATCGTGTGTACGAGGCTTTAGCCCAGGGGTCTTCAAACTACGGACCCCCAGTTGTTCAGGAACTACAATTCCCATCATGCCCAGTCATGTCTGCGAATGTCAGAGCTTTACAATGCCTCGTGGGACGTGTAGTTCCGCAACAGCTGGAGTGCCGTAGTTTGAGGATCCCTGCTTTAGCCTCTCTAATCTTTATCCTCAGGTCCCTCTGAATTATTTTTTAACTCCTCCCTATCACCCATAAAGCCATCTTCTTGAAGTTAGGAATATCCTTCATATCCCTAGTTACCCACGGTTTATTATTTGAATAACAACTAACAATTCAAATCCAAAAAATACATTTTGGGTTTTCATATGCTTTAATAAGCAAATTTTGTCTAAATACATCCATCATGTGTACTCTTCCTTAAAAGTGGTTGTAAACCCTTTACAACCACTTTTTGCTACAGGTAAGCCTATAATTAGGCTTACCTGTAGCTACACTGGATATCTCCTAAGCCTGCATGGATTGGGAGATATCCCCTGTATTTGCATGTGCCAACGTCATCGGCACATGCTCACTGAAGCAATGGCAGTACGTGCCGTTGCTTCGGTTGTACTGTGCTGTTACCAGCGGCTCCCGCGCGCACGCGGGAGTGACGTCATCGCGGCTCCGGCCAATCACAGCGCCGGAGCCGCGATACCCGGAAGTAACTCCGGGGGGAAATGTCGTCGGCCGCTGCTGTGCACGGGCATCGCAGCGGGGGCTTTGATCTCAGGTAGTAATTCATAATGAGCTAGTATGCTATGCATACTGGCTCATTTTGCCTTTGTCTTGCAGTTTTTTGTTTTTTTTTACAACCACTTTAAATCTTGGTGTACTTTGTGTATTTCTTCCAGATCTGTGCAGTGATCCAGTGTGAGGCTTTTCCTTCCTGTAATAAAGACCGATCACTGCTGCTCTCTCTCCTGGTGCAGGGTGACTGGTCTGGTCTCCGCCCCCTCATGGAGTTTTCTGCAGGAAGCCAGTCCTGATGTCACTGCTATTTTTACATGGTAACATCTGGGACTGCAGAAGCAATTGGCATCCACGCAAAGTGGATTTATATCATTCTTGGCTATTGAGGCTTTCCTTTTAAAAATTACTAGCTAATTATTAAATTATATTAACACATTTTATTTAAAAAGATTAATAAAAAGATTATTTTTAAATTATTTTTAAAATATTATAAAATTATTGGCTATTTAACCACTTGCCGACCGCGCTTTAGCCGAGTGACAGCAACAGCACGGTCCCCTATATCTGAGATGCCGTCAATTGACACCGTGTGCCTGCTGCGGGGCATGGGCGGTGTGCGACACGTTCTGTGATCGCAGTGTCCGGACATATTGAAGTAAAGAGCCGATTAGATCAGCTGCGTCCAATCACATGTGTCAACAGAAACTGGTTATCCGTATTCCTTTCTTGAGAGCATGAGGAGAGGAGAAGAGAGCTGATAACCGACTTCTCTAAAAGGGACATCTACAATGATAATCAATGCACTGATTATCAGTGTCCTGATTATCAGTTCAGTCAAATTTTATTTAGACTGCACTGATGAACCAGGGGCGGATCCAGAGCCTAGTCTCGGGAGGGGCACTGCCAGAAAATATATTTTTTGGGGGTAAATCTATCGGGGAAATGGCTGGTGTTGACACTTCAATCATGACGGCACCATAGTTGTTATGGTGTCAGGATGATTGAAGCGCATTATTACTATTATTACATTGTTATAAAAAATAAAATAGTTTAACTCACCATAATGCAGAATCAGTGGGAGCCCCGAGTGTGTTACTTGCCACGTCACCTGTCACCAGATGCAGATTGTCACTTGCCACATCGCCTGCCACCAAATGCAGATTGTCACTTGCCACGTCGCCTGTCACCAGATGCAGATTGTCACTTGCCACGTCACCTGCCACAGGCTGCGGATTGTCACTTGCCACGTCACCTGTCACCAGATGCAGATTGTCACTTGCCACGTCGCCTGCCACACGTTGCGGATTGTCACTTGCCACGTCGCCTGCCACCAAATGCGGATTGTCACTTGCCACGTCGCCTGTCACCAGAGGCAGATTGTCACTTGCCACGTCACTTGGCACGTCGCCTGTCACCAGATGCAGATTGTCACTTGCCACATCACCTGCCACCAAATGCGGATTGTCACTTGCCACGTCGCCTGTCATCAGATGCAGATTGTCACTTGCCACGTCGCCTGCCACACGTTGCGGATTGTCACATGCCACGTCGCCTGTCACCAGATGCAGATTGTCACTTGCCACGTCACGTGTCACGTGTCACGTCGCCTGTCACCAGATGCAGATTGTCACTTGCCACGTCACTTGTCACGTCGCCTGTCACCAGATGCAGATTGTCACGTCACCTGCCACACATTGCGGATTGACAGTCACTTGCTCTGTCACTTTCCTGCTAAGGTGGTCTCTTGTGTCCCAGAGTCAGGCAGCAGAATACCAGTCAGGCAGCAGAGAGATGATGTAATCTCTCTGCTGCCGTCGCTGCCTGCACAGTGAGGGGGGAACTGCAGGGATGCAGGGCGGGCGCCGGGCGGTGAGAGATGATGTCATCTCTCTGCTCCCCCGCCCGCCGGCTCCCTGATTGGCCAGCAGTGCGCTCACACATCGAGCCGCACAGCTGCTCATCCGCGCTCTCACCAACTGAGCCGCCGGGCCAGCCCGCTGTCTCACTCCTGCGGAGCCGCCTGCCGGCTCTCTCACTCGCGGATCTACCCGTCGGCTCATTCTCGGAGGCGGCAATTTCCCCGTTGCCCCCCCCGATCCGCCCCTGTGATGAACAGCGCCCATCAGTGCTGCCAATCTGTGCCCACAAGTGCTGCCTATCAGTGTCCATTAGTGCTGCCAACCAGTGCCTATCAGGTCCTCCTCATAAATGTCACCTATCAGTGCCGCATACCAGTGTCCATCAGTGCTGCCTATCATTGTCGTTTGCAGTGCCCATCAGTGATGCCTATCAGTGCCCATCTGTTCCGCCTGTCCATGGCCATCAGAGCCACCTATCAGTGCAGCCTCATCAGTGCCTCCTCAAAAGTGCCCACCAGTGTGGACTCATCAGTGCAGCCTATCAGTGCCCATCAGTGCCACCTCATCAGTGCCAATCAGTGCACATCAGTGAAGGAGAAAAATTACCTGTTTGCTAAATTTTATATCAAACTATAAAAAAAGTTTTTTTTTTTTCATTTTTGGTTTTTATTTGTTTATCTAGCAAACAATAAAAAACCCAGTGGTGATTAAATACTACCAAAACAACGCTCTATTTGTGTGAAAAAAATGATAAAAATGTCATATGGGTACAGTGTTGCATGACCGCGCAATTAAAATAAAATGAAAGATGGAAGATCTATTGAGAAAGCCCAATCAGAGGGCGATACGCATGTAGAGGGGAGGAGCCGAGCCCATGAGGTCACGCAGCCACACTGGTGAGCAGGACTATACAGAGCTGGTTTAACTGAATATCTTGTAAGTGTTTTTTAATTGGGGCATTTTAATAAATGTTGCAAACGGAGAGCACTATGTATCCTCTATTTATTGTTGCAGGAATGTGGAGCCATATCCTATCAGGAATACCGAGTAATAATGCTGGTGTGGAGAGAGATCTTTCTTGCGATCCCCCTGGGAGGCTACTGATTGGAAAGTGGATACAGAGTAGCTGGTCGGATGTAGAAGAGATGAGACCACAGCTGAAAGAAAGAAAGAAAGAAATTGTTTTGAGTCTTTCTGACTCATGTATGAGGTGATCAGGTATAACGGCTGGTAAAGGTGTGCAGAGAATCTGCTGAAGACACGATTTGCACAGCGGTGGATGATATATAAATTGAGAAGTCACAATAATTTAGCGCAAAAAAGTTTCAGCTCATGATCTTTAATTTAACACATTATTATATAGATTCATTTCGTTGAATATAATTTGATATCACTGGATATTTCACAAGATAGACCACTTAAGGACCGAGCCTTTTTGAGTTTTGTTGTTTACAAGTTAAAATCAGTTTTTTTTTTTTGCTAGAAAATTACTTAGAACCCCTAAACATTATACATTTTTTTCTAACACCCTAGAGAATAAAATGGCGGTCGTTGCAATACTTTCTGTCCCACCGTAATTGTGCAGCGGTCTTACAAGCGCACTTTTTTTGGAATAAAAATACACTTTTTTGAATTAAAAAATAAGACATCAGTGAAGTTAGCCCAATTTTTTTTTATATTGTGAAAGATAATGTTACGCCGAGTAAATAGATACCCAACATGTCACGCTTCAAAATTGCGCCCGCTCGTGGAATGGCGACAAACTTTTACCAATTAAAAATCTCCATAGGCGACGTTTAAAAAATTCTACAGGTTGCATGTTTTGAGTTACAGAGGAGGTCTAGGGCTAGAATTATTGCTCTCGCTCTACTGATTGCGGCGATACTGCACATGTGTGGTTTGAACACCGTTTTCATATGCGGGCGCTACTCATGTATGCGTTCGCTTCTGCACGTGAGCTCGGCGGGATGGGGCACGTTTAAAAAACATTTTTTTGTTTCTTATTTATTTTACCTTTTATTTTATTTTTTTACACTTTTTTTTTTAAATGTATCACTTTTATTCCTATTACAAGGAATGTAAACATCCCTTGTAATAGAAAAAAGCATGACAGGACCTCTTAAATATGAGATCTGGGGTCAAAAAGACATCAGATCTCATATTTACACTTAAGTGCAATAAAAAAAAAATGGCCCTTTAAGAGCTATGGGCATAAGTGACGTTTTGATGTCGCTTCCACCCTGCATTGTTATGAAGACGGGTGGGGGCCATCTTCCCCTCGCTCATCTCCATACCCAGCCAGCAGAAGGACCTGATCCCCTCTGCCCCTGCCGATGGCTCCGGTAAGCGGCGGAGGGCACCGGAGCGCGGCTGAAGGGGGAGCCCCTCTCCCCCTGCTGATAAAAGTGATCTTGCGGCGAATCTGCTGCAGAGACCACTCTTATCAGAAAGCGGAATGCTGGCGGAAGTAGAGGATACCGGGGTTATGGCAGCTAGCTGCTGCCATAACAACAATATTACGCTTCAAAGTTAGGACGTATATCGGCGTGCGGCGGTCCTTAAGTGGTTAATAGCGCTGCACTTATATTTGTCATTTTAAATTCGCTGGAAGTGTACAGCAGCTGCGGAGTACTAATTAGTTTACTTTATAGTTTATTTATAGCACATAACACTTTAGGTAGGTGACGCCAATTGTCTGTTATACACGATGACTACACAATTGACATTCAAAGAGTGACAGCGCTGAAAGCTGAAAATTGGCCTGGGCAAGGAATGACAGCGCCAATGTAAGACCCTAAAAAAGTGTCATGGCCACAGATTTCCTACATAGCCTCCGCATTTCCAGGAGTAATTCATTTAGTATTATTAATAGATCTATTTATAGCACCAAAACAATGGAGTTGATTTAGGAAGTAATAATGATGATAGTTTTTGGGAACACTGAAACTTTGAGACAAACAATGTTTTAAGTGCTGTATTGGGAATTGACACCTCTTCTGAGGAATGATAATCCTCTTAAGTTTAATTGCAAACAGCGGTGCAGGAAATGCATTCTTGTTCTGATGAGCGCGTGTTGCGTAATCATCGGTGAGCGAGTGGGAGTATCGGATGGCCTGTGCCGTTACCTATCAGACCCTCTTCCCGGCTGTTCCTGGGATTTCCTCTTTCTACTCCCTTTCCTGTTTGAATCCTGAGTAGCTTCACATGTGCGGCTTTGACACTTCTTCCAGGGCCGCACTTCTGTCAAGCTTGTTTCTTGTGTCTGAGATTCTCACATTCGTAACATACCTCCCAACTGTCCCTGATTTCGAGGGACTGTCCCTGATTTCGAGGGACTGTCCCTGATTTGGAGCAATGTCCCTCTGTCCCTCATTCCTCCTCATTTGTCCCTCATTTTGGTCTGATCTATATAGTTGTATTTAAAATGCACTTTTTATCTTTCAAAAAGTGTTTCCCAGTGCTAAACCTTTCATCCAATTACTAAATGGCTGCATTTGTAAACTTCAAAAGCCAATATAAAGGAATAGTAGTGGTAAAAAAAGCACTTGTAGGTTTAACTAATATTTTTTTTGTATAATTCTCCTTTAAAGGGGGCGTGACAGGGGGTGTGTCCTATGCCTACATACATTTTCTAATAGGTGTCCCTTGCTCCCATCTCAAAAAGTTGTGAGGTGTGTTCATAATACTAATGACATTTGCATTGCTTGGTATCTGTTACATGACTGATGTACGTGAGATTTTCTGTCTGTGGAAATGCTACTGCAATTCATGTCTTTCTGCATCTCTAAAGCCTTTACCGTCAGTCTTGCACATTTGTACAGATTTCTCTCATTTACTGAAATGACTCAGATTTTCACTGCACACTGTGAGCTTCTCAACATGTGCATTTGAAGTTTCGGCAAGTCAGACAGAGCCCCGCTTCTTTTCCTGGCTGGAGGATGTCCATACCCAGCTGGGCCGAGACAAGGGGTGAGCAGGAGGGAGAGCTGCCCTGGGTGCAATGGTTTATTGCAGGGATGGGGCACGATTCGCATCTACGCATGTCGCTTTTGAGTGTTTCTGCAGTGCTTTTTGCTGTACTTTCCACGTTTTTTAACCGCGTTTTTACTGCGATTTGCTTTTTTTTTTTTTTACACTGTATATAGCTGGTTGCTAAGGAGGGGGCCGGGAAGCCGGTCGCTGTGTCCTTAACAACCGATGAGTCATCAGCTGTCAGAGGGGGAAGGAGAAGCCCGGAGGAAGAAGAAGCGGGAGAAGCCCGGAGGAGGAAGAAGCGGGAAAGAAGAAGAAAGAAGAAGAAAGAAGAAGACATTTTTAATAAAGGACTTGTCAAAAACTGTCTATTGTCTTTTGTCACACTACACTACTTTTTTTTTTTTGGTGAATGGGTAGGGGTACAATGTACCCCATACTCATTCACATGGGGGGAGGCCGGGATCTGATGGCCCCCTTGTTAAAGGGGGCTTCTGGATTCTGATAAGCCCCCCTCCGCTGACCCCAACAACCACCAGCCAGGGTTGTCAGGAAGAGGCCCTTGTCCCTATAGACACAGGGGCAAGGTGCTTGGGGGTGGGGGGCACAAAGCACCCACCCACCCATGTTGAGGGCATGCAGTCTGGTTCAGGAGGGGGGAGGGCGGCGCTCGCTCGTCCCCTCCCTTTCCTGACCTGCCGGGCTGCATGCTCAGATAAGGGTCTGATATGGACATTGGGGGGGACCCCATGCCATTTACAAAAAAAAAATGAAAAATGGCATGGGGGGGGGGTCCCCTCCAAATCCATACTAGACCCAAGGGCCTGGTATGGACCTGGGGGGACCCCACGCTGTTTTTTTTCACAATTTTTTTTTTTGCCACCAATTCTTTTTTTTTTTTTTACATTCAGCAGCCCTGGGGGCTGAACATGTGCTGTAGATGGGGTGTGTGGTATGGACAGTCTGACCACAGAGCCACCTGCATCCTAGCAAAAAAGGAGCCTGTGCAGCAGGGGCTGCAGAAAGGCTGCACAGCATCATCATTTGTTGGGACAAAGGTGTTGGGCTGCACAGTGCCATTGGTTGTTTTGATGCAGGCGGCCGCCTGCAATGTAACAGCAAAAGATGCTGTACAGCCTGGGGGCATAATATGTGCTGAAGACTGAGTGTCTGGTATGGACAGTCTGGGCACCGTGCCGCCCAACTCTGCCATGTGGCATCTTAGTTTGCCTTTGCAGGCCTTGAATGTAGACATTACCTCGAGCAGTGTGTGTGTGTGTGTGTGTTTGTGTATAAATGTAGGCTTTAGATGTATGCCTTTTGTAATCCCCTATAAAGCCATGCTCAGGCTGGGGGGGGGGGGGGGCACCACAATGAGGTACCATTGGACAGGAGGAGAGAGCATAGAGTTGACTTCATCACTACTAGCTTTCTATCCAATCACAGGGTGGAGGCAAAGAGAGAGATCCACGCTTTGTTGCTTAACTGCAGCAGAGAAAAGCCAGGTCAGGTGCTGTGTAAATCTCAGTGTAGCACACCCCCTAAGGAGCTGCAAGTATACTGAGATCCCCCACCCCGCACAGCCAGGCACACTAAATTTCCACAGTCACTCCAGAGTCAGAGATCAGTCCATTTTTGTTTATTGAGGGATATAACTTGCATAGGAATGGGAGATTATGGGATGCCTATTTGAATTCAAACAAACTTCAGGGACAACTCTTCCTATATACGGTCTCTTTATAACCTCCTCTTCTTCCTTCAGCACACACTTGCTTGCAGAACCTACCTATGTCACCCTGTTGCAATTTGGTAGCAGAGGCCCATTACAGGCAGGGACTCGCAGCCCCTATACTTGAAGATAGGGTGACACAGCTCACACTTTCCCAGAACTTCCTCTCTGTGGTCACTGATCTCGGCTCCACCTCTTCAGGCACTGCCAACCACCCTGGCTGCAGCTACCCCTTTTCACTAGCCCTCCAGACTAACTTCTCTCTACAGTCCTCCAGACTGATACTCACCAGCCCACCCAGCTGGTTCACCTGACACTAACTGATACTCACCAGCCCTCCCGGACATGCTGACCTGCTCCTGCTGCCATCTCACTTGCTCCTGTGCCTCCAGGAAGGGCTTCCTCCATTTGTTGTAGGGGGAATCATCCAGCACCCAGCCCCCCCCCCCGACTAGGGGGCACCCTCAAGGGCCACTGACAGCCTCCTCAGCATTCCATCTCCATCTTCCACCCGACCTCCCCTGCTGGCATGACTCATGTCTATTTAAGAGGTGAGCTGCCCCCTGCCAACCCTTTTTGCTGGGGAATGGCCAGGGTCCTCATAACTATGCCAAACAGCTCCTCCTAGGTTCCACCCACTACATCTAGAACCTTCTCCAAGGTTTCAGAAAGCAGGAGGAGGCAGCATAAAAGCTGTCAGAATGAGTCATTCAGCCTCCCTGAGTCACCAAACCCTGACCCAGATTCAACCCAGGCCTGGCTCTGAGCCAAGCCAATTTTCCCACTCTAACAGCTAACCTACTTAATCTATCACACTAGCTAGTAGGTGCTACATCAGAAATGGATGGGCAGAAATACAAATCCTTTGCAGCTCTTCTGTAGAAGTGTTTATTTAACTGTTACTGGAGTTCAGCTTTACATTTTGTGTCATTATTTGATTTTCAATGGAAGGCGTTCTAAATTTGGTCTTAAAAATTCACCCGAGAGATCTGCAGATGGTGGAAATGCTGGCTTCTATATTCCAGATCACAAATAGCGAGCGGCCACATCTGGCCCATTTCAAAGCCTTCATGACGGCCGTGTCTACATGCTTTTTATGTGCTCGTGATTCTACTCCATATGTTCGCTCTTTGCGCTCTTAGCCAAGCCCCGGTATAAACAACCATTAGATATTTCATAAAATCACTTTGGCAATATTGCCGAGCTGGGCCCGGACAGGGCGCCGAGGACAATACGTAAACATACGCCATCAATCACCTGGAGATCAGCTGAAGTTTCCTTTCCGTTAGATGAGGCTGTGTGGCAATCTGCTTTAGATCCTAAACGTAGCACCATATGCTGTGCAAAAGGCTTCACCGCTTTGAACTTCAAAGTTCCCCTTCTTCCTCTTTCGTTCTTATTGAGTCGCCTTATTCCACCTCGACACTTTGAGGGAAATAGAAAAAGAAGCTCCTTTCCTTAAAGGAACACATAAATACGATTTTTTTCCCCCTTTAAATACCCAATCTTCCTGCTCTCCACCATTGCACACTTCTATGTAAAAACTTCCATTTAGCGCATCATTTTTATAGCTTAACCGCTTGCCGACCAGTGCAGGACGATATATGTCGGCACAATGGCAGGGCTGCACAAATGGGCGTACAGGTACGTCCCCTTTAAGACACGGCATTGTCCGCCGGTGTCCCGCGATCATGTCACGGAGCGGAAGAACGGGGAGATGCCTATGTAAACAAGGCATTTCCCTGTTCTGCCTAGTGACATGACAGAGATCTACTGCTCCCTGTCATCGGGAGCAGTGATCTCTGTCATGTCCTAGGTAGTCCCTCCCCCCCACAGTTAGAATCACTCCCTAGGACACACTTAACCCCTTGATCGCCCCCTAGTGTTTAACCCCTTCCCTGCCAGTGTCATTTATACAGTAATCAGTGCATTTTTATAGCACTGATCGCTGTATAAATGACAATGGTCCCAAAATAGTATCAAAAGTTTCCGATATGTCCGCCATAATGTCGCAGTCACGATAAAAATCACAGATCACCGCCATTACTAATGAAAAAAAAAAATTTTATATAAAAATGCCATAAATCTATCCCCTATTTTGTAGACACTATAACTTTTGCGCAAACCAATCAATATACGCTTATTGGAATTTTTTTTTACCAAAAATATGTAGAAGAATACATATCGGCCTAAACTGAGGAAAAAAATAGTTTTTTTATATATTTATTGGGGATATTTATTAGAGCAAAAAGTAAAAAAATATTACTTTTTAAAAAAAAAATTTTTTTTGTTTATAGCGCAAAAAATAAAAAACGCAGAGGTGATCAAATACCACCAAAAGAAACCTCTATTTGTGGGGAAAACGGGACGTCAATTTTGTTTGGGTGCAACATCGCACAACCGCAATTGTCAGTTAAAGCAACGCAGTGCCGTATCGCAAAAAGTGCTCTGGTCAGGAAGGGGGTAAATCCTTCCGGAGCTGAAGTGGTTCAAGCTGAACTTCAGGTATGGAGTTTTTTTTATAGTTACATTGGTTCACCTTGGACCGTCCTAGAACCTTGGACTGATGTAAGTATACATATGCCATACCTGTGGGGCCGCTGCCAAAATGTAGGTGTAGTAATTGCCACTCATTTCTGTTTTACAGGCCCCATGAACGCCCCCCATCTGAAGATCGGGCTAAAGCTGGCCATACACCATACAATTTTCCTGTTCAATTTTCTTTAGATTTACCTTCAACTATGTAGTACAAGGGCCTGCCTGATTGCATCCAAATTGAAAGTGTTTAGGTTTGACCTCCTATTATATGGTTTTGGTAAATCTAAAGGAAAGTTGAACAGGAAAATTGAATAGTGTATGGCCAGCCTTAAAGTTACACTGGTCCACCTTGTCCTCTGATTGGACCAGGTGGAGAAGATCATGACGTTACTGCCCTGCCTCTCTATCTTGTCCAATCAGAGAACAGCTTGCATTATTTCAGAAAAATGCAAGGCGTTCAGTGAATGTCACCCGTGCCGAGAGAATCACCGCCTCTGGTTCTTATGCAGCAGTCCAGCCTCTTGGCATGGGACCTAGAAGGCAGGGGTGATCATTGAAGTAGTGGTGACTACTACAGTAATTCCACAGCAGTCCCACAGGTATGGAATATAAACAGTACATACAAGCTGGACGAATTGCTCTGTTTCAAATGATGCTTTATTCATTCACATACCTCTTTAGAACCAGTCTGACCAGGCAGTATAGTCACCTACTGAATTGGCACCATTCAGAGGCAGCTTGGTTGTAAACCCTTACGGACCACTTTAACCTACAGGTAAGCCTAGATTAAGGCTTACCTGTAGGTGCAAGAAATATCTCCTTAACCTACACGGTGTCAGTAGGTCAGAGATTTGTGTCAGTAGGACAGTGGCAGTAGATTTTTTTTTTTTAATTTTTTATAATATTCGTTTTTATTATTCTTTTTCAATGTTTTTAGGAGCCCCTTTTAGGGAGCTTTGGTGAGATATCAGGGGTCTAAATAGACCCCTGACGTATCACTTTTAGACAGAGAAAGAGACTGAGGACTGCAGTGGACATTGAATGAATGGGAAGCGTTCTGTGTTGTAAACACAGTTTTATATGCTTCAGTTATGAATGAACACAGTCCATGATCAGTACAGATCACTCACTGTATTCATTCAGAAAAGGAAGGGACCTGTAAATGAAATATTTACTGGCCCCTTCCCCACTCTCCTTCCTGAAACATCCCCCGGCTTCCCTCCTCTCCCTCTGGATACGGGGGGGGGGGGGGGGGCCCAAGCAGCAGGGGAAATCTGCGCCATACAGGGTGATTAGGGTGTGCCCAGGCTCATCCGGCACACCCTGTGCACATACCTATGCTCATTAACTAATTTACCTGCCAAAGGGTTTGTAATGTAGGTCAGCCATTCTTGTGATACACATCTGCTGGTCAGGATGATGACTCTGTTACTTTGAAATTTACGATCATTATTTACCAGGTTGTCTTTACTGTTTTCTGTATAAGAAGGGCTTCCCACAGACACATGGGTTTCTCTGTATTATTTGTGTGGAGCCTGGCCATCAGTCTTTTCCGTAATTCACACCTTTTTAGTTCGGTAACACATTGGTGGTTCCAAGATGCAACTGACGCGTTCCCTAATAGCCGTCATGTCATCAGTGACCACAATGCATCGGAACTTCTGTCACTAATAAGGAAGAAGTGACAGGGTGACTTTTCCCCTGTTTCAGCCAGCAAGACAGTGACTCCATTGGAGGAGGTAAGTACTCCTTTAGCTGAAAAGTTTTTGGCTATGATTTGCTGATTGTAGGAGGAAAAAAACATATATATATATATATATATATATATATATATATAGCAAAAACGTTTGTGACAACACAGGGCTGCATTTTATACGTAATTTATATTTTAATATACATTTATGTCACACAAGGCTTTTCCTTTGATGGGTTGATGAGAGAGGTGTGGCTTGGATGTATTATGATGTGTTTATATCCATTATAAATCTTGTATTAAGCTGCCACTTGAACCTCCCCACTACTCCCTTTGTTCTGTAAACTTTCCTGGAAACGCACAAAACAATTATCAGAAAAAAAAATAAAAATATATATATATATATATATATATATATATATATATACACATACATACATATATATATATATATATATATATATATATATATATATATATATATATATATATATATATATTAGCGTGTGTTGGATTTTTTCCAAAGCCCTTATGTATTTCACATTAAATATCCTTAGATAATTAAATGGTAAAAGTTCGTCATCTGTAAGAAATGAGCTTAAAGTATATACAATTTAGATGTCTCCAGTGAAGAGTAATGTTAACACTACAGAATGCAAATACATTTTAGACAATGGTGAGATTTCAACTTGGTGGTAACAGTTTGGTGATTGTCATTTTCTGTTCCAGTATTATTGTCCTCTATATACAAACCAGCTCCATATAGACATGGTTTTATGAGTTTGGTGGAACTTGAGTGGTCTGCACGGAGCCCTGACCTCAACCCTACTGAATACCTTTGGGATGAATTGGAATGCTGGTTGTGAATCAGATCTTCTCATCCATCATCAGTACCAGACCTCACAAATGCTCTTTTGACTGAATGGACACAAATTCCCACAGGTACACTCCAAACTCTAGTGGGAGGCTTTCCCAGAAGAGTGGATGCTGTTAAAGCTCCAAAAGTAGGGCCAACTCACATAATGAAGATATTAATGCATTGCTGTGTTTTGGCCAAGGCCAACAAGGCCCAGGCCTAGGGAGGCACTCGACGGGAGCCGTCAAGCCGCCCCATAAAGCCGTGATTCTCTCTCTCTCTCTCTGAATGGCCCTCTGCTGTGGTCAATCATGGGGAGGGAAACAGCGGGGAGGAAGCTGGGCGGTGGCACGGCAAAACCATTTAGAGCCACTCTCTCTCTTCTTCCTTCAGCTGACAGAAAGGGGAGGGGGGGGGCGAGCGGGGGAGTTCTCTGGTAAATGGAGCAGAAGATCTGTGACAGGGAGAGGAGAGATGCGGGCTGTCTGTGTATCTCCCCCCGCTCGCCCCCCTCCTCTTTCTGTCAGCTGAACGGAGAAGAGAGAGAGAGCGGCTCTAATTGGTTTCGCCGTGCCGCCGCCCAGCTTCCTCCCCGCTGTTTCCCTCCCCATGATTGGCCACAGCAGAGGGCCAATCAGAAGACTCTGGGGGCATAATAGGAAAAGTAATCACTAAAGAATGGCGGTGTCTTGCCGAGAAAGTTCCCTCGGCGGATAAGTTCCTCCCCTGTACTGCGCAGGCGCAGCGCCTGCGCAGTACCAACTACTGTCAGCCGCCGGAGATAGCCGAAGCTCAAACGCTTCAATCAGCTGTACATGGCGCCTGCGCTCTGGGTCCAGATTCCTTCCCCACCATCCAAGTGGACCTAGAGGGGGAATCTAAAAGTGCCGAGCGCAGCGAGGCCGTGCCCGAAGCGTGGCGAGCGAAGCGAGCCCGCGAGGGGCCCTCTTACAGGCGCCGTGTACAGCTGATTTTCAGTTGTTCCGCTTCGGCTTTTTCCGCCGGATCGTACTGCGCATGCGCAGTAGAGTGAGGAACTTGTCCGCCGAGCGGAACTTATTCGGCAGAACAGCGGCCCCTGTGTGTGTCAGACATCATGCTACAGCCCCCAGCATGCATGCACTCTGCTGGGGGGGGTTACAGGAGGAGAAAAAGAGAATACTGTGCTGGGGGAAGCCAGATAGGGAGCCACACTGTACCCCTGTACCCGCACCACCAGAGCCACGCTGTACCCGCACCACTAGAGCCACGCTGTACCCGCACCACTAGAGCCACACTGTACCCGCACCACCAGAGGGCCACGTTGTACCCGCACTACCAGAGCCACGCTGTACCCGCACTACTAGAGAGCCACATTGTACCCACACTACCAGAGCCATGCTGTACCTGCACCATCAGAGAGCCACGTTGTACCCGCACCACCAGAGCCACGCTTTACCCGCACCACCAGAGCCACGCTGTACCCGCACCACCAGAGAGCCATGTTGTTCCTGCACCACCAGAAAGGGAGCCACGATGTACCCGCACCACCAGAGAGGGAGCCACGATGTACCCGCACCACCAGAGAGGGAGCCACGCTGTACCCGCACCACCAGAGAGGGAGCCACGCTCCACCAGAGAGAGAGCCACGTTGTTCCCGCACCACCAGAACCACACTGTACCCGCAACACCAGAACCACGCTGTACCCGCAACACCAGAACCACGCTGTACCCGCACCACCAGAGAGCCACGCTGTACATGCACCACCAGAGAGCCATGCTGTACCTGCACCACCAGAGAGCCATGCTGTACATGCACCACCAGAGAGCCACGCTGTACATGCACCACCAGAAAGCCACGCTGTACCCGCACCACCAGAGGGGGAGAAAGATAAAGCCACTGCCAGGGTAGAGACATGCTACACTACTGACTAGAGTTGGCCTGGGCAACCCAGAGTGATCGAATGTCCAGCCGGAGGAATCAATGTTGCAGTTTCACCGGGTCTGGTAAGAGAGCCTGTTGGCCATTATACATTACTGTTCCCAGGAACTGAGCCATTAGGAAGTACCTAACCTGATATCCTCTAGGCCAACCCTAGTGATGCCACTGTCCCAGAGCCCACAACAAGTTACGGCACTGAGTTTCGGTAACTGGCCAGACAGGGATACGCCAGCGTGGGCACCCAGGACATCTGCCACCTGGAGTCCCACAAGCGGCGAAGGGCTTTCCGTAGCAGCCGACACCTCTCTCCCCACTGTCAGCCACACACACTCAGTACACAGCCAGGAGGAGGAGGAGCCACAGAGGAGGGACACAACTTCAGTGCAAGAGCTTCCCAAAGCACCCAGCACATATCCCCTTACCCCCCAAATGAAAAGATGCTGTATCGCTCACTGTCCTCCTCCCGCGGTGTCCCTCTGTCCTCCCATGAAGATGACAGGGGGGATCTTAAAAAGGAAGGGGTGTGGCCTTGACAGGAAGGGGTGGGTCATAGTTAAATTAGGGGGTGCGCGAGCTTAGTCAGGCCTAGGGCAGCACAAAACCTAAATACACCACTGTATTAACGACCATGGTTTTGGAATTGGATGTCCAACACACTTGATTTAGAGGAACTGGAGTGGAGTGGCCTGCACAGAGTCCTACTGAACCCTACTGAACACCTTTGAGATGAATTGCAATCAGGGCCGATGCAAAGACTTTGTCTACACAGGCAAAGGTGCATTTTTTATTTTAATTTCTAGGCACATAAATGCAATTAATTACCTAATATTTTGGTAAAATATAAAAGATGAGGTTGTCCTGAGTAAATAGATACCCATGTCAAACCTTAAAATTGTGCTCACCTCCAATGCTTTAAAAGCCCCTACAGGTCTTCAGAGTTATGCAGGAGCACAGGTGCTAAAATTATTGCTCTAACTCTGGTGTGCGCTGATATAAAACATGTGTATGGCAAACGCTGTTTTCGTTTCTAGGCACCCCAAAGCATTTTTTTTTGTAGGTCTGTGTGTGGGGGAGGGGGGCTCTACAATTTTTACAATTTTTGAAAAAAAAATATCTTTTTTTATGCTCAAAATTATTATTTTCTTACATTATTTTTATTCAGGATTTATATAGCGCCAACAGTTTGTGCAGAGCTTTACATTATGGGTGCAAGGCAGTACAGTTACAATACAAATCAATACAGGAGGAATCAGAGCATAACTTTTATTGCTATCATATAGGGGACCAATATGCATGCTGATATACAACATGTGTATGGCAAAGGTCTGATAATCATAATTTGATTATCAGACCTGCAATCCAAACCCATCTACACCTCTACAGTCACAACGTTCACGTACTGGGGAAGGTTTCTCCTCTTTATAACCAGATGTTAGACTGTACACATTATGTATGGGGTTAGAGATGGTAGATGCAAGGAAATATCCACTTGATATGTTCGCAATATTGTTGTTATATGTATGACGTACTGTTTTTAGAGTAAAATAGATAATTTTGTAATTTTAAGCTAATAAAATTTAAAATACAACTTCTACTTTTTCATAGTATTACTACCCATGTGCCCTCAAAGTCCCATTTTTTGTAGCTTCCCAATTTGTAGACATATTTATAGGGACGCTGGCACATTTCTTATTAGTACCTACAGTGTCACCCTGTTTTGAGGTACTTATCAAACTAGGAATCCCTTCTCACTGCACAAGTACTGCCTTTCTGAGCAGAAAACATATTCCATCCAGTACATATTTCCCACTAGATGTTCTCAGTCTGTTGGCAAGCATCATTCAACCCACTCCCTCTGAGCCCAGGTCAACCTGGACCTGCCCACAGCCTGTGAATAGACAGCGAAAAGAGAAGTACAGTGAGGTCATCCTGGATCTGCCCACAGTCTTTGACTGGACAGTGAAGTGAGAAGCAGCACAATGAGGTCATCCTGTACCCACCCACAGCCTCTGACTGGACAGTGAAAGGAGAAGCAGTACATTGAGGTCATCCTGGACCCATCCACAGTCTGTGACTGGACAGTGAAAGGAGAAGCAACACATTGAGGTCATCCTGGACCCAGGAGAGCCTCTGACTGGACACTGAAAGATTAAGCAGCACATTGAGGTCATCCTGGACCCACCCACAGCCTGTGACTGGACAGTGAAAAAAGAAGCAGCACAGTAAGGTCATCCGGGGCCCACCCACATTCTGTGACTGGACAGTCAAAAGAGAAGCAGCACATTGAGGTCATCCTGGACCCAGCCACAGCCTCTGACTGGACAGTGGAGAGAGAAGCAGCACAATGAGGTCATCCTGGACCCACCCACAGCCTGTGACTGCACGGTGAAAGGAGAAGTGACAGAGTGATGAGCTCATCATTCTGTCATTTTGCACTCTCTTCCTATGAGCATGCTTCTTTTCAGAACATAAAGTGATTGGTTCTGTTTGTTGCTTCCTCCTCTCACACTCCAGCTCTGCTGTACAGGGATTGCAAGAGGCTGATACCTGGTCATATTCAGGTACATACACAGTCATGTTATAGTTGTGCCACTGAATAAGCACATCTCCCTTATTAGACAGATGACATAAGAACAGGGTGGGGAATCGTATTCCTTATTTTGCCTCTCCACTTTCAGTCATTCATATGGGGAATTCAAATGTGGCTTCCTCAATCTTTGACCTTTGGTAGGAAACGAGCAAGCAAGGGCAGCCCATGACCCTAGACATAAGAGCATGGGAATAAAATGGTATGGGGTCCTTTGGAATCCTCACTATTTCACCTCTATGCTTTGATGTCCAGGAACTTGGGTTGGCCTGCTTCGTCACTTCCTAACTGAAGGTCAGAGATCTATTTAAATCGCTAAGAATAGAGAGGGGAAGTACAATTACCAACACAGTTGTCAAACATGGTCAGGGTACGTAAATATTCAAGTAGGTCTGAAGATCTTCTTGACCTTAATTGATTCTGGGAGAGCCAGATTTTTCATTCTTTGCCCATAACATACATCTGTTATATCTATTCTGTGCCTCTGTCAGGTACATGTGCAAACATTTGACCCATGTTATAAATTGTTGCCCCTGACCCTTCAGCAAATTATACTTAAAGTGATACTAAACCCACACTGCTTAATTTACATTGTCCCTTCTATTTCTGTATGTAGATGACTGCACTGTAATTGTTTTATTTAAAAAAGTCTAAGTACCTTTTTCCTAATCTATATACAGCTGTCACATGACCCAGATCTCTCCCAGCCTGTCTGCAGGGAAACATAAGCAGGAGGATCTTCTAGTCCTCTGCTGCTGGTCACATGTTCAGTATAAAAAATAAAAAAAAAACAGTCTTTGGAATACAGAGTAAAAATAAATAGTTAATATCAATAAACTGTTTTAAATTGGCATACAAATTTTTGTTTGAAATAAAATCTTTATTATTTTGTGGAAATGGTGCTGGTGGATTTCTGCCAGTCACCGGTTGTGTCAAACTCCTCTAGCCTGTGTCTTAGAATAAGAAGAAGGTGAAGCCTCCATTAATCTACATGTAATAACCTGCCGCTCTTGTGTTTAGCTGGTTAGTGGACATGGAGGAGGAGGGAGGGAGTGGGCTGTCATTTACCACTGTATATACACCCACATGTGTGACTCTATAGTCACATGGGCTGCTCAGATGTGATAGGAAGGAAATGCTCAGCATAGAAACTCACTGAAAACTGAGCATGTGCAGAGTTATTTATTTATTTATTTCAGGTACTTATATAGCGCTGTCAATTTACGCAGCGCTTTTACATATACATTGTACATTCACATCAGTCCCTACCCTCAAGGAGCTTACACTCTAAGGTCCCTAACTCACATTCATACATATACTAGGGACAATTGAGACAGGATCCAATTAACCTACCAGCATGTCTTTGGAGTGTGGGAGGAAACCGGAGTACCTGGAGGAAACCCACGCAGGCACAGGGAGAACATGCAAACTCCAAGCAGGTAGTGTCGTGGTTGGGAGTCGAACCAGTGACCCTTCTTACTGCTAGGCGAGAGTGCTACCACTACACCACTGTGCCACCCTAGTTGCCACCACAGCTGCAAAATCCCTAGCTGGATTTGGAACATGTACAGAAGGGGGAGATAGAGAGTAGCAGGATCAACCAGGTTTTTTGCAAAATACAGAAAATGAATCTCATAATGACTGAGCGAGTATGAACAGCATGTAACACACAGTTTACTGGGTTTAGTGACACTTTAAAGTGTTAGTTCACCTTCACAGAAAAAATGCAAAGGTGAACTATCATTGGCAGGGCCGAGACAAGGGGCGGGCAGGAGGGACGGCTGCCCTGGGTGCAATGGTTTATTGCAGGGATGTGGGTGCCCTGACCCTAAGGGAAAGGGGCGGGGGAGTTTGGCATCCTTGCCCTGGGCACTGGATGGCCTTGTCCCGGCACTGATCATTGGACACCCTCCCCACCTCATGGCCCCTGCTGTACTTACCTCCTGAGATGCTGAGCTGTCAGTGCCCACACAGCCAGTCCAGAGGTCTGGAGATTTAAGATCCCTGCTTATCTCCCTTTTCTCTGTGCAACGCTTCTGGGATGGACTACAGTGATTCTGATTGGTCAGCACATGCACAGAGAGTCTCCCCTCTCCCAGATTCTGAGCGTGTGCATATGTGCTACAGGGCTTCGGGTCTCAACAGTTCTGTGCATGTGCAGCTTTCTTTTTTTGCAGCGCATGCACAAAGACGGGTAGCACAGAAATGACAAAACTTTCTTGTCTTTGCATGCGCACAGAAAATACCCTGTGCATGTACAGATATGCCGGGACTCCACGGCGGGGCATAGCTCTTCAGCATATCTGTGCCCATGCCATTGGGGGGGCACGAGGACAGGGGTTGAAGTTTCAATTTAACATACATGTATAAATCATGAAAAGTATATCTGATGCCAGGGCCACATTGCACAAATGTGAGCCTAAAAAAATTTGTTTACATCCCATAACTTAGTTTTTTGCCACAGGCACTTATACAGGTGCATCTCGTAAAATTAGAATATCATCAAAAACTTCATTTATTTCAGTAATTTAATTCAAATAGTGAAACACAGATGCATTACATACAGAGTGATATATTTCAAGCATTTCTTCCTTTTCATTTTGATGATTATGGCTTATAGCTAGTGAAGACCCAAAATTCAGTATCTCGGAAAATTTGAATATTACATAAGACTAAATAAAAAAAGTATTTTTAATACAGAAATGTTGGCTTACTGAAAAGTATGTCCATGTACAGTATAGTATGCACTAGGGATGAGCCGAACACCCCCCGGTTCGGTTCGCACCAGAACCCGCGAACGGACCGCAAGTTCGCACGAACGTTAGAACCCCATTGACGTCTATGGGACTCGAACGTTCGAAATCAAAAGTGCTCATTTTAAAGGCTATTTTGCATGGTATTGTCCTAAAAAGGGTTTGGGGACCCGGGTCCTACCCCAGGGGACATGTATCAATGCAAAAAAAACTTTTAAAAACGGCCGTTTTTTCGGGAGCAGTGATTTTAATGATGCTTAAAGTAAAAAAAAAAAAGTGAAATATTCCTTTAAATATCGTACCTGGGGGGTGTCTATAGTATGCCTGTAAAGTGACGCGTGTTTCCCATGTTTAGAACAGTCCCTGCACCAAATGTCATTTTTAAAGGAAAAAATCTCATTTAAAACTGCTTGCGGGTTTAATGTCATGTCGGGTCCTGGCAATATGGATGAAAATCAGTGAGACAAACGGCATGGGTACCCCCCAGTCCATTACCAGGCCCTTTGGGTCTTGTATGGATATTAAGGGGAACCCCACACCCAAATTAAAATAAGGAAAGGTCCCTATATACTCTGAACAGCAGTATACAGGCGGTGCAAACAAGACAGGGACTGTAGGTTTGTTGTTAAGTAGAATCTGTTTGTAATTTTGAACATTTTTAATGTGTTTAGCTCCAGCCAAAAAATCTTTTCTAAGCTTTTTGGAAAACATAGGGAAGGGTTATCACCCCTGTGACATTTGTTTTGCGTCTTTCCTCCTCTTCAGAAGATTTCACCTCACTTTTTTGTCCCAATGAAAAATGTTTTTTGAAAATTTGGGTTTTTTTGTGGAACAAGGATTGGAAAGCATCAGTGGAAAGGAGAAATTGTTTTCCCATATTAACTCTTACATGAGAGAATTTCCCTTCCTATGGGTAGATTTCATCTCACTTCCTGTTGTCTCCTTCCGTTTGCAAGTAGGAGTCGTTTGTAAGTTAGATGTTTGAAAGTAGGGTCCTGCCCTATATACTCAGCAGAAATTTGGGCCTTAGGTGTTGCTGTGGCCAAAACACTGTAAGCCCTCACAGGGCCCTGCTGTGAAATATTAGATCAAGAATTGTAATTACATGCCCCTGTTGAACAGGAGCTGAAAAATTAGGCCTTAGGCACTGGTGCTGGTGCCACAACACTGCAACCCCTCACAGACACTCTAGTTGGAACGCAGGAACGAGCCCTGCTGCAAAGTATTGCATCAAAAATTGTAATTACACGCCCCTGTTAGACAGGGGCAGAAAAATTGGGCCTTAGGCACTGGTGCTGGTGCCACAACACTGCAACCCCTCACAGACACTCTAGTTGGAACGCAGGAACGAGCACTGCTGCAAAGTATTGCATCAAAAATTGTAATTACACGCCCCTGTTAGACAGGGGCAGAAAAATTGGGCCTTAGGCACTGGTGCTGGTGCCACAACACTGCAACCCCTCACAGACACTCTAGTTGGAATGCAGGAACGAGCCCTGCTGCAAAGTATTGCATCAAAAATTGTAATTTCACGCCCCTGTTAGACAGGGGCAGAAAAATTGGGCCTTAGGCACTGGTGCTGGTGCCACAACACTGCAACCCCTCACAGACACTCTAGTTGGAATGCAGGAACGAGCCGTGCTGCAAAGTATTACATCAAAAATTGTAATTACACGCCCCTGTTATACAGGGGCTGAAAAATTGTGCCTTAGGCACTGGTGGTGGCGCCCAGAACCAAAAATGTTCTTACAAGCTATCAGCGTGATGATTGAGGAGGAAGAGGATAATTACTCAGGGATAATCACTCAGCATCAGCATAGGCAGTCTTTGAAGGGATCTGAAAAAAATTATTCAGTTACATCAGCATCAGGTGCTTGGTAGCTGGTGGTGATCCAAGACTGATTCATTTTTATGAAGGTCAGCCGATCGACCGAGTCAGTGGACAGACGCACCCTGTGATCGGTTACCACGCCTCCAGCAGCACTGAATGTACGTTCCGAAAGAACGCTGGATGCAGGACAGGCCAGTAGCTCAATTGCATACTGTGCAAGCTCTGGCCAGTGATCCATCCTCAAGACCCAGTAACCCAGAGGATTTTCGGTGGGAAAGGTGTCCAAGTCTGATCTTGCCCCTAGGTATTCCTGCACCATGTAAAACAGACGCTGGCGATGGTTGCTGGAACCGATCATACCTTGGGGCTGCGGACCAAAAAATTGTCTGAACGCATCGGTCAGACGGCCACCTTCTCCACCGCTCCTTCTTTGACTGACCGAAGCCTCAGCAACACGTTGTCCAGAAACAGGAGTTTGTAACCTCCCAGTCTCTGGGAACGCGTTGCACAGACCTTTCTGCAAGGCCTCCCGAAGATGTTTCATCCTCTGCTCCCTCTGCGATGGCAAGATAAGGTCCGCAACCTTACCCTTGTAACGTGGATCAAGGAGGGTTGCCAGCCAGTATTGGTCCTTCTCCTTGATACCACGAATACGAGGATCCTTACGCAGGCTTTGCAGGATCAGGGAGGCCATGCAGCGTAGGTTTGCTGAGGCATTCGGTCCGGAGTCCTCTGGGTCACTAAGGACAACAACGTCCGCAGCCACCTCCTCCCAGCCACGTACAAGTCCATGTGTTCCTTGGGACTGATCCCTTAAAGACTGCTGATGCTGAGTGCCAGGCTCCACCTCCATACTGACACAATCTTCCTCCTCCTCCTCCTCCTCCTCCTCGTCCTCTTCCTGTGTGATCGGCGGGCACGCAGGAACACTGTCTGGATAAAGGGGGCCTTGAGAGCTAAGGAAGTCCTCCTCTTCCTGCCTCTGTTCTGCCTCAAGTGCCCTGTCCATTATGCCACGCAGCGTGTGCTCCAACAGGTGGACAAGGGGGACAGTGTCACTGATGCATGCACTGTCAGTGCTCACCATCCTCGTGGCCTCCTCGAATGGTGACAGGACAGTGCATGCATCCCTGATCATGGCCCACTGGCGTGGGGAAAAAAAATCAAGCTCCCCTGACCCTGTCCTGGTGCCATAGTCGCACAGGTACTCATTGATGGCCCTCTGCTGCGTGTGCAGCCGCTGCAGCATGGCCAACGTCGAGTTCCACCTGGTGGGCATGTCACAGATTAGGCGGTTCTTGGGCAGGTTAAACTCCTTTTGGAGGTCCGTCAGCCGAGCACTGGCATTATATGACCGGCGGAAATGCACAGAGACTTTCCTGGCCTGCCTCAGGACATCCTGTAAGCCCGGGGACCTGCCCAAGAACCGCTGCACCACCAAGTTAAGGACGTGAGCCAAACAGGGCACATGGGTCAGTTGTCCCTGTCGGAGGGCAGAGAGGAGGTTGGTGCCATTGTCGCAAACCACCATTCCTGCCTTAAGTTGGCGTGGCGTCAACCACCTCTGAACCTGCCCCTGCAGAGCTGACAAAACCTCTGCCCCAGTGTGGCTCCTGTCCCCCAAGCACACCAGCTCAAGCACCGCATGGCATCTTTTGGCCTGCGTACTTGCGTAGCCCCTTGAACGCCTACGGAGCACCGCTGGTTCCGAGGAAGAGGCCATGGAGGAAGAAGAAGAGGAGGGGGTGGAGGAGAGAGGTGTGTCACAATCAGCATTTTGGAGGCGTGGTGGCGGAACAACCTCCAACACTACTGCACCTTGTCCTGCATCCTTCCCAGCTGCCAGCAGAGTCACCCAATGCGCCGTGAAACTTAAGTAACGTCCCTGTCCATGCCTGCTGGACCATGAGTCAGCGGTAATATGCACCTTACCGCTGACCGCCCTGTCCAGCGAGGCATGGACATTGCCTTCCACATGCCGGTAGAGAGCCGGAATCGCCTTCCGTGAGAAAAAGTGGCGTTTGGGTACCTGCCACTGAGGAACCGCACATTCCACAAACTCACGGAAGGGGGCAGAGTCTACCAACTGAAAAGGCAGCAGTTGAAGTGCTAGCAATTTTGCCAAGCTAGCATTCAACCGCTGGGCATGTGGATGGCTGGGAGCAAACTTCTTTCGGCGGTGCAGCAGCTGGGGCAGGGAAATTTGCCTGGTACAATCTGACGTCGGTGTACCAAAAGCAGATTGCCCACAAGTACTTGGCTGTGACACACCTAATTCTACACCTTCATTCCTCTCACTGCAGGTCTCAGAGAGGACTGAAGGTCTAGTGGGGTTGGAAATCTCAGCTGATGAGGAGCAAGGAGAGATCCTCTTTGTTCTTTGGTGTGGGTCTTTCAGATACGCTTGCCAACGAACTGCATGGCAGGTCAACATATGTCTGGTCAAGCATGTGGTACCCAAGCGGGAGATGTTTTGGCCACGCGAGATACGCTTGAGACATATGTTGCAAATAGCAGCGGTGCGATCTGATGCACTCGTCTCAAAAAAGGCCCACACCAAAGAACTTTTTGAATAACGCGCAGAGACTGCAGCGCCCTGCACATGTGGAGCTTTGGGGTGTGATGCAGTCAATGTGCTGCCCTTAGGCTGGCCCCTGGAGGGCATCCTGCCTAGTTGGTGATGTGCCACCTCCTCCTCCTCCTCCTCCTCCTCTCTCCTATCAGGCACCCACGTTGAGTCAGTGACCTCATCATCCCCTCCCTCCTCATCACTGGAGCAAACCTGGCAGTATGCTGCAGCAGGGGGAGCATGACTGCCAGATTGCTGTCCTTCTTGGGCACCCCCTCTGTCCGTGCTCATGTTACTGCCTTCATTGAGCTCAGTATCATCATCAGAGCCTTCCAAACGCTGGGCATCCTCCTGGAGCATGTACCCAACACTGTGGTCAAACAGTTCGAGGGAATCCTCATGAGGACTAGGGATGAGCCGAACACCCCCCGGTTCGGTTCGCACCAGAACCCGCGAACGGACCGCAAGTTCGCACGAACGTTAGAACCCCATTGACGTCTATGGGACTCGAACGTTCGAAATCAAAAGTGCTCATTTTAAAGGCTAATTTGCATGGTATTGTCCTAAAAAGGGTTTGGGGACCCGGGTCCTACCCCAGGGGACATGTATCAATGCAAAAAAAACTTTTAAAAACGGCCGTTTTTTCGGGAGCAGTGATTTTAATGATGCTTAAAGTAAAAAAAAAAAAGTGAAATATTCCTTTAAATATCGTACCTGGGGGGTGTCTATAGTATGCCTGTAAAGTGACGCGTTTCCCATGTTTAGAACAGTCCCTGCACCAAATGTCATTTTTAAAGGAAAAAATCTCATTTAAAACTGCTTGCGGGTTTAATGTCATGTCGGGTCCTGGCAATATGGATGAAAATCAGTGAGACAAACGGCATGGGTACCCCCCAGTCCATTACCAGGCACTTTGGGTCTTGTATGGATATTAAGGGGAACCCCGCACCCAAATTAAAATAAGGAAAGGTCCCTATATACTCTGAACAGCAGTATACAGGCGGTGCAAACAAGACAGGGACTGTAGGTTTGTTGTTAAGTAGAATCTGTTTGTAATTTTGAACATTTTTAATGTGTTTAGCTCCAGCCAAAAAATCTTTTCTAAGCTTTTTGGAAAACATAGGGAAGGGTTATCACCCCTGTGACATTTGTTTTGCGTCTTTCCTCCTCTTCAGAAGATTTCACCTCACTTTTTTGTCCCAATGAAAAATGTTTTTTGAAAATTTGGGTTTTTTTGTGGAACAAGGATTGGAAAGCATCAGTGGAAAGGAGAAATTGTTTTCCCATATTAACTCTTACATGAGAGAATTTCCCTTCCTATGGGTAGATTTCATCTCACTTCCTGTTGTCTCCTTCCGTTTGCAAGTAGGAGTCGTTTGTAAGTTAGATGTTTGAAAGTAGGGTCCTGCCCTATATACTCAGCAGAAATTTGGGCCTTAGGTGTTGCTGTGGCCAAAACACTGTAAGCCCTCACAGGGCCCTGCTGTGAAATATTAGATCAAGAATTGTAATTACATGCCCCTGTTGAACAGGAGCTGAAAAATTAGGCCTTAGGCACTGGTGCTGGTGCCACAACACTGCAACCCCTCACAGACACTCTAGTTGGAACGCAGGAACGAGCACTGCTGCAAAGTATTGCATCAAAAATTGTAATTACACGCCCCTGTTAGACAGGGGCAGAAAAATTGGGCCTTAGGCACTGGTGCTGGTGCCACAACACTGCAACCCCTCACAGACACTCTAGTTGGAACGCAGGAACGAGCACTGCTGCAAAGTATTGCATCAAAAATTGTAATTACACGCCCCTGTTAGACAGGGGCAGAAAAATTGGGCCTTAGGCACTGGTGCTGGTGCCACAACACTGCAACCCCTCACAGACACTCTAGTTGGAACGCAGGAACGAGCACTGCTGCAAAGTATTGCATCAAAAATTGTAATTACACGCCCCTGTTAGACAGGGGCAGAAAAATTGGGCCTTAGGCACTGGTGCTGGTGCCACAACACTGCAACCCCTCACAGACACTCTAGTTGGAATGCAGGAACGAGCCGTGCTGCAAAGTATTACATCAAAAATTGTAATTACACGCCCCTGTTATACAGGGGCTGAAAAATTGTGCCTTAGGCACTGGTGGTGGCGCCCAGAACCAAAAATGTTCTTACAAGCTATCAGCGTGATGATTGAGGAGGAAGAGGATAATTACTCAGGGATAATCACTCAGCATCAGCATAGGCAGTCTTTGAAGGGATCTGAAAAAAATTATTCAGTTACATCAGCATCAGGTGCTTGGTAGCTGGTGGTAATCCAAGACTGATTCATTTTTATGAAGGTCAGCCGATCGACCGAGTCAGTGGACAGACGCACCCTGTGATCGGTTACCACGCCTCCAGCAGCACTGAATGTACGTTCCGAAAGAACGCTGGATGCAGGACAGGCCAGTAGCTCAATTGCATACTGTGCAAGCTCTGGCCAGTGATCCATCCTCAAGACCCAGTAACCCAGAGGATTTTCGGTGGGAAAGGTGTCCAAGTCTGATCTTGCCCCTAGGTATTCCTGCACCATGTAAAACAGACGCTGGCGATGGTTGCTGGAACCGATCATACCTTGGGGCTGCGGACCAAAAAATTGTCTGAACGCATCGGTCAGACGGCCACCTTCTCCACCGCTCCTTCTTTGACTGACCGAAGCCTCAGCAACACGTTGTCCAGAAACAGGAGTTTGTAACCTCCCAGTCTCTGGGAACGCGTTGCACAGACCTTTCTGCAAGGCCTCCCGAAGATGTTTCATCCTCTGCTCCCTCTGCGATGGCAAGATAAGGTCCGCAACCTTACCCTTGTAACGTGGATCAAGGAGGGTTGCCAGCCAGTATTGGTCCTTCTCCTTGATACCACGAATACGAGGATCCTTACGCAGGCTTTGCAGGATCAGGGAGGCCATGCAGCGTAGGTTTGCTGAGGCATTCGGTCCGGAGTCCTCTGGGTCACTAAGGACAACAACGTCCGCAGCCACCTCCTCCCAGCCACGTACAAGTCCATGTGTTCCTTGGGACTGATCCCTTAAAGACTGCTGATGCTGAGTGCCAGGCTCCACCTCCATACTGACACAATCTTCCTCCTCCTCCTCCTCCTCCTCCTCGTCCTCTTCCTGTGTGATCGGCGGGCACGCAGGAACACTGTCTGGATAAAGGGGGCCTTGAGAGCTAAGGAAGTCCTCCTCTTCCTGCCTCTGTTCTGCCTCAAGTGCCCTGTCCATTATTCCACGCAGCGTGTGCTCCAACAGGTGGACAAGAGGGACAGTGTCACTGATGCATGCACTGTCAGTGCTCACCATCCTCGTGGCCTCCTCGAATGGTGACAGGACAGTGCATGCATCCCTGATCATGGCCCACTGGCGTGGGGAAAAAAAACCAAGGTCCCCTGACCCTGTCCTGGTGCCATAGTCGCACAGGTACTCATTGATGGCCCTCTGCTGCGTGTGCAGCCGCTGCAGCATGGCCAACGTCGAGTTCCACCTGGTGGGCATGTCACAGATTAGGCGGTTCTTGGGCAGGTTAAACTCCTTTTGGAGGTCCGTCAGCCGAGCACTGGCATTATATGACCGGCGGAAATGCACAGAGACTTTCCTGGCCTGCCTCAGGACATCCTGTAAGCCCGGGTACCTGCCCAAGAACCGCTGCACCACCAAGTTAAGGACGTGAGCCAAACAGGGCACATGGGTCAGTTGTCCCTGTCGGAGGGCAGAGAGGAGGTTGGTGCCATTGTCGCAAACCACCATTCCTGCCTTAAGTTGGCGTGGCGTCAACCACCTCTGAACCTGCCCCTGCAGAGCTGACAGAACCTCTGCCCCAGTGTGGCTCCTGTCCCCCAAGCACACCAGCTCAAGCACCGCATGGCATCTTTTGGCCTGCGTACTTGCGTAGCCCCTTGAACGCCTACGGAGCACCGCTGGTTCAGAGGAAGAGGCCATGGAGGAAGAAGAAGAGGAGGGGGTGGAGGAGAGAGGTGTGTCACAATCAGCATTTTGGAGGCGTGGTGGCGGAACAACCTCCAACACTACTGCACCTTGTCCTGCATCCTTCCCAGCTGCCAGCAGAGTCACCCAATGCGCCGTGAAACTTAAGTAACGTCCCTGTCCATGCCTGCTGGACCATGAGTCAGCGGTAATATGCACCTTACCGCTGACCGCCCTGTCCAGCGAGGCATGGACATTGCCTTCCACATGCCGGTAGAGAGCCGGAATCGCCTTCCGTGAGAAAAAGTGGCGTTTGGGTACCTGCCACTGAGGAACCGCACATTCCACAAACTCACGGAAGGGGGCAGAGTCTACCAACTGAAAAGGCAGCAGTTGAAGTGCTAGCAATTTTGCCAAGCTAGCATTCAACCGCTGGGCATGTGGATGGCTGGGAGCAAACTTCTTTCGGCGGTGCAGCAGCTGGGGCAGGGAAATTTGCCTGGTACAATCTGACGTCGGTGTACCAAAAGCAGATTGCCCACAAGTACTTGGCTGTGACACACCTAATTCTACACCTTCATTCCTCTCACTGCAGGTCTCAGAGAGGACTGAAGGTCTAGTGGGGTTGGAAATCTCAGCTGATGAGGAGCAAGGAGAGATCCTCTTTGTTCTTTGGTGTGGGTCTTTCAGATACGCTTGCCAACGAACTGCATGGCAGGTCAACATATGTCTGGTCAAGCATGTGGTACCCAAGCGGGAGATGTTTTGGCCACGCGAGATACGCTTGAGACATATGTTGCAAATAGCAGCGGTGCGATCTGATGCACTCGTCTCAAAAAAGGCCCACACCAAAGAACTTTTTGAATAACGCGCAGAGACTGCAGCGCCCTGCACATGTGGAGCTTTGGGGTGTGATGCAGTCAATGTGCTGCCCTTAGGCTGGCCCCTGGAGGGCATCCTGCCTCGTTGGTGATGTGCCGCCTCCTCCTCCTCCTCCTCCTCCTCTCTCCTATCAGGCACCCACGTTGAGTCAGTGACCTCATCATCCCCTCCCTCCTCATCACTGGAGCAAACCTGGCAGTATGCTGCAGCAGGGGGAGCATGACTGCCAGATTGCTGTCCTTCTTGGGCACCCCCTCTGTCCGTGCTCATGTTACTGCCTTCATCGAGCTCAGTATCATCATCAGAGCCTTCCAAACGCTGGGCATCCTCCTGGAGCATGTACCCAACACTGTGGTCAAACAGTTCGAGGGAATCCTCATGAGGACATGGTGGAGCTAGGGAAGGAGTCACTGATGACATTGAGCTGAGGGAAGAGGCCGCTGCTTTGCCAGACAAAGCACCCTGGGCATGGGTGAGAGAGGATGAGGAGGATGAGGACGGCTTGGTCATCCACTCGACCAAGTCTTCCGCATGTTGCGGCTCAACACGGCCAGCTGCCGAAAAAAAGGCCAAGCGTGTCCCATGGCCACGTGCTGATGAGGATGCACCGTCTCCACGACCAGCACTAGACACAGAGCCTGCTTGCCCTCTCTTATTGGCTTGTGACTGTCTGCCTCTCCTTCTTGGCCTTCCAGACATACTAATGGCCTGTAGCTGCACTAAGCTGGGATAGAACACCTGTAATTTTCTTCAGGTAGCTTTATATACTGTAACCAGACAAGCCTGCCTGTCAGTAGGAAGATAACAGGAACGGATCTAGCTGAACACTGTGAGCAGGACACACTGTACTAAATGTAAATAGTCTAGCTGCCTGACCGTGGTACTAATAGGATCAAAAAGAACACCTGTAATTTTCTTCAGGTAGCTTTATATACTGTAACCAGACAAGCCTGCCTGTCAGTAGGAAGATAACAGGAACGGATCTAGCTGAACACTGTGAGCAGGACGTACTGCACTAAATGTATATAGCAGGAACGGATCTAGCTGAACACTGTGAGCAGGACGCACTGCACTGAATGTAAATAGCAGGAACGGATCTAGCTGAACACTGTGAGCAGGACGCACTGCACTAAATGTAAATAGCAGGAACGGATCTAGCTGAACACTGTGAGCAGGACGCACTGCACTGAATGTAAATAGCAGGAACGGATCTAGCTGAACACTGTGAGCAGGACGCACTGCACTGAATGTAAATAGCAGGAACGGATCTAGCTGAACACTGTGAGCAGGACGCACTGCACTGAATCTAAATAGCAGGAACGGATCTAGCTGAACACTGTGAGCAGGACGCACTGCACTGAATGTAAATAGCAGGAACGGATCTAGCTGAACACTGTGAGCAGGACGCACTGCACTAAATGTAAATACCAGGAACGGATCTAGCTGAACACTGTGAGCAGGACGCACTGCACTGAATGTAAATAGCAGGAACGGATCTAGCTGAACACTGTGAGCAGGACGCACTGCACTGAATGTAAATAGCAGGAACGGATCTAGCTGAACACTGTGAGCAGGACGCACTGCACTAAATGTAAATACCAGGAACGGATCTAGCTGAACACTGTGAGCAGGACGCACTGCACTGAATGTAAATAGCAGGAACGGATCTAGCTGAACACTGTGAGCAGGACGCACTGCACTGAATGTAAATAGCAGGAACGGATCTAGCTGAACACTGTGAGCAGGACGCACTGCACTAAATGTAAATACCAGGAACGGATCTAGCTGAACACTGTGAGCAGGATGCACTGCACTGAATGTAAATAGCAGGAACGGATCTAGCTGAACACTGTGAGCAGGACGCACTGCACTGAATGTAAATAGCAGGAACGGATCTAGCTGAACACTGTGAGCAGGACGCACTGCACTGAATGTAAATAGCAGGAACGGATCTAGCTGAACACTGTGAGCAGGACGCACTGCACTGAATGTAAATAGCAGGAACGGATCTAGCTGAACACTGTGAGCAGGACGCACTGCACTGAATGTAAATAGCAGGAACGGATCTAGCTGAACACTGTGAGCAGGACGCACTGCACTGAATGTAAATAGCAGGAACGGATCTAGCTGAACACTGTGAGCAGGACGCACTGCACTGAATGTAAATAGCAGGAACGGATCTAGCTGAACACTGTGAGCAGGACGCACTGCACTGAATGTAAATAGCAGGAACGGATCTAGCTGAACACTGTGAGCAGGACGCACTGCACTGAATGTAAATAGCAGGAACGGATCTAGCTGAACACTGTGAGCAGGACGCACTGCACTGAATGTAAATAGCAGGAACGGATCTAGCTGAACACTGTGAGCAGGACGCACTGCACTAAATAGTCTAGATAGAAGATAACAGGAACGGATCTAGCTAAACTGAATACAGTGTATATATATATATATGCAACACCTGGGATGCATATATATACACAATACACTGTAAGTGCAGCTAACTGACTGACTGTTCTGCCTAATCTATCTAACTCAAATCAAATGACACTGTCTGTCTCTCTCTCTATCTCTCAGCACACCGGAACACACACTACACAGGGCCGCCGTGCAGGCGGCCTTATATAGTGTGGGGTGTGTACTAAATCCCCTGAGCCATAATTGGCCAAAGCCACCCTGGCTTTGGCCAATTACAGCTCTCTCTACTGACGGCGCTGTGATTGGCCAAGCATGCGGGTCATAGTGCATGCTTGGCCAATCATCAGCCAGCAATGCACTGCGATGCCGCAGTGAATTATGGGCCGTGACGCGCCACACGAATTTGGCGCGAACGGCCCATATCGTTCGCAATTCGACGGACGGTCGAACAGCCGATGTTCGAGTCGAACATGGGTTCGACTCGAACACGAAGCTCATCCCTAGTATGCACTCAATACTTGTTCGGGGCTCCTTATGCAGCGTGGCATGGAGGTGATCAGCCTGTGGCACTGCTGAGATGTTATGGAAGCCCAGGTTGCTTTGATAGTGGCCTTCAGCTCATCTGCATTGTTGGGTCTGGAGACTCTCATCTTCCTCTTTACAATACCCCACAGACTCTCTATGGGGTTTAGGTCAGGCGAGTTTGCTGGCCAATCAAGCACAGTGATACTATGATCATTCAACCAGATATTGGTATTTTTGGCAGTGTGGGGAGGTGCCAAATCCTGCTGGAAAATGAAATCAGCATCTCCATAGAGCTGGTCAGCAGAGGGAAGCATGAAGTGCTCTAGAATCTCCTGGTAGAGGGCTGCGCTGACTTTGGACTTGATAAAACACAGTGGGACCAACACCAGCAGATGACATGACTCCTTAAATCATCACAGACTGTGGAAACTTCACACTGGACCTCATACAACTTGGATTCCGTGCTTCTCCACCCTTCCTCCAGACTCTGGGTCTCCCCTAACATCAGATTCCCCATCAGAGTTCAGCCTTACATCAGTGTTCCCATCAGAGACGCCCTGTACATTAGGGTCCAATTGGGTGACCGGTGTCAAAACCGGCTTCCTTAATGTGCCCTTAATGGACGGGCCGCCCCCTGGTCCACATCAAAACCCACCCTTACATCAGAATCCCCATCAAAGTCCCTCCTATAACAGAGTTTGCCTTACATCAGAGTCCCCATCAGAGTCCCCCCTTACATCAAATTCCCCATCAGAGTCTCACCCTACAATCAGGTTCCAATCAGGGTCCTCCTTATATCAGAGTGTCCCCTTACATCCGGATCCCCATCAGAGTCTCCCCTTAAATCATAGCCCCCCCCATAGGTTTGCGCAGGGGATGTGCCAGGTGTGCACCCTAATCACTATGTGCGATGCTGATTCCCCCTACTGTCCGGGCCCCCCCCCCCCCCCCTGCCCTTCAGTGCTGCTAGCTTCCCTCCTCTCCCCCGGCTACTGCGGAGGATGTTTCAGGATGGAGAGTGGGGGAAGGGGCTGTTAAATATGTAATTTACCAGCACCTTCCTTTTCTAAATGAACACACTCGCTCACTGTGTCTATTCATAACTGAAGCATAGTAAACTGTGTTTGCTATGCTTCAGTTTGTGAATGAACCGGAAGCCACTCAACACAGATCACTTCCCATTCATTCACTGTCCCGTGCAGCTGAGGCTGTAGAGAAAACCATGTGTGTTTGAGCTTTGGGGTGCATACCCTAATGCAATAGGCTGCGCACATCTATGCCCCCCCCCCCCCTTACATCAGAAATCATTTTATTTTATGATTGCAAAGAATCAATTTTCTGAATGTTTAATGGGACGAGATTAACACTTGGATGGATGTTGCAATTGATGAACAAGTACCGGTGACAACCACATGAGGTCATTCTCTGACTAGCAGTGTGAAGACGCTCAGACACAAAGCAGGAAAGATGAGAGAAATCATACAATCACACCCGTCAGCCGCCTCTCTTAGTACAGTCTCATAGAAGCATCTGGCGTCTGCAAAACTGCATAGAAAGTGTTGGAGTACAGTATGATCAGGACAAGTACCATAATCTGTGAACCAGACAGAGGATACACAATATATCTTACTGGCTCTGAGTTCTCAAGAACAACAGAAAATAAATAACAAGGTATTCCCTAATGCATAAAGTGTATCCAAACCCACAAAATGTAATATATTGCAGCTTACCGATCCTTAGATCTGATGGCTGCACTTTAGTTTTCTTATTTTTCTTTATTTTTACCTGGAGATCCTGCATATAACACAACACTCCTTCACCATATTTTATATATATATTATTATTATTATACAGGATTTATATAGCGCTAACAGTTTGCGCAGCTCTTTACAACATCAGGGAAAACATTTACAATACAAATCAATACAGGAGGGATCAGAGGGCCCTTCTCATCAGAGCTTACAATCTAGAAGGGAGGGTCAAGTGGAACAAAGGGTAGTAGCTGTGGGGGATGATCAGATGGACAAAATTAAAATACAGTTGTTAGGTGTGGGTAGGGTAGGCTTCTCTGAAGAGGAGGGTTTTCAGGGATTGTCTAAAAGCTAATAGAGTAGGAGCTAGTCGGACAGATTGGGGTAAGGTGTTCCATAGGCTTGGAGAGGCTCTGGAAAAGTCCTGGAGGTGAGCAGGAGGTCTTGAGGAGAACTAAGAGAACGATTAGGTTGGAGACTAGGTCAGTGATGTAGTTGGGGGCAGAGTTGTGGATGGCTTTGTAGGTAGTTGTTAGTATTTTTAATTGAATTAGTTGGGTGAGTGGAAGCCAGTGGAGGGATTGGCAGAGAGGAGTAGCAGACACGGAGCGGTTGGTTAGGTGGATGAGTCTGGCAGCAGCATTTATAATGGACTGAAGGGGGGATAGAGTATGTAGAGGTAAGCCAATGAGGAGGAAGTTGAAGTGATCGAGGTGAGAGATGACCAGCGAGTGAATTAAGAGCTTTGTTGTGTCATTGGTTAGAAAGGGGCGTATTTTGGAGATGTTGCAGAGGTTGAGGCAGCAAGATTTGGACAGTGATTGGACGTGGGGCTTAAAGTAGCCAGTTTTCAATCCATGTACTCACCCTATGATCCATGCTAACGGACCTTATTTTGTACAGTAAGCGTTTATGGGGAATAGGGATGAGCCGAACACCCCCCGGTTCGGTTCGCACCAGAACCTGCGAACGGACCGAAAGTTCGCACGAACGTTAGAACCCCATTGACGTCTATGGGACTCGAACGTTCGAAATCAAAAGTGCTCATTTTAAAGGCTAATTTGCATGGTATTGTCCTAAAAAGGGTTTGGGGACCCGGGTCCTACCCCAGGGGACATGTATCAATGCAAAAAAAACTTTTAAAAACGGCCGTTTTTTCGGGAGCAGTGATTTTAATGATGCTTAAAGTAAAAAAAAAAAAAGTGAAATATTCCTTTAAATATCGTACCTGGGGGGTGTCTATAGTATGCCTGTAAAGTGACGCGTGTTTCCCGTGTTTAGAACAGTCCCTGCACCAAATGTCATTTTCAAAGGAAAAAATCTCATTTAAAACTGCTTGCGGGTTTAATGTAATGTCGGGTCATGGCAATATGGATGAAAATCAGTGAGACAAACGGCATGGGTACCCCCCAGTCCATTACCAGGCCCTTTGGGTCTTGTATGGATATTAAGGGGAACCCCGCACCCAAATTAAAATAAGGAAAGGTGTGTGGCCACCAGGCCCTATATACTCTGAACAGCAGTATACAGGCGGTGCAAACAAGACAGGGACTGCAGGTTTGTTGTTAAGTAGAATCTCTTTGTAATTTTGAACGGGTACATTTTTAACGTGTTTAGCTCCAGCCAAAAAATCTTTTTTAAGCTTTTTGGAAAACATAAGGAAGGGTTATCACCCCTGTGACATTTGTTTTGCTGTCTTTCCTCCTCTTCAGAAGATTTCACCTCACTTTTTGTCCCAATGAAAAATGTTTTTTGAAAATTTGGATTTTTTTGTGGAACAAGGATTGGAAAGCATCAGTGGAAAGGAGAAATGTTTTTCCCATATTAACTCTTACAGGAGAGAATTTCCCTTCCTAGGGGTAGATTTCATCTCACTTCCTGTTGTCTCCTTCCGTTTGCAAGTAGGAGTCGTTTGTAAGTTAGATGTTTGAAAGTAGGGTCCTGCCCTATATACTCAGCAGAAATTTGGGCCTTAGGTGTTGCTGTGGCCACAACACTGTAAGCCCTCACAGGACCCTGCTGTGAAATATTAGATCAAGAATTGTAATTACATGCCCCTGTTGAACAGGAGCTGAAAAATTAGGCCTTAGGCACTGGTGCTGGTGCCACAACACTGCAACCCCTCACAGACACTCTAGTTGGAACGCAGGAACGAGCCCTGCTGCAAAGTATTGCATCAAAAATTGTAATTACACGCCCCTGTTAAACAAGGGCTGAAAAATTGGGCCTTAGGCACTGGTGCTGGTGCCACAACACTGCAACCCCTCACAGACACTCTAGTTGGAATGCAGGAACGAGCCCTGCTGCAAAGTATTGCATCAAAAATTGTAATTACACGCCCCTGTTAGACAGGGGCAGAAAAGTTGGGCCTTAGGCACTGGTGCTGGTGCCACAACACTGCAACCCCTCACAGACACTCTAGTTGGAACGCAGGAACGAGCCCTGCTGCAAAGTATTGCATCAAAAATTGTAATTACACGCCCCTGTTAGACAGGGGCAGAAAAATTGGGCCTTAGGCACTGGTGCTGGTGCCACAACACTGCAACCCCTCACAGACACTCTAGTTGGAATGCAGGAACGAGCCCTGCTGCAAAGTATTACATCAAAAATTGTAATTACACGCCCCTGTTAAACAGGGGCTGAAAAATTGTGCCTTAGGCACTGGTGGTGGCGCCCAGAACCAAAAATGTTCTTACAAGCTATCAGCGTGATGATTGAGGAGGAAGAGGATAATTACTCAGGGATAGTCACTCAGCATCAGCATAGGCAGTCTTTGAAGGGATCTGAGATTTCAAAAAAAATTATTCGGTTACATCAGCATCAGGTGCTTGGTAGCTGGTGGTGATCCAAGACTGATTCATTTTTATGAAGGTCAGTCGATCGACCGAGTCGGTGGACAGACGCACCCTGTGATCGGTTACCACGCCTCCAGCAGCACTGAATGTGCGTTCCGAAAGAACGCTGGATGCAGGACAGGCCAGTAGCTCAATTGCATACTGTGCAAGCTCTGGCCAGTGATCCATCCTCAAGACCCAGTAACCCAGAGGATTTTCGGTGGGAAAGGTGTCCAAGTCTGATCTTGCCCCTAGGTATTCCTGCACCATGTAAAACAGACGCTGGCGATGGTTGCTGGAACCGATCATACCTTGGGGCTGCGGACCAAAAAATTGTCTGAACGCATCGGTCAGACGGCCACCTTCTCCACCGCTCCTTCTTTGACTGACCGAAGCCTCAGCAACACGTTGTCCAGAAACAGGAGTTTGTAACCTCCCAGTCTCTGGGAACGCGTTGCACAGACCTTTCTGCAAGGCCTCCCGAAGATGTTTCATCCTCTGCTCCCTCTGCGATGGCAAGATAAGGTCCGCAACCTTACCCTTGTAACGTGGATCAAGGAGGGTTGCCAGCCAGTATTGGTCCTTCTCCTTGATACCACGAATACGAGGATCCTTACGCAGGCTTTGCAGGATCAGGGAGGCCATGCAGCGTAGGTTTGCTGAGGAATTCGGTCCGGAGTCCTCTGGGTCACTAAGGACGACAACGTCCGCAGCCACCTCCTCCCAGCCACGTACAAGTCCATGTGTTTCTTGGGACTGATCCCTTAAAGACTGCTGCTGATGCTGAGTGCCAGGCTCCACCTCCATACTGACACAATCTTCCTCCTCCTCCTCCTCGTCCTCTTCCTGTGTGATCGGCGGGCACGCAGGAACACTGTCTGGATAAAGGGGGCCTTGAGAGCTAAGGAAGTCCTCCTCTTCCTGCCTCTGTTCTGCCTCAAGTGCCCTGTCCATTATTCCACGCAGCGTGTGCTCCAACAGGTGGACAAGGGGGACAGTGTCATTGATGCATGCACTGTCACTGCTCACCATCCTCGTGGCCTCCTCGAATGGTGACAGGACAGTGCATGCATCCCTGATCATGGCCCACTGGCGTGGGGAAAAAAAACCAAGCTCCCCTGACCCTGTCCTGGTGCCATAGTCGCACAGGTACTCATTGATGGCCCTCTGCTGCGTGTGCAGCCGCTGCAGCATGGCCAACGTTGAGTTCCACCTGGTGGGCATGTCACAGATTAGGCGGTTCTTGGGCAGGTTAAACTCCTTTTGGAGGTCCGTCAGCCGAGCACTGGCATTATATGACCGGCGGAAATGCACACAGACTTTCCTGGCCTGCCTCAGGACATCCTGTAAGCCCGGGTACCTGCCCAAGAACCGCTGCACCACCAAGTTAAGGAAGTGAGCCAAACAGGGCACATGGGTCATTTGTCCCTGTCGGAGGGCAGAGAGGAGGTTGGTGCCATTGTCGCAAACCACCATTCCTGCCTTAAGTTGGCGTGGCGTCAACCACCTCTGAACCTGCCCCTGCAGAGCTGACAGAACCTCTGCCCCAGTGTGGCTCCTGTCCCCCAAGCACACCAGCTCAAGCACCGCATGGCATCTTTTGGCCTGCGTACTTGCGTAGCCCCTTGAACGACTACGGAGCACCGCTGGTTCCGAGGAAGAGGCCATGGAGGAAGAAGAAGAGGAGGGGGTGGAGGAGAGAGGTGTGTCACAATCATTAGCATTTTGGAGGCGTGGTGGCGGAACAACCTCCAACACTACTGCACCTTGTCCTGCATCCTTCCCAGCTGCCAGCAGAGTCACCCAATGCGCCGTGAAACTTAGGTAACGTCCCTGTCCATGCCTGCTGGACCATGAGTCAGCAGTAATATGCACCTTACCGCTGACCGCCCTGTCCAGTGAGGCATGGACATTGCCTTCCACATGCCGGTAGAGAGCCGGAATCGCCTTCCGTGAGAAAAAGTGGCGTTTGGGTACCTGCCACTGAGGAACCGCACAGTCCACAAACTCACGGAAGGGGGCAGAGTCTACCAACTGAAAAGGCAGCAGTTGAAGTGCTAGCAATTTTGCCAAGCTAGCATTCAACCGCTGGGCATGTGGATGGCTGGGAGCAAACTTTTTTCGGCGGTGGAGCAGCTGGGGCAGGGAAATTTGCCTGGTACAATCTGACGTCGGTGTACCAAAAGCAGATTGCCCACAAGTACTTGGCTGTGACACACCTAATTCTACACCTTCATTACTCTCAGTGCAGGTCTCAGAGAGGACTGGAGGTCTAGTGGGGTTGGAAATCTCAGCTGATGAGGAGCAAGGAGAGGTCCTCTTTGTTCTTTGGTGTGGGTCTTTTAGATACGCTTGCCAACGAACTGCATGGCAGGTCAACATATGTCTGGTCAAGCATGTGGTACCCAAGCGGGAGATGTTTTGGCCACGTGAGATACGCTTGAGACATATGTTGCAAATAGCAGCGGTGCGATCTGATGCACTCGTCTCAAAAAAGGCCCACACCAAAGAACTTTTTGAATAACGCGCAGAGACTGCAGCGCCCTGCACATGTGGAGCTTTGGGGTGTGATGCAGTCAATGTGCTGCCCTTAGGCTGGCCCCTGGAGGGCATCCTGCCTCGTTGGTGATGTGCCGCCTCCTCCTCCTCCTTCTCCTCCTCTCTCCTATCAGGCACCCACGTTGAGTCAGTGACCTCATCATCCCCTCCCTCCTCATCACTGAAGCAAACCTGGCAGTATGCTGCAGCAGGGGGAGCATGACTGCCAGATTGCTGTCCTTCTTGGGCACCCCCTCTGTCCGTGCTCATGTTACTGCCTTCATCGAGCTCAGTATCATCATCAGAGCCTTCCAAACGCTGGGCATCCTCCTGGAGCATGTACCCAACACTATGGTCAAACAGTTCGAGGGACTCCTCAGGAGGACATGGTGGAGCTAGGGAAGGAGTCACTGATGACATTAAGCCGAGGGAAGAGGCCGCTGCTTTGCCAGACAAAGTACCCTGGGTATGGGTGAGAGAGGATGAGGAGGATGAGGACGGCTTGGTCATCCACTCGACCAAGTCTTCCGCATGTTGCGGCTCAACACGGCCAGCTGCCGAAAAAAAGGCCAAGCGTGTCCCATGGCCACGTGCTGATGAGGATGCACCGTCTCCACGACCAGCACTAGACACAGAGCCTGCTTGCCCTCTCTTATTGGCTTGTGACTGTCTGCCTCTCCTTCTTGGCCTTCCAGACATACTAATGGCCTGTAGCTGCACTAAGCTGGGATATATATATATATATATATATATATATATATATATATATATATATATGTACTGATACTGCAGCTAGCAAAATCAACTGCTTGCCTGTAGTATGAGAACACCACCAACCTTCTACAGGTAGCTTTAGCTGAACACTGTGAGGTGGACGCACCCCAATAACTTGTAGGTTTAGCTGAACACTGTGAGCAGGACGCACTGCACTAACTGTAAATAGTCTAGCTGCCTGACCATGGTACTAATAGGATCAAAAGAACACCAGTAATTTTCTTCAGGTAGCTTTATATACTGTAACAAGACAAGCCTGCCTGTCAGTAGGAAGATAACAGGAACGGATCTAGCTGAACACTGTGAGCAGGATGCACTGCACTAAATGTAAATAGTCTAGCTGCCTGACCGTGGTACTAATAGGATCAAAAGAACACCAGTAATTTTCTTTAGGTAGCTGTTAATACTGTAACAAGACAAGCCTGCCTGTCAGTAGGAAGATAACAGGAACGGATCTAGCTGAACACTGTGAGCAGGACGCACTGTACTAAATGTAAATAGTCTAGCTGCCTGACCGTGGTACTAATAGCATCAAAAGAACACCAGTAATTTTCTTTAGGTAGCTGTTAATACTGTAACAAGACAAGCCTGCCTGTCAGTAGGAAGATAACAGGAACGGATCTAGCTGAACACTGTGAGCAGGATGCACTGCACTAAATGTAAATAGTCTAGAAGATAACAGGAACGGATCTAGCTAAACTGAATACAGTGTATATATATATATGCAACACCTGGGATGCATATATATACACAATACACTGTAAGTGCAGCTAACTGACTGACTGTTCTGCCTAATCTATCTAACTCAAATCAAATGACACTGTCTCTCTCTCTGTCTATCTCTTTCAACGCCGGAACACACACTATACAGGGCCGCCGTGCAGGCGGCCTTATATAGTGTGGGGCGTGTACTAAATCCCCTGAGCCATAATTGGCCAAAGCCTCCTTGGCTTTGGCCAATTACGGCTCTCTGTTCAGGCGGCGCTGTGATTGGCCAAGCATGCGGGTCATAGTGCATGCTTGGCCAATCATCAGCAAGCAATGCACTGCGATGCCGCAGTGAATTATGGGCCGTGACGCGCCACACGAATTTGGCGCGAACGGCCCATATCGTTCGCAATTCGACGAACGATCGAACAGCCGATGTTCGAGTCGAACATGGGTTCGACTCGAACACGAAGCTCATCCCTAATGGGGAACTGTATCGAATGCTTTTGCAAAATCCAGATACACCACGTCTACGGGCCTTCCTTTATCTAGATGGCAACTCTCCTCCTCATAGAAGGTTAATAGACTGGTTTGGCAAGAACGATTATTCATGAATCCATGCTGATTACTGCTAATGATTGATACCGTTCTCATTACTAAAATCTTGTATATAGCTCCTTATCATCCCCTCCAAGAGTTGAATACTATTGATGTTTCTTAGCCTGCCACAAGATGTCCTCAATCCTCCATTTTTACTAATGCCCACAGTCACTTGACCGGGAAGACAGAGTACCGGGAATATAGAGGTGCAGCATTGCCCCCCCCCCCCAGGCTGCTGTGCTGATCTGGACCACAAAACATCATCACTTCATGGAGAGGAGGTGTTTTGTAGTTCATAGAAGACAGCTAGGGAAGAGGATACAATTTTTTCAGACTTCTGTTCAGTACACAGTAAGTTTCAAAGTTACTGGATAACAGTGCCCGTAATGCAGGACGCAGGGGCACCCCCCCCAATCCATGCACCCGGCCCCCTAATCTACATGCGGGACGCCAGACGCATGGATTCCAATTTTTTTTTTTAGCAGCCTGAGGCTCTAATAGGTTTCAAAAAAGATGGGCTCTGCGCCCCAAGCCCACCTGATTGTGTGACAATAGCGAATTAAAATTCACTATTGTCTTCCTGATTCTCCTTCCAGCCAATCAGGAAGCATGTCACCTGTCACCCGATTGGCCAAGAGGAGAAGCGATCCTATTGGCCGCTGAGTAGGAGGAGGGAGGAGATGCAGGAGAAACCGCCATGAAGCACCAGGAGGAGGTGGTAGATGCGGGGCTGGTGACCGACCGACCAACCGGGGGGTGCCTGGGACCCGACTGACTGACCTGAGGGGGGGGGGGGGGTTGCTGCTCCCACCAAAAAAATATATAAAAAATATACCACCAGCCACCATTGCTGGATATCTATCAGAATCAGCAGGCATTCCTGTATACTTGCAGATGATCTACTTACTTACATGTTTCAAATCTGTCCGACGGACTCGAGTCCGGTCGAAAAGTCCGCTCGTCTGTATGCTAGTCCGAGGGCCAAAAACCAACGCTAGGGCAGCTATTGGCTAGTGGCTATGAACTTCCTTGTTTTAGTCCGGTCGTACGTCATCACGTACAAATCCGTCGGACTTTGGTTGATCATGTGTAGGCAAGTCCGTTCATTCGTAAAGTCCGTCGTAAAGTCCGTTGAAAAGTCCACCGGACAAAGTCTGCTGTAAAGTCCACTCGTGTGTACGCGGCATATGTGTGTCTAAGTCAACAATCAAGAGAAGAATTCACCAGAGTGAATACAGAGGGTTCACCACAAGATGTAAACCATTGGTGAGCCTCAAAAACAGGAAGGCCAGATTAGAGTTTGCCAATCAACATCTAAAAAAGCCTTCACAGTTCTGGAACAACATCCTATGGACAGATGAGACCAAGATCAACTTGTACCAGAGTGATGGGAAGAGAAGAGTATGGAGAAGGAAAGGAATTGCTCATGATCCAAAGCATACCACCTCATCAGTGAAGCATGGTGGTGGTAGTGTCATGGCGTGGGCATGTATGGCTGCCAATGGAACTGGTTCTCGTATTTATTGATGATGTGACTGCTGACAAAAGCAGCAGGATGAATTCTGAAGTGTTTCGGGCAATATTATCTGCTCATATTCAGCAAAATGCTTCAGAACTCATTGGACGGCGCTTCACAGTGCAGATGGACAATGACCCAGAAGCATACTGCGAAAGCAACCAAAGAGTTTTTTAAGCTAAAGAAGTGGAATGTTATGCAATGGCCAAGTCAATCACCTAACCTGAATCTGATTGAGCATGCATTTCAAAGCTGAAGACAAAACTGAAGGAAATGCCCCAAGAACAAGCAGGAACTGAAGACAGTTGCAGTAGAGGCCTGGCAGAGCATCACCAGGGATGAAACCCAGCGTCTGGTGATGTCTATGCGTTCCAGACTTCAGGCTGTATTTGACTGCAAAGGATTTGCAACCAAGTATTAAAAAAGTTAAAGTTTGATGGATGATTGTTAATCTGTCTCATTACTTTTGGTCCCTTAAAAAGTGGGAGGCACATTTACAAACTGTTGTAATTCCTACACCGTTCACCTGATTTGGATGTAAATACCCTCAAATTAAAGCTGGAAGTCTGCAGTTAAAGCACATCTTGTTCGTTTCATTTCAAATCCATTGTGCTGGTGTATAGAGCCAAAAAGATTAGAATTGTGTTGATGTCCCAATATTTATGGACCTGACTGTATATATTTTTTTTTATTACACCCACACAAATTAAAATACAATTTGTGCAGCTTCTACTAGCAATGTTTAAGTTGTAACAAAAGTCAATAAGGTTAATATAACCCAACAGAGTTCCCCCTTACATCAGAGTCTGCAGGATTCCCCCTTACAGTGCAAGGGGAAATTTGATGTAAAGGAGAATGATGTAAGAGGGAATGCTGCAGACTGATGTAAAGGGGAACTCTAATGTAAGGGGGGGTGCTCTGGTGATTACCTTCCACAGAGTGAATGCACTAAGGTAGGGGGGGGGGGGTTACTGATATTAGGGGGAACTTTTATATTAGTGCCCCTTATCTTACTGTATTCACTCCCCCCTTACATCAGTGATCCCCCTCAGACTATCCTCGCAGAGCTGTCACTGACCTCCTCTCAGGTGCATCTTGCAGGGCTCAGTCAGACGGTCCTCTCTGGGCTCCAGCTTGGCGACTCTGGTTCCATCCTATAGTATTCTCTCCACAGTCTACACACATCTGACACCTCGCGTGACCCCCATCCTGGCAGCACTCCTCTGTAGAATTCTCTCCCCCCAGAGACTGCAGACATGATACAAGAGATGGTCAAAGACTGTGCAGGCATGATATAGAAGATGGTCAGAGAATCTGCGGATATGATACAGGAGATGGTCACAGACTGTGCGGACATGATACAAGAGATGGTCAGAGAATGTGCGGACATGATACAAGAGATGGTCAGAGAATGTGCGGACATGATACAAGAGATGGTCAGAGACTGTGCAGACATGCTACAGGAGATGGTCAGAGAATGTGCTGACATGATACAGGAGACGGTCAGAGACTGTGCGGACATAATACAGGAGACGGTCACAGACTGTGCGGACATGATACAAGAGATGGTCAGAGAATGTGCGGACATGATACAGGAGATGGTCAGAGACTGTGCCCACATGATACAGGAGATGATCAGAGACTGTGCAGACATGCTACAGGAGATGGTCAGAGAATGTGCGGACATGATACAGGAGACGGTCAGAGACTATGCGGATATGATACAGGAGACGGTCAGAGACTGTGCGGACATAATACAGGAGACAGTCAGAGACTGTGCAGACATAATACAGCAGACGGTCAGAGACTGTGCAGACATGATACAGGAGATGGCCTTAGACCAGACAGGCACCAAACACTAGAGCCATAGCCACAGATGATCCCACCACAGACAGGGTGCAGAGCAGACAGCTGATCCCTCTATACACTTCTTGGTTCTTACTACAAGTAGTGAAGAAAGAAGCCGACACGTTCGATTTGAGTGCCATTCTGGTAGATGTAGTCTCTGCAGAGTGCAGGCACCGGTGGGCCAAGTCAAGTGTGTGGTATGGAGAACTACAACTCCCACCATGCAATGTGGTGCTGGGACAAGGTCATCCTGTGCCCAGGGCGAAGGTGTCAAACTGCATCCCCCTCCCACTCCCCAGGTGGGGTAGGGGCTGCGGTGCAGTTTGTAGCGACATTTGCAGTTTAATAGCAGTACTGATTTTATCCTGCAGTAAAGCTTTGGGCCAACAGTGATGTAGAAAAAAAATATCAGTGTGAGGAAAAAGTGTAAAAAGTGGAGTCTAAAGTGGAGTAGGCATGGTTAATTTTTTATTTTTTTTTGTTCAGCTGGTGTGCGGAAGAAAAGATAAATGAATGGATTCACCCCCTCCACACAAATGAGCAATGGCATGCAATGCCAAGCTGCTGCTAACAAAGCAAACAGAATATTGGCATGCATTAAAAGGGGGATCAACTCCCGAGATAAAACAATAATTCTCCCGCTCTACAAGACTCTGGTCCGGCCGCACCTAGAGTATGCTGTCCAGTTCTGGGCACCAGTCCTCAGGAAGGACGTACTGGAAATGGAGTGAGTACAAAGAAGAGCAACAAATCTAATAAAGGGTCTGGAGGATCTTAGTTATGAGGAAAGGTTGCGAGCACTGAACTTATTCTCTCTGGAGAAGAGACGCTTGAGAGGGGATATGATTTCAATAAACAAATACTGTAGTGGTGACCCCACTATAAGGATAAAAAAATTTCGCAGAAGGGAGTTTAATAAGACTCGTGGCCACTCATTAAAATTGGAAGAAAAGAGGTTTAACCTTAAACTACGTAGAGGGTTCTATACTGTAAGAGCGGTAATGATGTGGAATTCCCTTCCACAGGCGGTGGTCTCAGCAGGGAGCATCGATAGCTTCAAGAAACTATTAGATAAGCACCTGAACGACCGCAACATACAGAGATATACAATGTAATACTGACACATGATCACACACATAGGTTGGATTTATTGAACTTGTCTTTTTTCATCCTCACCTACTATGTAACTAATACATGCCTGGAGTTGGGCTTTAAATAGTAATTCCACTTTTGCTGAAAAAAACAAAAGCATTCCCCTCTGAGTGATCAATGTACGTAGCAGGGGTTTTAACAAACATTGCGGCAGATTGCTACTTGTGTCTGCTCTGAAGGAATAGCTTTTTGTATTACCATGTCCCATGCAGACTGATTCTGAATAGGATGGTGTGGTTCAATATAATTACCTGGTGGGGTGTACTCTCAGTTAGTACCGGGTGAGGGTCATCCAGTGCCCAGGGCAAGGATCCAGAATTGCACCCCCCTCCTCCACTGTTAATACATGCTGTAGAATGGGTGTACAACCCTGCTCCTTGCTTCACTGCGCCCAGGGCAGCTACCCCTCCTGCCCACCCCTTGTCCTGCTCTCCGTGCTCTAATGAGAAAAGCTGCAGTGTCTGCATTCCTTTATAAATATTTAACCCTTGTAGCAGGGGCGGCCCGTCCATTGAAGGCGTCCAGCCCCTTGCAGGATGCAGGATGCATGAATTCCAATGGGGGGGGGGGGGTTTGAAGCACCTGATTAGAGCCAGAAGCTCTAATAGGCTTCGAAAAAATGGTGGGCTGGGGGGCGCAGAGAATGTTTGAAAGTAGGGTCCTGCCCTATATACTCAGCAGAAATTTGGGCCTTAGGTGTTGCTGTGGCCACAACACTGTAAGCCCTCACAGGACCCTGCTGTGAAATATTAGATCAAGAATTGTAATTACATGCCCCTGTTGAACAGGAGCTGAAAAATTAGGCCTTAGGCACTGGTGCTGGTGCCACAACACTGCAACCCCTCACAGACACTCTAGTTGGAACGCAGGAACGAGCCCTGCTGCAAAGTATTGCATCAAAAATTGTAATTACACGCCCCTGTTAAACAAGGGCTGAAAAATTGGGCCTTAGGCACTGGTGCTGGTGCCACAACACTGCAACCCCTCACAGACACTCTAGTTGGAACGCAGGAACGAGCCCTGCTGCAAAGTATTGCATCAAAAATTGTAATTACACGCCCCTGTTAGACAGGGGCAGAAAAGTTGGGCCTTAGGCACTGGTGCTGGTGCCACAACACTGCAACCCCTCACAGACACTCTAGTTGGAACACAGGAACGAGCCCTGCTGCAAAGTATTGCATCAAAAATTGTAATTACACGCCCCTGTTAGACAGGGGCAGAAAAATTGGGCCTTAGGCACTGGTGCTGGTGCCACAACACTGCAACCCCTCACAGACACTCTAGTTGGAATGCAGGAACGAGCCCTGCTGCAAAGTATTACATCAAAAATTGTAATTACACGCCCCTGTTAAACAGGGGCTGAAAAATTGTGCCTTAGGCACTGGTGGTGGCGCCCAGAACCAAAAATGTTCTTACAAGCTATCAGCGTGATGATTGAGGAGGAAGAGGATAATTACTCAGGGATAGTCACTCAGCATCAGCATAGGCAGTCTTTGAAGGGATCTGAGATTTCAAAAAAAATTATTCGGTTACATCAGCATCAGGTGCTTGGTAGCTGGTGGTGATCCAAGACTGATTCATTTTTATGAAGGTCAGTTGATCGACCGAGTCGGTGGACAGACGCACCCTGTGATCGGTTACCACGCCTCCAGCAGCACTGAATGTGCGTTCCGAAAGAACGCTGGATGCAGGACAGGCCAGTAGCTCAATTGCATACTGTGCAAGCTCTGGCCAGTGATCCATCCTCAAGACCCAGTAACCCAGAGGATTTTCGGTGGGAAAGGTGTCCAAGTCTGATCTTGCCCCTAGGTATTCCTGCACCATGTAAAACAGACGCTGGCGATGGTTGCTGGAACCGATCATACCTTGGGGCTGCGGACCAAAAAATTGTCTGAACGCATCGGTCAGACGGCCACCTTCTCCACCGCTCCTTCTTTGACTGACCGAAGCCTCAGCAACACGTTGTCCAGAAACAGGAGTTTGTAACCTCCCAGTCTCTGGGAACGCGTTGCACAGACCTTTCTGCAAGGCCTCCCGAAGATGTTTCATCCTCTGCTCCCTCTGCGATGGCAAGATAAGGTCCGCAACCTTACCCTTGTAACGTGGATCAAGGAGGGTTGCCAGCCAGTATTGGTCCTTCTCCTTGATACCACGAATACGAGGATCCTTACGCAGGCTTTGCAGGATCAGGGAGGCCATGCAGCGTAGGTTTGCTGAGGAATTCGGTCCGGAGTCCTCTGGGTCACTAAGGACGACAACGTCCGCAGCCACCTCCTCCCAGCCACGTACAAGTCCATGTGTTTCTTGGGACTGATCCCTTAAAGACTGCTGCTGATGCTGAGTGCCAGGCTCCACCTCCATACTGACACAATCTTCCTCCTCCTCCTCCTCGTCCTCTTCCTGTGTGATCGGCGGGCACGCAGGAACACTGTCTGGATAAAGGGGGCCTTGAGAGCTAAGGAAGTCCTCCTCTTCCTGCCTCTGTTCTGCCTCAAGTGCCCTGTCCATTATTCCACGCAGCGTGTGCTCCAACAGGTGGACAAGGGGGACAGTGTCATTGATGCATGCACTGTCACTGCTCACCATCCTCGTGGCCTCCTCGAATGGTGACAGGACAGTGCATGCATCCCTGATCATGGCCCACTGGCGTGGGGAAAAAAAACCAAGCTCCCCTGACCCTGTCCTGGTGCCATAGTCGCACAGGTACTCATTGATGGCCCTCTGCTGCGTGTGCAGCCGCTGCAGCATGGCCAACGTTGAGTTCCACCTGGTGGGCATGTCACAGATTAGGCGGTTCTTGGGCAGGTTAAACTCCTTTTGGAGGTCCGTCAGCCGAGCACTGGCATTATATGACCGGCGGAAATGCACACAGACTTTCCTGGCCTGCCTCAGGACATCCTGTAAGCCCGGGTACCTGCCCAAGAACCGCTGCACCACCAAGTTAAGGAAGTGAGCCAAACAGGGCACATGGGTCATTTGTCCCTGTCGGAGGGCAGAGAGGAGGTTGGTGCCATTGTCGCAAACCACCATTCCTGCCTTAAGTTGGCGTGGCGTCAACCACCTCTGAACCTGCCCCTGCAGAGCTGACAGAACCTCTGCCCCAGTGTGGCTCCTGTCCCCCAAGCACACCAGCTCAAGCACCGCATGGCATCTTTTGGCCTGCGTACTTGCGTAGCCCCTTGAACGACTACGGAGCACCGCTGGTTCCGAGGAAGAGGCCATGGAGGAAGAAGAAGAGGAGGGGGTGGAGGAGAGAGGTGTGTCACAATCATTAGCATTTTGGAGGCGTGGTGGCGGAACAACCTCCAACACTACTGCACCTTGTCCTGCATCCTTCCCAGCTGCCAGCAGAGTCACCCAATGCGCCGTGAAACTTAGGTAACGTCCCTGTCCATGCCTGCTGGACCATGAGTCAGCAGTAATATGCACCTTACCGCTGACCGCCCTGTCCAGTGAGGCATGGACATTGCCTTCCACATGCCGGTAGAGAGCCGGAATCGCCTTCCGTGAGAAAAAGTGGCGTTTGGGTACCTGCCACTGAGGAACCGCACAGTCCACAAACTCACGGAAGGGGGCAGAGTCTACCAACTGAAAAGGCAGCAGTTGAAGTGCTAGCAATTTTGCCAAGCTAGCATTCAACCGCTGGGCATGTGGATGGCTGGGAGCAAACTTTTTTCGGCGGTGGAGCAGCTGGGGCAGGGAAATTTGCCTGGTACAATCTGACGTCGGTGTACCAAAAGCAGATTGCCCAGAAGTACTTGGCTGTGACACACCTAATTCTACACCTTCATTACTCTCAGTGCAGGTCTCAGAGAGGACTGGAGGTCTAGTGGGGTTGGAAATCTCAGCTGATGAGGAGCAAGGAGAGGTCCTCTTTGTTCTTTGGTGTGGGTCTTTTAGATACGCTTGCCAACGAACTGCATGGCAGGTCAACATATGTCTGGTCAAGCATGTGGTACCCAAGCGGGAGATGTTTTGGCCACGTGAGATACGCTTGAGACATATGTTGCAAATAGCAGCGGTGCGATCTGATGCACTCGTCTCAAAAAAGGCCCACACCAAAGAACTTTTTGAATAACGCGCAGAGACTGCAGCGCCCTGCACATGTGGAGCTTTGGGGTGTGATGCAGTCAATGTGCTGCCCTTAGGCTGGCCCCTGGAGGGCATCCTGCCTCGTTGGTGATGTGCCGCCTCCTCCTCCTCCTTCTCCTCCTCTCTCCTATCAGGCACCCACGTTGAGTCAGTGACCTCATCATCCCCTCCCTCCTCATCACTGAAGCAAACCTGGCAGTATGCTGCAGCAGGGGGAGCATGACTGCCAGATTGCTGTCCTTCTTGGGCACCCCCTCTGTCCGTGCTCATGTTACTGCCTTCATCGAGCTCAGTATCATCATCAGAGCCTTCCAAACGCTGGGCATCCTCCTGGAGCATGTACCCAACACTATGGTCAAACAGTTCGAGGGACTCCTCAGGAGGACATGGTGGAGCTAGGGAAGGAGTCACTGATGACATTAAGCCGAGGGAAGAGGCCGCTGCTTTGCCAGACAAAGTACCCTGGGTATGGGTGAGAGAGGATGAGGAGGATGAGGACGGCTTGGTCATCCACTCGACCAAGTCTTCCGCATGTTGCGGCTCAACACGGCCAGCTGCCGAAAAAAAGGCCAAGCGTGTCCCATGGCCACGTGCTGATGAGGATGCACCGTCTCCACGACCAGCACTAGACACAGAGCCTGCTTGCCCTCTCTTATTGGCTTGTGACTGTCTGCCTCTCCTTCTTGGCCTTCCAGACATACTAATGGCCTGTAGCTGCACTAAGCTGGGATATATATATATATATATATATATATATATATATATATATATATATATGTACTGATACTGCAGCTAGCAAAATCAACTGCTTGCCTGTAGTATGAGAACACCACCAACCTTCTACAGGTAGCTTTAGCTGAACACTGTGAGGTGGACGCACCCCAATAACTTGTAGGTTTAGCTGAACACTGTGAGCAGGACGCACTGCACTAACTGTAAATAGTCTAGCTGCCTGACCATGGTACTAATAGGATCAAAAGAACACCAGTAATTTTCTTCAGGTAGCTTTATATACTGTAACAAGACAAGCCTGCCTGTCAGTAGGAAGATAACAGGAACGGATCTAGCTGAACACTGTGAGCAGGATGCACTGCACTAAATGTAAATAGTCTAGCTGCCTGACCGTGGTACTAATAGGATCAAAAGAACACCAGTAATTTTCTTTAGGTAGCTGTTAATACTGTAACAAGACAAGCCTGCCTGTCAGTAGGAAGATAACAGGAACGGATCTAGCTGAACACTGTGAGCAGGACGCACTGTACTAAATGTAAATAGTCTAGCTGCCTGACCGTGGTACTAATAGCATCAAAAGAACACCAGTAATTTTCTTTAGGTAGCTGTTAATACTGTAACAAGACAAGCCTGCCTGTCAGTAGGAAGATAACAGGAACGGATCTAGCTGAACACTGTGAGCAGGATGCACTGCACTAAATGTAAATAGTCTAGAAGATAACAGGAACGGATCTAGCTAAACTGAATACAGTGTATATATATATATGCAACACCTGGGATGCATATATATACACAATACACTGTAAGTGCAGCTAACTGACTGACTGTTCTGCCTAATCTATCTAACTCAAATCAAATGACACTGTCTCTCTCTCTGTCTATCTCTTTCAACGCCGGAACACACACTATACAGGGCCGCCGTCAGGCGGCCTTATATAGTGTGGGGCGTGTACTAAATCCCCTGAGCCATAATTGGCCAAAGCCTCCTTGGCTTTGGCCAATTACGGCTCTCTGTTCAGGCGGCGCTGTGATTGGCCAAGCATGCGGGTCATAGTGCATGCTTGGCCAATCATCAGCAAGCAATGCACCTGCGATGCCGCAGTGAATTATGGGCCGTGACGCGCCACACGAATTTGGCGCGAACGGCCCATATCGTTCGCAATTCGACGAACGATCGAACAGCCGATGTTCGAGTCGAACATGGGTTCGACTCGAACACGAAGCTCATCCCTAATGGGGAACTGTATCGAATGCTTTTGCAAAATCCAGATACACCACGTCTACGGGCCTTCCTTTATCTAGATGGCAACTCTCCTCCTCATAGAAGGTTAATAGACTGGTTTGGCAAGAACGATTATTCATGAATCCATGCTGATTACTGCTAATGATTGATACCGTTCTCATTACTAAAATCTTGTATATAGCTCCTTATCATCCCCTCCAAGAGTTGAATACTATTGATGTTTCTTAGCCTGCCACAAGATGTCCTCAATCCTCCATTTTTACTAATGCCCACAGTCACTTGACCGGGAAGACAGAGTACCGGGAATATAGAGGTGCAGCATTGCCCCCCCCCCCAGGCTGCTGTGCTGATCTGGACCACAAAACATCATCACTTCATGGAGAGGAGGTGTTTTGTAGTTCATAGAAGACAGCTAGGAAAGAGGATACAATTTTTTCAGACTTCTGTTCAGTACACAGTAAGTTTCAAAGTTACTGGATAACAGTGCCCGTAATGCAGGACGCAGGGGCACCCCCCCCAATCCATGCACCCGGCCCCCTAATCTACATGCGGGACGCCAGACGCATGGATTCCAATTTTTTTTTTAGCAGCCTGAGGCTCTAATAGGTTTCAAAAAAGATGGGCTCTGCGCCCCAAGCCCACCTGATTGTGTGACAATAGCGAATTAAAATTCACTATTGTCTTCCTGATTCTCCTTCCAGCCAATCAGGAAGCATGTCACCTGTCACCCGATTGGCCAAGAGGAGAAGCGATCCTATTGGCCGCTGAGTAGGAGGAGGGAGGAGATGCAGGAGAAACCGCCATGAAGCACCAGGAGGAGGTGGTAGATGCGGGGCTGGTGACCGACGACCAACCGGGGGGTGCCTGGGACCCGACTGACTGACCTGAGGGGGGGGGGGGGTTGCTGCTCCCACCAAAAAAATATATAAAAAATATACCACCAGCCACCATTGCTGGATATCTATCAGAATCAGCAGGCATTCCTGTATACTTGCAGATGATCTACTTACTTACATGTTTCAAATCTGTCCGACGGACTCGAGTCCGGTCGAAAAGTCCGCTCGTCTGTATGCTAGTCCGAGGGCCAAAAACCAACGCTAGGGCAGCTATTGGCTAGTGGCTATGAACTTCCTTGTTTTAGTCCGGTCGTACGTCATCACGTACAAATCCGTCGGACTTTGGTTGATCATGTGTAGGCAAGTCCGTTCATTCGTAAAGTCCGTCGTAAAGTCCGTTGAAAAGTCCACCGGACAAAGTCTGCTGTAAAGTCCACTCGTGTGTACGCGGCATATGTGTGTCTAAGTCAACAATCAAGAGAAGAATTCACCAGAGTGAATACAGAGGGTTCACCACAAGATGTAAACCATTGGTGAGCCTCAAAAACAGGAAGGCCAGATTAGAGTTTGCCAATCAACATCTAAAAAGCCTTCACAGTTCTGAACAACATCCTATGGACAGATGAGACCAAGATCAACTTGTACCAGAGTGATGGGAAGAGAAGAGTATGGAGAAGGAAAGGAATTGCTCATGATCCAAAGCATACCACCTCATCAGTGAAGCATGGTGGTGGTAGTGTCATGGCGTGGGCATGTATGGCTGCCAATGGAACTGGTTCTCTTGTATTTATTGATGATGTGACTGCTGACAAAAGCAGCCAGGATGAATTCTGAAGTGTTTCGGGCATATTATCTGCTCATATTCAGCAAAATGCTTCAGAACTCATTGGACGGCGCTTCACAGTGCAGATGGACAATGACCCAGAAGCATACTGCGAAAGCAACCAAAGAGTTTTTTAAGCTAAAGAAGTGGAATGTTATGCAATGGCCAAGTCAATCACCTAACCTGAATCTGATTGAGCATGCATTTCACTTGCTGAAGACAAAACTGAAGGAAATGCCCCAAGAACAAGCAGGAACTGAAGACAGTTGCAGTAGAGGCCTGGCAGAGCATCACCAGGGATGAAACCCAGCGTCTGGTGATGTCTATGCGTTCCAGACTTCAGGCTGTATTTGACTGCAAAGGATTTGCAACCAAGTATTAAAAAAGTTAAAGTTTGATGGATGATTGTTAATCTGTCTCATTACTTTTGGTCCCTTAAAAAAGTGGGAGGCACATTTACAAACTGTTGTAATTCCTACACCGTTCACCTGATTTGGATGTAAATACCCTCAAATTAAAGCTGGAAGTCTGCAGTTAAAGCACATCTTGTTCGTTTCATTTCAAATCCATTGTGCTGGTGTATAGAGCCAAAAAGATTAGAATTGTGTTGATGTCCCAATATTTATGGACCTGACTGTATATATTTTTTTTTATTACACCCACACAAATTAAAATACAATTTGTGCAGCTTCTACTAGCAATGTTTAAGTTGTAACAAAAGTCAATAAGGTTAATATAACCCAACAGAGTTCCCCCTTACATCAGAGTCTGCAGGATTCCCCCTTACAGTGCAAGGGGAAATTTGATGTAAAGGAGAATGATGTAAGAGGGAATGCTGCAGACTGATGTAAAGGGGAACTCTAATGTAAGGGGGGGTGCTCTGGTGATTACCTTCCACAGAGTGAATGCACTAAGGTAGGGGGGGGGGGTTACTGATATTAGGGGGAACTTTTATATTAGTGCCCCTTATCTTACTGTATTCACTCCCCCCTTACATCAGTGATCCCCTCAGACTATCCTCGCAGAGCTGTCACTGACCTCCTCTCAGGTGCATCTTGCAGGGCTCAGTCAGACGGTCCTCTCTGGGCTCCAGCTTGGCGACTCTGGTTCCATCCTATAGTATTCTCTCCACAGTCTACACACATCTGACACCTCGCGTGACCCCATCCTGGCAGCACTCCTCTGTAGAATTCTCTCCCCCAGAGACTGCAGACATGATACAAGAGATGGTCAAAGACTGTGCAGGCATGATATAGAAGATGGTCAGAGAATCTGCGGATATGATACAGGAGATGGTCACAGACTGTGCGGACATGATACAAGAGATGGTCAGAGAATGTGCGGACATGATACAAGAGATGGTCAGAGAATGTGCGGACATGATACAAGAGATGGTCAGAGACTGTGCAGACATGCTACAGGAGATGGTCAGAGAATGTGCTGACATGATACAGGAGACGGTCAGAGACTGTGCGGACATAATACAGGAGACGGTCACAGACTGTGCGGACATGATACAAGAGATGGTCAGAGAATGTGCGGACATGATACAGGAGATGGTCAGAGACTGTGCGCACATGATACAGGAGATGATCAGAGACTGTGCAGACATGCTACAGGAGATGGTCAGAGAATGTGCGGACATGATACAGGAGACGGTCAGAGACTATGCGGATATGATACAGGAGACGGTCAGAGACTGTGCGGACATAATACAGGAGACAGTCAGAGACTGTGCAGACATAATACAGCAGACGGTCAGAGACTGTGCAGACATGATACAGGAGATGGCCTTAGACCAGACAGGCACCAAACACTAGAGCCATAGCCACAGATGATCCCACCACAGACAGGGTGCAGAGCAGACAGCTGATCCCTCTATACACTTCTTGGTTCTTACTACAAGTAGTGAAGAAAGAAGCCGACACGTTCGATTTGAGTGCCATTCTGGTAGATGTAGTCTCTGCAGAGTGCAGGCACCGGTGGGCCAAGTCAAGTGTGTGGTATGGAGAACTACAACTCCCACCATGCAATGTGGTGCTGGGACAAGGTCATCCTGTGCCCAGGGCGAAGGTGTCAAACTGCATCCCCCTCCCACTCCCCAGGTGGGGTAGGGGCTGCGGTGCAGTTTGTAGCGACATTTGCAGTTTAATAGCAGTACTGATTTTATCCTGCAGTAAAGCTTTGGGCCAACAGTGATGTAGAAAAAAAATATCAGTGTGAGGAAAAAGTGTAAAAAGTGGAGTCTAAAGTGGAGTAGGCATGGTTAATTTTTTATTTTTTTTTGTTCAGCTGGTGTGCGGAAGAAAAGATAAATGAATGGATTCACCCCCTCCACACAAATGAGCAATGGCATGCAATGCCAAGCTGCTGCTAACAAAGCAAACAGAATATTGGCATGCATTAAAAGGGGGATCAACTCCCGAGATAAAACAATAATTCTCCCGCTCTACAAGACTCTGGTCCGGCCGCACCTAGAGTATGCTGTCCAGTTCTGGGCACCAGTCCTCAGGAAGGACGTACTGGAAATGGAGTGAGTACAAAGAAGAGCAACAAATCTAATAAAGGGTCTGGAGGATCTTAGTTATGAGGAAAGGTTGCGAGCACTGAACTTATTCTCTCTGGAGAAGAGACGCTTGAGAGGGGATATGATTTCAATAAACAAATACTGTAGTGGTGACCCCACTATAAGGATAAAAAAATTTCGCAGAAGGGAGTTTAATAAGACTCGTGGCCACTCATTAAAATTGGAAGAAAAGAGGTTTAACCTTAAACTACGTAGAGGGTTCTATACTGTAAGAGCGGTAATGATGTGGAATTCCCTTCCACAGGCGGTGGTCTCAGCAGGGAGCATCGATAGCTTCAAGAAACTATTAGATAAGCACCTGAACGACCGCAACATACAGAGATATACAATGTAATACTGACACATAATCACACACATAGGTTGGATTTATTGAACTTGTCTTTTTTCATCCTCACCTACTATGTAACTAATACATGCCTGGAGTTGGGCTTTAAATAGTAATTCCACTTTTGCTGAAAAAAACAAAAGCATTCCCCTCTGAGTGATCAATGTACGTAGCAGGGGTTTTAACAAACATTGCGGCAGATTGCTACTTGTGTCTGCTCTGAAGGAATAGCTTTTTGTATTACCATGTCCCATGCAGACTGATTCTGAATAGGATGGTGTGGTTCAATATAATTACCTGGTGGGGTGTACTCTCAGTTAGTACCGGGTGAGGGTCATCCAGTGCCCAGGGCAAGGATCCAGAATTGCACCCCCCTCCTCCACTGTTAATACATGCTGTAGAATGGGTGTACAACCCTGCTCCTTGCTTCACTGCGCCCAGGGCAGCTACCCCTCCTGCCCACCCCTTGTCCTGCTCTCCGTGCTCTAATGAGAAAAGCTGCAGTGTCTGCATTCCTTTATAAATATTTAACCCTTGTAGCAGGGGCGGCCCGTCCATTGAAGGCGTCCAGCCCCTTGCAGGATGCAGGATGCATGAATTCCAATGGGGGGGGGGGTTTGAAGCACCTGATTAGAGCCAGAAGCTCTAATAGGCTTCGAAAAAATGGTGGGCTGGGGGGCGCAGAGAATGCAAACCGAGCCCAACCAGGTGTGTTACAATAGTAAATGAATATTCGCTATTGCTATTCGGTCTTGATTTGCTGAAAGGACAGGCGATCCTATTGGATGCCTAGCACGAGGGGAGGAGATGTACGGCGTAAGTGAGGAGGAGGAGTGGAGGACACAGGAGCCGCTGCCCACTGCCCAATGCCCGCTGCCCGCCACCTAGATCGGGTAAGTTCTGGACCGGCCGGTAGATAGCGAATGGGCGGGGGGGGTGTTGAGGTGCCGCCGGCCGCCGGGGGGTTTCTTTGCAACCCCCCCCCCCAAAAAAAGAACCACCAGCCGCCACTGCCTTGTAGAGTATCTCATCAAAACCAAAATTCGTTTTGCAGATGATGTCTAAAATTTGACGTATTATAGGATGGTAAAATCAGTGAGCCAATCACACAAGCAGGAAATGACTTTTCTGGGGGGTGTTCTGCACACCATCTATGTACAGAATGCCTCCAGGTTGCCATATTGCATTAAATTTTACCGAAAATTACAGCGGCTGCAGATTGAAAAGGAAAGGTCATTTTTAATAACATTAAATTACAACATGGCTTGTAGCAATTGTATAAGCTGTATTATTATTTTTTTTATTTGCTATCTTTTAAGTGGATGCCAGCTCTTTAATAACTGTAATAATAATAAATAAGCCCTACCCTGTTTCCCCCCGAAAATAAGCCCTACCCTGAAAATAAGACCTACAAGGACTTTAACTAGGGCTTATTTGGGGGGTAGGGCTTATAGTGCAGCCATCACCGACAATCACGCTAGGTCTTATTTTGGGGGAAACAGGGTAGCAGAGTAAGAGATCGTTACCGCTGACTTCATGGATCAAATACACTCTGCCCCCCCCCCCCCCCCCCCAGCCAAGGAGCCCGGACCGGCCGCTTTTAGTCTTTTACAAGGCAGTATTCGGGTCTTCCAGGAAATCAGACGCAAACATGCAGCAGATGAAAACAGAACTACCTAAAGGAAAGGGAGAAGATTCCTGTTATCTGAAAGCTACATAAGATTCTTGTCTTTGAAAGAAAAAATGTATTTCATCTTTTCTGCCTGGAGGTAAAACTGGCAGCCGTGCGCCTTTAAAGGGAAACCATATTTGAATATGTTGCATTGAAATACACATAAAAGTGATCAGTGTGGTTTAATCCCCAGCATGATATTTGTGCTAGAGCGCTGTATTTGTAAGTGTAAAGAAAATACTTGTTTTTACCTCTTTTCATCCTTACTTACATCTCCATTCTGCTGATCCCCTGCAGCCTCTTTACATCCATCTCCTGTCTAAATAACAAATTTAAAGTGGTTAGAAAGGCTCTTTTTTTTCTCTGGCTAAATAACAAAAAAAAAAAGTTATACTTATGTAGCGCTGGTAGATTTTTAATCTACCGCTTATATGTAAATTTAGTGGGTCATCTGTTCTGTACATAGTTCAGATTCAATCTATTGTTAAATTAGCCTCCATTCCAGTTTGGCTGTGTTGCGTGCAGTTCCGCATTCTGCCTGTAGGTGTCGTTGTCACCATGGGTCGGTGTTGGAAAGCAACAAGCTGAAGTATATGAGTGCTCTTCTTTCCCGGAGACAACTCGGCAGAGGTGGTCCTCTGTATTGCATTCTGGGAGAGAGTATTTATGGGACAGACGCCATGTGCTAGGGGTCAGTTCTACCTCGTGGCCCTCCAGGCTGGAGGGTTGCGTTGCTGCAGCCGTGCGGGTGGACCCAGAAGCCTGTCTGGGGCCTGCTATCGCTGGGATGGTCCTGTGCTGTCTGTCCTGCGGGAAGAAGCCGGACAATTGAGAAGATCCAGGGGAGGACCCATCTTGGAAGGGACCATGCAAGGCTGGTCTTAAGAAGGGCCTGGTGACTCGATTGGAGGATGCATCTTAATCTAATCTACCGCACAAGTACTGCCGGGTCGGCTTAAAGGAACTAGTACCGTGTTTGCTGTTCATCGAAAACTACTACATCCTGTGGCAGAGGATTGTACAGTTTTGTTTCACCCAAGTCTGTGGCAGAGACTTTTTGTTCGTGCTGTGCTCCGGCTGCTAGGTTAGTGAGAGAGACCTAACCGGGCGGGCAAAGATTTAATCCTGAACTGAAGATACATTCATCCCCGAGATTTCAATTCCCTATTGCTTCACCAAGAAAAGGTATTTGAACTTCCCTGCAACTCTTCTTGTTCCTCTTTCCTGCTACTTCTTCCCGTCATCTCCCATTAAAGCATTGGAAAAGTACTAAAGTGACTGGTGCCTACATTGTCAGATAATAAGCTCCACGTGGACTCTAAGTTCTGGTATTGGTGAAACTACAGTTAAAAAGGTGACGGTAACAGCCCGCTTTAAATCAGCAGCTCCACCGTGAGTTAGTGTTACACTTAGCAACTCTGTATTGCACAGAGCAGCCCCAATCCTCCTCTTCTGGGGTCCCCCATTAGAGCTCTCCGCTCCTCTTCTGCGAGTGCCCCCCCCAAAGCTTGCTGCTATGGTGCATTTGTGCGAACACGCTCCCGAGCCATGTTGTGTGTGTGTGTGTCCATAAACACACGCAGCGCCACTCAGCCCCACCAATGACTCCTGCTGCTACCCTGTGAGAAGAGGAGAGATCACTGCAGCCTCTAGGCTCTGATCGGGAGTGTTTAGGGAGGAGGGGCAGGGGGGCAATACAACTAGTGGGGTCATTTTCAGCTCCGAAAGGTTTACCCCCCTTCCTGACCAGGCCATTTTTTTTGCAATACGGCACTGCGTTATTTTAACTGACAATTGCGTGGTCGTGCAAAACTGTACCATAAAAAAAATTGAAGCCTTTTTTTTCCCCACAAATAGAGCTTTCTTTTGGTGGTATTTTGATGGTATCAAATCTGCGGGTTTTTATTTTTATTTTTTTTGGGAGCAATTGTAACTGCCAGCCTTGCAATGCCTCATGGGAAATGTAGTTCCACAACAGCTGGAGGGCCCCAGGTTGTCTACCCCCCTGGGCTAAAGGATATCCTTTATCGGCTACCCTAAGTAATATACTCGAGTATAAGTCGAGGCCCTAATTTACCACATAAAAAGGGAAAAACTTATTGACCCGAGTATAAGACAAGGGTGAGAAATGCACAGCTACTGTAAGTGGAAAAGAGGGTCAGCAATGGCCATTTGCAGCATCACTGTGTCCATTTGCATGCCTCACTGTGCCCATTTGCAGCCATAGTTCCCCTAAACTTCAAACTCGGTAGTTAAGGGTTCCTAGATGCCCCCTAGCTGCAGCCAATATTTGGGGTCTCTGAACCCAAAGGGTCCCGAAATGACATTGATGCAGATGGACACATTTGACCGAATTTGGGGCCCTGTATCTCGGGGCTACTTAGTGCTAAGAACCCCAAATTTGGTGTGCAAACCCAGTGGAACTAGCACAATAACATTTCCAAAGCTGGGGTTTCTAGCACCAAGTGGCCCCGAGATACAGGGCCCCAAAAATCAGTTCAGAAAATGTCAAGCACTTTTCTGCAGCAGAGAATGACATTTTCCGGCTTTGGGGCCCCGTATCTCAGGGCCACTTGGTGCTAGGAACCCCAGCTTTGGATATGTTATGGTTCCACTGGGTTTGCACACCAAATTTGGGGTTCTTAGCACTAAGTGGCGCTGAGATACGGGGCCCCAAATTCGGTCAGCTGTGAAGTTCAGGGGACCTATGGCTGCAAATGGGCACAGTGAGGCATGCAAATGGGCACAGTGATGCTGCAAATGGGTGCTAGGAACCCCAGCTTTGGATATGTTGTGGTACCAGTTCCACTGGGTTTGCACACCAAATTTGGGGTTCCTAGCACCAAGTGGCCCTGAGATACGGGGCCCCAAATTCGGTTCGGAAAATGACATTTTTTGCTGCAGAAAAGTGCTTGACTCGAGTATAAGTCGAGGGGGGCACTTTCAGCACAAAAAAATGTGTTGAAAAACTCGACTTATACTCGAGTATATACGGTAATTAAAAGTAACCTTTGTTACAGTCATCATTCCACCAAATCCTTCTTAAATGTGAGAAAGGAGAAAAGATGACAAGACTCAAACTGTACAGCTCCACTGAATTTGTGAAATTTGGTTTCTCACTGTTTAATTGACGTTGCCTATCATAACGCCCCTCACTAGGGGGTCAATTTATAAAAACTGCACAGCAATTCATCCTTGAAAGTGCATGTATGTACATGCAATTGGGGCAAATAATGAATTTTATCAGTCTATTTCCTCTGGTGGTCGAATATTTTTTTTTATTTAAAATGGAAAGTACTACATTTGGCCACTAGATGGCACTAAGTATCATGGAAATTCCCATGATACTTAGCGACATCTAGCAGCCAAATGCGGCATTTTTTGTTTTAAATCAGGAAAAATATTTAAAAGAGATGTATGGGATTCTTTTTTTTTTTTAAATCATACTTACCTAGGTGGATGCAGCATTCCTGCTGGCTCTAAGGCTGAGAGCCGAGCAATCAAACACTGCTGATCACTCGGGTCTCAGTCCTCCAGTAACTGGCTCTCTGCTCTGCCCCCCCCCCCCACCTTACACTCACTAGAGCGCTGGGCTGCTGAGAGGCTGAGTTGAGTGCCAGTCCAGGCATGTGGGCGGATCCTGACCGTATGGTCGTGATCTTCCCTGAGTCTGTCTGGATTGGCTCTGTGACGTCAGCTGCCAGCAGGTTTCGGCTCGCTGTCTGTTGAAAACTGATCATAGGAGTGCAAAACGATTTGCACTCCGGTGATCCACAGGAGAAGTACAGGCTTTGGCTGTACTTCTCCTTTTTAATGGACAATCAAATGATACGTTGTACCATCTAGTGGCCAAGTGTGGTCATTTCCATTTTAAATCAAAGAAAAACATTTGACCAGCACGTGAAATAACCTAAAAAAAGATTTATTTTTTCATTCATTCACATGCGCTGGGTGAATTGTTAAGCAAATTATTTTTTTTTTAATGCACCCCTGGATCACAACAACCCACACACAAACTATTCTGATAAGCACAAACAGCCTGCCATTTCACACCAGCACTCACACTATCTTAATGTTGAAAAGCTCATTAGATGGTCCTTTTATCTGTTGGATCTGTCATTTGTAAATGTATCGGGTCTGTGTGCCATCAGATGACACATCATGAGAGTGACACGGGGAAAGTTCCCACAGGTCTTGAATATTGTCACACCTTAGGATGGGGGAGCCCCTCTGTCCGGGGTGAGTGTTCAAACGGGAAATGAAACAGTTAAACTAGCAGAAGGGGAGAGAGGGGGGTTTTCTGGTTTGCAGATCAGCTTCACAAAAAGGAAATACTATACTGATGTAGACAGCCCACATTTTTTTTTGCACATCATCATTATCAATACTTTATCACAGCTACCAATCAGAGTCCAGCTTTCAAGTTCTGAATTTCATTTCCCAGGCTAGATTTAGAGCTTTTTGGTGGCTATGAGGAAATATTGATACTTCTTACTTCTGACTTCACGGGAAACAATGGAGTTAATTTTTTTTTAAAAATAATAAAAACGAATAACAATAGTGGGACTGCTGAAGCATTCCCACTAATAAAGGCAAATAGCTCTGTATTCATTAAAGTGATATTAAACCCTCATTTTTTTAAGCACTTTTGGCAGCTGATTTAATCACTTAAGCCTGGTACACACTAAGGGCCAGTTTATACCACGTGCAGTCCAGTGCGTTTCTTTTTCTGCATTAAAAATGTTTCTGCACTGGACTGTACTGGAATGCGGTAAAACACCTCCAAAACTCACACAAATGCACTGGAACACATCAAAAACTAATCAAAGATGCACCAGGCCCCAGTACAGTGGGAAAAAAAGCACCTGGAATGCATGGGGGAGGGGGGAGGGGCTCTGCCATGTGGGCATGTGGCCTGGTATGGTTCGGGGGGGGGGGGGAGGGGGCGCTCACTCCAGTCTTCATGCTTGTATGAGGGTCTGGTATGAATTTTGGGGGGGACTCAACATTATTTTTTTTTTGGCATGGGGTTCCCATGAAAATCAATACCAGACCCAAAGGGCCTGGTATGGATCTGGGGGGGGGGGGGGGGAGGGGGGGAACCCCCACACCACTTTTTTATACATTTTTCTATTGCTGGAAATGGTATTATATTGCCAGCAATTTAAATGTCTTTTTTTTTCTTTATAATTGTCAATTTTGCTGCAGCAGGTTCTACACATAGTACAGATGCGCCACTTTACAGGCAGACTAAGGGGACCCCCTGGCACCATATTTAAAAGAATTTTCACTTTAAGCATCATTAAAATTGCTGCTCCTGTAAAAATTATCTTTTTTAAAAACATTTTTTGCATTGATACATGTCCCCCAAGGAAGTACCTGGACCCCCATACCCTTTTTATGGCTAATAAAAATAGCCATAAAAATTTTGACGGCTATACTTTCATATAAGCCGTCAAAATGGGCACTTTTGATTTTGAAGATCGGGTCCCATAGACTCATCGGGACACATCAAAAGCATTAGAAAATGTGCATGCAGAAAAACATCCAGAACGGATCTAGAATGCATTTTTGTGGTGTGAACCAGCCCTAAAAAAAACCTAGAATAACTGGTGCAGAGGCACACTGGACTGCACCGGCAGGTGTAGAGACATACTGGACCACATCGGCAGGTGTAGAGACAGATTGGACCACATCAGCAGGTGTAGAGACAGATTGGACCACATCGGCAGGTGTAGAGACAGACTGGACCGCATCGGCAGGTGTAGAGACATACTGGACCACATCGGCAGGTGTAGAGACAGACTGGACCACATCGGCAGGTGTAGAGACAGACTGGACCACATCGGCAGGTGTAGAGACAGACTGGACCACATTGGCAGGTGTAGAGACAGACTGGACCACATCGGCAGGTTTAGAGACAGACTGGACCGCATCGGCAGGTTTAGAGACAGACTGGACCGCATCGGCAGGTGTAGAGACAGACTGGACCGCATCGGCAGGTTTAGAGACATACTGGACCACATCGGCAGGTGTAGAGACAGACTGGACCGCATCGGCAGGTGTAGAGACAGCTGAATTTGAGGACAAGTTAGCCTGAATGTGCATCCAAGGGCATTTAGGGACAAGCAGGGTAGGGATTGATCCAGACGGCTTGATTTCTAAAGACTCAGAGCAAGCACAGGTTTTGCAATCTTTTACATAGGAACAGGAGTCTTTATGGAGAGAGGGCTACCAAAGCCTGTGAGAAACCAAAGAAAATGTTTTAGTCATTCCTCGGTGCCCGGCCATTTTAGCATCATGTGCTTCTGAAGCAAATTAAGCCAAAGGTGAAGGGAAACAAGCAGCTTTCAAGGGGGTAGATTGGGCGGAACACAAGTCTGAGCCTATAAAATAGAGTCAAAAAGGTCTGAGGAAAAGCCCCCCACTATTTGTGTTGCAGGTAAGATAATGTGAAACTTAGAGAAAGTTTCCAAACAGGGCTCAAGGCTGCGAGACAGCGGGTAGGTTTGGCTTCTAGGAGGAAAAGATTTAGAGAGTGGTACTTGACTGGAGAGGTGGCCTGTAGAGGATTCAATAAACTTGTCAGTATCTTTTGCTCCAACATCATATAAGCCATATAAAGGCAAATGTTTATGCAAACTGGAGTCACACTTGGAAAAATTGTCATGATCAGGATCTGAATAGGACTATTGGAAAGTGGAGTGGGTGGGAAAACATATGATGTCATCAAGAGTTCCTATACTGAGAACAGTTGCAGCGTAAATGAAAATGCTGAAAGAACAGAGCACGCTCAACAAATCCGTGGAGTCAGACAGGGCTACAGCCTAAGTCCAACCCTCTTCAACATCTACAACAATGAACTGGCTGCAGCTCTAGAACCCTCCCCAGCACCTCGACTAACTTTATGTGACACCGAGTTCCTGCTGTAGGCGGATGACCTCCTACTACTGTCACCAATAGAGAGAGGCCTACAAGACAGCCTGGAAGTTCTGGAGAAATACAGGACTGTACAGTACCTATCAACTCAAAGAAAACAGAAATCATGGTTTTCCAAAGGAAGAACACAAAACAAAGAGCCCTTCCTTTACATTAAACAACTGCACTCTTGAAGAAACTAACAGCTACACATGCCTCAGCCTAGAAATGAACAAATCGGGAAGTTTCAAGCCAGCCACAGAAGGTACTAAAAAACAAGGCATGCAGAGCCTTCTATGCCATCAGGAGACAACTGTACCACCCTAAACCTCCAGTGAGAGTCTGGCTCAGAATCTTTGATAGTGTCATCACCCCAATCGTTCTTTATGGCAGTGAAGTTTGGGGTCCTGTCACCTACCCAGACCAATCCAAATGGGACTCCAGCCTGAAAAAAATAATTCATCTGGAATTCTGCAAGCACCTCCGCCTAGTCTGTCGGAACATCTCTAACAGTGCTTGCCGGTCGAATCTGGGCAGATTTCCCTTACTTCTCGCAGTACAGAAGAGGGCGCTATCATACTGGGACCAGGGCCGGACTGGCCTACCGGGATACTGGGAAATCCCCTGGTGGGCCGGCTGTCTGGCTGCCCCTGGTGCCGCTGTGAGGGCAGCGGCGCCTGAAAGAAACATGGCCGCGGGGCCGCCAGGCTGACATGCAACTGCGCATGCGCTAGCGCTATTCTCGAAAGTGTGTAGGGCTTTCCCGAGCTAGCCGTGCTCGGGAAAGTCCGTACAAACTCAGCAATTCTCGGAAATGCGGGCGCATGCGCAGTGACACGATGGCGCCGAGCCGCGCCATTTTTAAAAGTACCGCAGTGAGTACTCGTCTGGTGGCCTCTTCCTCCTACTCCCCCTGCAGCCTCTGACCTCCTGCCCCCACTGCAGCCTCTGACCTCCTGCCCCCACTGCAGCCTCTGACCTCCTGCCCCCACTGCAGCCTCTGACCTCCTGCCCCCACTGCAGCCTCTGACCTCCTGCCCCCCCCTGCAGCCTCTGACCTCCTGCCCCCCCTGCAGCCTCTGACCTCCTGCCCCCCCTGCAGCCTCTGACCTGTCCCCCCCCTGCAGCCTCTGACCTCCTGTCCCCCCCGCAGCCTCTGACCTCCTGCCCCCCCTGCAGCCTCTGACCTCCTGCCCCCCTGCAGCCTCTGACCTCCTGCCCCCCCCTGCAGCCTCTGACCTCCTGCCCCCCCTGCAGCCTCTGACCTCCTGTCCCCCCCGCAGCCTCTGACCTCCTGTCCCCCCCTGCAGCCTCCGACCTCCTGTCATCCCCCCCCCCGCAGCCTCTGACCTCCTGTCACCCCCCCGCAGCCTCTGACCTCCTATCCCCCCTGCAGCCTCTGACCTCCTGTCATCCCCCCTCCGCAGCCTCTGACCTCCCCTGTACCATCCGCAGCCTCTGACCTCCCCTGTACCATCCGCAGCCTCTGACCATCTCCTGTAGCATCGGCAGCCTCTGACCTCTCCTGTACCATCCGCAGCCTCTGACCTCCCCTGTACCATCCGCGGCCTCTGACCTCCCCTGTACCATCCGCAGCCTCTAACCTCTCCTGTACCAACAGCAGCCTCTGACCTCCCCTGTACCATCCGCAGCCTCTGACCTCCCCTGTACCATCCGCAGCCTCTGACCTCCCCTGTACCATCCACAGCCTCTGACCTCTCCTGTACCATCCGCAGCCTCTGACCTCTCCTGTACCATCCGCAGCCTCTGACCTCCCCTGTACCATCCGCAGCCTCTGACCTTTCCTGTACCATCCGCAGCCTCTGCCCTCCCCTGTACCATCCGCAGCCTCTGACCTCCCCTGTACCATCCGCAGCCTCTGACCTCCCCTGTACCATCCGCAGCCTCTGACCTCCCCTGTACCATCCGCAGCCTCTGACCTCCCATGTACCATCCGCAGCCTCTGACCTCTCCTGTACCATCCGCAGCCTCTGACCTCTCCTGTACCATCCGCAGCCTCTGACCTCTCCTGTACCATCCGCAGCCTCTGACCTCTCCTGTACCATCCGCAGCCTCTGACCTCCCCTGTACCATCGGCAGCCTCTGACCTCCCCTGTACCATCCGCAGCCTCTGACCTCCCATGTACCATCCGCAGCCTCTGACCTCTCCTGTACCATCCGCAGCCTCTGACCTCTCCTGTACCATCCGCAGCCACTGACCTCCCCTGTACCATCCGCAGCCTCTGACCTCTCCTGTACCATCCACAGCCTCTGACCTCTCCTGTACCATCCGCAGCCTCTGACCTGTCCCCCCCCCTGCAGCCTCTGACCTCCTGTCCCCCCCCTGCAGCCTCTGACCTCCTGCCCCCCCTGCAGCCTCTGACCTCCTGCCCCCCCTGCAGCCTCTGACCTCCTGCCCCCCCTGCAGCCTCTGACCTCCTGCCCCCCCTGCAGCCTCTGACCTCCTGTCCCCCCCCGCAGCCTCTGACCTCCTGTCCCCCCCTGCAGCCTCTGACCTCCTGTCATCCCCCCCCCCGCAGCCTCTGACCTCCTGTCACCCCCCCGCAGCCTCTGACCTCCTATCCCCCTGCAGCCTCTGACCTCCTGTCATCCCCCCTCCGCAGCCTCTGACCTCCCCTGTACCATCCGCAGCCTCTGACCTCCCCTGTACCATCCGCAGCCTCTGACCATCTCCTGTAGCATCGGCAGCCTCTGACCTCTCCTGTACCATCCGCAGCCTCTGACCTCCCCTGTACCATCCGCAGCCTCTGACCATCTCCTGTAGCATCGGCAGCCTCTGACCTCCTCTGTACCATCCGCAGCCTCTGACCTTTCCTGTACCATCCGCAGCCTCTGCCCTCCCCTGTACCATCCGCAGCCTCTGCCCTCCCCTGTACCATCCGCAGCCTCTGACCTCCCCTGTACCATCCGCAGCCTCTGACCTCCCCTGTACCATCCGCAGCCTCTGACCTCCCCTGTACCATCCGCAGCCTCTGACCTCTCCTGTACCATCCGCAGCCTCTGACCTCTCCTGTACCATTCGCAGCCTCTGACCTCTCCTGTACCATCCGCAGCCTCTGACCTCTCCTGTACCATCCGCAGCCTCTGACCTCCCCTGTACCATCCGCAGCCTCTGACCTCCCCTGTACCATCGGCAGCCTCTGACCTCCCCTGTACCATCCGCAGCCTCTGACCTCCCATGTACCATCCGCAGCCTCTGACCTCTCCTGTACCATCCGCAGCCTCTGACCTCTCCTGTACCATCCGCAGCCACTGACCTCCCCTGTACCATCCGCAGCCTCTGACCTCTCCTGTACCATCCGCAGCCTCTGACCTCTCCTGTACCATCCGCAGCCTCTGACCTCCCCTGTACTATCGGCAGCCTCTGACCTCTCCTGTACCATCGGCAGCCTCTGACCTCCCCTGTACCATCCGCAGCCTCTGACCTCCCCTGTACCATCCGCAGCCTCTGACCTCCCCTGTACCATCCGCAGCCTCTGACCTCCCCTGTACCATCCGCAGCCTCTGACCTCTCCTGTACCATCCGCAGCCTCTGACCTCTCCTGTACCATCCGCAGCCTCTGACCTCTCCTGTACCATCCGCAGCCTCTGACCTCTCCTGTACCATCCGCAGCCTCTGACCTCTCCTGTACCATCCGCAGCCTCTGACCTCCCCTGTACCATCGGCAGCCTCTGACCTCCCCTGTACCATCCACAGCCTCTGACCTCCCATGTACCATCCGCAGCCTCTGACCTCCCCTGTACCATCCGCAGCCTCTGACCTCTCCTGTACCATCCGCAGCCTCTGACCATCTCTTGTCTTATATCACGTCTGCAGTCTGGAGAGGAGTCAACAGTGGGAGTGCCGCAGGGATGGGGGTCATGGGAGAAGTCAGACATGTATGGACTGTGGGAGGAAACTATGTGATAAAACCAGAGCCACCGAGCTGGAGCCGACTGACTGAGCCCTGTACGGTGCACCTGAGAGGAGGTCAGTGACAGCGCCGCCAGGCCAGCCTGAGGGGGGGGGGGGTAAATACAATATTGTAAGGGGGCACTGATATAAAGGTTTACCCCTTATATCAGTAAATCCCCTTACTTTAGTGTTTTCTTTCTGCGGAAGGTGGTCTCTGGTCACCAGAGTCCTCCCCACATTCCCAGAGTTCCCCTTTACATCATAGTCTGCAGGATTCCACCTTACAGTGCAAGGGGGAACTCTGATGTAAAGGGCAATTCTGCAGACCCTGATGTAAGTGAGAACTCTGATGTAAAGGGGAAAGCAGTGGACTCTGATATAAGTGGGGTCTCTGATCACCAGTGCCTCCCTTTTATATCAGAGTTCCCGCTTAGATCATGATCTGCAATGTTGCCCTTTATGTCAGAGTTCCCTTGCACTGTAAAGGGGAATCCTCCTGATATATGGGGGGAACTCTGTGTTGGGTTATATTAATCTGACTTTCATGTAAATGGAGAAATATGGTTTTTGACTTTTGTTTAACTTAACACGTTGCTAATAGCAGTTTATAGCTTAAATATTGATATTTGCACTGAAAACTGCCATTTATGGCACCTTTTTTTTGCAGTGTCAATAAAAAATGTGCCAGTAAATGGCATGATTTTTGCCTTGAAAAAAATTGCTGCTGTTTGTAAAAGCCATGTCTCTCTTATCTATATATAATACACTCTTCAAATGTGCTTTAAAATGCATGGTTTTCCCTTTTGTGAACAAGAAAATAACGACGTTATGCGGTTGGGCTGGTATAAAAATACTATGGGGCTGGTATGAAATTATTTCCAGGGCTGGTTTTTATTCCCAGTCCGGCCCTGACTGGGACCACCTACAAAACAGCATTCCCAACTCATACCACCGTCCTTCTGACCAATAAGGACCAGCCCAAGCAGTACGATCTGCAGCAACTCACCAGCACCTTGTCTATCCCAAACTCCCAACAATTCGGCCTGACAAAATCCCAAATAAAAACATAATTAATGACTCAAAAAAAAAATATCCCAGAAAACAAGGATAACTTGCCACAAATGTGTGGCAGTGTTGAATTGTAAGTGTGTTAACTTGCTGCATCAAGTGTCTCTATCAAGTGCAGTCTCTATCAAGTGCAAAGTTGCAGTGGTGAATCTACAGCAAGAGCTCTGCATGTGTACAGCATGAAATCTCAGTGCCCCCTGTGGTGGGATGACTATTGCACAACATAACTGAGCCAGAACTTGCAGCAGACTTGCAGAATGTTTGCAAAGAAAGTTGATCTGGAGTCATGCAATGCAGACTTGCTGCAATTGTGCAACAAACTTGTGAAGCCTGGGAAGTCTAGCAGTAGCTTAGAAAGTCATTTTCAAACTTGCAGCTCAATTGTTTGCTATCTGGGATGTTGGAGAATGGAGAAATAAAATAACAAACTCCAAGAATCGAACTGTTTACCAGTCATTACAGAGAGACCACAAACTGGCCCCATACTTGGAGGAGCCACAAGACCCAAAAGTAGGGTGCCCGGGAAAGTCCCGCATCTTGGAGGTCTTCATTCTGGGACAATACAGTGTCCCGGAATGAAATTGACACAGCCAATGCAGCCATTCAGGATTTTGTGGCCATGTCTGTCTGTCTCCTCTTCTGGCTCTCCCCATCAACGATTTCATTCTATCAGCACAGAGCAAGGGGGCGGGAAGAGCTGGAGATCTGCACAGACAGCGGGATTGGCGGAGTCTTTTCATAACAGCTCCTCCTGCCCCCTGCTCTGCTGATAGGCAGGGTCGTCTTTGCCCTCAAGGCAGTAGAGGGTGATTGGTTGGAGGAGCAGGGCTGGCAGTCGGGTAGTAGTAAGGTGGAAGGAGGTGTAGGGCGGTGCTGGCTCCCTGTCAGATGTGCAGTGTACAGTAGATCCCGGTGATCAGTGCTCTGGCACTGCTTGTCTCTCGTGACTGAAATGGGGGCGGGGCGCTGCCTGTGTCTGTGTCCCCGAGTCCCTCCAATGCTTACCAGTCCTCGGGTCCCTCCTTCTTAGTGCTCCTTCACCCCCAGCTGCTCCCTCCCTGATCGTCTCCCCCAGCTCGTATCCAGGTCCCTCTGACCGTTCCAGGCTGTCAATGTCCAGGGCCCCCTCTGACACTGTCCTCTGCCCTCTGCTCCTCCATTGAACCCTGTGTGGGAGCCCTCTCTTCTTCCTGTACCTCCCATCTATGCTGCACCCCTCACCCCTCTACTCTACAGAACCCCGTCCCCAACCCAAAGCACCCTGCACCCCTCCACAGAACCCTGCCCCCAACCCATAGTACCCTGCACCCCTCTACAGAACCCTGCCCCCAGACAATAGTACCCTGCACCCCTCTACAGAACCCTGTCCCAACTCATAGTACCCTGCACCCCTCCACAGAACCCTGCCCCCAACCCATAGTACCCTGCACCCCTCTACAGAACCATGCCCCAACCCATAGTACCCTGCACCCCTCTACAGAACTCTGCCCCCAACCCATAGTACCCTGCACCCCTCTACAGAACCATGCCCCAACCCATAGTACCCTGCACCCCTCTACAGAACTCTGCCCCCAACCCATAGTACCCTGCACCCCTCTACAGAACTCTGCCCCCAACCCATAGTACCCTGCACCCCTCTACAGAACCATGCCCCAACCCATAGTACCCTGCACCCCTCTACAGAACTCTGCCCCCAACCCATAGTACCCTGCACCCCTCTACAGAACCCTGCCCCCAACCCATAGTACCCTGCACCCCTCCACAGAACCCTGCCCCCAACCCATAGTACCCTGCACCCCTCTATAGAACCCTGCAGCCCTCACTATACACCCTACCCCCAACCCATAGTACCATGCACCCTTCTACAGAACCCTGCAGCCCTCACTATACACCCTGCTCCAACCCATAGTACCCTGCACCCCACTACAGAACCCTGAACCCTTCAATATACACCCTCACTATTGGCTGGCAAGTGACACTGCATCTAGTGGCAGGCTGTGGGTGGCAAGCAGCACACAGCATCTGGTGGAAGAGTATGGGTGGCAAGTGGCACACTGCATCCGGTGGCAGGCTATAGGTGGCAAGTGGTACACTGCATCTGGTGGCAGGCTATAGGTATAGGTGGCAAGTGGCATCCTGCATCCAGTGGCAGGCTATAGGTGGCAAGTGGTACACTGCATCTGGTGGCAGGCTATAGGTATAGGTGGCAAGTGGCATCCTGCATCCAGTGGCAGGCTATAGGTGGCAAGTGGTACACTGCATCTGGTGGCAGGCTATAGGTATAGGTAGCAAGTGGCACACTGCATCCAGTGGCAGGCTACGGGTGGCAAGCGACAAACTGCATCGGATGGCAAGTGACACACTGCATCTGCCAGCAGACGACGGTGGCATGCTGTATCTGGTGGCAAGTGACAAGCTTAGGGTTCCCACTGATTCTGCATTATGGTGACTTAAACAATTTCATTATATATTACAATGTAGTAATAGAAACAATGTGATTTGATCATCTTGACACCATATCAAGCATGGTGTCCGGATGATTTAAGTGCTAACATCAGCCATTCACCCGACAAATCACCCGCCGTCGAATTCCCTGTCAACCCAGAGACTACATTCCTCCCTTCCCCTCCATGAAACCGGTCCCCCATGCAAAAAAGGTTGGGGACCGCTGTTCTAAGGTGACATCACTTCCTCCTAGTATTCTATGATAGAGATAGCCACGCAGGAGGGAAATGAGTGACAGATTCCATCATCGGCGAGAGTTTAGAAATCATATTTTTTTGGGTAGGGGGGGGTGTCCCTGGATGGCAGTTTGGAAATGTGGTCACCCTACCCAAAAGACAGACAGACCCTGAGTTTGTACAGACTGGAAATCCAATTAGGAAGGCACAAACAGACCTACAAGCCTGGAGAAAGTAGACTGTGCCAGCAATGTGACCGGAGGTCCTGGAGGATGAGGACCACTTCCTGCTACAATGCCTCAAGTACTTGTCCGTGAGGGACACTCACTTCCAGAGACTCTCCATCCTCATCCCTGACTTCAATTCTATAGAAGAAAAGAGGAAACTTCAAATTCTACTGGGAGAAGAGGAGCCAATGATAAAAATAGCTGCACAATATGTGATAAGACTGAAAGGAACATGAAAAACTGGAAAACTTAAAAATAGAGAGAGAGGGGAGAGAGAGAGAGAGAGAGAGAGAGGGGGGGGGGGGGAAGAGGGGGAGAGAGAAAAAGGGGGGGGAGAGAGAGAGGAAGAGAGAGAGAGAAAGGAAGAGGGGGAGAGAGAGGGGGTAGAGAGGGAGAGAGGAAGAGCGAGAGAGAAAGGAAGAGAGGGAGAGAGAGAGGAAGAGAGAGAGAGAGCGCAAGAGGGAGAGAGAAAGGAAGAGAGAGAGAGCGCAAGAGGGAGAGAGAGAGAGAAGGGCGAAGAGAGAGAGGGAGGAGAGGGAGAGAGAGAGAAAGGAAGGTGATAAATGGATGAAGGGAAAGAGTGCAAGAAATGACAGAGTAAGCTGACACATGTTACAATCTGCTGATTGATTCTTTCTGGAGAAACGCGTTGGGTGGAGTGTGTGTGACGTCATCACGTGCCGACGGGGCGAATTTTACATGTGCAGATTTTATATACTGCCTAAATGTGAGTGTAATTCCTTTTTTTTTTATAAAAGTGAATTCGGCTGTATTGCACTATGAGTCATTCCCTGCTTGTTTCTCATATATGATTCCACGGACAGCGGTCTTATGATACAGTGAGGGATGGTGTTTAACTATCCGTTACAGTCTACTGAGGAAAGATATTGGTATGACCTGGCTTGGCATGGAAATTTTTTTATCTGGAGATGGATGTCATGCGCTTTTGATACCTGTAATTTGGAATCAATATTGTTTGGTAAGAGGCCATCTTTTTTGAAGGAGCACCTTTGAGCACTTTAGCACTCTGTGAAGAGTCTTTTTGCACCGAGCACTTTGATCACCTATATATTTATATGGACTCTTTAAATATGAACTTTTCAATGATGTTCACTTAATTATTGATTTTGTATTGCATTTATTTGCACTTTATTTAACCACCGTTTGTTTTGCACTTATGGTCCATATATTGCTTGTTTTGGTTTGGCACATTTGGTTTGTTTATTTTACACTTTGAAGTTCACAGATTGACTTAGCATAAGATTAATTTAAACATTTATCATTTAAAGCAGGGATATGCAATTAGCAGGCCTCCCGCTGTTGCAGAACTACAAGTCCCATGAGGGATAGCAAGACTCTGACAGCCACAAGCATAACCCCCAGAGGCAGAGGCATGATGGGACTTGTAGTTCTGCAACATCAGGCGGTCCACTAATTGCATATCCCTGATTTAAAGGGACTGTGCACTAGTTTTTGTTTTAGATTTGTATTGGCCCAGTATCTGGGTTATTTAGCTGCAGCGGCCCAATATATACTTTCTTTCCTGTTTTAAGCTAAGCGCAAGAATTTTTATTGATATTATGTCTGGAGAAGTGGCTACATAAATGTGGACACTTGCTCCAATTTTTTTTTTTTTTTAATAGTTTCTGAAGGCAAAACATCAATTTGGGACATTTGCTCCAATTTTTTTTAATCATGTCTGGAGAAGTAGCTGCACAAACTTGAAACACTTTTTTTCTCTAATATTTTATTTTTCTTAATTATGTCTGGATAAGTAGCTGCATACATTTGGGACACTTGCTCCATTTTTTTTTCTTTTAGTCATACTTGTACTTTAGCTTTTATGTAGATCTAAACTCAATCACTAAAATCTCATATAAACCTTATAAACCGTCCCCCATTTGCACCCCTACGTTGTCACCCTGTCACATGCACCCTAAGTGGCCGTGCTGACACAAACTGAACAGACATGGTCCAATGTTCTCACTCTGGAAATTGATCGAAATTGATCAATGATCAATGATGTGCAGCTAAAGCTAGAGAAAGTGCATACATAAAAGGGCGCATAGCAGGGGCGTTGCTAGGGGGTAACAATTGGGGCTATAGAAAACGTCATATGTGACGTTGAAGACGTCACCTATGACGAAACATGTAGGGCGTGGCTAGGCAGTGCTTGCCCTCACGTACCCCATGTAATTTGCACAGGCGTTTAGCTTTTATTTATGACGGCTTTTTAAAACGTTTTTTATTCTGGAATTTTGTATATGGCCATTGGTCTATTGAGGCAATAAACTCTTTGAAATTACTACACCATTGGAGTTTTTTTCTTCCCCCTTCCCCATTTTTCATTTATGGGTGCCGTGAGGAGTGAGTCTCCCTCCCAATGCTGAAGCACTAAAGTCATCTCCCGTTGTGTGCGGCGCATACGAGTGGACCTAAACACCGGCATCCATCTGTCCCCGCAGAGGGCTATATCTGCAGGCCTGTATGACCTTGCTACACAGGAGGTCCAACGTGTCCGGTAAGGGTACATCCCTAACAACTTTTGGAACCACTGGTGATTTGGAAGCTTCCTCTAATCCTCCTACTTTCCCTCTTCACTCATACGGGATGCACCAAAGGAACTGTTCAATGCGTTTTTTTCTTTTGTGATTTTGATCCCTATGAACTGATGAATGCGTTTTTTGTGCGATTTGGATTTTCTATGTAAATTCATATCCTATTTTTACTTAGTTTTTATTGAACTTTCTACACTTTTTTTGCACTTTCCTTCACGGATATATATTGAGTATGCAATATTTGTATAACCACTTTGCACTGTTTTGTCACATTCATATATAATGTGGGTTACAGTGTTTTTTGTGAATCTTTATCTGTAAACTAAAATTAATGGTACATAACATTTATGCAAGCGCACATTTTTGGTATATATATATTGGGGCTATAGCCCAGAATCTGGGGCCCATAGCCCCGAGTCTCTTGCTGTAGGGTCCCTGCCTAACCAGCGGGTTGTGGCTGCTGCGGCAGGCTGGCTGCATGAGAGAGGCGGAGGAGAGATGCGAGCGGGCAGACGAGCAGAGATGACATCATCTCTCACTGCCCGCCACACATCAGTGCTCCTCCGCCCTCACAGCACAGTGGAGTGGAGGCAGGGGCGGACTGATCATTCAGGCACTCGGGCACTGCCCGAGGGCCCCATGCCACTAAGGTGCCCCATCAGGGTTGCCAACCTCAATAAAACCAGGGACAGTATGTAAAAAATCTGTGTTTTTTTTAAAAATCCCAAGATTATAGCTACCCCGCCTCTCCAGTACTTTTTCAGTGTGTGTGTATGTGTATTCTGTGTGTGTATACTGTGTGTGTATTGTGTGTCTGTGTGTGTATACTGTATGTGTGTGTGTTTATACTGTGTGGCCCCATAATCTATTGCCGGGGGGCCCCATAATCTCCTATTGCCCGGGGGCCCCATAATCTTCTCCTATTGCCCGGGGGCCCTATAATCTCCTATTTCCCGGGGGCCCCATGAGTTGTTAGTAGGCTCCTGAGTGGAGGTCACGTGCTTCCTGTCATTGTGGAGCTCCACTTTGCAGCCAGACCCTCTTGCTTCAATGTCGAAGGTGCGGCGGGGAGGAGCAAGATGACATCATCTCTCACTGCCCGCCCCGTATCACCGTTCTCCTGCTCTCACTAAATGGACCAGTGTTGTCAGCCTGCCACCAATGCAGCGTCAATGCACATTTGGTGGCACTGGCTGGCATGGCAAGTGACAATCCACATCAGTTGGCAAGTGACAACCTACATCTGGTGGCCGGTGAAGTAGCAAGTGACAATCTGCAAATGGTGGCAGGAGATGTGGCAATCTGCAAATGGAGCCAGGAGACGTGGCAAGTGATAATCTCCAAATAGTGGCAAGAGATGTGGCAAGTGACAATCTGGTGGCAGGAGACGTGGCAATCCCCCCCCCCCCCCCCCCGCGCGGGCATGCAAAAAGGTTGGTGGCCGCTGCCATGGGCTCTAGCCCCAGATCTTTTGCAGACCTAGCAACGCCCCTGGCGCATAGTATAATTTTTTTCATCTTCCTTATTATTCTGTGTATGTAGTAGATATAATTTGCACATTAAATAATGTATTTCCAGAAATGTACTCATTTTGTCCTATATATATATATATATATTTTTTTAAATGGGATTTCGGTTTGATTAAAACGCAAAGCTTTATCATCAGCGGCCAACAATGTGTGAGGTTAACTGACACGGGAAAGTGTAAAGAGTAAAGCAACCACAAACCGTCTGCTGTGTAATTCCTACGACCTCAGGGACTTGCCATTCGTGTGACCTGAATAAGGACATTGCTCCAGGCCAAAAGGAGCACCTAATATGCATGAGATGAAATTCCCAGTAAGACGTAACATCAGCCAGTGATGTGGATGATACTATGGAGGATACAGACAGACGAGGCATCTCAGTTTATTTTAACCACTTCAGCCCCGGAAGAATTTGCCCCCTTAATAACCAGGCCATTTTTTTGCAAGACGGCACTACGTTGCTTTAACTGACAATTGCGCGGTCGTGCGATGTTGTGCCCAAAACAAAATTGACGTCCTTTTTTTCCCCACAAATAGAGCGTTCTTTTGGTGGTATTTGATCACCTCTGCGGTTTTAATTTTTTGCACTATAAACAAAAAAAGGAGCGACAATTTTGAAAAAAAAAAAAAAAACAATATTGCTTACTTTATGCTATAATAAATATCAAAAAATAAATAAATAAAAAAAGTCTTCATCAGTTTAGGCCGATATACATTCTTCTACATACTTTTGGTTAAAAAAAAATCGCAATAGGCGTATATTGATTGATTTGCGCAAAAGTTATAGCGTCTACAAAATAGGGGATAGATTTATGGCATTTTTATTATTTTTATTTTTTTTTACCAGTAATGGCGGTGATCAGCGATTTTTAGCGGGGCTGCCACTTTGCGGTGGACAGATCAGACAGTTTTGACACTTTTGTGGGACCATTGACATTTATACAGCGATCAGAGCTAAAAATAGCCACTGATTACTGGGAAGGGGTTAACACTAGGGGGCGATCAAGGGGTTAAGTGTTCCCTGGGTGGTGTTTCCAACTGTGGGGGGAGGGGACTGGCTTGGAGTAGAGAGAGATCGCTGTTCCTGATCACTAGGATCAGCAGATCTCTCTCTACTTCCCTGACAGAACAGGGATTTGTCTATTTACATTGACAGATCCCTGTTCTGGCTCTCTGAGGAGCGATCGCGGGTCGCCTGTGGACATCGCGGCCGCTGGCCACGCGCATCAGCTCCGGTGTTGTACTGCGCCGATGTATCTCTTAAAAGACATATAAAGCTCTTAAAGTGGCCGACGGACACCTACGGCGATTCGCGCAGCCGTGCCAACCTACAGCAGTATAATGACGGCGGCTGGTCGCCAATCAGTTAATCTGCAAAGATATCTGTGCAGGGTAACAGTGATTGGACAGGGGGTTTGTTTCAATAAAATAATTGACTTAATTTAAGCACATCTCTACTGTTAGTTAACCCCTCACTTTCCCCGGCTGCTCTTCTGCACCGATTTTTAAAGCAGAACTCCAGTTAAAAATAACAAGCTATAAATAAAATAACACAACCAGATTTTGCTGCAATAATTAGCTTCAATCCAGAGATTTCCCCCTGCAGTACTTTTGTCTGCCACTGGATGTCCTCAGTCTGATGGCCAGCAACACACTTCCTCAAAGCCCAGGTCATCCTGGACAAGCCCCAACCTGTGACTGGACAGTGAAAGAAGAAGTAGCACAGTGGTGAGATCAACTCTTTATCACTCTGCTCTCTCCTCTTATCAGCTTGCTTCTTGTCAGCACATGAGCTGAGTGGCTCTTTGTGCTGATTCTTCCTCTCACACTCCAGCTCTGCTGTACAGGGAATACAAGAGGCTGATACTAGGTCAAACTTAGGGACTTAAACTGCCCGTGTTTACAAAATACATTTAGCCCCCGTTCACACTGGTGTAGTTTTGAAATCAGTGCAATTTCAAAGCCGTACATCAGTGCGATTTGTACATCCGATTTCACTGCAGCTTGCGACTTAATTAGAAGTCAATGCAAGTTACAGTGAAATCGAAAAAAGTACTACAGGAATCTTTTTCAAAGTCACCGCGTCATGAGTCGTGGCTAATTGAACAGTTCCATTGCCAGCAATGAGGTGCGACTTGTCGTGCAATGTGGAACTGTCAAATCGCATGACAAATCGCACCGGTGTGAATGGGAGCTTAATAATGTGTGAATAATATCAGAGCTGCATTCATGTCTTTTATATCTGCCTAGAGTTCAGCTGCAAGAATACCCCCATGTTTGCAACTCAAGGTGTCATTAAGGCAAGGTTTACACCTATGCGTTTTTTAGCGCATTTGCAGGTCCACAGAAACGCACTACAATCCATTTTACCTGACTTCCTATGGGTCCTATTCACATCTATGCAGTTTCCTGCAATGCATTTTTTGTAAGGGTGCAGGGACTTTTTTTACACGCAGCGCAGTCTGTTTTCGGCTCCATAGACTTCAATAAAATAGCATCAAAAACGCATGAAAAACACATCTACATTCATATCTGGTGCATTTTTAGTGCATTTTCCTGCATGACAACAGACACCTCCTCCTAGCAACATCAACACTTTCAATAGACGCGAAACACATTAAAAATGTGTCAAAAACACAAATGCAAAACGTGCCACAAAAAAACGCATCAATCGCAAATGCATAGATGTGGACCTAGCCTAAGATCAAGCCGTCCTGCATAGCTGGACTTCAGCGCGAGCACCTGTGCATGATTATGTGCATGCACATTGTTTTGCTCACCAAAAATTCCCCATGTGTGTCATACCAATCAAATGGGTTGTCAACTATAGATCAACTACTATTGGAAAGATTGATCAAAAAAGAAATCGCTCATTTATCGAATTGTTTATGGCCACCATTACAGCACATGCACATGTGTGCGTGCACGGCCATTGCAAATATTGGTGCCAAGCAAGCTGTTTAAGGCTAATGCCCTGTACACACGACCGGTTTTGCCGTCGGAATAAAAGCTCATTTTTTCTCAGTTTAGGCCGATATGTATTCTTTTACATATTTTTGGTAAAAAAAAAAAATCGCAATAAGCGTCTATTGATTGGTTTGGTTAGTTATAGCATCTACAAAATAGGGGATAGATTTATAGCATTTTAATTTTTTTACTAGTAATGGCGGCGATCTGCGATTTTTATCGTGACTGCGACATTATGGCGGACACATCGGACACTTTTGACACATTTTTGTGACCATTGGCATTTATACAGCGATCAGTGCTATAAAAATGCACTGATTACTGTAAAAATATCACTGGCAGGGAAGGGGTTAACACTAGGGGGCGATCGAGGGGTTAACTGTGCTCCCTAGTGTGTGTTTCTAACTGTAGGGGGAGGGGACTGACTAGAGAAAATGACAGATCACGGTTCCTAGCTAATAGGAACACAAGATCTGTCTCTCCTCTCAGAACAGGGATTTGTGAGTTTACACACACACGTTCCTGTTCTGCCTCTCGTGCCCGTGATCCCTCGTGGCCGGCGGTCATCATGACCGTCAGCCACAAGCATCGGCACCCCCGATGTGACTGCCCTAGCCCGCCTCTCTCCTCTCACTTCCAGCTCTCCTCTCACGTCTCTCGTCTCTCCTGACGTCAGCAGGGAATTCTCAGCCCGCCCCCTCTCTTCTGATTTGATAGCGACAGTCAGCTGACGTCAGGAGAGGCGTGAGACATGAGAGAAGAGCTGGAAGTGAGAGGAGAGAGGCGAGGCGGGCCAGGCAGTCACATGAGCGGCATGGATTGTACACAACAGGGGATATGCTCGGAGAGCTCTCCCGGAGGGGCGGAGCAATGACGTCACCGGAAATCGATTTTTATGGTCGCACGCATCGATGCCGCATCCCGAATCGCGATGCATCGATGCAGTGATTAATTTCAGCACCCCTAATCTACATGCAGGGTGCCGGACGCATTGAATTCAATGTTTTTATTTTATTTATTTTTTTGAAGCACATCATTAGAGCCTAAGGCTCAAATTGGCTTCAAAAAAGGGTGGGCTAAGGGTGCAGAGCACTGCCCCCTGAGCCCACCCAGATGTGTGATAACAGCAAATTAATATTCGCTATCGTTTTCCTGCTTCTCCTCCCAGCCAATCAGGAAGCGGGTCTTAAGACCCGATTGGCCGAGAGGAGAAGCGACCATATTGGTCGCCGAGGAGGAGACTCAGGGGGAAGCCACGGAGGAGAAGAAGCAGGGAAAAGCCACCGAGGAGGAAACACAGGGGGAAGCTGCCAAGGAGGAGACGCAGGGGGGAGCCACAGGGGAGGAGACGTAGGGGGAAGCAGCCAAGGAGGAGACGCAGGGGGGAGCCACAGGGGAGGAGACGCAGGGGTAACCCGCCAAGGAGGAGTCGCAAGGGGGAGCCGCTGAGGAGGAGACAGACCAACTGAATGGGGGGGTTTGAATGACAGACCGAATGGGGGGAGGTGGCGGGTGGTTTGTTTCCGCCCACCCCCCCACCCAAAAAAAGGATCACTAGCCGCCACCGAATATTAGTAATGGCCCCAATAATAAGGGACCCAGGGTGACTGCTCCGAACTGACTCTCCATCTGTCCTGTTTATTGTATTACGATTAGTATCAGAACGCGTTGGGGCTTTTTGTGCCTCGTTCATGAATACTTCGTCGTCTCCTCTACGTTCCTTAAACCTTATTCCTGTATCTGATAGATGTGAGAAGATTGCTAATGGAGTCATATCGGGGCTATTAAGATTGATTTGTTGGTCTGTCTATTTATATCAGAATTATATATAGAAAGAGCTTAAATGGCTCTCAATCTATAGCATCTGCTCCTCTTGGCAGCAGACACTAGAGCATATTTATAGCGCTTTATATTAAGCGTGTGAAGACATATGCAAATGGTGGAGGGACAGTTCAGGGCACGTCCTCAGATGCATTATTCAAGGGATTTCAGGATCAGGAGCTGTATCATTTCTTCATGAACAGGACAATATAAAGCAAAGGCGAATCTAAACCCAGGAACAAGAATGGAATATATTGCAGCTTAGCGGTCAATAGATGTGGTGGCTGCGTTAGCTTTCTTGGTTCAGACTTTGTTATCCTTATGCCCTGTACACACGGGCGTACTTTTCGGCAACAAAGGTCCGACAGTCTTTTCGACGGACTTTCGACGGACTTTTGACGGACTTCCGACGGACTTTCGAACGAACGGACTTGCCTACACACGATCACACCAAAGTCCGACGGATTCGTACATGATGATGTACACCGGACTAAAATAAGGAAGTTCATAGCCAGTAGCCAATAGCTGCCCTAGCGTCGGTTTTCGTCCGTCGGACTAGCATACAGACGAGCGGATTTCTCAATAGGAACTGGGTCCAGCGTAGTTCCGACGTAAAGATTTGAAACATGTTCTAAATCTAAAGTCTGTCAGATTTTCGACAGAAACAGTCCGCTGAAGGTCCGAAGAAGCCCACACACGGTTGGATTGTCCGCCGGATTCGGTCCGTCGGACCAGTACGGTCGAAAAGTCCGCTCGTGTGTACGCAGCATAAGATTCACCTGGTCATCCTGCCAGTAACATACTTCCTGCCCTAGGGTGGCAACACTCATTGTACTGTATCTATGGAGGAACAGCCTTGTCAATCTAGTTCAGTGGTCTCCAAACTGAGGCCTGAAGGCCAGATGTGACCCTTCGCTTGCCTTTATTTGGCCCTTGGAACACTATTCCTCCCACTGACACCAATGATGAGGCACCATTCCTTCTATTAACACCAACAATGAAGCATAATGATGGGGCATTATTGCTTTCACTGACACCAGTGATGGGTTACGATTCCTTCCGCTGACACTCATCAATGGGACACTATTCCTACCACTGACACCAATGATGGGGCACTAGTCCTCACTAGGGATGAGCCCAATGTTCGAGTCGAACGTAAGTTTGACTCGAACATTGGGTGTTCGCCTGTTCGCCGAATAGCGAACAAACTGGGGTGTTCGTGGCAAATTCGAAAGCCGCGGAGCACCCTTTAAAAGTCTATGGGAGAAATCAAAAAGTGCTAATTTTAAAGGCTTATATGCATGGTATTGTCATAAAAAGTGTTTGGGGACCTGAGTCCTGCCCCGGGGGACATGTATCAATGCAAAAAAAAGTTTTAAAAACGTCCGTTTTTTCAGGAGCCGTGATTTTAATAATGATTAAAGTGAAAAAATAAAAGTGAAATATTCCTTTAAATATCGTGCCTGGGGGGTGTCTATAGTATGCCTGTAAAGTGGCGCATGTTTCCCGTGTTTAGAACAGTCCGAGAGCAAAATGACATTTCCAAAGGAAAAAAAGCCATTTAAAACTACTCGCGGCTATTAATGAATTGCCGGTCCCGGCAATACACATAAAAGTCATTGAAAAAAAACAGCATGGGATTCCCCCACAGTCCATTACCAGGCCCTTTGGGTCTGATATGAATATTAAGGGAACCGGTGATGTAACCGAGTGACCCTGCCCCCTCTGATGCTACAGGGAAGTCATAGGGATGTCCCGATGCGTCAGAGGGGGTGGGGTCACCCGGCGACGTCACTGTGTGGCCCCGCCCTCAGTTATAAAAGAACTGTCACCTGAGAGGCTGGTCATTACGGCAGGTGCCTCCCATGGAGGCAGGTCATGGCGGCTTTCTTGTTTTTTTTCTTTTTCGGTCCGTCGGAGCGAGAGAAGAAGAAGAAGAATGGACTTCGTGGGACACTTTTATTTTTTTATAAATGTTTAAAAAAAATTTTTAATAAAGGACTTGTCCCAAGGCATGTATTGTCGTTTTTACCATTTTGACACTTTTTTTGTGAAATGGCCGTTACCATTTCACACAGGGGGGAAGGCTGGGATCTGGGGGTCCCCTCGTTAAAGGGGGCTTCCAGATTCCGATAAGCCCCCCGCCCGCAGACCCCCACAACCACCGGGCAAGGGTTGTGGGGATGAGGCCCTTGTCCCCATCAACATGGGGACAAGGTGCTTTGGGGGGGCCGCTACCCCAAAGCACCCTCCCCATGTTGAGGGCATGTGGCCTGGTGCGGTTCAGGAGGGGGGCTCTCTCTCGTCCCCCCTCTTTTCCTGCCAGGTTGCATGTTCGGATAAGGGTCTGGTATGGATTTTTGGGGGGACCCCCATGCCATTTTTTTTTTATTTTAGCGCGGGGTTCCCCTTAAAATCCATACCAGACCTCAGGTCTGGTATGGATTTTGAGGGGAACCCTCACGCCATTTTTTAAATAAATTTTGGTTTGGGGTTCCCCTTAATATTCATACCAGACCCAAAGGGCCTGGTAATGGTGGTAATGGACTGTGGGGGAATCCCATGCCGTTTTTTTCAATGACTTTTATGTGTATTGCCAGGACCGACAATTCATTAAAGCCGCGAGTACTTTTAAATGACTTTTTTCGAAAAAGTCATTAGAAATGTCATTTTGCTCTCGGACTGTTCTAAACACGGGAAACATGCGCCCCTTTACAGGCATACTATAGAAACCCCCCAGGTACAAAATTTAAAGGAATATTTCACTTTTATTGTTTCACTTTAAGCATTATTAAAATCACTGCTCCGAAAAAACAGCCATTTTTAAAACTTTTTATTGCATTGATCCATGTCCCCTGGGGCAGGACCCAGGTCCCCAAACACTTTTTATGACAATACCATGCATATAAGCCTTAAAATTAGCACTTTTTATTATTCATGTTCGTGTCCCATAGACTTTACCGGTGTTCGCGTGTTCGAACAAATTTTTTGCCTGTTCGCATGTTCTGCTGCGAACCGAACCGGGGGTGTTTGGCTCATCCCTAGTCCTCACACTGACATTAACAATGGAGCACTCAGCACTATACCTCTCACTGACACCATTGATGGAGCACTATTCCACTGCCCACCTGAACTGTAAAAATAACGGATGGGGGTGTCCAAATGCCGCAGTTGTGATGCTTTGCAGCCTGCATTTTTTACCTCATCAACATGGGGACAAGGTGTTTTGGGGGGCTACCCCAAAGCACCCTCCCAATGTTAAGGGCATGTGGCCTGGTACGGTTCAGGAGGGGGGCGCTCTCTCGCCCCCCCCCTCTTTTCCTGCGGCCTGCCAGGTTGCGTGCTCGGATAAGGGTCTGGTATGGATTTTTGGGGGGACCCCACGCCGTTTTTTAAAAAATTTTGGCGCGGGGTTCCCCTTAAAATCCATACCAGACCTGAAGGGCCTGGTATGGAATTTAGGGGGCCCCCCACGTCATTTTTTTTTAAATTTTGGTTCGGGGTTCCCCTGTGGGGAATTTCCATGCCGTTTTTATCAATGAACTTTTATGTGTATTGTCGGACCGGCAATTCATTAATAAATGACTTTTTTTCCTTTGAAATGTCATTTTGCTGTCAGGCTGTTCTAAACACGGGAAACATGCGCCCCTTTACAGGCATACTATAGACACCTCCCAGGTACGAAATTTAAAGGGATATTACACTTTTATTGTTTCACTTTAAGCATTATTAAAATCACTGCTCCCGAAAAAACAGCCGTTTTTAAAACTTTTTTTGCATTGATCCATGTCCCCTGGGGCAGGACCCAGGTCCCCAAACACTTTTTATGCCAATACCATGAATATAAGCCTTTAAAATTAGCATTTTGATTTCTCCCATAGACTTTTAAAGGGTGTTCCGCGGCAAACTTTGCCGCAAACACCCCAAATTGTTTGCTGTTTGGCTAACTTGCGAACAGCCGATGTTCGATTTGAACATGAGTTCGACTCGAACTCGAAGCTCATCCCTAGTCAGAATAACACACACTGTCCCAGTGCAATGGAAGAATTTGTATTGAAGTAATGCAGAAGCAATTCACAAATAACCTGGTGGGAAGGCAATCCAACCGGGAGCATTCACAGTTCCAACAGCGTGTGGAGAGTCAGATGCAGCCGAACTGATAGTGTCTGTAAAGCGGGGAAGAACTTGGCCTGGCCATCTTGTGCCTAAACATGCAGGCATCCAAAGAAGTTGCAAGCCGTACGTGTTCCTTCCTCATCAGGAACATTTTCATGCCATTAGTACTGTCCCTACCAGGCGGGGTACCTGTTCCTACTCTACCAATTCGCATATATGTGCCAAACCTGGGAGCCAGGGCCTTAAATAGGCTATGCCTTACCCAAGATGGCTGTCAGAGTCCCATAGGGTGGCAGCATCAAATTGGATGCTTCCCCAGTGATCCAGGCAACCATAGAGGAACTGTGTTCCTCTTGACTTCCTCTCCAACTGCAGTACCGCTGCGGAAAAGTGCCACCTGCAGTGGAGAAAGTAGACTGCACTCATATGTGAAAAAGCCCTAAAGGTAATCTGTCGGGCTGTTTTAACTTTTATGAGATGACAATACAATTAATTTTAAAGCAGACCTTCACCTTAAAAAACATTATTTTTCTTTGCCGTCTCCCCGCTCTGTCACAAGTTTTTGTGCTGGGTTTCCCACACATACACGAAGATGGAGTCGGGAAAGTCCTAAACCTTGCCATGTCTGCGCATGCGTGGAGAACTGTGCACAGATGTGCCACAAGACTTTGTCAGGACTGAAGTCCAAGCAGAGTTCTTCAGCACATCTGCGTAGGTAACATAGTTACATAGTAGGTAAGGTTGAAAAAAGACACAAGTTCATCAAGTCCAACCTATGTGTGTGATTATATGTCAGTATTACATTGTATAGCCCTGTATGTTGTGGTCATTTAGGTGCTTATCTAATAGTTTTTTTTAAATATCGATGCTCCCCGCTGAGACCACCGCCTGTGCAAGAGAATTTCACATCCTTGCTGCTCTTACAGTAAAGAACCCTCTAGGCAGTTTAAGTTTACACCGCTTTTCTTCTAATTTTAGTGAATGGCCACATGTCATATTAAATTCCCTTTCGCGGAAAAGTTTTATCCCTATTGTGGGGTCACCAGTGTGGTATTTGTACACTGAAATCATATCCCCTCTCAAACGTCTCTTTATTAGCTTTGTTGCCCTTCTCTGGACTCTCTCCAGTTCCAGGACATCCTTCCTGAGGACTGGTGCACAGAACTGGACAGCATACTACAGGTGCGGCCGGACCAGAGTCTTGTAGAGCGGGAGAATTATCGTTTTATCTCTGGAGTTGATCCCCCTTTTAATGCATGCCAATATTCTGTTTGCTTTATTTGCAGCAGCTTGGCATTGCATGCCATTGCTGAGCCTATCATCTACTAGGACCCCCAGGTCCTTTTCCATCCTAGATTCCCCCAGAGGTTCTCCCCCCAGTGTATAGATTGCATTCATATTTTTGCCACCCAAATGCATTATTTTACATTTTTCTACATTGAACCTCATTTGCCATGTAGTCGCCCACCCCATTAATTTGTTCAGATCTTTTTGCAAGGTTTCCACATCCTGCGGAGAAGTTATTGCCCTGCTTAGCTTAGTATCGTCTGCAAATACAGAGATTGAACTGTTTATCCCATCCTCCAGGTCGTTTATGAACAAATGAAATAGGATTGGTCCCAGCACAGAACCCTGGGGAACCCCACTACCCACCCCTGACCATTCCGAGTACTCCCCATTTATCACCACCCTCTGAACTCGCCCTTGTAGCCAGTTTTCAATCCATGTACTCACCCTATGGTCCATGCCAACAGACCTTAGTTTGTACAGTAAACTTTTGTGGGGAACTGTGTCAAATGCTTTTGCAAAATCCAGATACACCACGTCTACGGGCCTTCCTTTATCTAGATGGCAACTCACCTCCTCATAGAAGGTTAATAGATTGGTTTGGCAAGAATGATTCTTCATGAATCCATGCTGATTACTGCTAATGATACCGTTCTCATTATTAAAATCTTGTATATAGTCCTTTATCATCCCCTCCAAGAGCTTGATTACTATTGATGTTAGGCTAACTAGTCTGTAATTCCCAGGGATGTATCTTGGCCATAGGTGTGCGCAGCCTATTGCATTAGGGTGTGCACCCCAAAGCTCAAACACGCGTGCTTTCGTGCATGTATGTATGTGTAATATACACACACACACTCATATAAATAAATGTAAAAAACATTTTAAAATGTTTTAATACATGTTAGTAGGGCAGAGGTTGGTGTCAGTAGTTTTTTATTATTCTATTTTTGTATTTTTATTTACAATTTTTTTTTTAGGAGCCCTATTGGGTGGCTTTGGTGAAACATCAGCAGGGGGAATCTGCACCGCATGGGGTGATTAGGGTGTGCCTGGGCACACCCGGCACACCCCCTGCGCACGCCTATAATCTTTGCCCTTTTTTTAAATATTGGTACTACATTGGCTTTTCTTCAATCAGCTGGTACCATTCCAGTCAGTAGACTGTTCATAAAAATTAGGAACAATGGTCTGGCAATTACTTGACTGAGTTCCTTAAGGACCCTTGGATGCAAGCCATCTGGTCCCGGCTACTTATTAATGTTACGTTTTTCAAGTCTATTTCTAATTCTATCCTCTGTTAGCCATGAAGGTGCTTCCTGTGACGTGTCATGGGGATAAACATTGCAATTTTGGTTAATGAAGCCCCTCGATTCCCTCATGAAGACTGAGGAGAAGGATAAATTCAATACCTTCGCCATCTCTCCATCCTTATTAACCAGGTTCATTTCATCATTCTTTATGGGACCAATATGATCTGACCTCTCTTTCTTACTATTTATGTACTTTCTTTTCTTGGGATTTTTTTTACTCTCCCCCACTATGTGCCTTTCGTGTTCTATCTTAGCCGCCCTGATTGTGCCCTTAAATTTCTTGTTGCATTCTTTGTAAAGTTGGAATGCTGATGATGATCCCTCAGCCTTGTATTTTTTGAAGGCTTTCTCCTTTACTTTTGTATGCATTTTTAGGTTGGAGTTAAGCCACCCAGGGCTTTTTTTAGCTCTTTTAAATTTACTTCCCATTGGGATGCACTGGCTAATACACTTATTTAATATGCTATTAATGCATACCCATTTTCCTACTTGTTCTTTGTTCCTAAAATTTTATCCCATTTAGTATCTTCTAGCAAGGATCGTAGTTTAGGGAAGTTGGCTTTTTTGAAATTTAGTGTCTTTGTATTCCCCTTATGTTTGCTATTTGAGTGATTTATACTGAAACGAATTGACCTGTGATCGCTGTTTCCTAAATTGCCCCGTATTTCCACATCCGTGATCAGGTCTGTATTGTTGGTAATCAGTAGGTACTAATGCTTTGTTTCTAGTTGGTGCATTTACCATCTGACCCATGAAATTGTCCTGCAAGACATTTAGGAAATGGTAAGCTTTACATGAGTGCGTGGTTCCTTCCGTTCAGTCTATTCCTGGATAATTGAAATCCTCCATTATAAAGACACTTCCCATCCTTGCCGCTAATCCAAATTGGGATAGGAGGTCCGCCTCAGCCTCCTCCCTCTGGTTAGGGGGCCTATAGCATACTCCCAGTATTACTTTCCCCTTAGTTTCATCCCTTTGTAGCTCTACCCATAAGGATTCCACCTCCTCCCTTGCTCCCTTAGTGATGTCGTCTCTCACATTCACTTGTACATCATTTTTGATATACAGGCATACCCCTCCCACTTTTTTACCCTCTCTATCCCTGCGATATAGGGAATACCCTTCAATGGCTGGCAGCCAAACATGAGGTGCCTGACCAACATAAATGTTGCTACTGGAGGGAGCAATATGCACTCCATTAGTTTCAATGGAAAGCAGGTGAGACATCAGAAGTCTAAACGACCCCTGATGCCCCTTTAACCGTGCAATCGCTTGCACGAGTGCCAGCCTGGGGATTTGTGTGTGTAAACACACAAATCCCTGTGCTGTCAGAGGAGAGGAGACATGTTGTTTGTGATATGTCTCCTCTCCTACTCAGTCCAATCTCCACACAGTTAGAAAACACTGAGGGAACACATATTTAACCCCTTGATCGCCCCCTAGTGTTAACTCCTTCCCTACCAGTGACATTTACCCAGTAATCAGTACATTTTTATAGCACTGATCACTGTATAAATGTCAATGGTCCCAAAAATGTGTCAAAAGTGTCCGATCTGTGCATCACAATGTCGCAATACCGCTAAAAATTGCAGATCACCGCCATTACTATTAAAAAAAAAAAATAATAATAAAAATGCCATAAAAATGTCATAAATCTTTCCCATAGTTTGTAGACGCTATAACTTTTGCGCAAACCAATCAATATATGCTTATTGCGATTTTTTTTTTTTTTTATCAAAAATATGTAGAAGAATATATATTGGCTTAAACTGATGAAGAAATTTGTTTTTTAAAAACATTTTGAGGATATTTATTATAGCAAAAATTAAAAAACATTGTTTTTTTTTCAAAATTGTCGCTTTTTTTTGTTTATAGCGCAAAAAATAAAAACCACAGAGGTGATTAAATAGCACCAAAAGAAATCTCTATTTGTGGGGGAAAAAAGGACGCAAATTTAGTTTGGGTACAGCATTGCATGACCGCGCAATTGTCAGTTAAAATGACGCAGTGCCAAATTGTAAAAAGTGCTCTGGTCAGGAAGGGGGTAAAACCTTCCGGGGCTGAAGAGATTAAAGAGAACCTGTTACAAAAAAGTATCACATAGTCCCCTACAGACAGAAGCACTTAACTCCCCCCCCCCCCCTGTAGGGGCTTTTAAAGCATGTCTAGGAAAAATATGGGGGACCAATGTTCATCACTACGGGCGCATGCAATTGTAAGGCTTGACATGTTCGTATCTATTTACTGAAATTTGGATAAACTGTTGCGTTAATACAGTGGTCTCAAAACTGCAGCCCTTTGCTTGCCTTTATCAGTGTCCATCAGTGATGCCTATTAGTGCCTCCTCATCAGTGCAGCCTCATCAGTGACCATCAGTGAAGAAAACAAATTACTTATTTGTAAAATTTTATAACAGGGGCGTACACACGGTCGGACTTTCTAGAAAGCTAGGTCCGACGTACCTGCCGCCAGACTTCCGGCGGACTACCGCCGGACTTTCTGAACGGCCGGACTTGGCTACACACGGCCGGACTTTCCGAAATCCGGTCTTCCCGACGGACTTTCAGAATGAACGGACTTTCCCACACACGGACAAGTCCGTTCATTTTGAACGTGACTCGGGTACGACGGGACTAGAATAGGAATTCAATCTCGCCGCTTTTTTTGGCGAGATTGAAACCTTGCGAGCCCCGTTGCAGGCATTCCAGGCCCTTAGGTCTGGTATGGAACTTTAAGGGGAACCCCCTACACTGAAAAACCGGCATGGGGGTCCCCCCAAAATCCATACCAGACCCCGATCCGAGCACGCAGCCCGGCCGGTCAGGAAAGGGGGTGGGGACGAGCGAGCGCCCCCCCCTCCTGAACCGTACCAGGCCGCATGCCCTCAACATGGGGGGGTGCTTTGGGGGAGAGGGCGCCTTGCGGTGCCCCCCCACCACAAAGCACCTTGTCCCCATGTTGATGAGGACAAGGGCCTCTTCCCGACAACCCTGGCCGTTGGTTGTCGGGGTCTGCGGGCGGGGGGCTTATCGGAATCCGGGAGCCCCCTATAATAAGAGGGCCCCCAGATCCCGGCCCCCCCACCCTATGTGAATGAGTATGGGGTACATGGTACCCCTACCCATTCACCTAGGTAAAAAGTGTCAATAATAAAACACAACACAGGTTTTTAAAATAATTTATTAAACAGCTCGGGGGGGGTCTCCTTCCGTCTTCAGGGGTCCCTCCGGTTCATCTTCTCCCGGCGTCCGGTTGGTTCTTCTCCGCTCTCCGGCCTCTTCTCCCGGTGGGACTGTGACATCATATGGGGGCGGGGTCTCAAGTCACAACGGAGCCCTCAGAGACCAGTCCAGCCGGAGAGAGCGTCGTGTCAACATCTGGGGGAAGAGAAGAGAAGAGAAGACCAGAAGCCCAGAAGCCCAGAAGTCCGGACCTCCACTGGCAATAGAGCTACCTGAAGACAGCGGAGGGGCCGGCCGAAGACCTGGGACTCCGGGAGAAGAGGCCGGAGAGAGGAGAAGAACCAACCGGACGCCGGGAGAAGATGAACCGGAGGGACCCCCGAAGACGGAAGAAGACCCCCCCCAGAGCTGTTTAATAAATTATTTTAAAAACCTGTGTTGTGTTTTATTATTGACACTTTTTACCTAGGTGAATGGGTAGGGGTACCATGTACCCAATACTCATTCACATAGGGTGGGGGGGCCGGGATCTGGGGGCCCTCTTATTATAGGGGGCTCCCGGATTCCGATAAGCCCCCCACCCGCAGACCCCAACAACCAACGGCCAGGGTTGTCGGGAAGAGGCCCTTGTCCTCATCAACATGGGGACAAGGTGCTTTGTGGTGGGGGGGCACCGCAAGGCGCCCCCTCCCCCAAAGCACCCCCCCATGTTGAGGGCATGCGGCCTGGTACGGTTCAGGAGGGGGGGGCGCTCGCTCGTCCCCACCCCCTTTCCTGACCGGCCGGGCTGCGTGCTCGGATCGGGGTCTGGTATGGATTTTGGGGGGACCCCCACGCCATTTTTTCGGCGTAGGAGGTTCCCCTTAAAGTTCCATAGCAGACCTAAGGGCCTGGGATGCCCCCCGCGCTCGCCGCAATGGGAAAATTTGTTTTTCCTATTGCAGCGAGCACGAGATGCAGTAACCTGCTCCTCCGTCGTATCTGGTCCGTCGGACCAGCATACAGACGAACGGGCTTTCCGTCAGGAACTGAGTCCGGCGGAGTTACGACGTAAAGATTTGAAGCAAGTTTTAAATCTAAAGTACGTCGGATTTCCGACCGAAACGGTCCGTCGGAAGTCCGATGGAGACCACACATGGTCGGATTGTCCGCCGGACTTGGTCCGGCGGCGTCCGTCGGACTTTTGCAGGTGAAAAGTCCGACCGTGTGTATGCCCCATAAGACAACTTTTTTTCCCAAAATTTTCAGTCTTTTTTCGTTTGTTTCACAAAAAATAAAAAACCCAGTGGTGATTAAATTCCACCAAATTAAATCTCTATCTGTCTCAAAAAAATGATAAAAAATTACATATGAGTACAGTGTTGCATGACCGCGCAATTGTCATTCAAAGTGTACTGTACAGTGCCAAAAGCTGAAAATTGGTCTGGGCAGGAAGGGGGTGAAAGAGCCCGGTATTGAAGTAGTTAAAGTGGAGCTTTAGTCAGAAAATTAAGTCCTGATAGATCACTTCAGGCTTGCCCCTTTTGCAAATATAGCTGTATAAAACCTTAAAAATGAATACCTATACTGTTTAAAATCCAGTAATACTCTGTCCTACCCTGTTCTGCATGAGCTCTGCATTTTTAGGCATTCTTAGGCACTGCTGAGTTTGTAGAGGCCAATCTGCTGAAAGCTTTAAAACAGAATTAAATACTCCAATCCTTAACAGCCAAGGAAGCTGCTTCTGTTTGATCTGCGACTGCCATGGTGCTGCACATGTGATCAGTTATGACACCAGCCACTCGATTGTTTGACAGTTTGGTTGAGGACACAATTACAGCGCACACTAATGTTGGTAGCATAAGTATTAATGTGGAATGTACAGTCAGGTCCATAAATATTGGGACATCAACACAATTCTAATCTTTTTGGCTCTATACACCACCACAATGGACTTGAAATGAAACGAACAAGATGCAGACTTTCAGCTTTAATTTTAGGGTATTTACATCCAAATCAGGTGAACGGTGTAGGAATTACAACAGTTTGTATATGTGCCTCCCACTTTTTAAGGGACCAAAAGTAATGGGACAATTGGCTGCTCAGCTGTTCCATGGCCAGGTGTGTGTTATTCCCTCATTATCCCATTTACAAGGAGCAGATAAAAGGTCCAGAGTTCATTTCAAGTGTGCTATTTGCATTTGGAATCTGTTGCTGTCAACTCTCAATATGAGATCCAAAGGGCTGTCACTATCAGTGAAGCAAGCCATCATTAGGCTGAAAAAACAAAACAAACCCATCAGAGAGATAGCAAAAACATTAGGTGTGGCCAAATCAACTGTTTGGAACATCCTTAAAAAGAAAGAACGCACCGGTGAGCTCAGCAACACCAAAAGACCCGGAAGACCACGGAACACAACTGTGATGGATGACCGAAGAATTCTTTCCCTGGTGAAGAAAACACCCTTCACAACAGTTGGCCAGATCAAGAACACTCTCCAGGAGGTAGGTGTATGTGTGTCAAAGTCAACAATCAAGAGAAGACTTCACCAGAGTGAATACAGAGGGTTCACCACAAGATGTAAACCATTGGTGAGCCTCAAAAACAGGAAGGCCAGATTCGAGTTTGCCAAACAACATCTAAAAAAGCCTTCACAGTTCTGGAACAACATCCTATGGACAGATGAGACTAAGATCAACTTGTACCGGAGTGATGGGAAGAGAAGAGTATGGAGAAGGAACTGCTCATGATCCAAAGCATACCATCTCATCAGTGAAGCATGGTGGTGGTAGTGTCATGGCGTGGGCATGTATGGCTGCCAATGGAACTGGTTCTCTTGTATTTATTGATGATGTGACTGCTGACAAAAGCAGCAGGATGAATTCTGAAGTGTTTCGGGCAATATTATCTGCTCATATTCAGCAAAATGCTTCAGAACTCATTGGAAAGCGATTCACAGTGCAGATGGACAATGACCTGAAGCATACTGCGAAAGCAACCAAAGAGTTTTTTAAGGGAAAGAAGTGGAATGTTATGCAATGGCCAAGTCAATCACCTGACCTGAATCCCATTGAGCATGCATTTCACTTGCTGAAGACAAAACTGAAGGGAAAATGCCCCAAGAACAAGCAGGAACTGAAGACAGTTGCAGTAGAGGCCTGGCAGAGCATCACCAGGGATGAAACCCAGCGTCTGGTGATGTCTATGCGTTCCAGACTTCAGGCTGTAATTGACTGCAAAGGATTTGCAACCAAGTATTAAAAAGTGAAAGTTTGATGGATGATTGTTAATCTGACCCATAACTTTTGGTCCCTTAAAAAGTGGGAGGCACATATACAAACTGTTGTAATTCCTACACCGTTCACCTGATTTTGATGTAAATGTCCTCCAATTAAAGCTGAAACTCTGCAGTTAAAGCAAATCTTGTTTGTTTCATTTCCAATCCATTGTGGTGGTGTATAGAGCCAAAAAGATTAGAATTGTGTCGATGTCCCAATATTTATGGACCTGACTATATGTTCCTTGCTAAAGAACATTATTTTAAGTCACGTTGTTATGGGTAAAGTTCCACTTTAAGGAAAACTTTCTATGAAAGAACTTTTTATGGAACCTTAATTGCATAAGCCCATACATACTGTTAAAATTGTAATGCTTGTTGTATTATTATGTGTGTCTGTTGCAACCAACGCATATCTGGGCAGGATTTGCACACTTGTCTCAACACGCTTCTTCAGGGGATAGATTGATGGAGAAGTAACCGGGTGGAAAATTGTCAACCAAACAGTGATTACACCCAATCAGATGCAGTCAGACTTGCGGCAAACAATGCACATGGTTACGGGTTGTTTGCAACGCGGTCCCATTCGCTTGGTGCTACTGGCCACCAAACCCAACAGAGGGGATAATTTTTGTCGTGGCATGAGAAAAACCCCATCCGGTGCCTTTGCAGCTTAAAGTGGAATTTTATTCGCTCAATCAACATTGACTAATTTAAATCCTTCTCCTGCTAGCATTAGTAAAGAGATAGGAAGGTATATTATATTGTCAAAAGTATTGGGACGCCTAGCTTTACACGCACATGAACTTTAATGGCATCCCAGTCTTAGTCCGTAGGGTTCAATATTGAGTTGGCCCACCCTTTACAGTTATAACAGCTTCAACTCTTCTGGGAAGGCTGTCCACAAGGTTTAGGAGTGTGTCTATGAGAATGTTTGACTATTCTTCCACAAGCACATTTGTGAGGTCAGACACTGATGTTGAATGAGAAAGCCTGGCTGGCAGTCTCTCCTCTAATTCATCCCAAAGGTGTTCTATCGGGTTGAGGTCAGGACTCTGTGCAGGCCATTCAAGTTCCTCCACCCCAAACTCTCTCATCCATGTCTTTATGGACCTTGCTTTGTGCACTGGTGCTCAGTCATGTTGGAACAGGAAGGGGCCATCCCCAAACTGTTCCCACAAAGTTGGGAGAAAAAATTGTCCAAAATGTCTTGGTATGCTGACGCCTTATGAGTTCTCTTCACTGGAACTAAGGGGTCAAGCCCAAGCTCTGAAAAACAACTCCACACCATAATCCCCCCTCCACCAAATGATTTGTACCAGTGCACAAAGCATGGTCCATAAAGACATGGATAAGCGAGTTTGGGGTGGAGGAACTTGACCTCAACCCGATAGAACACCTTTGGGATGACTTGCGCTTCTGGAAGAATGGTCAAACATTCCCATAGACACACTCCTAAACCTTGTGGACAGCCTTCCCAGAAGAGTTGAAGCTGTTATAGCTGCAAAGGGTGGGCCAACTGAATATTGAACCCTACAGACTAATGCCCCGTACACACGGTCGGATTTTCCGATGGAAAATGTCCGATCGGAGCTTGTTGTCGGAAATTCCGACCGTGTGTGGGCTCCATCGGACATTTTCCATCGGATTTTCTGACACACAAAGTTGGAGAGCAGGAGATAAAATTTTCCGACAACAAAATCCGTTGTCGGAAATTCCGATCGTGTGTACACAAATCCGACGGACAAAGTGCCACGCATGCCCAGAATAAATAAAGAGATGAAAGCTATTGGCCACTGCCCCGTTTATAGTCCCGACATACGTGTTTTACGTCACCGCGTTCAGAATGATCGGATTTTCCGACAACTTTGTGCGATCGTGTGTAGACAAAACAAGTTTGAGCCAACATCCGTCGGAAAAAATCCTAGGATTTTGTTGTCGGAATGTCCGAACAAAGTCCGACCGTGTGTACGGGGCATAAGACTGGGATGCCATTAAAGTTTGTGTGCGTGTAAAGGCAAATGCGGAGCGTCTGAGCTCCGTCGAACAAGTATTCTTTACTGACCCCTCTGCGACTAATGCTTCCCTTGTGCGTTTGCAATCTAGACTCACTGACCAATTACACTTTGAAAGGGCGAAGCAGAGAATCTCTTTTAGCAAGCAGCGTGTTTTCGAACATGATGAACGCGCAGGTAAACTGCTCGCCTATATGGCCCACCTTGACCATAAGCCCCCGGTCGTGATCCAGCTCCAATCAGCCTCTGCAGATACAATCATGGACCTTGTGCAGGTGGCGGACAAGTTCAGGTGTTTTTACACTGACCTATACACTTCCACTGCTGGTCACACACAAGACGAACTGACCCTGTTCCTCCAGCACATAGACTTCTCTACTCTCACCCATTCTCAAACTGCCCAACTAGAAGCGCCTATCACCACAGACTGCATAGCAGATACATTGGCGCACCTTCCACCCTCAAAGACACCTGATTCTGACAGTCTCCCCCTAGAGTTTTATAACCAATTCCAGGAGGTCCTTATCCCCAAATTACAAGCTCTGTACACCCACATCTTCAATTCTAATACACTCCCATCATCCATGGGTGATGCTCTCATTGTCCTAATACCCAAACCTGGCAAGACCCCCTCTTCCCAGAATCATACCGCCCTATCTCTCTCCTACAATTAGACAATAAAATCCTTGCCCTGCGGCTAAATAAAGTGATACTAGGTAGTTTAATTCATTCGGATCAGACCGGGTTAATGCCCAACAAGGACACAGGATTCAATCTCCAGAGACTATGAATTTACAGGCCGCACATGACACCATTGGATCCAGGGTAGTGGTAAGCCTGGACGCCGCCAAGGCGTTGGACTTTGTGGAGTGGAACTACCTGCGGGAGTGTCTCCGCAGGTTTGGCTTTGCCCCAAAATTTGTTAAATGGCTCCAACTTCTTTACTCCACTGCCTGGATCCAAGTTAATGGTAGGATATCCGACTCATTGGCGCTATCTAGAGGTACTCATCAGGGTTGCCATATATCGCCCCTACTCTATGCCCTAGCTGTGGAACCTCTCGCCATTGTCTTCAGGGCACAACCCCACATTAAAGGCCTCCGCATGGGAATGGGCGACCAAGGTCCTCAGTCTCTATGCGGACGACATGCTCCTCTACTTAGAGGACGCTGGCCCTTCCCTTGTGGCGGCTCTACAGTTGATAAAGCAGTTTGGAGAATATTCTGGACTGCAGATCAACTGGTCTAAATCCCAAATCCTCCCATTGGATGTAGATGTCCCTAAGGCAGATCAAGCGGCACTCCCCCTGGTCAGAGCAAGCCAGATCAAATATGCGGGCGTGCAATACTCGAGAACCCCCACGGATTACATAGGCCTAAACTTAGAGCCCCTCTTTGACCTTCTTAAAACCAAGACCTAGGTCTGGTCCCAACCCCCCCTTGGAATTATGGGCCATATTAATTTAGTAAAAATGATTCTCCTCCCCAAGTTAGTCTACCAGTTCTGGCACGCCCCTTTATACAACCCCTCCCGTGTCTTCAAGTCTTTGAAATTTATCCTTAATACATTTGTATGGGGCTCCTCCCATCATAAACTTTTGTGACAAACTCTGAAATGCCCTGTCCATCTGGGCGGTACTGCCCTTCCTGACCTTGCCCTCTATTATATTGCCTCAAAGCTGTCCCACTTTTACTACTATAATCAAGTAGATAGAGATCGGTATACTACTCTGGTATGTTTCTCTGTTACTAGCTTGGTTACACACCTCTATATCCTTCATAGGTCTTAGCTTACCCCGATTCGTCTCTCCAAATATAAACCTGACTACAGCTCAACCTGCCCCAAACGTGGGGACCCCAGGGGTACATTTTACCACCTACTGTGGACTTGCCCTCATCTTCAGGAATATTGGTCCGCAGGTGGTTAAGTTCCTCCATGACTGCATGGGCTCCCCCTTAACCCTGTGCCCCCGTCAGGTCTCCTTTCCATCTCCAAGAGGAAAAGTACCTAAATTTATTTTTGCAAGAGTCTCTGTTTATGGCCAGAATGCAAATAGACCGGTCTTGGATCAAAGCGTCTCCCCCTACCATTCAACAATGGATCAGGGCAGTGAACATTACACTTCCCTATAAAAAAGTACTGTATTCACACAGGGGCTGCCCAGCCAAATACAACAAAATCTGGGACAGGTGGCTGAAGGACTCCACTTGCACAGAAGAGCAATAATGCTCATCTAAAGTATGGTCTCTGTTGTAGCTTATGATATTGCCTTTCGCTCTCATTTTGTATGCTTGTATTCCTCCATGTGATGTGCTGTGCTATGCTCCCTGCTGTTTTCTTAAAAAGTGTGTTACTCTCGTGCTCGGGTACCACATGTCCAAGTAGGTAGGTTCTTAGGACTATCCTAAATAATATGACCTCTTATATACTCTTGCAAAGGGTCTGTCAAATGCTTCATCCTTCTGATTAGTGCTTGCTGCACTTTGTACTTGTATGCATATCCTTTTCTTTTTCATGCTCAATAAACTTCATTTTGATTTAAAATAAAAAGTTCAAGCACTAGATGCACCTAGCTTTTAGGTGCGTTTAAACGCGTCAGTCTTTTTTCTGTCCAAAAGCTCCTCTCCTGAAAGCGATTTTGGTACATAAGATTTCTGCCCCTAAACATCCTGACCTCTAAACGTCTGCATCGACACATAAGCTAACATGGAGGGGCATTTCGGGGCAGAAAAAAAAGTTAAACACAGCTGCAGTATGCATGAGGCCTTAGAGGGGGTGGTAAAAACCTAACCTCAAGTCTAAAGACCTCATTGTTCAGGTTCGGATGCCAGCTGTCAGAATACAATAGAAAGATTCCTCCATCCACTCTGTTTAGGAACCTATTAAGCCGCGTACACACGAGCGGAATGTCCGACAGAAAAAGTCAGACGGAAGCTTTTCATTGTATATTCTGATCGTGTGTAGGCCTCATCTGATTTTTTTTTCTAAATTTCTGATGGACCTAGAAATAAAACCTTTTTCTAAATATTTCCGACGGAACCAATTCCTATCGGGAAAACCGCTCGTCTGTATGCTGTTCCGACGGACCAAAAACGAAGCATGTTCTTAAGCAAGTACGAGACGGAAGCTATTGGCTACTGGCTATTGAACTTCCTTTTCCTAGTCCCTTCGTACGTGTTGTACGTCACCGCGTTCTGGACGGTCGGACTTTGGTTTGTGTATGCAAGAATGCTTGAATGGAATTCTGTCGGAGTTCCGTCGGAGAAACCTTCAGAGTTTATTCCGACAGCAAAACTGGTCGTGTGTACGCGGCATAAGATTTTCCTGAAAGTCTATATGCGTATGACTAACTTAGTAAATAAACAGTACAAACAGTCTATAAGCTGTATGACCAGTCTGGTTAAAAACGATTGAGGTGATTCTGATCACTTCTAGCAGTAACATCCCAGGAATATCATGTGTTCTGCTGCAATGGAAATCATTCACAGTTCTGTGTGGCTGAGCAAACATATTTGTAATGGGATGAGTCCAAATGTTGATATTTCGGGTTACATGGAAGCTCTATGCAAGCAATGCAAACAAAGCACAAGCCTGCCAAGTGGGAGTGTGATCGCATATTTTCCAGGTGAGGCCGATGGCTAACAAACCATTTAAAGGGGCCTCATGATTATTGGAGTGGTCAAGTCAAGAAGGAATATTTTGCATTTAAACTCATATAAATGTAGCACCCCCGGAGGCATGGTGGTACCCCCAGAGACAGGGTGGGTTAACATTTCACCTTGGGTAGATTGCTTAGTGGGACATGTGGACAGATGAGTGAAAAATCACTTTTAGATGAAACAAAAAGGGGGTGTATTACTCCAGTGCTCAACATTTTTTTGAGGGTGCAAACAAACTGAAAAATGCAGAAAAAAAACATCAATTGCAGCCTCACTGTGCCATCAAACGCAATCACTGTGCCCATCAAACGCAGCCACTGTGCCATCAAACACAGCCACTGTGCCCATCAGACGCAGCCACTGTGTCCATTAAATGCAGCCACTGTACCCTTCAAACGCAGTCACTGTGCCAATCGAATTCAGCCACTGTGCCCATCGAATGCAGCCATTGTGCCCATCAAACGTAGTCACTGTGCCATTCGAATTCAGCCACTGTGCCCATCGAATGCAGCCATTGTGCCCATCAAATGCAGCCACTGTGCCCATCGATTGCAGCGCGTGTGCACATCATATGCAGCTTGTGCCCATCATATGTAGCCTGTGTGACCCATCATATGTAGCCTCTGTGCCCATCATATGTAGCCTGTGTGCCCATCATATGTAGCCTCTGTGACCCCCCCCCCCACTCTCCACCTGACAGGTACACACTTACCCTATCCTGGTGGCGGATGACGGCAACGAGTTGTGGGAAATGCAGCAGGTGACGGCGGCGAGCTCCTGTGTCCTCCATGGCTCTCTGTCCAATCCCATTCCATTCCGTTCAATCCCATTCCATTCCGTTAGGCGTCCAATAAGGACGCCTGTGCCTTCAGCCAATCAGGTGACGGGTATTAGATCCGCGTCTCCTGATTGGCTGAGAGGCGGTTCTTTGCTAACCCACCTGGGTGAACTGCGAGCGCTCGCAGTTCACCTTTTTTAAAGCCTATTAGAGCCTATGGTGACTGAAAAGGGGCCTGACGCCTGAACAGGGGGTGTCTATAGCAGCCATGGATAGATTCATGCAATGCATGAATCTATCCATTATACACAGAGGGGGGTGGCTGGAGAGAGGGGGCGGTGCTCGTGCGCCCTTATGGACGCACTGCCACTGTATTACTCACAGTTCATGGGAGAGAGGGTTAGGGTTGTAGATGCTAAGGACTTCAGTGGAACAGCACAGGAAAAGAACCTTTAGGCTGGGTTCACATATGAGCAAAGGCTCACAGCAGGAGTCCGGTGCGTCCTCATTCACCGTTTCAGGTCCGATTTCAGCCCGAATTTTTGGCTGAATTCGGATCTGAAACGGACCAACAGACCCACAGGCCTCCTGTGCAAATCGCATCAGAGCCGCCTCAGAGATAAGTGAACTGGCTCCATAGAGAGACGGTCACAATCTCCTGCTGTGCGAATTGGATCTTTTTTTTTTTCTCTGGTTCCTTCAGGCTATTAATTAAGGGGGGTGAGTAATTGCTCACAGGTGCCTATATAACTGTGTGTAGGACTCATTCTGAGCGTGCTCAGTCTGAGGCTGTGGAACTCTGTGTAAGTGGAACTGGTATAAGTGGTGAGTTAAAAACTAGAGTTTATAACAGGGGTCATAGTATCTGTGTAGTGTGAGTACCTGAGTGTTTGAGTAGTGTGTGTGGATCATTGTACTTGTGTATTGTGTACTGTATACTTGAGTATTGTGAGTGCACGTAGGTCTGTGACTGTTCTGCGATTGCGCGTAGGTCTGTGAGTACCTGTGTATTGTCTTGAGTATTAGTGCCAGGAAGCTAGCTGTTAGGTAATTTGGACAGGGTAAAATCCCCAAATCCTCACTAAATTTAATAGGTACGATGCCCGGCGGGTGTGGAGAGGCGACTCTTTGTACATCTTGCTGCATGTATGCGTTCCTTGATCATCCGATCGAGGGCGAATACTGCTGTGCAAAATGTAAGCACATTGTTTCCCTGGAAGCCCAGGTTCTGAATCTGGGGAAGCAACTGTCAGCACTAATTGAGGAAAAGGACCTCCAAGGTAGTATTCTCAGGAATACTACCGGTACATCGAGCCACACCAGAAAGGCAGAGGGAGATTAGGGAAGTAAACAAGTGGCTGAAGAGTTGGTGTAGTAAGGAGGGGTTTGGGTTCCTGGAGGACTGGGCCGACTTCTTAGTCGGTAACCGGTACTATAGAAGGGACGGACTGCACCTAAATGAGAAGGGTGCAGATCTGCTGGGAATGAAGATGGCCAAAAAGTTAGAGGGGTTTTTAAACTAGGTGATGGGGGGGAGGGTCCAGAGACAGAGATAGCCAGTGCGGAAGATATTCCAGAGGGTAGTATTGGGGGCATTAGTGGTAGGTTAACCAAAGCACAAAAACACAAGGTGAGTATAGTAGCAAGTCCTAGTTGCAATCTCGAAACACCCAATACGAGGACAATATGCGACCGGTCTAAACTATGTGGCATGTTCACCAATGCCAGGAGGATGGCGGACAAGATGGGTGAACTAGAGATACTGTTGTACAAGGAGGATTTGGATTTTGTGGGAATTTCAGAGACCTGGTTCAACAGCTCTCATGATTGGCTGGCAAACATTCAAGGGTATACCCTATACCGCAAGGATAGAGAGGGTAAAAAAGGGGGAGGGGTATGCCTATATATCAAGAATAATGTACAAGTGAATGTGAGAGATGACATTAATGAGGGAGCTAGAGAGGAGGTGGAATCCTTATGGGTAGAGCTCCAAAGGGATGAAGCTAAGGGGAAAATAATACTGGGAGTATGCTATAGGCCCCCTAACCTGAGGGAGGAAGTGGAGACGGATCTCCTATCACAAATTGGATTAGCAGCAAGGATGGGAAGTGTTATCATAATGGGGGATTTTAATTATCCAGACATAGACTGGGCGGAGGGAACCGCGCATTCATTTAAGGCTCGCCAGTTCCTTAATGTCTTGCAGGACAATTTTATGGGTCAGATGGTAGACGCACCAACTAGAAATAAAACATTACTGGATCTACTGATTACCAACAATACAGACCTGATCACGGATGTGGAAATACGGGGCAATTTAGGTAACAGCGATCACAGGTCAATTAGTTTCAGTATAAATCACACAAATAGGAAACATGAAGGGAACACAAAGACACTGAATTTCAAAAGAGCCAACTTCCCTAAACTACAAACCTTCCTAAAAGGCATAAATTGGGATAAAATATTAGGAACAAAGAATACGGAGGAGAGATGGGTTTGCTTTAAGAGCATATTAAATAAGGGCATTAGTCAATGTATCCCATTGGGTAATAAATTTAAAAGAGCGAACAAAAATCCTGGATGGCTTAACTCCAATGTAAAAATGCATATAAAAGCAAAAGAGAAGGCCTTCAAAAAATACAAGATTGAGGGATCACCCTCAGCATTCAGACTTTATAAAGAATGCAACAAGAAATGTAAGGGTGCAATTAGGAAGCTAAGATAGAACATGAAAGACACATAGCGGAGGAGAGCAAAAAAAATCCCAAGAAATTCTTTAAGTATGTAAACAGTAAAAAAGGGAGGACAGACCATATTGGCCCCATAAAGAATGAGGAAGGACATCTGGTTACAAAGGATGGGGAGATGGCGAAGGTATTGAATTTATTCTTCTCCTCAGTCTTCACGAGTGAATCGGGGGGCTTCAGTAACCAAAACTGCAGTATTTATCCTCATGACACAACACAGGAAGCACCTCCATGGTTAACAGAGAACGGAATTAAAATTAGACTTGAGAAACTTAACATTAATAAATCACCGGGACCAGATGGCTTGCATCCGAGGGTACTTAGGGAACTCAGTCAAGTGAATGCCAGACCGTTGTTCCTAATTTTTACAGACAGTCTATTGACTGGAATGGTACCAGCTGATTGGAGAAAAGCCAATGTAGCACCAATATTTAAAAAGGGCCCAAAATACATCCCTGGGAATTACAGACCAGTTAGCCTAACATCAATAGTATGTAAACTCTTGGAGGGGATGATAAGGGACTATATACAAGATTTTAGTAATAAGAACAATATCATTAGCAGTAGTCAGCATGGATTCATGAAGAATCGTTCTTGCCAAACCAATCTATTAACCTTCTATGAGGAGGTGAGTTGCCATCTAGATAAAGGAAGGCCCGTAGACGTGGTGTATCTGGATTTTGCAAAAGCATTTGACACAGTTCCCCATAAACGTTTACTGTACAAAATAAGGTCCGTTGGCATGGACCATAGGGTGAGTACATGGATTGAAAACTGGCTACAAGGGCGAGTTCAGAGGGTGGTGATAAATGGGGAGTACTCAGAATGGTCAGGGGTGGGTAGTGGGGTTCCCCAGGGTTCTCCCCAGGGTTCTGTGCTGGGACCAATCCTATTTAATTTGTTTATAAATGACCTGGAGGATGGGATAAACAGTTCAATCTCTGTATTTGCAGACGATACTAAGCTAAGCAGGGCAATAACTTCTCCCCAGGATGTGGAAACCTTGCAAAAAGACATGAACAAATTAATGAGGTGGGCGACTACATGGCAAATGAGGTTCAATGTAGAAAAATGTAAAATAATGCATTTGGGTGGCAAAAATATGAATGCAATCTATACACTGGGGGGGAGAACCTCTGGGGGAATCTAGGATAGAAAAGGACCTGGGGGTCCTAGTAGATGATAGGCTCAGCAATGGCATGCAATGCCAAGCTGCTGCTAATAAAGCAAACAGAATATTGGCATGCATTAAAAGGGGGATCAACTCCAGAGATAAAACGATAATTCTCCTGCTCTACAAGACTCTGGTCCGGCCGCACCTGGAGTACGCTGTCCAGTTCTGGGCACCAGTCCTCAGGAAGGATGTACTGGAAATGGAGCGAGTACAAAGAAGGGCAACAAAGCTAATAAAGGGTCTGGAGGATCTTAGTTATGAGGAAAGGTTGCGAGCACTGAACTTATTCTCTCTGGAGAGGAGACGCTTGAGAGGGGATATGATTTCAATTTACAAATACTGTACTGGTGACCCCACAATAGGGATAAAACTTTTTCGCAGAAGAGAGTTTAATAAGACTCGTGGCCACTCATTACAATTAGAAGAAAAGAGGTTTAACCTTAAACTACGTAGAGGGTTCTTTACTGTAAGAGCGGCAAGGATGTGGAATTCCCTTCCACAGGCGGTGGTCTCAGCGGGGAGCATTGATAGCTTCAAGAAACTATTAGATAATCACCTGAATGACCGCAACATACAGGGATATACAATGTAATACTGACACATAATCACACACATAGGTTGGACTTGATGGACTTGTGTCTTTTTTCAACCTCACCTACTATGTAACTATGTAACCCAGCCTTAAACTGAGACCAACACTCCTGTGGTAGAACTCATCACATTCATCATCACTAGAAACAGCATCCTTTTTCCGCAGGAGAGTCAACCAACCTCCATGGAACTCTATCCTGTTCCCAAACTTCTGCAGGAGTGTTAACAAGCCTCCATGGGACTCCATCCTGTTTCTTCTGCAGAAGAGTCAACCAACTTCCATGGGACTCTATCCTGTTCCCCATACTATGCAAGAGAGTCAACCAACCTCTAGGAGACTCCATCCTGTTCCCAAACCTCTGCAGGAGAGCCAACCAACTTCCATGGGACTCCATCCTGTTCCCAATCCTCTGCAGGAGAGCCAACCAACTTCCATGGGACTCCATCCTGTTCCCAATCCTCTGCAGGAGAGCCAACCAATTTCCATGGGACTCCATCCTGTTCCCAATCCTCTGCAGGAGAGCCAACCAACTTCCATGGGACTCCATCCTGTTCCCAATCCTCTGCAGGAGAGCCAACCAACTTCCATGGGACTCCATCCTGTTCCCAATCCTCTGCAGGAGAGCCAACCAACTTCCATGGGACTCCATCCTGTTCCCAATATTCTGCAAGAGAGTCAATCAACCTCCTACTTGCACAATATGAAATACTTACCTTGGAATTAAGCCTTCTAGCGGTGACCGCTGAGAGGGCTGACAATTCCCCCCTGTTTTTTTTTCCAGGTTCGTGTTCTCCGGCTACGTGATTGGCCGGAGCTATGAGTTCCGCGAGTTCTGGCACAAAGCTCTGAAAGTTCGGCACGGTATGCCGGACCTTCAGAGTGCATATCTCCTAAACAGTGCAAGTTTAGGAAATATTCCTTTTACCTACTGGTAGGCCTTACTATAGGCTTACCTGTAGGTAAAAATAACCAAGCAGGCTTTACTACCTCTTGAAGTGGCAGAGATAGCGGATGTTCACACGCTGTGGTCCCAATGCTAATCTTCACACTCACAGCAGAGATTATCACTCTTGATGTGTTCGGTGCCACCGGTGCTGAATGAGACCAATTCAAGCAAATGGGGAGGTGATGCAAATGCACGTGGTTACGGTGTGTTGGCGTGGAATTTATGGGGTTAATTTACAGGCGTTGTATCACTTCTTTACCACCTGTCAAACGCCTCTGAAAAGCAATCTGAACGTGGATTGCTTTTCAAAAGCCTTGCAATTTAGCCACATGTGAATGTAGCCTAATGCCGTGTACACACGGGCGGACTTTTCAGCATCAAAGGTCCGACGGTCTTTCAGACGGACTTTGGACGGACTTTTGACAGACTTCCGACGGACTTTACGAACGAACGGACTTGCGCACACACAATCACACCAAAGTCCGACGGATTCGTACGTGATGACGTACAACCGGACTAAAATAAGGAAGTCGGTAGCCAATAGCTGTCCTAGCGTCGGTTTTCGTCCGTCGGACTAGCATACAGACGAGTGGATTTTTCGCCTGGACTCGAGTCCATCGGAAAGATTTGAAACATGTTCCAAATCTAAAGTCCGTCTGATTTTCGACCGAAAAAGTCCGCTGCAGGTCCGATGAAGCCCACACACGGTTGTATTATCCAACGGGTTCGTCTCGTCGGACCAGTCCGGTCGAAAAGTCTGCCCGTGTGTACGCAGCATTAGGCTCGGTTCACACTTCTGCAACTTGGGGTCTCACAAGTCAAGTCAGATCCCAAGTCGCGGCAGTGTGAACAGAGCCTTATGCCGCGTACACACGGTCGGACTTTCCGGCATACTTGGTCCGGCGGACCAGAGTGTGCCGGACAATCCGCCCGTGTGTGGGCGCCAGCGGACTTTTCCGGCGGACTTTTTCCCAAAAGCCCGCCGGACCTAGATTTGAAACAAGTTTTAAATCTTTCCGTCGGACTCAGTTTCGGGCGGAAAGTCCGCTCATGTGTGTGCTGGTCCGATGGACCAGATACGACACGAGGGCAGGGTATTGCATCTCGCGCTCGCTGCAATAGGAAAAACAAATTTTCCTATTGCGGCGAGCGCGGAGTATACCAGGCCCTTAGGTCTGGTATGGATTATAAAGGGAAGCCCCTTACGCCGAAAAAACGGCGTGGGGTCCCCCCTAAAATCCATACCAGACCCCGATCCGAGCACGCAGCCTGGCCGGTCAGGAAAGGGGGTGGGGACGAGCGAGCGCCCCCCCTCCTGAACCGTACCAGGCCGCATGCCCTCAACATGGGGGGTGGGTGCTTTGGGGGAGGGGGCGCCCTGCGGGGCCCCCCCACCCCAAAGCACCTTGTCCCCATGTTGATGAGGACAAGGGCCTCTTCCCGACAACCCTGGCCTTTGGTTGTCGGGGTCTGCGGGCGGGGGGCTTATCGGAATCTGGGAGCCCCCTTTAATAAGGGGGCCCCCAGATCCCGGCACCCCACCCTATGTGAATGAGTATGGGGTACATGGTACCCCTACCCATTCACCTAGGGAAAAAGTGTAAGTAATAAAACACACTACACAGGTTTTTAAAATATTTTATTAACCACTTCAGCCCCGGAAGGATTTACCCCCTTCCTGACCAGAGCACTTTTTACAATTCGGCACTGCGTCGCTTTAACTGCTAATTGCGCGGTCATGCAATGCTCTACCCAAATGAAATTTGCGTCCTTTTCTTCCCACAAATAGAGCTTTCTTTTGATGGTATTTGATCACCTCTGCCGTTTTTATTTTTTGCGCTATAAACGGAAAAAGACTGAAAATTTTGAAAAAAAATGATATTTTCTACTTTTTGTTATAAAAAAAATCCAATAAACTAAATTTTAGTCATACATTTAGGCCAAAATGTATTCGGCCACATGTCTTTGGTAAAAAAAATGTCAATAAGCGTATATTTATTGGTTTGCGCAAAAGTTATAGCGTCTACAAACTAGGGTACATTTTCTGGAATTTACACAGCTTTTAGTTTATGACTGCCTATGTCATTTCTTGAGGTGCTAAAATGGCAGGGCAGTACAAAACCCCCCCAAATGACCCCATTTTGGAAAGTAGACACCCCAAGGAAATTGCTGAGAGGCATGTTGAACCCATTGAATATTTTTTTTTTTTGTCCCAAGTGATTGAATAATGACAAAAAAAAAAAAAAAAAAAAAAAAAATTTACAAAAAGTTGTCACTAAATGATATATTGCTCACACAGGCCATGGGCATATGTGGAATTGCACCCCAAAATACATTCAGCTGCTTCTCCTGAGTATGGGGATACCACATGTGTGGCACTTTTTGGGAGCCTAGCCGCGTACGGGGCCCCGAAAACCCAGCACCACCTTCAGGATTTCTAAGGGCATACATTTTTGATTTTACTCCTCACTACCTATCACAGTTTTGAAGGCCATAAAATGCCAAGATGGCACAAACCCCCCCCAAATGACCCCATTTTGGAAAGTAGACACCCCAAGCTATTTGCTGAGAGGCATGGTGAGTATTTTGCAGCTCTCATTTGTTTTTGAAAATGAAGAAAGACCAGAAAAAAAATTTTTTTTTTTCTTTTTTCAATTTTCAAAACTTTGTGACAAAAAGTGAGGTCTGCAAAATACTCACTATACCTCTCAGCAAATAGCTTGGGGTGTCTACTTTCCAAAATGGGGTAATTTGGGGGGGGTTTGTGCCACCTGGGCATTCCATGGCCTCCGAAACTGTGATAGGCAGTGAAGAGTGAAATCAAAAATTTACGGCCTTAGAAAGCCTGAAGGCGGTGCTTGGTTTTCGGGGTCCCGTGCGCGGCTAGGCTCCCAAAAAGTCCCACACATGTGGTATCCCCGTACTCAGGAGAAGCAACAGAATTTATTTTGGGGTGTAATTTCACATATTTCCATGGCACGTTTGAGCAATATAACATTTAGTGACAACTTTGTGCAAAAAAAAAAAAAAAAAAAAATTTGTCTCTTTCCCGCTACTTGTGTCACAATATAAAATATTCCATGGACTCGACATGCCTCTCAGCAAATAGCTTGGGGTGTCTACTTTCCAAAATGGGGTCATTTGGGGGGGGTTTGAACTGTCCTGGCATTTTATGCACAACATTTAGAAGCTTATGTCACACATCACCCACTCTTCTAACCACTTGAAGACAAAGCCCTTTCTGACACTTTTTGATTACATGAAAAAATTATTTTTTTTTGCAAGAAAATTACTTTGAACCCCCAAACATTATATATTATTTTAAAGCAAATGCCCTACAGATTAAAATGGTGGGTGTTTCATTTTTTTTTTTTCACACAGTATTTGCGCAGCGATTTTCAAACGCATTTTTTGGGGAAAAAACACACTTTTTTAAATTTTAATGCACTAAAACACACTATATTGCCCAAATGTTTGATGAAATAAAAAAGATGATCTTAGGCCGAGTACATGGATACCAAACATGACATGCTTTAAAATTGCGCACAAACGTGCAGTGGCAACAAAATTAATACATTTTTAAAAGCCTTTAAAAGCCTTTACAGGTTACCACTTTAGATTTACAGAGGAGGTCTACTGCTAAAATTACTGCCCTCGATCTGACCTTCGCGGTGATACCTCACATGCATGGTGCAATTGCTGTTTACATTTGACGCCAGACCGCCGCTTGCGTTCGCCTTAGCGCGAGAGCAGGGGGGACAGGGGTGCTTTTTATTTATTTATTTTTTTTTCTTTATTATTTTTTTGCTTTTTTATCTTATTTTTAAACTGTTCCTTTCATTTTTTTTTTTAAATCATTTTTATTGTTATCTCAGGGAATGTAAATATCCCCTATGATAGCAATAGGTAGTGACAGGTACTCTTTTTTGAAAAAATTGGGGTCTATTAGACCCTAGATCTCTCCTCTGCCCTCAAAGCATCTGACCACACCAAGATCGGTGTGATAAAAAATTGCATACCTGAAAAGCAAACATGATAAAACATAATAACAATAAAACATTGCAGAATAGAATACAGTAAAAAAGAGCAGAACAATAGAGAGAGAGAATAGAGAGAGAGAACAATAAAACGACAACTATTTTTTTTTATTTTTGTTTGTGTTTTTTTTTTTTTTTACACTTTTTTTTTGTAACTGTAACTTTTATAACTGTAACCGCTTCCAGGTTCGGGTCTCTCAAAATGCGATGGCATCTTGGGAGACCCTGTGAAAGTGTGCCTAGTCTGTGCAATGCTGTACCCTACGCTAATACTCAACTAGTGAATGGTAGCGTTCAAAACATTCACCAATGCAAAGACCAGGATTGTCAGGACAGGAGGGACAATAATAGTGAGTGTCACGCCTATATCCGCGCTTGCTGCAGACACAACATCTTTTTGGGGGGGGTTCGTTGGGTAGGGGTACTTGGGAGGATATATAAATGCCTCTCATGCAGCCGACTGCATTTGGTTGGGGATGTGAATGGGGGAAGTACGGGCGCTGCAGAAGCGGTGGGTTCCCAATTAGGATTGGCGAATGCAGCAGGAAGGGCACTATGGGCACGACGGGCCTGTGTTTGTCTTTTTGGTGGCAGCGGGACACTACTTGTGCTTGCCACCTCACCAGCTTGAACTGCACTTATGGGACTCGCCACGTCACCAAGTGTTACTGCAGTGCTGGTTTGACTACGACCGGGGTGTACTAGGCCGCTGGTGCTTGCCAGTTCACCAAAACGCTACAAAAAAAAGTGACAGTGATCGATCGATACTGCACTTGGGTGGGCTGGGCCGGGCGGAGGGGCAAAACGCAGGTGCTAGCAGGTATCTGGGCTGATCCCGCTAACACTGCGTTTTTGGGAACCCTAAACTGCTGGGGAAGCCAGTATAGATCTGATCGGATCAGATATTGATGCGTTCAGATACTATACCACTAAGGGAGGTGTACGGTGCGTGTACGGTGCGTGCATGGGTGTTCGCGGTACTGGTGCTAATCTGACGCTGCCTAGGGCGACGCATATCACCGCCGGGCGATCAGGGGGCTAAACCTTTTTTCGGTAATAAACGGCGGGTGCCCTGACACTATAAAAAATAAACAAACTAACCAGCGTCACCCGTAACGGTTATACGGTGATCAGTGGTAAAAGGGTTAACTAGGGGGCCATCAAGGGGTTAAAACATTTATTAGGTAGTATATGGGGGTCCCTGTCGCTATAAAACACTGACGGCGAACCTAAATATTTACGTCCCTAACTAGCGTCACCAGCGACACTAATACAGCGATCAGAAAAATGATCGCTTAGCGACACTGGCGACAGGGGGTGATCAAGGGGTTAAAACTTTATTAGGGGGGGGTAAGGGGGGTACCCTAGACCTACAGGGGGCTAAACTTTTATTTGGTAATAAACGGCGGGTGCCCTGACACTATAAAAAATAAACAAACTAACCAGCGTCACCCGTAACGGTTATACGGTGATCAGTGGTGAAAGGGTTAACTAGGGGGCAATCAAGGGGTTAAAACATTTATTCGGTAGTATATGGGGGTCCCTGTCGCTATAAAACACTGACGGCAAACCTAAATATTTACGTCCCTAACTAGCGTCACCAGCGACACTAATACAGCGATCAGAAAAATGATCGCTTAGTGACACTGGTGACGGGGGGTGATCAAGGGGTTAAAACTTTATTAGGGGGGGTAAGGGGGGTACCCTAGACCTACAGGGGGGTAACAGTCACTACCCTAACACTGCTAACTGTCACAAACTGACACTATGCAGTAATCAGGAAAAAAAAAACAAAAAAAAAAAAAACCTGCTTGGTGTCAGTTTGTGACAGGGGGGGGGGGGGGTGATTGGGGGGGGGATCGGGGGGCGATCGGGGGTGTAAGGTATGCCTGGCATGTTCTACTGTGTGTGTGTGTTGGTGCACTTACATGTCATCTCCCCTCGGCGCTGGAACGGAAACTCCCGAGCCGAGGAGAGATGACATCACATCCTCTGCCTCTGTGTACTATACAGAGGCAGGGGATGTTTGTCATTGGCTGGGAGCGTTCGCGAGGGGGGGGCCACGATCAGATGGCCTCCCCCTCGTCTCCCATCGCTTCCAACCAAATGCCGACCGCAGCTGGCACCGGGGGGGGGTCCGATCGGACCCCCCACCCGCGGGAAGGCAATCACGTTTCAGGTACGTGATTTTGCCTGCCCGTGCCGCTCTGCTCACGTATATAGGCGTGAGGCGGTCGGCAAGTGGTTAAACAGCTCCGGGGGGGGATCTTCCTCCGGCTTCGGGGGTCTTCTTCCGGCTTCGGGGGTCCCTCCGCTTCATCTTCTCCCGGCGTCCGGTTGGTTCTTCTCCGCTCTCTTCTCCCGGTGTTCCAGTTCTTCGGCCGGCTCCTCTGCTGTCTTCAGGTAGCTCTCTTGCCAGCAGAGGTCCGGACTTCTGAGCTTCTGGGCTTCTGGGCTGCTGGGCTTCTTCTCTTCTCTTCTCCAGATGTTGACACGACGCTCTCTCCGGCTGGACTGCTCTTCGAGGGCTGCGTTGTGACTTATATAGGCGGAGACCCCGCCCCCTTTTGATGTCACAGTCCCTGGGCATGCTGGGACTGTGACGTTTTAGGGGGCGTGGTCACTGGGTGATGTTGACCACGCCCCCTAAAACGTCACAGTCCCAGCATGCCCAAGGACTGTGACATCAAAAGGGGGCGGGGTCTCCGCCTATATAAGTCACAACGCAGCCCTCGAAGAGCAGTCCAGCCGGAGAGAGCGTCGTGTCAACATCTGGAGAAGAGAAGAGAAGAAGCCCAGCAGCCCAGAAGCCCAGAAGCTCAGAAGTCCGGACCTCTGCTGGCAAGAGAGCTACCTGAAGACAGCAGAGGAGCCGGCCGAAGAACTGGAACACCGGGAGAAGAGAGCGGAGAAGAACCAACCGGACGCCGGGAGAAGATGAAGCGGAGGGACCCCCGAAGCCGGAAGAAGACCCCCGAAGCCGGAGGAAGATCCCCCCCCGGAGCTGTTTAATAAAATATTTTAAAAACCTGTGTAGTGTGTTTTATTACTTACACTTTTTCCCTAGGTGAATGGGTAGGGGTACCATGTACCCCATACTCATTCACATAGGGTGGGGTGCCGGGATCTGGGGGCCCCCTTATTAAAGGGGGCTCCCAGATTCCGATAAGCCCCCCGCCCGCAGACCCCGACAACCAACGGCCAGGGTTGTCGGGAAGAGGCCCTTGTCCTCATCAACATGGGGACAAGGTGCTTTGGGGTGGGGAGCCCCCGCAGGGCGCCCCCCTCCCCCAAAGCACCCACCCCCATGTTGAGGGCATGCGGCCTGGTACGGTTCAGGAGGGGGGGCGCTCGCTCGTCCCCACCCCCTTTCCTGACCGGCCAGGCTGCGTGCTCGGATCGGGGTCTGGTATGGATTTTAGGGGGGACCCCACGCCGTTTTTTCGGCGTAGGGGCTTCCCTTTATAATCCATACCAGACCTAAGGGCCTGGTATGCCCCCCAACGGGGCTCGCAAGGTGTCAATCTCGCCGATAAAAGCGGCAAGATTGACATCCTTTGCTAGTCCCGTCGCACCTGAGTCACGTTCAAAATGAACGGACTTGTCCGTGTGTGGGCAAGTCCGTTCATTCTGAAAGTCAGCCGGAACTCCGGCGAAAGTCCGTTGGAAAGACGGGCGGACTTAGCCCGCCGGAAAGTCCCGGCGTGTGTGGGCAAGTCCGTCCGTTTTAAAGTCCGGCGCACCTGGCGGACAAAGTCCGTCGGAAAGTGTGCCGGACCAAGTAGGATAGAAAGTCCGACCGTGTGTACGCGGCATAAGGCATGTGAAATCCCATGTTAGTCAATGAGAACTGTCTTAATTAGCACTACTGAAGTCGCTCTGACTTTAAAAAAGGCTTCTGTACTTCTTCAAGGTGACTTCTATCTGACTTGTGCCCAAAGACTTTAATGGAAGTCGCCCCCAAGTCGGATCCTCATCTATATTGATGTGATTTGGATCCAACATTACAGAAAGATTACCCAGGCATTCCTTGTGGTGTAGCCCCTCCCTCGCTTCAAAGTCGCATCAAAGTAGTACTAAAGTCACATGAAGTTGCCAGCAAATCGCAAGGAAGTTGTCTGGCAAGTCACACTGTAAGTCTTGTGAGACTTTTAGGTTGCAGTAGTGTTAACCGAGCCTTAAAGCGTAACTCCACTTTTGTTGAGAAAAAACATTCCCTTTTGGGTGATCTATGTACATTACAAGGTTTTATAAGAAACTCTGTTGCAGATTCCTACCTTTTGTTATTGTGAAGAAATCCCTGTGTGTTTCTCTGTGCCCATGTGGGAAAGTGAGTCTAATGGAAGTGGTTTCATAATTATCAATCAGCTGCTGCACCTGCAGGGCTCTAATGAGGAAAATTGCAGGGTCTGCAATCATTTAGATGTGTTCCTATTGGGTGTATCTTACCAAAAATTACATTTTTGTTCCAGGGGATGCCTGAAATCTGACTTGCTTCCTAGTGCAGACTTCTGGGAAAATTGGTGAGCCAATCACAAAAGCAGGAAATTAGGTTTCTGGGGGGCGTTCTGTATACATTCTATGTGCAGAACACCTCCAGGTAGCCATATTGCATTGCATTTTCAGAAAATTACAGCGGCTGCAGATTGAAAAGGAAAGGTAATTTTTAATAACATTCAATGAAAATATGATTTGTGTCGCAATTGTATACACTGTATTATTTTTTCACCATGAAAGTGGAGTTACCCTTTAACCGCTTGCCGACCAGCCGCTGTCATTATACTGCGGCAGGTTGGCACGTCGCCCGAGCCGATGCACGTGTCCATCGGCTGCGATGTTCGCCGGCCACCCGCAAACACACCACAGAGAGCCAGAAAGGGGATCTGTCAATGTTAACTAGTGTTAACCCCTTCCCTGCCAGTGTCATTTACACAGTAATCAGTGGTTATTTTTTTAGCACTGATCTTTGTATAAATGTCAGTGGTCCCAAAAAAGTGTCAAAAGTGTCAGATCTGTCCGCCTCAATGTCGCAGTCCCGCTAAAAATCATTGATCACCACCATTACTAGTAAAAAATAAAGAGAATAATAAAAATGCCATAAATCTATTCCCTATTTTGTAGACGCTATAACTTTTGCTCAAACCAATCAATATACACTTATTGCGAATTTTTTTTTTTTTCCACAAATATGTAGAAGAATACATATTGGCCTGAACTGATGAAGAAATTTCTAATTTATTTTTTGAATATTTATTATAGCAAAAAGTAAAAAAAAATATTGGGGGTTATTTACGAAAGGCAAATCCACTTTGCACTGAAAGTGCACTTGGAAGTGAGTGCAGTCGCTCTCAATCTAAGGGGTAGATCTGAAATGAGTGGAAGCTCCGCTGATTTTATTATCCAATCATGTGCAAGCTAAAATGCTGTTTTTTTATTTATCTTGCATGTCCCCCTCAGATCTACAGCGACTGCACTTCCAAGTGGATTTTCCTTTAGTAAATAACCCCCTTTGTTTTGTTTTTTTCAAAATTGTCGGTCTTTTTTTGTTTATAGCGCAAAAAAAAAACAACGCAGAGGTGATCAAATACCACCAAAAGAAAGCTCTATTTGTGGGGAAAAAAGAACACGCACTTTGTTTGTGTACAACGTCGCATGACCGCACAATTGTCAGTAACGCAAAAAATGGCCTGGTCATTAAGGGGGCAAATCCTCCCGGCGCTGAAGTGGTTAAGTTTGGCGTTTAGCTTTAAATGACCTCCTCTGTCCTATTGGTGCGGTTGATTTTTTTTTTTTTCTTTCTCTCTTTTTATTACGGCTTACAAAATTTTTTGCAGGCGCCCATGTTAGCTTGTTTTGCCAGAGGTTTTGCTTTAAATATTTTTTTTTTTTTTTTCGTTTTCTGTCTTTGTGCCAAGGCAGCTGCTTTTTAAACTCAAATAGATGGATTGTTACAAAATAACTATTGTGGCAAATAAAGCTGCCGAATGAACTTTGGGCCAACTCTTCGCCGGGGCCCTTTTGCATTCTAAAAATTCCAATTAATATGCATTAACAAGCGCGCTTTTCTGTAAATTGCAGGGAGAAGCGGATTCAACAGATGTCAGGATGACATCATGGAGAGAAGGAATGCATTGTTCCTGCTGAATGGGTTAATTATCCATGCCTGTTTTGGTCACTTAGAAGCTTCTCTCTGGCTCCAGCCAACAACTGGTCGAAGAAGGTAATTAGGCCTACGCCACGCTCAAAGTTCAACTCTTGTTGGCAGGCAGAAGGCGGCTTCGCGGGGCTGTTTCCTCTCCGGGTCTAACAAAAAGCCTCGCCATCAGATTACCTTGGCCAGGCTCCAATGCTGAATGTCGTTTGCCTGCTGCGTTTGCCATGGAAACAAGAGGTGGTGCGATGCCAACTCAGCAGCTGGTAGATGGATGGTGAATTATCCGCCAGAATGACTGGCTGCTAAATACTGTATGGTGACATCTTCACATCAGTACCGGGGAAATAATAATCTCACGTATTAAATCTTAGATAATAAAACTGGGAGAACCTTTAATTTTACTCCCTCTGCTGCCTGATGTCGTTTACTGTCTGTTTGTTAAAGGATAACACCATGCAATACGTATAATTCTGTCCTAAATCTGTAAAGTAAATATGGTTATTAAAAGCGGAAATAAAGTCCGTAAATAAAAACTTGCCAGGAGGTAGATTTTCTGGCAGGAGAGGCATGTAGTCTCTTCTTATGAAGAAAACGTCCTTCTCGCGTTCCTAGCAATTTTCTATTATTTTTAATGGGCAGTGTACATTCCTGGCTCATTCACCTGTAAGATGCCAAGAATGAAGTCAGAGCAATGCTCCTTCAGGGCACACCCGCAGTGGCTGCCCAAAGGTCTAATGATGCTGACCGCTTGCAGAAAACTCCAGGTTTGACCGTATGGATCAAGCCCTTATATAAATCTACTAATTGAATCTCATTGCGCGTCCATTCATACCCATGGTTTCAGCCTGGAGGAAGGGGGAGGCATTTCAGCAAAACACGTTGGCTTCATCTGATGCCTTTGTTCAATAAACACTTTGATTTGACCGTCTTGTGTCATAAAAGTGATTCTAAAGGTAATTTACAAAAAAAATAAAAAAATAAAATAATAACAAGCATATTATACTTACTGTCAGGAACCATGAATCAGACGGAGACAGAAAATGCAGTAAAATCACACCTTTTAATAAAATGGTAAAAATGGTACAGATAAGTAAATGTAGTCAAAACAGAGCCAGGGTTCGGTAATCAAAGCGGGTAGTCAGTGCAAGCCAGTAAATCAGGAAGCCAGAGATCAGCTAAGTCAGAAAGAGCAAACAGGATCATGAACCAGAAGGGACGTCAGCCAGGCTTTAACAGGAACACAGCAGAGAATCTTCAGATAGGTTTGACCAAGGCGAAGGCACGGAAGGACTGAACCAGGCAGTTTAAATAGCCAGAAGGGGCTGGCTGACAAGCAGGAAATGATCACCAGGTGAGCCACTGTGGAATGAAGGGAGCTGGCAATTAACCCGACAGCTGGGCAACCTGAGCACTGAGACGGGAAGGCTGAGCCCAGCCCTGACAATTACCTGCTTTGTGCAGGGCTACAGAGTAGCTCTGATCTTCCTCTTCTTGGGTCCCCTGCTGGCGCTCCTGGCTCCTCATTCCTGCTGAGTGCCCCAATAGCAAGCGCTTGCTATGGGGACACTCGTGCGTGCATGCTCTTGAGTCAGCTCTGTGTGTCGATTGTCTCGGCCCCATCCTCTGCTCCCTCCCCAGTGGCTGTGATTGACAGCAGCAGGAGTCAATGACTTCCGCTGCTGCCTCTTTGTCCAATGAGAAGAAAGCCAGGAGAGCTGCTCCTCTTGTGCACATTGTTAAATTGAGATTGGGCTCAGGTATCAGTGGGAGGAATAGTTCCCCAATCATTGTTATCAGTTCGAGGAATAGGGCCCCATCTTTGGTGACAGTGAGAGGACTACTGTTCCATCATTGGTATCAGTGGGAGGAATAATGCCCTATCATTAGTATCAATGGGAGGAATAGTGCCCCATCATTGGTATCAGTGGGAGGAAAAGGGCCCCATCATTGGTGACAGTGAGAGGTCTAGTGTCCCATCATTGGTGTCAGTGAGAGGACTAGTGCCCCATCATAGGTGCCAGTGAGAGGACTAGTGCCCCATCATAGGTGCCAGTGAGAGGACTAGTGCCCCATCATTGGTGTCAGTGAGAGCAATAGTGCCCCATCATTAGTGTCAGTGAGAGGAATAGTGCCCCATCATTGGTGTCAGTGAGAGGACTAGTTCCCTAATGTTGGTGTCAAGAACTACACCCCACTGTTGCTGACAGGGGAGGGTATAATGTCCCATAAAAACAGGCAAAGAGCCACATACGGCCCCTGGGCCACAGTTTGGAGACCACTGCCTTAAAGCATTACGGGAAAAAACTCATATTTAGAACCACTTTAACTTTTGAATTAGGCTCTCCTCAATATCCACCCCAGAGTTTTGCCATCCACTGGGTGTTCTCCAAGAGACCATCAAACAGGTAGTAGCACGAAGCCAGAACAAGGTACATCTACAATGGCAGAACTGGAAGACACTGGACCAAGAAGAAGACCAAGAGAAGATTTCAGTGGCCATGGAGGGAGGACTTTTTAGCTTGTTGTATATTTTACAAATAATAGCGGGCCGATGAAAATATATTTTTAAAAATGAAAGAATAAATTGAAATTACTGAGTACCTTTTATTTTTTGTAATTGGCATGATATGATTCAGAACAAAACAGAAAAAAAATTTGGTAAAAGAAAGCGAAGCCCCCTTAAAACACAGCAGAGCCTCCCTCACATCAGTGATTCCATGGCATTTTCCCCATACAGCAGGCTTCCCATCAGAGTCCAGTCTTATATAAGTGTCCCCATCAGAGCCCCAATTACAATAGTGTCCCTATTAAATTCCCCCCTTACACCAGTGCCCCAATCAAAATCCCCCCCTTACATCAAAGCCCCTCCTAACACCAGAGACCTCTGTACAACAGTGTTTCCATCAGATTCCCCCTTACATCAGATTCCCCATCAGAGTCCTGCTTTACGTCAGAGTCCCTTCTAACATCGGGGTTCCCATCAGAGTCCCCCATTCAACAGTGTCCCCATCCTTTACATGAGTGTCCCATCAGAGTAGGTTGCTGTTTAGGAGCAGGGGAGAAGCAGAGACTGCTGCGGGCTGGGGTAAAATTTGTAGTTGGCCACATGTTGCCCGTAGGTTGCAGTTTTGAGACCCCTACGCTAGAGAGCAAGTGTGCCCTAATGTGCAAGTATACCGTGCATACCTGATCATTATGGTAAGAGGCCACTTACCCCGCAAGCAGAAGAATTCCATTTCACTGCTTTTTTTCTTTGTTTTCGGTAGCACAGTATGAAAGAAAAATAAGATTCAATGAATACTAAGACCCCTTTCACACTGGGGCGTTTTTCAAGCACTTTAGCGTTAAAAAAAAGCGCCTGTAAAGCGCCTGAAAGAAGCCTCCTCTGCAATCCAAATGTGAAAGCCCAAGTGCTTTCACACTGAGACCCCTTTCACACTGGGGTGTTTTTCAAGCACTTTAGCGTTAAAAAAAAGCGCCTGTAAAGCGCCTGAAAGAAGCCTCATCTTCAATCCCAATGTGAAAGCCCGAGTGCTTTCACACTGGGGCGCTGCACTGGCAGGGCGTCAAAAAAAGTCCTGCAAGCAGCTTCTTTGCAGCGCTTTCGTGTTTTTGTCACCGGGCTGGGTGCGCCGATGGCCCGAGCCCTTTCAAACTGCCAGCGCTCGAAAAACGCCTGAAAAACACCCCAGTGTGAAAAGGGTCTTAAACGGCGCTTTACCAGCGTTTGTCGGGCGCTGGCAGTGTGAAAGGGCTCGGGCTTTCACATTGGGATTGCAGATGAGGCTTCTTTCAGGCGCTTTTTTTAATGCTAAAGCACCTGAAAAACGCCTGAAAAACGCCCCAGTGTGAAAGGGGTTTTAAAGCAGAACTTAAGGACTGGGTGGAGGACTAGCAAGACTGGGTTTAAATGAAAGGAAAGAGGGTTAATTCAGTAGTGAGGGGGAATTTGGAGGATGACTTACCTGACTTGTGAGTTTTGGGGGTCTGGACACAGTGGAGCTTGGGGTTTAGCAGGAGGAAGGAGATCATAGACTTCCAATCTGCTTCTGTAGGCGATGGAGCAACATTAACATCCACCCACCCTCTTGAAGGCATGGGGAATGCACACAGTTTTGTTCAATCTGTGTGTTGGTTGCCTACATAAAAACCATAGAAGCCAGTGGGGGGGGGGGGGTTCTGTAGGATCTTTGAAGCCAAGGTTAGGATTTCAATTGATATGGGTTAGAGGGACCCCATCTTAGCCCCCTTCATTATCTCTTATACTTGAGCTGAGTGTTGATTTATGTGATTTTACAGTGGTATCTAACGATGAGTTAATCAATGTCTCCAAGGTGGGGTGGTTCAGCTGGGGGTCTCTTATTATTACTCTTGGCAGATATGTTGTATATGTCGTGTTTTTGTCTTCAAAGACTCTAACCCCATGTCAAACTATAGTTAATATGCTTGTTGTATGATATATTTTTTTTTATTAGTTTTAATTCAATCTTATTTTATTGAGAAAAGAAAAGTGTACAGTACACAAATATGTCATTCAATAACACATAGATAGAGATAAACATCATTTCAATACTGGAACCGTAGCGTCTTATGGCATAGAGAATTTGTTAGCTTCAATTGAGTTAGTTTGGTATACAAGCCTGTGCGGCTATATCATCTATCGTAGGTTATTAAGGGTCGGTTCGCACCACTATCCTCTCAACGAGTGGTGCCCACTCATTACAAATATGCTAGGGCTTTTGTTATTGTGCTCAGCGCGATTTCTCTTAGCGTGAAACTCCATGTGTGTCACAATTGGTCTCTGGTGAGACTAGAGATAATGGTTTGGGTGGTCATGTAGCACTGCAACATATAAAGAGAAGAAGAGGGGGAAGGAAGGTGAGGATAGAGGGGTCAAGGCAGTATGGTAGGTAGATATGAAGAGGGAGACATTCCACTTGGGTTAGACAGTTGCGTTGGTGAAGTCCTCTGCAGCCCATGGAATAGATTCAGAGGAATATCGAAACATAGACCATGAGGTCCAGGTCTTGGAGAATTGCTCCTCTTTACCCGTTTCCTGCGACAACATTCATTCCAAGCTATTGATTCGGTCCACTTCAATTGCCCAATCCCCCAGGGAAGGCATGTTCGACGACCACCAGTGTCTGGGCAGAACCGTTCTTTTTTCTATTAGTTTTAATTAATTTGTTAAAAGACCCAATGTAGCCATCAACTCCAGTCACATAGGGTATGTGTATTTTTATTGTAGACAACACTTTGAAGCAGTCTTTTTTTTCTTAGAGAATAGATGCAGGAACTCTCTCTTCCTGAGGTACCTCTTTTCTCCGCCCCTACCCACCTCCCAGCACCGCTCCTTGGTGCCATCCCTTACCCACCTCCGAGTACTGCCTTTTTAAACAATACAGAACCAAGTATCATGTCATATCAATATCATGCTGTGGTGCTAAGTAATTTGTCTGGAATTTGGGAATAATAACAAGACAAGCAGTAAAATAGATCCCCTGCAGCCAGCAGCCATAGATCCCCCTAACGACAATAGACCACCCTCAACAACCCCCCCCCCCCAGCAACAATAGACTCCCGGTAGCAACAACAGATCTCCCTACAGCCATCATCAATAGACTCTCTGGCAGCCAGCAACAAAAGGCTCCTCCTTCAACAGTAGATCTCTGCCAGCAACAACTGACCCCCAGCAATATAAGACCCACCCCCAACAACAATAGACCCCCCCTGCAAAAATAGATCCCCGCCAGTTAAAATAGATTCCCAGCAGCGAACATCAATAGACTCTGCAGCACACCCCAGCACCCCTTGCCATTACATACAGTCAGTCCTGGAGGTGCCGGAACTGCGTTACCCTGCCGCTGAAAAAAAGCCCTGCCTTGAAGTGGAGGACAGGGATAGGATTACATATATTGTCTATTTATATTACTTTGTTCAAGAGTCTGAAGATTCTAGGCAGAATTTTTCTATTATACACAATGCAGGTTTCATCCAGCTGCGGTCTCTTCTATTGAGCAGCTGGATCTAAAAGGGCTTCCCTTTTCAACACACATGTTGTCGCCAATATGAGAGATTGGGGAATTCCTTTCTTCTCATTGGACCTTATGTATGCAGGTATAGGATTTTTTTTTAATAGGTACTGGTGATCTTCAGATTAAGAAATTCAAAAATGGCAAGCCATCTACAGTACCCTGAAAAAGTATATATACCCCTTGAAATTTTCCACATATTGTCATGTTACAACCAAAAACATAAATGTATTTGATTGAAATTGTTCAACACAAAGTGGCACATAATTGTGAAGTGGAAGGAAAATGATAAATGGTTTTCTAAATATTTTACAAATAAATATGTGAAAAGTGTGGCGTGCATTTGTATTCAGCCCCCCTTTACTCAGATACCCCTAACTAGAATTTAGTGGAACCAATTGCCTTCAGAAGTCACCGAATTAGTAAACATAATCCACCTGTGTGTAATTTAATTTCAGTATAAATACAGCTGTTCTGTGAAGCCCTCAGAGGTTTGTTAGAGAACCTTAATGGCAGTGATAAAGTTGTGGAGAAGTTTAAAGCAGGGTTAGGTTATAAAAAAAATCCTCAAGCTTTGAAAATCTCACGGAGCACTGTTCAATCCATCATCCGAAAATGGAAAGAGTATGGCACAACTGCAAACCTACCAAGACATGACCGTCCACCTAAACTGACAGGCCGGGCAAGGAGAGCATTCATCAGAGAAGAGCCAAGAGGCCCATGGTAACTCTGGAGGAGCTGCAGAGATCCACATCTCAGGTGGGAGAATCTGTCCACAGGACAACTATTAGTCGTGTTCTCCACAAATCTGGCCTTTATGGAAGAGTGGCAAGAAGAAAGTCATTGTTGATAGAAAGCTATAAGAATTCCCGTTTGCAGTTTGGGAGAAGCCATGTGGAGGACACAGCAAACATGTGGAAGAAGGTGCCCTGGTCAGATGAGACTAAAATTTAACTTTTTGGCCTAAAAGCAAAACAATATGTGTGGCAGAAAACTAACACTGCGCATCACCCTCAACACACCATCCCCACTGTGAAACATGGTGGTGGCAGCATCATGTTTTGGGGATGCTTTTCTTCAGCAGGGACAGGGAAGCTGGTCAGAGTTGATAGGAAGATGGATGGAGCCAAATACAGGGCAATCTTATGCCCTGTACTCACGGTCGGACATTGATCGGACATTCCGACAACAAAATCCTAGGATTTTTTCCGACGGATGTTGGCTCAAACTTGTCTTGCATACACACGGTCACACAAAGTTGTCGGAAAAGCCGATCGTTCTGAACGCGTTGACGTAAAACACGTACGTCGGGACTATAAACGGGGCAGTAGCCAATAGCTTTTGTCTCTTAATTTATTCTGAGCATGCGTGGCACTTTGTGCGTTGGATTTGTGTACAAACGATCAGAATTTCTGACAATGGATTTTGTTGTCGGAAAATTTTATAGCCTGCTCTCAAACTTTGTGTGTCGGAAATTCCGATGGAAAATGTGTGATGGAGACTACACACGGTTGGATTTTCCGACAAGAAGGTCCTATCACACATTTTCCATTGGAAAATCCGACCGTCTGTACAGGGCATTAGAAGAAAACCTGTTAACCCCCATACACAGTATCAGATGTTCTGCTGATTTTTTCCTTCAGATTTACCAAAACCATATAATATGAGGTCAAACCTTAGGAGTTTCAATTTGTATGCAATCAGGCAGGCCCTTGCACTACAGGGTTTTGGTAAATCTGAAGACAAAAATCAGCAGAAAATCTGATAGTGTGTATGGGGCTTTAGAGTGTGCAAAAAGACTTGAGACTGGGGCGGAGGTTCACCTTCCAGAAGGACAACGACCCTAAACATACAGCCAGAGCTACAATGGAATGGTTTAGATCAAAGCATATTCATGTGTTAGAATGGCCCAGTCAAAGTCCAGACCTAAATCCAATCGAGACTCTGTGGCAAGACTTGCTTTTCACAGGTGCTCTCCATCCAATCTGACAGAGCTTGAGCTATTTCACAAAGAAGAATGAGCAAAAATGTCACTCTCCAGATGTGCAAAGCTGGTAGAGACATCCCCAAAAAGACTTGCAGCTGTAATTGCAGAGAAAGGAGGTTCTACAAAGTATTGACTCCGGGGGGCGCCATACAAATGTACCCCACACTTTTCACATATTTATTTATAAAAAATTGTGAAAATCATTTATCATTTTCCTTCCACTTCACAATTATGTGCCACTTTGTGTTGGTCTATCAGGTAAAATCCCAATAAAATACATTTACATTTTTGGTTGTAACATGACAAAATGGGGAAAATTTCAAGGGGTATAAATACTTTTTCAAGGCACTGTATAAACATAAACAGTTTGTCTGAGATCATAAATCATCCCAAAAAACCAAACTGGGAAAAGATAGCAGATTCTAAATTGGCTGTAAACCAAAGTATTCTTCTTCAATTCCCACACCATTTTATCTATATCAATGACACTCAAAAAGAATTTCGATCCCAAGAAAAAAATGTTTTTTTTTTTATTGGTAACATTTGAGCTGTTTTGGGGAAAGAAAGAGAGAGAGCTTCATCAACGCCCTTGATGTTGACATTACCTAAATTTGGCCGGTCAGTCCCATGACCTCAAGTCACTTTTACCCAGAGTGGCTCCAACAGATGTCCCTAAAGAGAATCAGCCAAGACAAGTACATGGAGCTGTGAGAGTTGGAAGCAGCTGTACACACAATGTCAACTTTGTGCACTTTACATGTCCAAGGGAACTGTATTAACACTATCCCAAAAGACTGCTGTAACACACCATATATCCTGGGTCATATACGGCTAGAATATTACATGGAAGGTCGAAGCATACATTTAAGACAAGGGTTCTTGAATTGTATGTCATGGATAATAAAATACTGTAAAACATATGCAGTACATCTCTGCAATACTATGTACATTCCCCCCTCCATGTTTTATCACTTTAACGTGGTTTTAAAGGCTCAAGGTTTTTCTTACCTGAGCCCCATCTAGCAAAGTGCATGGGAGCCTCTGCTCTCCCGGGTCTCTTGTTCCTCATTGGCTGAGACAGCAGCAGGAGCCATTGGCTGCCAGGCACTCGCATCGGATCCGAGGGCGAGCAGCGCATGCCCCTAGTGGCCGCCTTTGGAACCGATGTAACATAACGGCAATTCGCCTGTGTGTGCCATTCTGCCACAGTACAGCTGCGGCAGCTGGTCGGCGAACGGTTAAGAGCTATGGGCAGAAGTGACCTTTGACGTCGCTTCCGCCCTCCCATGCTATGGTGCCGAGCAGGGGCCATCTTCCCCTCAGTCGGCAGCCAGCCAAGCATGGGGAGAGGACGGGATCCTACTCGTGGGTCTGTTAAGCGGTGGAAACGGACGGAGTGCGGCGGGAGGGGGGGACCCTCTCCTGCCACTGATAAAAGTGATTTTGCAGCCAATCCGTCGCAAAGACCACTTTTATCTTGAAGAGAAATGCACGCTGTTCCGGAAAATACCAGGACTATGGCAGCTAACTGCTGCCATAACTCCGGTATTTAGCATCAAAGTACCGACGTACGGGTACGCCGATTTGCGTGAAGTGGTTAAAAAAAATTTGGGGGTATTTATTATAGCAAAAAGTAAAAAATATATATATATTTTTTTCAAAATTGTCGGCCTTTGTTTATAGCGCAAAAAATAAAAACCACAGAAGTGATCGAATACCACCAAAAGAAAGCTCTATATGTAGGAAAAAAAGGACATCAATTTTGTTTGGGTACAAGGTCGCACAACCGCGCAATTGTCAATTAAAGTGACGTAGTGCCGAATCGCAAAAAATGGCCTGGTCATTAAGGGGAAAAATCTTCCGGTCCTTAAGTGGTTAATGAAAAATGGTGGCACTTCGCTTGCTCCAAAATGACAGAATCCGATGAATGGGGGAGAGTAGACTAATGCCGCCCACACACGATCGGACCTTACGGCATACTTGGTGCGGCGTACCGGATTTCGTCAGACAGTTCGATCGTGTGTGGGCTCCAGCGGACTTTGTTTTCTCAAAAGTTTGACGGACTTAGATTTGAAACATGTTTCAAATCTTTCCGACGGACTCTGCTTTCTAGCGTACAAACCGGTCGTCTGTGCGCTAGTCCAACGGACCCAAACTGACGCATGCTCTGAAGCAAGTACAAGACGGAAGCGCTCGGTCTGGTAAAACTAGCCTTCGTATTGAAGCTAGCACATTCCTCTTCTGTGATCTTTTAATACAGCGCATTCTTTTTTTCTTTATAATGCGAGAAGAAGGAAGTTGTTTTGCTGCTTATATTCACACAGAGTTCTCACAAACTACTTTCTTCATGATTTATCCTCATGCCATGACTAATATGATATTTTTTAAAAGCCCGATCTCCAGAACTAAAGTAGCACTTTTTTTTTTGGACTCATCTTTATTTTTTACAGATTTAAACAATATCGATTTTACAATGTGTGCTAAATTATAAAAAATATATATATTTTTTTTGATTTTGAGTTTTAAGTTACCACAATAACCTTAATAATTTTTATTGTTTTAATGAACCTTAATAAGGTTGGTGTCCCTTGTTAATTAGACATAGGGGGGTTATTTTAAAAAGGCAAAATCATTTTTCACTACAAGTGCAAATTGTACTTGCAATTGCCCTGAAAGAGCATTTGGAAGTGCATTCGCTGTGGATCCGAGGGGCACATGCAAGGAACCCCCCCCCCAAAAAAAAAAGATTTCTCTTGCACATGATTGTATGATAAAATCAGCAGAGCTTCCCCTCATTTCAGATCTTCCCCCCAGATTTACAGCGACTGCGCTTCCAACAAGTGCACTTGCAGTGCAATTTATCAAGTGCACTTTGCAATAGCACTTTGCACTTGAATTGCAAAATGATTTAGCCTTTTGTAAATAACCCACATATAGTCTTTTTGACCTGTACCTGCCTACTCACAAACCAAATGTCCTTTTTGAATCAAAACACATAGTCATTAATGTAAAGTAACGAAAATATCCATTTATTTTGGTCAAAACAGAAATGAGGAAGGCAACACTGGAGACACTTTTGGAATGTGTGAAGCCTTTTGTCCCCCAGGACACATATCAAGTTTTAGGACACTAAAATTGGTATCTTGCGACTAGGGAGCACAGCCAGAAGTCAGACCAGACAGAAGCCAGCCAATCACTTTCGACTCTTCCATGGAGCCTTCCCTTCATGCTTCTCTGCAGCCTTCCTTGGAGGCTGTGCCTCTGGTGGTGTACTTGGGGCAGGAGGAGGAGGAGGAGGAGTAGCAGGAGAAGTGGCTTCATCTGCTATATATGTTTTTGCAGTAAGCTCCCCTCTCAAGCCCTTCTGATTCGCTTGAAAAATCAGACCCTCACAGAGGAGGCGTTGCCCCTTTTCTAGTTCCAGCAATCTGGTGGCCATATATGTTCCATAGGCCTCTTCCGCATTGGGTGGTGTGCAGAGTATTTGGCTAACTTCGCGAATGAGGGCTAGTGATTTCTCCTCTGTTAGGGTTATCTTTCTGGGCCTTTAGGTGGTAATGCGGAGGGGAGGCACCTGACACTCCGTGGGGCTTCTACTGGGCCCAGCCACGGCCTCCTCCTCTCTCCCACTGGGCAAGGCCTCCTCCTGTATACCTCTGGGCACGGACTCCTCCTGGCTGAGCTCATCCTGGGTAAAAAAAAGGGACATATCGGTAGTTGTAATTTTTGGTTACGCAATCACACACAATTTTCAGCTCATGAGTTGGAAATATAATTCTAAACAAATAGTAAAGGCTAACTTTTTGACTCCACCATTATTCTAGCTGCTCACCAATATTTGAAGTATATTTTTGGCCACTACTGTCTAGTGATATGTCTACATATTAATAATTGTGATGAAGTCATTTTTGGTGAAGCACTTCAAAAATTTTTAGGTTTACATCATTAATATTTACACAATCCCAAATTCACCAAAAAAGTATACTTGGCTGAAGCTGGGCGCATCTACTTCATCAAGGATGAAAGGGCCCAGTTCTTCTTGGGACTCCTCAGCTGGGGTGGACGGAAGGGTGGAGGTGGAGGGAAGGGTGAAGGGAAGGGTGGAGGGAAGGCTGGAGGGAAGGCTGGAGGGAAGGCTGGAGGCAAGGCTCGAAAGTGATTGCCTTGCTTCTGTCTGGTCATCCAGAAATCAAATTTTTTGGTAGTACCACAGCTTGGGGACATAAACCTGGTCTGCTGCTGCTCCGGATCTGCGTGACTCCTGGATCTTCTTGTGTTCCCGCCTGTACATATTGCGCAAGATACCAATTTTATTGTCCAGAAACTTAAGGTCTGCCTGGGGGACTCGAGTCTTCACAAATTCCAAAAGTGTGCCCAGTGTTGCCTTCCTTACATCTCTATTAAAATACAATGGGTGCTTGACCTCCCACAGGTTTCTGTTTTCTTGATACAAATCAAGAAAACGTGTCAAAAATTCTTCCTCCTTAAAGGGATTCATTTTTGCTGAAAGACAAGACACAAGATAAAAACTGTAATCTCAGTCCAAACTCCCAGTATTATATTTAGCTCAATCTAGGGTATACACACACACACCAAACACATTCACCAAACACACACCCACGTTTAATCTTACCCTAGTTTCTGACGCTCGCTACTTCCGCTCGGACATACGTAGGCCAGCGTAATAACTTTATATACACTGCGCATGTGTCATGCTACGCCTGCGTCGCCGCCCCTGACGTTCTTTAGTACGATTTGTCCCGCCCCTTCACTCTTCGTTGCGCAGTGGCAGGATATAGAGAAAGATGGCGGAGAGATTATCTGCAAGTAGCGCAGAGGAAAGCCCGGAGCCACAACCATCCAGATCCAGGAGGAGATATAAGGCCACCAACATGGCCTTTGAAGAGATGGTGGAGATGGTGTCCATATTGAGAAGGGAGGACTACGATGGCAAAAAAGGACTGTACACCCGACCCAATATGCAGAAGGACAAAATAATGTCCTCAGTTGTCACCGCTCTTGAACAAAAATTTGGCACTAAACGGGCTAAAGAACAATTGAGGAAGCGGTGGTCTGACCTCAAAAGTAGGGAGCCTGAACAATATTGGCGAATAAAGAAGCTGCTTAAAAAAAGTAAGTACTTGTTGTGTGTTCCGAATGAGGTACTTAACTTACATGCTTATCCATATGCTTTTCGTTTATACAGCAACGTTCGTAAAGACCGTTCTTTTGAAAAAACATATGATACTAAGAAAATGACGGGTTTTTTTTGCCAAATACGATGGTACAGGGTTTGGACATACATTTAGCTCTTGATAATTTGTCGTATTCCAAAAATGTGGTGATATTGTTTAGATGTGTTTGAAACTATAATGCTTCTTCAAAAATTATTCAGTGTAATGTAAGGACAGGACACAGCAGCTGTTTCCACATCTGGACAAAATTTTTGGTGCAAAAAAATGACAATTGTCCACAACTTCTAACCAACGTTTCATATTCCTTTTTCAGGACTGAAATATCACTGTGTTTTAACGATACCTTTTGTTTAATTATAGGGGAGAAAAGACTCAGACAACAGTCCAAGGATCCCAGGACCCCCCAAGTCCCCAGCCTGAAGCTGAAATTACCCCAAGCCCCAGCCCAAGACCACGCCCACCCAACGAGCTGGAGGAAGGAGAGGTGGAGGAAGTGTGCGATATTTCCACCCCACAAAGTGAGTGACTGACACCCCAGCTTAAGTTAGGCGTGCATATTTTACAATAATTTTTTATCCACAAATTTTAGGTGATGTTCTGGTTGTGGAAGGCCAAGCAGCAGAGCCATTTAGCACAGACAGTGCACAAAGACTCATTGGCCAGATAATGGTGTGGAATAGCCAAATTGATAGACTGCGTGAACAAATTGACAGCATGAGAAATCAGCTGGACAGCATGCAACAGAAAATGAAGAACATAATTGATGTTATGGGCAGAATCTAATAACTTTGCCTAAAAACATCAATCATGTTCTTCATTTCATTGTCAAGTTTTATTTTTCTAAAATGTTTTAACTTGCTAAATACTAATGTAAAAATTTTGCAGATGCACACGGTGTGTCATCATGTGCTATCTTCCACATTACTTCCCCATGATGGGAGATAGCACATGTTGACTTGAACCTTTTTTCAACAGAAATTGTGAGCATCTGCAATTTTTTTATTTTACATGGGTGACATTACCAGCACCGTTATTAACATGTTGAACTTTGTAAGTTCCTGTTATTTTTTGTTCTTATGGTTTTTAAAACCCTGCTGTGAAGCCAAATTTTGTAAACAATGTATATTTTCTACAAATATGCCTAAACTAAAAAAAATCAAAAAAATATTGTTAACAAAAAAATAAAAAATAAAAAAAACACGTTCAAACAAAATGCACCTTTCAATGTGCACACAGTAAAATGTTTTTACTACTACAATGTGTGTGGCTTATTATTTATCAATAACAGTTTGTTATTTTTTTGTGTGGTTACAGTGACAAAGGGCCTTATTAACTAAAGGGAAATGCACTTGCCACTACAAGTGCACTAGGAGACAGACAAAACTAAATGCAAACAAGAATCAAAACAAGAGATTGTTGCCAAAAAAAATTTTTTTCTCAAAAAATCTTAAAGATCTTGTTGCATTGCAATGGCCCCCCGACTATTAAAATAATTGACATATCTGTCACCCACTTCACGGACGGTTTGGGGGGCCAAGCCAATACGGCCACTTTCCAGGCCTGTAAGTGGTTCATCAACACCAAGTCAGGCCCAACAGAAGTTAGATATGTCAAGAAATTATGCAGAATGCAGCAAGCAAAGATCACATAATTGATTTTGTATTCTGCTAGATTTACTGCCGAGAGGAACAAACGGAACCGGCTGGCCAGAGTCCCAAAGGCACTCTCCACAACTCATCTTGCTCGGGGTAAGTGTCCTTTGGGGGAACGGCCTCATCAAGTGCTCACCGAGAGCAAACGCTTCATCAGCGATGAAAACTGAGGGGAGTCCAAACACATTCTTGTCATCAGGTGGCAATCCGAGGCCACCAGTCTGGAGACGCTGGCACAGCTCGGCCTGTGCAAAGACTCCTCCGTCAGACATCCGGCCGTTCTTCCCCACGTCCACGAACATAAATTCCAATTGTGCCGAGACCACCGCCATCAAAACTACACTATGGAACCCCTTATAGTTGTAGTAATAAGACCCCGAATGGGGTGGTGGCACAATGCGGACATGCTTCCCATCGATCGCCCCGACACAGTTGGGAAAGTCTTAACGGTCAGTGAACTGGGGGGCCACAGTCTGCCATTCCTGTGTGTTCGAAGGAAACTGTGGAGTCAAACAAGAAAAAAAATATAAGTACTTTTAAACATAACTTGGATATCAGATTACCCAAAAACATTCTTGAACAACAGCAGTTGAACATTATTAATATGTGTTATTTTTAGAAAAAAAAAAAATAAGGCCCACTTATAAGATTACTCACCCCCTCTGATGGACCATTGATCAATTTGTATGTGGGGGAGAGGTACTAATTGGGGCCAAGAACACACCTGACAGTTGCAAACATTTGAGAGGGTGGGGGAAGGTAAAACAGTACAATGGAGCTGACAATATACATTGTTCAAGGGACTATAGGCTAGCGGTATAAATGGACCCAGGATTGCATGGTGGGGAGGTTAATGAAGGGAAATATGCATGTAGGCCAAAAAATGATTAAGGTAAAAAAACAGGCATGCATGAAGATAAAGGGGACATTCACAGCATATTCCAAGCATGGTAATTAGGTAACGAGGACATTTATACAATACATTAGCAAACATTAAATACATATCATCAGAGGCGGCTCTCTAATTAGGCAAATAAGGCGGCCGCCTAAGGCCTCGCAAACCCAGGGGCCTCGCGGCCGCCTAATGTGCCTAACGCCTGTGTGGGAGATGCAGGCAATGTCCCCCGGTCGATGTCCCCGTCTTGCGTCCAGGGCCGCAACTCGTTTTCCCCACCCAGGGACAGACTGTCACTCACCACTGCCCGAGGTCGGAGGGTCAGTGGGTGGAACCATGTACTCCTCTCCCCCAGCTCCTCCCTCCTGCCGTGCACCGCGGATCTCTGACTCCGGCTATGTGCAGAGCTTGGATAATGCCTGCAGTAGCTGAGCAGCTCCCCCGACTCCACGATCTCCTCTGCAGGGTGGATGATCTGAAATGGAGGAGGACCTGTCAGTGCCGAAGCCCGGTGATCATCCAGGAGCCAGTCTGCAACAAACAGCCTCAAAGGTACAGTCCTTACCGTGCCAGACACTGACACATCCTGACCCGTGACGTCACCTCCTGACTGAGGGCTTCCCAAGAATTACCACTGCGTTCCGCCCTGCCCCCATGACCTCACACACACTGCCCTGAGTGATGATATGCATGCATATGATGCCACCTACTGACCCCATGCTATCATCATTATCCTCCTCATCCCCCAGTTCCTGGCATCCTACCTCCTGTAATACTTCTCACTGTCAGCTTCCTACCAACTTACCCCTGTCATCATCTCCATCCTCATCCTAATCCCCCTGTTCCTGGCATCCCACCACCCTACCATCATCTCTGCTGTACCCCACTGCCAGCTGACTACCACCTCACCCACTCTCATCATCATCCCCTGTCATTATCATCACCATGTACCCCACCTCTAGCATCCACCACCCTACCCCTGTTGTACCCCACTGTCAGCTGCCTACCACCCCACGTCATCATCATCCCCCCTGTACCCCACTTTCAGCTGCTTACCACCCCACATCATCATCATCTCCCCTGTACCCCACTGTCAGCTGCCTACCACCCAACGTCGTCATCACCCCCCCCTGTACCCCACTGTCAGCTGCCTACCACCCCACGTCATCATCATCCTTCCCTGTACCCCACTGTCAGCTGCCTACCACCCCACATCATCATCATCCCCCCTGTACCCCACTTTCAGCTGCTTACCACCCTACATCATCATCATCCTTCCCTGTACCCCACTGTCAGCTGCCTACCACCCCACGTCATCATCATCCCCCCCTGTACCCCACTTTCAGCTGCTTACCACCCCACATCATCATCATCCCCCCCTGTACCCCACTGTCAGCTGCCTACCACCCCACGTCATCATCATCCCCCCTGTACCCCACTGTCAGCTGCCTACCACCCCACGTCATCATCATCCTTCCCTGTACCCCACTGTCAGCTGCCTACCACCCTACATCACCATCATCTCCCCCCTGTACCCCACTGTCAGCTGCCCACCACCCCACGTCATCATCACCACCCCCCCTCCCCTGCACCCCACTGCCGATATCCCACTTGTCAACATCCCCGACATCTCTCTGTATCCCACCTCTGGCAGCCTACCACCCTACCCCCTGTCATCATTCTCATCTTAATCCCTCCTGGTACTCCACTGCCAGCTTCCTACCACCCCACCCCCTGCTGTCATTCTCATCTTAATCCCTCCTGGTACTCCACTGCCAGCTTCCTACCACCCCACCCCCTGCCATCATCATCCCCCCTGTACCCCAACCCTGACATCCTACCACCCTGCCTCCTGTCATCCCTATGTAACCCACCTCTAGCATCCACCACCCTACCCCTGTTATCAGCCTTATCTTTATCCCCAACGTACCCCACCTCTAGCATCCACCACCCTACCCCCGTTATCATCATCATTCTCTTCATCCCCTGTACCCCACTGTCAGCTGCCTACCACCCCACCTCATCATCATCCCCCCTGTACCCCACTGCTGACATCCTACCAGCGCGCCTATTGTCATCAACATCCCCATCATCCCTGTACCCCACCTCTGGCATACTACCACCCTACCTCCTGTCATTATCATCCTCATCCCTCCTGTACCCCACCTCTGGCATCCTATCACCCTACCCCCTATCATTATAGGGGAGATATGATCTCAGCCTCTCCCCATTACTGCCACCATCACCCCAAACTGCATCCTGTCATCCAACCAACTATACCCCAACAGTTGCATCAAACACCATAATACTGCCCTGCCACTCAGTGAGCAAACAGTGAGTGGTAATGATAAGTAGTAACCCATAGCAACCAATCAGTGAGCAGTAATAATGTGCAGTAACCTCTAGCAACCAATGAGTAAGCGGTAATGACATGCAGTAACCTCTAGCAACCAATGAGTAGGCTGTAATGATGTGCAGTAACCTCTAGCAACCCATCAGTGAGCGGTAGTAAAGGTGCAGTAACCTCTAGCAATCCATCAGTGAGCTGTAATAATGTGCAGTAGCTTCTAGCAACCAATAAGTAAGCAGTAATGATGTGCAGAAACCAATCAGTGAGCCTGGAGCAATCAGTGAGTGTGAACTAGATCTTTATGTTTATATTATTAAAGTTTTTTTTAGATAAGTTTATGTTAATTTGTTTTTTGGGATGTTGGGATAGGAAGCGAAAATGCAAGGGGTGGGGGCCAGGAAAATGTTTGAATTATTTTTCCCATAATTGGCGTGAGTAGGGCCTCATGTCTAAGATTTGCCTAAGGCCTCACAAAGCCTAGAGCCGCCTCTGCATATCATGTAATGTTAAAGGATAAAACTTACCTTCATATAGTCCTTCTGCGGGACCTGAATAATAGCAGAACAGGTCTCTGGGATAATGATCCCCAGAGCCTGGGGGGATATGCCTGTCGAGAACTTCAAGTCCTCAAGACTTCACCCAGTCGCCAAGTAACGTAAAGTGGCAACTAGCCTCTGCTCCGCAGTGATGGCTTGCCTCATGCAGGTATCCTGCCTGCTGAAATAGGGGGTCAGCTTAGGCAGCAGACGTTCAAAAACGGGGTCCGTCATCCTGAGAAAATTCCTGAAATCCTCAGGGTTATTCTCACGGATCTCACGGAGCAAAGGCATGGGCGAGAATTGGTCACGCTGGCGCAACCAATTCTTCATCCATGAACTCCTCCTCGCCCTGTTCATGGACTGGACTCGGGTCAAAGTATTAACCCCAACACCAAGTCCCCACACAGCACGAACTCGAGAACGAGTACGTCCACGCAACATGGCTGGTCAAACAAACTAACTTAGAACAAACGCAGCAAGGCCTATGAAGAGTGACCTGAAAATCAGGAACGAGCGGACCAGAACGGCCTGCTAGGCAGGTTACAAACTGTCCAACACGCACTGAAAAGCAGATACAAACCTCACAAGCACAAACTGAACCGCAAGAAAACGATCAAAATAAGCTGAAGTGTGAAAAGCGCGAATCGTTTCTAACCAAACTTCTACTAACACAAGATAAACACGAGATTAGCAGAAGGAGCCCAAAGGGTGGCGTAGTGGGGCTTGAACTTCCTTTTTCTAGTCCCGTCGTACGTGCTGTACGTCACCGCGTTCAAAGCCATCGGACTTTTGGAGTGATCGTGTGTGTCCAAGTCCGTCCGTTTTTAAGTCCGGCGCACCTAGCGTACAAAGTCCGTCGAACAGATCGCCGGACCAAGTATGCCGTAAAGTCCGATCGTGTGTACGCGGCATAAGGAAACGCTTCCTAATGCCTGCAGCAGATTGATGACATCATCTCAGGCTAGGCAAAGTCGCTAACTGAATTTTAATGATGGATTTTTAATGAAAAATGGTAGAGCTTTTTTTTAAAAAAAAAAAAAAAGGTTGCTCTATATTCTGACATACTTTGAAATGTATTCAGGAAGACTTATAAATTAACTGAAAGGTCCACTTAAAGGTCCAGCCAATACTCTATTATAGTCACCTTTCTGTTTCCACCGCCATTTATCTTTTACTCTGCAAGTTCCATTTTCTGGTCTCGATTTCACAGACATTTTGCATTTTCACAGCTCGTTCGCTGCGGCTGACAAATACATTAAGCCGGGCAGGATGCTGTGTGACATGGAAAGTTTAACATTTTATGGTCTTCCCATAAGCTGGAATCTATATGAATAATCTCCCTATAAATTTATGTGACCCGGACCCTTTGGTATCAGAGATTTAATTGCTCTTTCTCTTTTCTTCTTTGGTTTCCTCCTATTGTGACTTGTTTTTCCATTTTAGATAACATTTGATGATAGAGGTAATGATTGAAGAAATGCAGACACAAAAATGGGAAAATTAAAAGGGAAGTTAAAGCATTCCAAACCTTGTGTTTAAACTTTGAATTTAACATTTACATTTTGAAAAGAACTCCAACGCATGTCCTCAACGCACCACAAAATACGTGGAATTTATTGTACCGCAATGTACAGATGTGAGCCTTGCTGCGTTGACCTGATTTTCAGTTACACTCCTGAGCCTAGGCTTTACCCACTTTCCTACCGGGCAATTTCACCCCCTTCATGCTAGGGCCAATGTTCAGCTTTCACACTTAGAATGACAATTGTGCGGTCATACAACGCTGTACCCAAATGAAATTTTTGATAATTTTTTTCATAAAAATAGAGCTTTCTTTTGGTGGTATTTAAAGAGGAAGTAAACCCTGATGGGTTTACTTCCTCTTTGTTTCCCTGCAAAGGTAAAGCATAATGGGCTACTATGCATCGCATAGTAGCCCATTATGTGCCACTTGCCTGAAAACGAAGCCTGCGATGTCCCCGATTTCCTCGCCGGCTGGAAGCGTCCATCTTCCTTCCAGGGTCGCGGACTCCGGCTCTGTGACTTGCCTGAGTCGTGTGATGTCACTCCTGTGCGTGCGCGCAGGAGCCGCCAGTCATGGCATGACCCTTACTTGGAATGGCACAGCGTGAGATTTCTAAAGTGTGCATGCGACGAATAGGTCAGCGCATGCACAGAAGAAATCCTTGTACAGGGAATTATAAATATCTCCTAAACCGTGTAGGTTTAGGAGATATTTACAGCACCTACAGGTAAGCCTTAATATAGGCTTACCTGTAGGTAAAAGTGTGTTGTAAGGGTTTACAACCACTTTAATCACCACTTGGTTTTTCATTTTTTGCAAAACCAATTAAAATGTAAAAATTAAAACAAAAATTTCATAGTTTGTTATAACATTTGGCAAGCAGGTCATTTTTCTCCTTCGCTGATGAGCACTGGTAGGCTGCACTGATGGGCACTGATGAGGCGGCACTGATGGGCACTGATAGGCTTCACTGATGAGGTGGCACTGGTGGGCACTGATGAGGAGGCACTAATGATGAGGCTGCACTAATAGGTGGCACTGATAGGTTGTACTGATGGGCACTGATAGGTGGCACTAATGAGCACTGATAGGTGGCACTGAAGGGCTATGATGGGTGGCACTGATAGGCGGCACTAATGGGAACTGATAGTTACATAGTTAGTCAGGTTGAAAAAAGACCATCTAGTTCAACCATAAAAATAAATAATATCATACAATCCCATATGCACAATCCTATAGCCACAGTTGATCCAGAGGAGGGCGAAAAACCCCAGCAAAGCATGATCCAATTTGCTACAGCAGGGGGAAAAATCCTTCCTGATCCCCCGAGAGGCAATCGGATTTTCCCTGGATCAACTTTACCTATAAATGTTAGTATCCAGTTATATTGTGTACATTTAGGAAAGAATCCAGACCTTTCTTAAAGCAATCTACTGAGCTGGCCAGAACCACCTCTGGAGGGAGTCTACTGTATTCCACATTTTCACAGCTCCTACTGTGAAGAAACCTTTCCATATTTGGAGATGAAATCTCTTTTCCTCTAGACGTAAGGAGTGCCCCCGTGTCCTCTGTGATGACCGTAAAGTGAATAACTCAACACCAAGTTCACTATATGGACCCCTTATATATTTCTACGTGTTGATCATATCCCCCCTTGATCTCCTCTTCAGTTTCTCTAATCTATCCTCATAGCCGAGTTCCTTCATGCATCTTATCAGTTTGGTGACACCGATGGGCACTGATAGGTGACGCTGATGAGAAGGCACTGATGGGCACTGATTGGTAGCACTCGTGGGCACTACCCTGTTTCCCCGAAAATAAGACCTAGCGTGATTGTCGGCGATGGCTGCAATATAAGCCCTACCCCCCAAATAAGCCCTACCCTTTTTCCCCAAAAATAAGCCCTACCCTGAAAATAAGACCTACAAGGACTTTAACTAGGGCTTATTTGGGGGGTAGGGCTTATATTGCAGCCATCACCGACAATCACGCTAGGTCTTATTTTCGGGGAAAGAGGGGAATTGGCAGCACGAGTGGACACTGATAGGCAGCACTGGTGGGCACTGTTGGGACTGCACTGATTATCAGGACATTGAATGATGAATGAATTCCATGTATGTGAACTGTGCTCATTTTTAGTCAGGTGCAGACTTTCCTCCAGCCAGTAGGTGGTGGCGTGCCATTATACAGATAGCTAATACACAGATAGAGTCTGTTAGGGGAAATTGTCCCTTCATGGACTCCATCTGTGTCTCAGAGGGAACAGCTGTCTGATTAGACGATGCAACTTCTGATGACCTTCGGTGGCCATCTTGGTGTGAGACCTTATAAATAGGGAAATAGGGTACTCATGCCTTTTGGGTGTGCTTGGAACGAGTGGTAGGTCAGGGGATAGAGAACCCGCTTTCTAGGAAACTTAAATAGGGCAGGAAAAGATTCCTGGCGAGTAAAGTCAGAACAGGAACAACGCTTGTCTTGAGGAGACATTCCAGTAAACAGATTAGGAACATTGGATTCTTCGCCTCAGCATTATTGTGCTGTCTGAGATGAGACTTGAGATTGGACAAAGAAGCAGCAACATGCTGATGTAGTCATCCCTGCACTTTCCTCACCTATAAAGATGCTAATTAAAAGTCTAACACCAAGACACCCTAAAATTATCCCTTGCAGTGGGGCCGTGCTCGCACTGGAAAGGTTAGTTGCTTGTTTAGATCTAAGGGACATAGAAAAGAAGATTTACTTACCTGATGCTCTGCTTTTCTGCTCTACTAGACTAGTGCCCACACCTCTTGTCCCCTGTACTCCAATGGTCTAAGGCAGTGGTCTCCAAACTGCATCCCGGAGGTCAATTGTGGCCCCTTGCTTGCTTTTATCTGGCTCTTGGGGCACTATTTCATTCACTGATTCCATCAAAGGGGCATATTTTCTCCCAATGACACCTACAATAGAGCGCAATTTCTCCCAACGGCACCAACAATGGGGCCCAATGACACCAATGATGGGACAGGGACACAATTCCTCCCAATGAGAAGAAACAATAGAATAGGGCCCAATGACGGAACACAATTCCTCCAAATGACACCAATAATGGGGCATAATTTCTCCCAATGACACAAACAATGGGGCCTAATGACACCAGTAATGGGACAGGAACACAATTCCTTCCAATGATGACCAATGATGACACCAACAATGGGGCCAATGACACCAATGATGGGACAGGGACACAATTCCTCCCAGTGACACCAACAATGGGACCCAAAGACGGAACACAATTTCTCCAAATGACACCAACGATGGGGCATAATTTCTCCCAATGACACCAGCAATAGGGTCTAATGACACCAATGATGGAACAGTGACACAATTCTTCCCAATGACACCAACAATGGGGCCCAATGACAGAATGCAATTTCTCCCAATGACAACAACAATGGGGCCTAATGACACCAATGATAGGACACAAGTCCTCCTTCTGACATGAAAGATGAGGCATTGTTTTATTCCCACTGACGTTGGGGCTTTTTCAACCCCCAATTGCCACAATACAGCCCCCCGAAAGGACCGTAAATTGGCCCTTTGCTTAGAAAGTTTGGAGACCCCTGGTCTAAGGTCCTGTCACTTTGGACATAATGACACGGATGGACAATCGGAGCATGGGGGAGCGCAATATCCGGGGAGAGCAGAGGATCAGGAAAGTAAAAGCGCGTCTTATCTCCCCTAGACCAAATGAGTAGCTGACCCTTGAAGTGCAGCCCCACTGCAAGAGACAATTTTAACGTTTCCTGGAGTTGGGCTTTAATTTAACCACTTGACCTCCGGAATATTTACCCACCTTTGTGACCATGCCATTTTTTTGCGATATGGCACTGCATTACTTTAACCGACAATTGCGTGGTCATGCAAGTAATTTTTTCCCACAAATAGAACTATCTTTTGGTGGCATTTGATCACCTCTGCGGTTTTTATTTTTGCACTAGAAACAAAAAAAAAAACGTAAATTTCAAAAAATATATATATTTTTTTTACTTTCAACTATAAAACATATCCAAGTAATTTTATTTATACTAGTAATGGCGGAGATGAGCGACTTATAGCTGGACTGCGATATTGTGGTGGACAATCTGACACTAACACTTTTGACACTTTGTGGGAACCAGTGACACTAATACAGTGATCAGTGCTAAAAATATGCACTGTCACTGTACTAATGACACTGGCTCGGAAGAGGTTAAACATCTAGGGCGCTCAAAGGGTTAAATGTGTGCCTAACCAGTGTTTTTGTGTACTGTGTGAGGTGCTTTTACTAAGGGAAGAGATGGATTGTATCCCCTATCATAAAATCCATCCCCCCCCCTGTCAGAACAGTGCTCTGCCTTGCTCCGTTCTGTGCCTCTGCTCGGCAATCGGCGGGTGCCGGCGGATATCTAGTGCCCGGAACACACAGGCGGAAGTGCAAAATCACGTATATATTTATGATTCTGCACAGGAGAGCCGCTCTGCAGCAGTAATTCTGGTATGGGGTGGTCAGTAACTGGTTGCACTGCACTGCCCTCCCTCTGCCAATCTGAGTATTGCCGTACAGGGGATTATGGGGAGCTTATATTAAGGCAGATATAAGCGCTTATGCTAGGTGTATGTAGAAGTAGCGCCCTGGGGTTTAGTCAGGGAGATCCTCACCAAATTCCTTGTCAGGAGTAGCTACTGTAGTTAATTGCTAGGGAGCCATTGATTTCTCCCTAAGTTTGGCCTGGTTGTACTTTTCTCTTCTACCACTAGGTGGCCGGGCAATTGGTGGTACTAGATTTGAAAAGGACAACTCAAGGTCAGGTTACGGGTATATGGGTTATCTCAGCCAGTGGGCAGGGGTTTTCTTTAATCCCTTGGCCTGCTGGGAGAGTCTATATATTCGGGTGGAGTCAGGTGATTCATGTTCTGTGCCACCCGGACCGCCGTTTGGGTGGACGTGTGTAGTCTGCCCCGGGCTGCTAGGCCGTAGATTGGGCCTATCCCGGGAAGTGAGGCCTACCAGGCTGTGTGAGGGCAGCTTAGGGTTGGGAATGCGGCTGGCAATCCAACCAGAAGTGACGGTTCTGCCGGCCGGAGAACCTGTTGTGGTCGGAGGTAGAAGGGAAGCTGTTGCCACTAAGGAATCAACCACCTTTACCAGGGACCACAGTGAGTAACTGAAGCAAGTACCGGAGCAGTATTCTCACCGAATGGGCATGGTGGAGAATCGGGAAACTTCAGGCGTAGTCAACTCAGGGACCCAACCAGCGAAGGTGACGCTTGCAGAGCTTGCAGAGCAGCCTTGTGAGTCAAGCCTGGGACCGAGCCGGTCAGCGGGGGTGAAGCTTGAAGGGTATCTGGAGTGCCAAGCTAGGGACTCAGCAAGGAAGCGTGGGTGACGCTTGAGGAGGATACCACCGCAAAAGCCTTGAGGAGCTCAGGGATTCAGAGTTAGTAAATCAGAGGGTCCAGTGAGAGACCAGGAGCTCAAGGGGCTTCAGAACTACAAGCAGAAGTTGTAATAGAGCTGAGAGGACTGTTACGTTTGAATTAGGAACTGTTAAATACTGTTGCCATAGGAGACAGCAAACCTACACGTGCAGAAGTGGCACCTTGCTGGGGCCTCTCCCTGCACGGCTGTGAAGTCTCGGAGTCTTCTGTTTGAAATTGTTACTACTCAAGGGTGTCCTGGCCCTAACCCTTTTTCCCTTGCAAAACATAAAAAGGACTGTTAAAAGAAATAAAACCTCTTTTGCATCCAAGAAGTGGTGTCTGGCGCCCAATGACTTTTACCACCTTTGCACCCACTATGCCTCATAACCCACTACATGTTGAAGGATCTCAGCTGTCTGTGGCTTCAAATGGTCTCATTAACTGGAAGAGGTTAAAGACTTTGCTACATAAAAATAAATTTAACAATTTCCACTGACTATATAAATTGGATTAAAATGTATTTAAATGTCCGCTTGGTAGATTTCAGCTAGTAAACTGGCATATGTCTACAGATGTAGTCACACAGATGGAAGTGCTTGGTTCAGGTGCTGCACAGTTCATTCTGAATGCTGAGTGATGTGTTTCACATTGACAGCTATATATATTTTTTCTCCCGTTTTTACAAAATATGAACCATAAGAGGTAACCTGAGAATGCAATATCTTATTTTATACTAAATGTGGAGAAGAACACCAGGTGGGTCTTCTGGGGTTTTCCACAACCAAAAATAATAAATCACCAATACTATTGCATCTGAACACCCTGTAGGGAAAATAAAGACGTTTTATACTGTCCTCTACCTGTAGCAGCATGAGAACCTTGCCTGCCAAGAAACAAGATACATGTATCTTCGGCATAAAGATGACATTTTCAACCAGTACAGCATCAGAATAATATATTTCCTATTGTTATGTAGCACCCTAGCTATTAGTGTTAGTGCAGGGAAATTTAAGTTATGACCCCTTTTTAGTTTGTGAGTCAGAAATTGGGTCAAGGTTTACTGCAGGTCAGGCTGGATGGCTCCACAGAGGCAGGTCTCTGGTACCACCCCCTGGGTCTGGAGGTTTGAATAAACTTCTAGAATAGGGGTCTCAAACTGGCGGCCCTCCAGCTGTTGCAAAACTACAAGTTCCATGAGGCTGACAGTTACAGGCATGACTCCCACAGGCAGAGGCAAGGTAGTTTCACAACAGCTGGAAGGCCGAGAGTTTGAGACCCCTGTTCTAGAAGTTAGTGGGCGGAGGCCGTAAGGACTGATCTGCATACTCGAGGGAACTTGGCCAATCCCCTGGGAGAATGTCCTGGCAGGGTGGCTGAGTCAGCCCTTAAATATGGTGGAGCTATGCCAGCAGGGGAGTCGGGTGGAAGATGGAGTGCTGAGGAGGCTGTAGGTGGCCTAGGAAGGGACCCCTGCCTCCAGGCTGGGCTCGGGCTGGCATGGGAAGATTCCATCAGCATTTGGGTTTGGAGAGGAATCTTGCCTAAGGTGCAGCAGGGAGCAAAGAGGACAGAGGGTGTACATCAGCACACCCAGGGATTCACAAGGACAGAGACTGCCACATGTAGCAAGCCTTTCAGGAGGACAGTGTTGTGCTTAAAGGGGTTGTAAAGGTTAATTTTTTGTTTTTTTTAAATAACAAACATGTTATACTTACCTCCACTGTGCAAGGGTTTTGCGCTCCTGGCTCTTCTCCGCATCGAGTGCCCCCTTGGAGACCCACATTCCAAGAGGACACCCATGCGAGCGTGCTCCCGAGTCCTGCTGCTGTGTCCATTGGCACAGACAGCAGGAATCGGCCCCGCCCCCGCCTCCTGTGTCACTGAATTTGATGGACAGCAGCGGGAGCCAAAGGCTATCAATCTATCCAATGAGGACCTGAGACAACGGCTGGAGCTGCTGTGCTCATCGTCCCCATCGATGGAACAATCAGGTTCACGTAAGTAAAAGGGGGGCTCTGGGGGGGCTGCTGCACTACAGAAGGTTTTTCACCTTAATGCATAGAATGCATTAGGGTGAAAAACCTTGAGGGTTTACAACCCCTTTAACACTTCCTATTCCTTGCCCTGGGAGATCTTCAGAGCAGCCGGGTGGGCTGGTAGACAAGCAGCCAGGAGGGTTGGTAGTTCATGCAGGCAGTAGAGCTGGGAACAGTTCTATAGAGGAGAGGAGATACTCCTGAATGCAGTTTACAACACTCTGTGCTATTTTTTTAAAGGGGACTGACAGGGGCGGACTGATAACTCATGGGGCCCCCGGGCAATAGGAGATTATGGGGCCCCCAGGCAATCAGAGATTATGGGGCCACACAGTATACACACACACAGTATACAATCACACAGTATACACATACATGTACACACAGTATACACAGACAGATGTAAAATAAAACACAGATTTATACATACTGTCCCTGGTTTTACTGAGGCTGACAACCCTGATGGGGCCCCCTGGTGGCCCAGAGCCCTCGGGCAGTGCCCGAATGGCTCAATGGTCAGTCCGCCCCTGGGGACTGAGAGTTCCTAGTCCTCAAGGGGCTTTTGCTTTTAAACATTAAGACTGTTGGTGTCCAGGAAGGAGGACAGTTCATGATTTTGTACATAGGAAGGTGTCCCTATTCGTTGTTCTGATGAAGTTGGGCATCCCATAAACCCTATACCCAGGGCTGGTACAGGGGGGGGGGGCTGGAGGAGCTTCACTAGGTGTCTATAGCATGGGAGGTGGAGGGGGAGCTGCCAGGAGATTTTCAGCGACTATTATTTGACAGAAATAGTGACAGCGGCATCACTGCTTCTGTCAGCTTAGTGTTGTATGATATATGCCACAGCCATGCCATGTCCCTGAGCTACTTACTTACTTATGTCGAAAATAAAATATTTTTTTTCCTTAAAGCGGAAGTCCCGCAAATTATTTTTTTTAAAAAGTCAGCAGCTACAAATACCGCAGCTGCTGACTTTGAAAATAAGGACACTTACCTGTCCGGGGCGCCTGCGATATCGGCACCTGAGGCCAAACTGTCCCTCAGTCCTCGGATGCTGCCGCCGCCATGTTCGGTATGCGCGAGTCGCGCTGCGCAATCCGAATGGTCCCTGCTGTCTCTGGGACCCGTGTGTGTCCCAGCAGACAGCGTGGGGGGTCGGAAAGAGGCGTAGACTCCCGCGGGAGTCTATGCCCGGAAGTGGGTGCAAATACCTGTCTTAGACAGGTATCTTCTGCACCCCCTTCCCCCCTGAAAGGTGCCAAATGTGACACTGGAGGTGGGTTCCGAAAAGCGGAGGTTCAATTTTTGTGTGAACCTCCGCTTTAATATCTACCTTAAATCACAGTGCTAACTACATATTGTACTTGTTTGTATCCTAAATACTGAAATTTGCTCTTAAAACTGTAATTTTGTAACTTTTGGAAATGTCAGTAAAAATGTGGCCGTGCCAGTAAATTTTGTGTGTTGTGTCATTAAATTTCAATCTGGTAGGTTGGCAACACTGCATAGTGCCTGTAGTCAGTAGAAGGAGGAACAGTGCCCAATCATTAGTTTTAGTGGGAGGAATAGTGCCCACTTGTTTATATCAGTGGGGGGAATTATGCCCCATTGCCAGTGTCAGTGGACGGAATAGTGTTCCATTACTGGTGTCGGTGGAAGGAAAAATTCCCCATTGTTGGTGTCAGTGGGAGTAAAAAAAATTAGTCAGTAGGAGGAGAAATAGTGTCCCATCATTGGTATCAGTGGGAGGAAAAGTGTCCCATCATTGGTATCAGTGGGAGGAATAGTGCCCCATAATTGGTATTAGTGGGAGGAACAGTGCCCCATCATTGGTATTAGTGGGAGGAATAGTGCCCCATCATTGGTATTAGTGGGAGGAACAGTGCCCCATCATTGTTATTAGTGGGAGGAATAGTGCCCCATCATTGGTATTAGTGGGAGGAATAGTGCCCCATCATTGGTATTAGTGGGAGGAATAGTGCCCTATCATTGGTTACATACTGTAGTTACATAGTTACATAGTAGGTGAGGTTGAAAAAAGACACAAGTCCATCAAGTCCAACCTATGTGTGTGATTATATGTCAGTATTACATTGTATATCCCTGTATGTTACAGTCGTTCAGGTGCTTACCTTATGGTTTTTTGAAACTATCAATGCTCCCCGCTGAAGCCACTGTGGAAGGGAATTCCGCATCCTTGCTGCTCCGGACCAGAGTCTTGTAGAGTGGGAGAATTATCGTTTTATCTCTGGAGTTGATCCCCTTTTTAATGCCAATATTCTGTTTGCTTTGTTAGCAGCAGCTTGGCATTGCATGCCATTGCTGAGCCGATCATCTACTAGGACCCCCAGGTCCTTTTCCATCCTAGATTCCCCCAGAGGTTCTCCCCCCAGTGTATAAATTGCATTCATATTTTTGCCACCCAAATGCATTATTTTACATTTTTCTACATTGAACCTCATTTGCCATGAAGTTGCCCACCCCATTAATTTGTTCTGATCTTTTTGCAAGGGTTCCACATCCTGCAAGTTATTGTCCTGCTTAGCTTAGTATCGTCAGCAAATACAGAAATTGAACTGTTTACCCATCCTCCAGGTTGTTTATGAACAGATTAAATAGGATTGGTCCCAGCACCCCCCCAGAGTACTCCCCATTTATCACCACCCTCTGAACTCGCCCTTGTAGTCAGTTTTCAATCCATGTACTCACCCTATGGTCCATGCCAGCAGACCTTACAGTACAGTAAACGTTTATGGGGAACTGTGTCAAATGCTTTTGCAAAATCCAGATAAACCACGTCTTCAGGCCTTCCTTTATCCAGATGGCAACTCATCTCCTCATAGAAGGTTAACAGATTGGTTTGGCAAGAACAATTCTTCATGAATCCATGCTGATTACTGCTAATGATACCGTTCTCATTATTAAAATCTTGTATATAGTCCCTTATCATCCCCTCCAAGAGCTTACATACTATTGATGTTAGGCTAACTGGTCTGTAATTCCCAGGGATGTAATTTGGGCCCTTTTTAAATATTGGTGCTACATTGGCTTTTCTACAATCAGCTGGTACCATTCCAGTCAGCAGACTGTCAGTAAAAAATAGGAACAATGGTCTGGCAATTACTTGACTGAGTTCCCTAAGTACCCTTGGGTGCAAGCCATCTGGTCCTAGTGATTTATTAATGTTAAGTTTCCCAAGTCTAATTTTAATTCTGTCCTCTGTTAACCATGGAGGTGCTTCCTGTGATGTGTCATAAGGATAAACACTGCAGTTTTGGTTACTGAAGCCCCCCGATTCCCTCGTGAAGACTGAGGAGAAGAATTCAATTCAATACCTTCGCCATCTCCCCATCCTTTGTAACCAGATGTCTTTCCTCATTCTTTATGGGGCCAATATGGTCTGTCCTTCCTTTTTTACTGTTTACATACTTTTTTTTGCTCTCATCCACTATGTGTCTATCTTAGCCACCCTAATTGCACCCTTACATTTCTTGTTGCATTCTTTATAAAGTCTGAATACTGATGATGATCCCTCAATCCTGTATTTTTTGAAGGCCTTCTCCTTTGCTTTTATATGCAATTTTACATTGGAGTTAAGCCATCCAGGACTTTTGTTCGCTATTATAAATTTATTACCCAATGGGATGCATTGGCTAATGCCCTTATTTAATATGCTATTAAAGCAAACCTCCGTGTTCTTTGTTCCTAAAATTTGATCCCAATTCATGCCTTCTAACAAGGTTCGTAATTTAGGGAAGTTGGCTCTTCCCTAATATTCAGTGTCTTTGTATTCCCCTTATGTTTCCTATTTGTGTGATTTATACTGAAGCCAATTGACCTGTGATCGCTGTTTCCTAAATTGCCCCGTATTTCCACATCCGTGATAAGGTCTGTATTGTTGGTAATCAGTAGATCCAGTAATGCTTTATTTCTAGTTGGTGCGTCTACCATCTGAACCATGAAATTGTCCTGCAAGACTTTTAGGAACTGGCGAGCCTTAGACAAATGCGTGGTTCCCTCTGCCCAGTCTATGTCTGGATAATTAAAATCCCCCTTTATTATAACACTTCCCATCCTGCTAATCCAACTTGTGATAGGAAATCTGTCTCCCCCTCCTCCCTCAGGTTAGGGGGCCTATAGCATACTCCCAGTATTATTTTCCCCTTAGCTTCATCCCTTTGGAGCTCTACCCATAAGGATTCCACCTCCTCCGTAGCTCCCTCAGTGATGTCATCTCTTTGTCATAGGCACACCCCTCCCCCTTTTTTACCCTCTCTATCTCTGCGATAAAGGGTATACCCTTGAATAGTGGCCAGCCAATCATGAGAGCTGTTGAACCAGGTCTCTGAAATTCCCACAAAATCCAAATCCTCCTCGTACAACAGTATCTCTAGTTCACCCATCTTGTCAGTGGGAGGAATAGTGCCTAATTGTTTATATCAGTGGGAGGAATTATGCCCCGTTGCTGGTGTTAGTGGACAGAATAGTGTCCCATCACTGGTGTCGATGGAAGGAAAAAATTCCCATTGTTGGTGTCAGTGGAAGGAATGGTGTCAGTGAGGGGAATAGTGCCCCGAGGGCTGGATAAAGGCAAACAAAGGGCCACAATCAGCCCACAGGCCGCAGTTTGGAGACCACTGCCCTAGATGGTAGGTGCATTACCTTTCTTTTGAAGACTAAGAAGATTTTATGGAAGTACAAAAATGTGTGTAACTTTCTATACACTGAACTGCAGTTTCAGATATTGTACTCAGCTCTCTTCTATGAACTTCAAAGCTACGCCCCTCTACCTCCCAACTTATTGAGATGGGAACAAGGGACACCTATTAGCAAAAGTATGTAGGCATAGAACACACACCCCTGCCACGCCCCCTTAAAGGAGAATTATGCAAAAGAATTATTAGTTCCCCACAAGTTCTTTTTTTTAAACCACTACTATTCCTTTATACTGGCTTTTGAAATTTACAAATGCAGCAATTAGCTATGTAAGGGAGATGAGGGGGTTATTGTCCAAATCTTGAGAGCAGCCTAGAGTGACAACTGCTTTATTATAGAGCCAGCACAGTGAGTGTTGTCACCTTGTGGCAGGATCACTAGGTGAAAATAAAGGGAAACAAAGGAAAACGAATGCAGCCAGCACACCTACAGCCTGCAATAAATTAGATACACTGAACCTAAAAATGAAATCCAAACTATAAGAAAGATTCTCAGCAATAGAAGACACCTGTGCTCAGATATGCCAATCCCCCCATGATTCCAATATGAAGGGGCTTAGTGGGCATATAGACAAAGATTATCCACTGCTACCAAAAATTCACTCTAGACTCAGTCAAGTATTGGTTTTACCAATGTAATATAATTATTGTCAATATTGTATTTATGATCTTACATTTAAGATTCAGTTCTTCTACTCCCCCCCTTTCCCACCAAGAACCTTTGCAAACATGAACAGAATTATCAATAAACATTGAACTTTAAAAAAATCACAGATGTTTTTTGCTTGGCTTAGAAATTGGTGACTTTAAAACAGCAATAATGAATGAAAATGGTTGACATTTATCTGAACTTCAAAATTTCTTTGCAGATTTGTAAACTTTCGAAAATGTTACTAGAAGCTGTAGCTGTAAAGTCATTTTTTCTGCTGGCTTATTGAGATGTACTAAATACTTCTGTTTAGTGTTGGTATTTTATTGTTGGAACATCTCTGGAGGTTCAGTGTATTTCTGTATAGTAAAAAGTAGAAAACTTTAGAGTATCTGTATCAGTGGTGGGTGGTGCTCAAAAATTTTTTGGGGGGCGCAAACAAACTGAAAAATACTGAAAAAAACCCCACCAATTGCAACCTTCACTGTGCCCATCAAATGCAGCCGCTGTGCCCATCAAATGCAGCCGCTCTGCCCATCAAATGCAGCCACTGTGCCCATCAAATGCAGCCACTGTGCCATCAATTGCAGACACTGTGCCCATCAAATGCAGCCACTGTGCCCATCAAATGCATCCACTGTGCCCATCAAATGCAGCCACTGTGCCCATCAAATGCAGCCACTGTGCCCATAAAATGCAGCCACTGTGCCCATCAAATGCAGCCACTGTGCCATCAATTGCAGACACTGTGCCCATCAAATGCAGCCACTGTGCCCATCAAATGCATCCACTGTGCCCATCAAATGCATCCACTGTGCCCATCAAATGCAGCCACTGTGCCCATCAAATGCATCCACTGTGCCCATCAATTGCAGCCACTGTGCCCATCAAATGCAGCCACTGTGCCCATCAAATGCAGTCAATGTGCCATCAAATGCAGTCACTATGCCATCAATTGCAGCCACTGTGCCATCAATTGCAGCCACTGTACCCATCAAATGCAGCCACTGTGCCCATTAAATGCAGCCACTGTGGTCATCAAATACAGCCGCTGTGCCCATCAATTGCAGCCACTGTGCCCATCAAATGCAGCCACTGTGCCCATCAACTCCAGCCACTGTGCCATCAAATACAGCCACTGTGCCCATTAAATGCAGCCACTGTGGCCATCAAATGCAGCCGCTGTGCCCATCAAATACAGCCACTGTGACATGTGACTTGCTTGGTGCAGCCAGAAGTTATGGAAGACAACCAGGAGTGTGCCATACAGAGACAGTGCTTAGTACAGCCAGGACCAGTGCAAGACAGCCAAGCATTGTACGGAATGACCAGGCGAAGGTTCATTGCAACCTAAAGTTGTGCAGCTTGCAACTTGTATAGAGCAGCCAGAAACCTAGCAGTACTCAAGTTCTAGTTTTACAATTCGAGGTCTCCCATGCTCCCCTTCCCTATCCAAGTTCCTGTACAATAAACCCTCCCAAAAAAAGAAACCCCTTGACTGATTCTTGAGCATGTTGAAGAATGGCAAAAATGCTATGTGCCTGGCTGTGCATGCTGTGAGTGAGGGAAATAGCTGCTCAATTACCAGCAGCTCCTGTGGGGACAGCGCTACGCAAGCATTAGCCCATTGGTGTCGTTTATATGAAATGGCAGGCCAACATGCCTAGGAAACACACCTGTGTTGCAGCAGTGCATCTTTGAGTATGTGGCTCTGTCACTCCGCTCTCTCCTTCTATCAGCATCAGCTCCTTGCACTAAAGCACACCTGCGTGGCTCCTTGTGCTGCTCCTCCCTCCTCTTCTCTAAGCTCTGCTGTACAGGGACTGAAAGAGGCTGATGCCAAGTCAGATTCAGATACTTACACTTTAAAAATACATTTAGTGCACAAAACTCCTCCAGGTTGCCAAGTTGCTTGATTTATTTATTTTTTTTTCAGAAAATTACAGCGGCTGCAGATGGAAAAGGAAAAGGGATTTTTAGTAACATTAAACAATATGACTTATGTAGCAATTGGATATATATAGACTATTTTTCTCTACTGAAGTGGAGCTACCCTTTAAATTCAGATGTAAGCACATTATAGGCTAATATGAATCATCAACTGTTCTGCTAAACAGTGCGTCCAAAAAAACCGAACCCAGACATAGTCAAGAAGCTATTATTAGGACTTATTAATGAATGTTGTGTGTTGCCTGCAGTTTTCTTTTGACGAGCGATCACTCCAGGAGCCTCGAGAATAATAACAAGGTATCGCATCAATAATACTTGAGATAATCACGCCGCGGTGGGGTTGAATGGTGAAAACATCGAATGTCAAGAGCAAATCAGAAGTACATAATGTCCAAAATGTGGACTGGAAACATCAAAGGGGATACACAAATAACGCGATTAACCTCTCTCTGATAATTCCAGATATGAAGCGTTCACTTCAAAGGAATACAGTCACACTGCTAGGAAAGGCAGAGCCGCTAATCGCTCCAGCGTCCAGGGACTGCGCCAATGTTTGCTTTACATGTGTTTGTCTATCACGGTGTTACCTTGGAATGTACAGTAGGAGGCAAAGACAGTCCAAACACAAAAGTCCTTCATTCCTAATAGTGGGTATTACCGTGGTACATATTTGCCCAGTCGTCCCTCTCTTAGTCCTTATGTAGACTTGCTGCCCTGCTCAAACGTAGAATTCAAAGCTGCTTCACCAGAGCTATTAAACTTGTTTGAAGTTTTCTTTCCTCTGACTACACATTAAAATTTAAAAGTTCCCAGCGCCTCTCTGAGTCTATTGTTCTGCCTTATCTCTCAATTACTCTGCTCTCTCCTCCCATAAGCATGCCCCTTGTACTACAGCACACCTGCTTGGCTCCTTGTGCTGCTTCTCCCTCCTCTTCTATAAGCTCTGCTTTACAGGGACTGAGGTGGATACCCTTCAATTGCAGGTACTCACATTTGTAAGGGGGCTTTTATACTAGATCTTCATCTTCCTATACTATATCTTCATCTCCCTGTATACTATATCTTCATCTCCCTGTATACTATATCTTCATCCCCCTGTATACTATATCTTCATCCCCCTGTATACTAGATCTTCATCTCCCTATATACTATATCTTCATCTCCCTGTATACTATATCTTCATCTCCCTGTATACTATATGTTTATCTCCCGGTATACTATATCTTCATCTCCCTGTATACTATATCTTTATCTCCCGGTATACTATATCTTCATCTCCTCCCTGTATACTATATCTTTATCTCCCTGTATACTATATCTTCATCTCCCAGTATACTATATCTTCATCTCCCTGTATACTATATCTTCATCTCCCTGTATATTATATCTCATCTCCCTGTATACTATATCTTTATCTCCCTGTATACTAGATCTTCATCTCCCTGCATACTATATCTTCATCTCCCTGTATACTATATCTTCATCTCCCTGTATACTATATCTTCATCTCCCGGTATACTATATCTTCATCTCCCTGTATACTATATCTTTATCTCCCGGTATACTATATCTTCATCTCCCGGTATACTATATCTTCATCTCCTCCCAGTATACTATATCTTCATCTCCCTGTATACTATATCTTTATCTCCCTGTATACTATATCTTCATCTCCTCCCAGTATACTATATCTTCATCTCCCTGTATACTATATCTTCATCTCCCTGTATATTATATCTCATCTCCCTGTATACTATATCTTTATCTCCCTGTATACTAGATCTTCATCTCCCTGTATACTATATCTTCATCTCCTCCCAGTATACTATATCGTCAGCTCCCTGTAGCTCTTCATCTCTTCATCTCCTCCCTGTATACTATATCTTCATCTCCCTGTATACTATATCTTCATCTCCCTGTATACTATATCTTCATCTCCCTGTATACTATATCTTCATCTCCCTGTATACTATATCTTCATCTCCCTGTATACTATATCTTCATTTCCCTGTATACTATATCTTCATCTCCCTGTATACTATATCTTCATCTCCCTGTATACTATATCTTCATCTCCCTGTATACTATATCTTCATCTCCCTGTATACTATATCTTCAGCTCCCTGTAGCTCTTCATCTCTTCATCTTCTCCCAGTATACTATATCTTCATCTCCCTGTATACTATATCTTCATCTCCTCCCTGTATACTATATCTTCATCTCCCTGTATACTATATCTTCATCTCCTCCCTGTATACTATATCTTCATCTCCCTGTATACTATATCTTTATCTCCCGGTATACAATATCTTCATCTCCCTGTATATTATATCTTCATCTTCTCCCTGTATACTATATCTTCATCTCCTCCCTGTATACTATATCTTCATCTCCCTGTATACTATATCTTTATCTCCTCCCAGTATACTATATCTTCATCTCCCTGTATACTAGATCTTCATCTCCCAGTATACTATATCTTCATCTCCTCCCTGTATACTATATCTTTATCTCCCTGTATACTATATCTTCATCTCCCAGTATACTATATCTTCATCTCCTCCCTGTATACTATATCTTCATCTCCTCCCTGTATACTATATCTTTATCTCCCTGTATACTATATCTTCATCTCCCAGTATACTATATCTTCATCTCCTCCCTGTATACTATATCTTCATCTCCTCCCTGTATACTATATCTTTATCTCCCTGTATACTATATCTTCATCTCCCTGTATACTATATCTTCATCTCCTCCCTGTATACTATATCTTCATCTCCCTGTATACTATATCTTTATCTCCCGGTATACAATATCTTCATCTCCCTGTATATTATATCTTCATCTTCTCCCTGTATACTATATCTTCATCTCCTCCCTGTATACTATATCTTCATCTCCCTGTATACTATATCTTTATCTCCTCCCAGTATACTATATCTTCATCTCCCTGTATACTAGATCTTCATCTCCCAGTATACTATATCTTCATCTCCTCCCTGTATACTATATCTTTATCTCCCTGTATACTATATCTTCATCTCCCAGTATACTATATCTTCATCTCCCTGTATACTATATCTTCATCTCCCTGTATATTATATCTCATCTCCCTGTATACTATATCTTTATCTCCCTGTATACTAGATCTTCATCTCCCTGCATACTATATCTTCATCTCCCTGTATACTATATCTTCATCTCCCTGTATACTATATCTTCATCTCCCGGTATACTATATCTTCATCTCCCTGTATACTATATCTTTATCTCCCGGTATACTATATCTTCATCTCCCTGTATATTATATCTCATCTCCCTGTATACTATATCTTTATCTCCCTGTATACTAGATCTTCATCTCCCTGCATACTATATCTTCATCTCCCTGTATACTATATCTTCATCTCCCTGTATACTATATCTTCATCTCCCTGTATACTATATCTTTATCTCCCGGTATACTATATCTTCATCTCCCGGTATACTATATCTTCATCTCCTCCCAGTATACTATATCTTCATCTCCCTGTATACTATATCTTTATCTCCCTGTATACTATATCTTCATCTCCTCCCTGTATACTATATCTTTATCTCCCTGTATACTATATCTTCATCTCCCGGTATACTATATCTTCATCTCCTCCCAGTATACTATATCTTCATCTCCCTGTATATTATATCTCATCTCCCTGTATACTATATCTTTATCTCCCTGTATACTAGATTTTCATCTCCCTGTATACTATATCTTCATCTCCTCCCAGTATACTATATCGTCAGCTCCCTGTAGCTCTTCATCTCTTCATCTCCTCCCTGTATACTATATCTTCATCTCCCTGTATACTATATCTTCATCTCCCTGTATACTATATCTTCATCTCCCTGTATACTATATCTTCATCTCCCTGTATACTATATCTTCATCTCCCTGTATACTATATCTTCATTTCCCTGTATACTATATCTTCATCTCCCTGTATACTATATCTTCATCTCCCTGTATACTATATCTTCATCTCCCTGTATACTATATCTTCATCTCCCTGTATACTATATCTTCAGCTCCCTGTAGCTCTTCATCTCTTCATCTTCTCCCAGTATACTATATCTTCATCTCCCTGTATACTATATCTTCATCTCCTCCCTGTATACTATATCTTCATCTCCCTGTATACTATATCTTCATCTCCTCCCTGTATACTATATCTTCATCTCCCTGTATACTATATCTTCATCTCCCTGTATACTATATCTTTATCTCCCGGTATACAATATCTTCATCTCCCTGTATATTATATCTTCATCTTCTCCCTGTATACTATATCTTCATCTCCTCCCTGTATACTATATCTTTATCTCCCTGTATACTATATCTTCATCTCCTCCCTGTATACTATATCTTTATCTCCCTGTATACTATATCTTCATCTCCTCCCTGTATACTATATCTTTATCTCCCGGTATACAATATCTTCATCTCCCTGTATATTATATCTTCATCTCCTCCCTGTATACTATATCTTCATCTCCCTGTATACTATATCTTCATCTCCTCCCTGTATACTATATCTTCATCTCCCTGTATACTATATCTTTATCTCCCGGTATACAATATCTTCATCTCCCTGTATATTATATCTTCATCTTCTCCCTGTATACTATATCTTCATCTCCTCCCTGTATACTATATCTTCATCTCCCTGTATACTATATCTTTATCTCCTCCCAGTATACTATATCTTCATCTCCCTGTATACTATATCTTCATCTCCCAGTATACTATATCTTCATCTCCTCCCTGTATACTATATCTTTATCTCCCTGTATACTATATCTTCATCTCCCAGTATACTATATCTTCATCTCCTCCCTGTATACTATATCTTCATCTCCTCCCTGTATACTATATCTTTATCTCCCTGTATACTATATCTTCATCTCCTCCCTATATACTATATCTTTATCTCCCTGTATACTATATCTTCATCTCCTCCCTGTATACTATATCTTTATCTCCCGGTATACAATATCTTCATCTCCCTGTATATTATATCTTCATCTCCTCCCTGTATACTATATCTTCATCTCCCTGTATACTATATCTTCATCTCCTCCCTGTATACTATATCTTCATCTCCCTGTATACTATATCTTTATCTCCCGGTATACAATATCTTCATCTCCCTGTATATTATATCTTCATCTTCTCCCTGTATACTATATCTTCATCTCCTCCCTGTATACTATATCTTCATCTCCCTGTATACTATATCTTTATCTCCTCCCAGTATACTATATCTTCATCTCCCTGTATACTATATCTTCATCTCCCAGTATACTATATCTTCATCTCCTCCCTGTATACTATATCTTTATCTCCCTGTATACTATATCTTCATCTCCCAGTATACTATATCTTCATCTCCTCCCTGTATACTATATCTTCATCTCCTCCCTGTATACTATATCTTTATCTCCCTGTATACTATATCTTCATCTCCTCCCTGTATACTATATCTTTATCTCCCTGTATACTATATCTTCATCTCCTCCCTGTATACTATATCTTTATCTCCCGGTATACAATATCTTCATCTCCCTGTATATTATATCTTCATCTTCTCCCTGTATACTATATCTTCACCTGCCTGTATACTATATCTTCATCTCCCCCAGTATACTATATCTTCATCTCCCTGTATACTATTTCTTCATCTCCCTGTATACTTGTAGCACCCTGATGTTTAGGAAGGGTTGCTATTAAATTTTTTTGCTAAGTAATAGTTGCCTTGGCCAATTGCTAGGAGGTCAATTGATTTCACCCTAATTCGGAATTGCTGCACTTCTGTCACTAGGTGGCCGGGAATCTGGTGACATTAGATAAGACAAGGCCACTGCAAGGACAGAGTAAGAATGAATGTAGTGTCTCAGCCAATAGGCAGGGATTTTCTTGGGTCCCTTGGCCTGCTGGGAGAACCTATTTATTTGGGTGGAGTCAGGTAATCTGGGTTCTGTACCACCTGGATGGCTGTCTGAGTGGACGTGTGTCGTATCGCCCCAGGCTGCTAGGCCAGAAACCTAAGGCCTATCCCGGGGACATCTGGCTGCTAGGCTATCTGAGAGCCTATCCAGAAGTAGGGCAGGGTTGGGTCCGCGGCCTTGTAGTCCAACCAGATGTAACAGTTCCGCCGACCAGGGAACCAGTCTTGGTCGGAGGTAGAGGGGAAGCTGTCACCACAAAGGGTCCATCCGCCCACCTGGCGTGTCTGGCGCCCACCTGTTCATCTTGCATTACACCCACCATGCCTTGTAACCCACTCTACAATGAAGGATGTCAGCTGTCCTTAACTCTGGAGGTCATTATTGGGCTTCAGGGGCTCCGGGACTTTGCTACATACAGTACTATATCTTCATCTCCCTGTATATTATGTCTTCACCTGCCTGTATACTATATCTTCATCTCCCTGTATATCTTTATCTCCCGGTATACTATATCTTCATCTCCCTGTATATCTTTATCTCCCGGTATACTATATCTTCATCCTCCTGCATATTATATCTTCATCTTCCCTGTATATTATATCTTCATCTCCCTGTATACTATATCTTCAGCATTCTGCTCTAGTCAAACCATGGTTCGCAAGGTGAAGCATCCTGCTCTGTCAGCCAAGATTAACAAGGTGCCTTCTATAGCGTAGCACTACCCCTGTAGGGGCCGCTGGTGAATGTGGTCATCTCCCCCCCTGCAAAGCCAGGCACACACATTTTCCATTCACTTCAGAGACAAGAAGCAGTCCTTGCAGCTTTTTTTTTTTTATTTTTTTATTATGGGAATTTAACTTGGATAGGGAAGGGTTGATATGGGATGCCCATTTGATCAGTAGAACTCTTTAGGGACTTGAACTATATATACCCAGTATATACACGCTTTCCTCTTCTACCTCCAGCACAGACTTGCCTGCAGAACAACTCCCAGGACCAGCTAGCACAAGTTTCAGGTTCAGCTAAATCGGGACGAATGCCCTTTGCAGGCAGGGACCGCGGGTCCCTATGTTGTAGCCAAAAAAATAGAGGTCTTTGATGCTAGCTGTCCTATCTATGGCTACTTTTCTTAGTACCATCTCTTCAGGCACTGCCAGCCCTCCTGGATGCACCTGAGCCTTTCTCCCATGCCACCTCAGTCCTCCTGAATACATCCCAAACTGCTCCATACCAGTCTTCTCAGGCATGCCTCCCAGTCCTCCCAGTCCTCCTGACTGTGTTTCACTCACCAGCCCTCTCGACTGTTCCTTTTCCTCCTGGAGGCTTGCCTGGCAGTGTTTTCCCGCTGTCCTCTCCTTGCTTCCGTGCCTCCAGGCCAGGACACCTCCGTGTGTCTTGAAGAGGGTCCTGTCCACACCCGAGCCCAAGCCAAAGGTCACTTCCCCAGGCTGGGGATCTCCCTCAAAGACCGCGGCACCCTAACACTCCATCTCTAACTTCCACCCACACGGTGGAGCTGGTATGCATCCAGCTTAGGACACTTCTCTAGTCATTCCAATGACAGGACTGCTGCAGCTGCTCCTACTGAATTCTGTAGACTTTGAAAGTTAGCTTAATCCCTAACATGAAAAAACTACTGGGACTTTATGGTACCACACCAAGAAAAAGTATTAAAAATAAAAACTTGCATTTTTTACTGTAATAAACACTAAAAAACGATTAAAATATAAATGTTAAACATCCTGTATTGTTTCAGAACAATTGCAGTCACATATCATGCCATTAGTAATAACTGTATCCCAGGCTGGTCATAAAGAGGATCTCATATACAAATCTTCATCTCCGACATGTTTCGCAGGAAAAAAAGCCCACTTCCTCAGGGAGAACTGGCATATACAGTATCTCACCAAAGTGAGTACACCCCTCACATTTTTGTAAATATTTTATTCTATCTTTTCATGTGACAACACTGAAGAAATGACACTTTGCTACAATGTAAAGTAGTGAGTGTACAGCTTGTATAACAGTGTAAATTTGCTGTCCTCTCAAAATAACTCAACACACAGCCATTAATGTCTAAACCGCTGGCAACAAAAGTGAGTACACCCCTAAGTGAAAATGTCCAAATTGGGCCAAAGTGTCAATATTTTGTGTGGCCACCATTATTTTCCAGCACTGCCTTAAAGGGGTTGTAAACCCTCATGGTTTTTCACCTTAATGCATTCTATGCATTAAGGTGAAAAACCTTCTCTTATGCTGCAGCCCCCACAGAGCCCCCGTTTTACTTACCTGAACTCGGTCTTTTTCTCCCCGGGGGCGAGCATACCAGCTCTAGCTGGTGTCTCATGTCCTGATTGGATGGATTGATAGCAGCACAGCCATTGGCTCCCGCTGCTGTCAATCAAATCCAATGACCCAGGCACCGAGGGGTGGGTGGAGACCGGCATCCGTGTCTGTGGGCGCAAATGCTGGACTCGGGAGAGCGCCCGCAAGGTAACCCCCTCTGGAGAGCGCTTCCCCTAGGGGGTTATCTGATACGGGGAGGAGCCGCGAGAGCCGCCGGGGGACCCCAGAAGAGGATGTTCGGGGCCACTCAAAATGAGCTGCACAGTTGAGGTAAGCATGACATGTTCGTTATTTAAAAAAAAAAAAACGATCCTTTGCAATCACTTTAACCCTCTTGGGCATGGAGTTCACCAGAGTTTCACAGGTTGCCACTGGAGTCCTCTTCCACTCCTCCATGATGACATCACAGAGCTGGTGGATGTTAGAGACCTTGCGCTCCTCCACCTTCTGTTTGAGGATGCCCCACAGATGCTCAATAGGGTTTAGGTCTGAAGACATGCTTAGCCAGTCCATCACCTTTACCCTCAGCTTCTTTAGCAAGGCAGTGGTCGTCTTACAGGTGTGTTTGGTGTCCTTATCATGTTGAAATACTGCCCTGCGACCCAGTCTCTGAAGGGAGGGGATCATGCTCTGCTTCAGTATGTCACAGTACATGTTGGCATTCATGGTTCCCTCAATAAACTGTAACTCCTCAGTGCCGGCAGCACTCATGCAGCCCCAGACCATGACACTCCCACCACCATGCTTGACTGTAGGCAAGACACACTTGTCTTTGTACTCCTCATTTGGTTGCCGCCACACACGCTTGACACCATCTGAACCAAATAAGTTCATCTTGGTCTCATCAAACCACAGGACATGGTTCCAGTAATCCATGTCCTTAGTCTGCCTGTCTTCAGCAAACTGTTTGCAGGCTTTCTTGTGCATCATCTTTATAAGAGGGAGTCCTTCTGGGACGACAGCCATGCAGACCAATTTAATGCAGTGTGCGGCGTATGGTCTGAGCACTGACAGGCAGACCCCCCCACCCCTTCAACCTCTGCAGCAATGCTGGCAGCACTCATACGTCTATTTCCCAAAGAAAACCTCTGGATATGACGCTGAGCACATGCACTCAACTTCTTTAGTCGATCATGGAGAGGCCTGTTCTGAGTGGAACCTTTCCTGCTCTATGATCTTGGCCACCGTGCTGCAGCTCAGTTTCAGGGTCTTAGCAATCTTCTTATAGCCTAGGTCATCTTTATGTAATGCAACAATTATTTTTTTCAGATCCTCAGAGAGTTCTTTGCCATGAGGTGCCATGTTGAACTTCCAGTGACCAGTATGAGAGAGTGAGAGTGATAACACCAGATTTAACACACCTGCTCCACATTCACACCTGAGGCCTTACGAGTCTCATGACACCAGGGAGGGAAAATGACTAATTGGGCCCAATTTGAACATTTTCACTTAGGGGTGTACTCACTTTTGTTGTTATTTTGAGGGGACAGCAAATTTACACTGTTATACAAGCTGTACACTCGCTACTTTACATTGTAGCAAAGTGTCATTTCTTCAGTGTTGTCACATGAAAAGATAGAATAAAATATTTGCAAAAATGTGAGGGGTGTACTCACTTTTGTGAGATACTGTATCTCCATAATTGCAAACAGAATTAGAGTACCGGTAAGTAACAGTACATAAAACGATAATACATTATGTGTTTAGCACACTCCACATGTGCATACATAAATTACCTGCTATCGGGGATTACATTGTATGTGACCTGTTCCCAAAATTGGAAGATCGCAGCCGAAAGGGACAGTCCCCGCCAATGAAAATTATTTACTACCCTGTTTCCCCGAAAATAAGACCCAGCATGATTGTCAGTGATGGCTGCAATATTAGCCATACCTCCCAAATAAGCCCTACCCTGTTTCCCAGAAAATAAGCCCTACCCTAATAATAAGACCTACAAGGACTTTAACTAGGGCTTATTTGGGGGGTAGGGCTTATATTGCAGCCATCACCGACAATCACGCTAGGTCTTATTTTCGGAGAAACAGGGTATATATTTGGATAAAGAGGAACTGGTGTGTGCCCTATAAAATAATAATACAAAGGATAACAGAGAGAGGGAAAGAAAAAAAATATGAATGAATACATGGCTTCCTCTGATTGGCTGAGGTGGAGATGATGACATCATTTGCCTGCCTCTCCACATTAGCCAATCAAAGGAATCCTTTTATTCATTCATACAATACAAGGCTTTCTATGAATGGGTGATCAGCGCTCATACTGACTTGATTTAGTTCCAGGAGTATTGTCCTTACCACTGCGAGAACACAGTGCTGTATCCTGTATGTAGCTGATGCTACATACAGTATATATACAGTTCTGAAACTCCCTGCTATGATTAGTTAAGGAAATAGTTTGTTTGGACCAGCTTGGTGCAAACTATTTATAGTTCACTAAAACCTGCCTAAAACGTGTTAGTTAGAATCAATAAAAGCAATAACTATATATATCTATAGATATACATACACACAGGTGCATCTCATAAAATTTGAATATAATCAAAAAGTTAATTTATTTCATTATTTTAATTCAAAAAGTAAAACTCATATATTTTATAGATGCATCACACACAGTGAGTGATATATTTCAAGCATTTCTTTCTTTTAATTTTGATGATTATGGCTTACAGCTAGTGAAAACCCAAATTTCAGTATCTCAGAAAATTAGAATATTACATAAGATCAATAACAAAAAGGATTTTAATACAGAAATGTTGGCTTACTGAAAAGTATGTCCATGTACAGTATAGTATGCACTCAATACTTGGTTGGGGCTCCTTTAGCATGAATTACTGTAGCAATGCGGCGTGGCATGGAGGCGATCAGCCTGTGGCACTGCTGAGGTGTTATGGAAGCCCAGGTTGCTTTGATGGTGGCTTTCAGCTCCTCTGCATTATTGAGTCTGGGGTCTCTCATCTTCCTCTTGACAATACCCCAGAGATTCTCTATGGGGTTTAGGTCAGGCGGGTTTGCTGACCAATCAAGCACAGTGATACCATAATCATTGATACTTTTGGCAGTGTGGGCATGTGCCAAGTCATGCTGGAAAATGAAATCAGCATCTCTATAAAGCTGGCTGGTCAGCACAGGGAAGCATGAAGTGCTCTAGAATTTCCTGTTAAAGGGGTGCACTGACTTTGGACTTGATAAAATACAGTGGACCAACACCAGCAGAAGACATGGCTCCCCAAATCATCACAGACTGTGGAAAATTTTGCATTTCATTTGGAAATCAAGGTCCCAGAGTCGGGAGGAAGAGTGGCGAGGCACAGAATCCAAGTTGCATGAGGTCCAGTGTCAAGTTTCCACATTCAGTGATGATTTCTGCAGGCCAGTCAAGTTCCTCCACCCCAAACTCGCTCGCTTGCTTATTTTTGTTGTTTTTGTTAGGGGATTAAACTTGGCTTGGGAAAGGGACATGGGATACCCAAATACTTCTCAACGAAATCAATGTTGGTTTGAGTCTAAATTTGACAGTCTCTTCCTCTGCACATCTCCTCCAGCACACTACTTGAGATCACTTGCTTCACTTCACTGTCCAAATGTTGGTTCCTGTCACCGTTAGCACATGGCTAGGTCTCACTCTGAATAAGTCCTAACGTTTTTCTAGTAGCCCTTTATAGACAGGGGTCTGCAGCCCCCTTTGTGGTAGCAACCGTTTTAGTTGAGAAGAATAGATGTGCTAAATGACACTTGGTGGACTACTGATCCAAGCACGTCCAATGCAAATCCTGCCAGACCTCGTGGCTGCAATGACTTGACTCCAAAACAACACCACAGTCTCTCCCTCTGGCTCCACATACAATATCTGGCATGTCTCTCCCAGAGCTTCACGCTGTGCTTCTCACTCACCAACCCTTGGATCCCTCCTGAATTACTTTCCTGGCAGTGCTCCCAACTGTCCTCTTCCTGCTCCAGGACACCTCTCAATGACTGTGTAGAGAGAGGCTCCCTCCCAGCTCCCGAGCTCCAGGCCTGAGGTCACCCCCACCCAGAAAGGGGGTTTCCTCAGCCCACGACAGTCTAACACTCCATCATCCAGTTCTTCCACCCGACAACTCCTCCCACCTGACCATGGATTTATATAAGGCCTGCCTCCTGCAAATCCTAGTTGGGGATTGGTCAGGGCTCCCACATACACCCCATGTCACTCCAGCTCTCTGGCCTGCCTCTGTTCCAGAACCTTCTGAAAACCAGAGGAGGCGCCCAAGAGCTGAAGCACATGTCAGTCACCTACTGCTACATTAAACCACTCCCCTGCCCCCAGATCAAAAGCAAACAGGCCTAGCTCACAGCATAGGCCTGCCTAAATTTACCTGCGCTGACAGTACAAAACAAACCCACTACCCTAGCACCTACCTACCTAAGGTAGAGGGTGCTACATATTGTAGAGCATGGTTGTCCTCTTATGACAAAGTGACCCTGTCTCTTTTGATGTAGTGCATGGTTGTCTTCTTGTCACAAGGCCGCAGAGTCTCTTTTAATGTAGAGCATGGTTGTCTTCTTATGGCAAGTTGACACTGTCTTTTTAAACATAGAGCTTGGTGGTCTTCTTATGATAAAGTGGCACTGTCTCTTTTAATGTAGAGCATGGTTGTCTTTTTATGACAAGGTGACAGTGTCTCTTTAAATATGGAGCTTGGTGGACTTCCTATAACAAGGTGACTGTCTTTTTAAACATGGAGCATTGTGGGCTTCTTATGAAAAGGTGATAGTGCTTCTTTAAAAAAAAGTGTTTGGTGTTCGTATGGCAAGGTGACTGTGTGTTTTTTAAACGTAGAGTTCGGTGGTCTTCTCATGACAAGGTGATAGAGCTTCTTTACATGTAGAGCTTCATTGTCTTCCTATAACAGCGTGACCATGTTTCTTTTATTGTAGTGCACATTTGTCTTCTCATGACAAGGTGATAGTGTCTTTTTTAATGTAGTGCATGGTTGTCTTCTTATCACAAGGCCACAGAATCTTTTAATGTAGAGCAAGGTTGTCTGCTTGTGGCAAGGTGACACTGTCTCTTTAAATGTAGAGCTGGGTGATCTTCCTATGACAAGGTGACAGTGTCTATTTAAAAGTAGAGCTTGGTGGTCTTCTTATCATAAGATGACACTGTCTCTTTAAACATAGAACTTGGTGGTTTTCCTATGACAAGGTGACAGTGTCTCTTTTAATGTAGAGCATGGATTTCCTCTTATGACAAGGTGACAGTGGGGGAGGTTTACTAAAACTGGACCACTCAGAATCTGGTGCAGCTGTGCATGGTAGCCAATCAGCTTGTTCAATTAAGGTTTTACACTAAAACCTGGAAGCTGATTGGTTTCTATGCAGAACTTCACCAGATTTTTGCATGCTTCAATTTTAATAAAACAACCCCAGTGTCTATTGAAATGCAGAGCTTAGTGGTCTTCCTATGACAAGGTGGCCGCGTCTCTTTAAACGTAGAGCTTGGTGGTCTTCTTTTGACAAGATGATAGTGTCACTTTAAATTGAGAGCTTGGCATTCTTCTTATGACAAGATGATAGTGTCTCTTAAAACATAGAACATGGTTGTCTTCTTATGACAAGGTTTACAGTTTCTTTTTAAAAGTGGAGCATTATGTTTTTTTAATGTAGATCATGGTTGTCTTCTTATGATAAGGTGACAGTGTCCCCTTAAATGTAGAACTTGATGGTCTTTTATGACAACGTGATAGTGTTTCTTCAAATGAAGAGTTTGGTGGTTGTCTTATGACAAGGTGAAGGTGTAGACCTTGGTGTAGATCTTTAAGCGTAGATCTTGGTGGTCTTCTTATGATAAGGTGACAGTGTCCCCTTAAACGTAGAACTTGATGGTCTTTTATGACAACGTGATAGTGTTTCTTCAAATGAAGAGTTTGGTGGTTGTCTTATGACAAGGTGAAGGTGTAGACCTTGGTGTAGATCTTTAAGCGTAGATCTTGGTTGTCTTCTTATGATAAGGTGACAGTGTCTCTTTTAATATAGATCATGGTTGTCCTCTTCTATGTCTTGGGTGCTCCAACAGTGAGATCTCCTGGCCATAATTCCCAGCTCTGTTCCTGTTCTGTGTTCAAGCTTCTCCTCTTACATTCCGTAATATAAAATATATTAAAAAATCTGCAAGGTTTTGGGAGGACTGACGCTTTAAGCATATATCTAAAAAAGCATATATCTAAAAAAAAAAAATGAAACTACTATATTTAAATTGGCTGCCCTGCTTGCAAACATTGGCCTGTATATGTTCATCCGTAGGCGATGTTTCTCTGATTCTGCACTCTCCATGGAAAACTACATGAATTTCAATTTATCATCATTAGACCTGAAGCCATCTCATTCCAAGGGTGTATTATTGTCTGTAGACAAAACACACGTCCCCTTGATATCTTCATCAATTATTTCATCTTCTGTATCTGAAAACTTTCTCCTAAATCTACCTTGTCCTTCCCTTCTAGCTAAGAACATTAATAAAATCATGAGGAACTCTCTGTATTGTTTTCTCTCCTGTAAACTACCTTGCATGCCCCCTTTAATAGCTGCGTATTACGCCCCTGGATTCGGCGGATATAAATGCATTATTTTCTCATTAAAATGAGCTTGTCACTTTTGCCGCTCTCTGCAAATCATTAGCGTGTTTACCGTGTTGAACAGCAGAAGCTCTGTGATAAATGGATGAATTTGTAGTAAAAAGGAAGCAAATCTTTTTGGTAATCTCTAAGAACTTCAGCCAGATGTAAAAATCTCCATTTAGTTCTTTTTTTTTTTTTTCTTCACTGAAAAAACAAAAAACAAAAATTATTTTTAAACTGTACTGTTTGTAATTACTTCTAATCCCTCTTTATATTAAATTCTTATCATCTCATGAGCGCTGATTTTAATTTGGAGTCGGGCTGACAGTAGGTGGATCATTAGATTACAGTATATTTATTTGCAGATTCTAGAGCATTCTAAATGCTCACCAGTAAAAGTTTTAGGACCCATTAACGTCTATCTATTGGTAAAACATGCGTTTTAATGGACTTTGCTGCAACTATGTGCATTGCATTATGGCGCCATGTATTTAGAACAACAACCCATGGCTATGTACATTAGCTGCCAATGCACATTCAGCGCATTGCTAAATATGTTGCAGATGTACTTTTTTGTGTTTATAATCTATTAGATTGTAAACTCTAATGAGCAGGGCTCTCTAAACCCTCTTGTATTTTATTGTATTGTAACTGTACTGTCTCCCTTTTTATATTGTAAAGCGATGCGTAAACCCTTTATAATAATAATAAGGTGAATTGCCAGCCCATTCATAAGGAATGGGCTGCTTTAACATAACATGCAATAACATGTAAAATTGCTGAGTTAGGCTCGGTTAACACTGCTGTGATACGACTTTGATGTGATCTACAGTGGGCTTATGTGGTGCGACTTTGATGGGACTTTTCCTATTCTATAGGGCCAAGTCACACTGTAAGTTGCACCAAAGTAGTGCAGGAACCTTATTCAAAACCGCACCATTCCAAGTTGCATTGTTTAGAATGAGCACCATTGAAAACAATTATATTTCCCTTGTCATGCGATTCTGTGCTACTCAAGTCTCATCAGAAGTCACATCAATGTGGACCAGGCCTAAATGTGCATTCGTTAACATACTTACATAGTCAATTTTAAACAAATACACAAGTCCATATAGTTTAACCAATAGAAACAAATGAAGGCCTCTTGAGCCCCCTAGGGAAAGAGAGCCTTGACTGATGGGGGCATGGCTAGGTGTGTAACAAGGGGAACGATTGGTTGGGACATTGGGATGGGATGGGCCTGAGCTCAGGAAATCGTGTGCCCCAGGGAATTCTGGGTCTTTCGGAAGAGTCGTTGGAAGAGCTGCCCACCCTCCCGCCCCCTTTTTTCCTATGTTTGGTATGTCACAGCTTGCTGCGGTTTTCTTGACCTTGCCAGCAGTTAAAGTTGCTGTAATGGGCTATGCCCTTGATGGAAAATTGGAAATAGGCTGTCTGTCCAGCACTTATGGTAAGGACAGGCCCCACTTCCCTAATTTGGTTAAGTGCTCACAGTACGACTGTGACTGGTACTGGTTAAATATGTTCACATGTTATGTGTTGGAATTTAATAAAGCTGTGGCCTTGCCCTTTCCAACCTAGCGGTTGTAAGTGTCTTATTTAATGGAGTGAAGGGCAAGGGTGGTGGGGGATTTTATCCCTTGGTGTTAAGTTAAGTGGGACCTAAGCCCATTGCGCCTCAGCAGTCATGAATAAACAAAATAGAAATCCCCCATATACAGAACCAAATACCTACAGCTGAACCAGAGGAAAGGCAAAAAAAACCTATAAGAATGGTCCAATTTGCTTCAGTGGGGAAAAAAAATTCCTTCCTGATCCCCAGAAGACAATTGGATATTTCCCATAAATATTAGTATCCAGTTATATTATGTGCATCTGGGAATACATTTGGCTCAACAATCTACTGAGTTGGCCAAAACTAGTTCTTGAGGGAGTCTATGCCTTAATTTTTACAGCTCTAACAGTGAAGATGCCTTCCCGTATATGGTGGTAAAATCTCCATTCCTCTAGATGTAAAACGACCCTTTTGTCTTCTGTAATGACCTGAAAAAAGAATAAGTCTACACCATGTTCACTATGGACTACCTTTGTATTTTTACATGGTAATCATATAATGTCCTCTTTCCAAGAGAGACTACATTCAGTTCAGATAATCTTTGTCATAGCTGAGATCTTCCAGGTCAGTATGAACTCCCCCCAAATAACCCCTTTTTGGAAAGTAGACATCTTATTTTTTGTCACATTTTTTTGGAAATGAAGAACATGGTGATACTGAGGGGTGTAAAACATGGTGCTTGGTAATGGTGCACACTATACAGCTCATACACAAGGGTTAGATGTAGTGAAAGGGCGAATGTACAAGTCACATACATGGGAGGATGGAGATGAGGGGGGGGATTGTTCAGGATAAAAAAGGTGAAGGGTTCAATTTACAGATCACATATAGAGACATGCTGAAGATGAGTTAATGGGCAATGATGAGTGAAAAGGACGTCCGGTGCTTTATCCAGTGCCGTTTATAAACAGCACTGAGTGAAGTACAGTCTACTTAGGTGTATGACGGTAGTATAATGGTTAAGCATACAAAGGAAGAGAACTGAACAGTGGAAAGAGAAAGAGTGGAAAGGACTACAGGCAGAGCAATTGTGGGGTGGAGCATTGAATGTCTTGGAAACAACTTGTTGGACAATATGAATTTTTTCTTTTGAGCAATGACAATAGTAGTAGGGGTAAGTCATAGAGTCACATACAGTATGGTAAAGAAGCTTGGGAAGGTATGTGTGGAAATGTAAGTTTTCTTTGATTTGTCAAGAACAAGAGTTTAAATTTGGTAGCTTTGAGTTACAGTCAAGGACATCCCTATTAAACTCAACATTTCTCCACCTTTTTAAATCACTTTCAGTGCTTTGCCAGCAGGTTAGTCACCCAAAGAGAAGGTAACTTTTGCAGGAGCAACCTTGTTCTGAGCAGATGAAGGTTTTTCTGAGGAACAAGTAGGTCAGAAGAAGTTTGAGAGGGTAGAATAAAAGGAGAGCAGTCCAAAGACAAGCAATGTTTTTTTATTGGGAAGATATCTAAGGAAGCATGTGGGTTTTGAGGGGCATAAGGTAGAGATGTTAAAGTGGATCAAAGTTAAAATAATACAGTCAGCGCAAAAATGAAACTAACACGAAATATAAGCTGCTGTGCACTGAAGGTAAACATATAAAACCTCTGGAAGCATATAATACAATAAAGCAGTGCAGCGCTAAACTAAAAGTCTATTGACACAGTCCCTTTAAGATAAGTTGTAGGTAGGAAAACAGTTCTCCACTGTGATGATAAAGGTGCTCAAAAGTATTCCATGCAGTGCTACGCATCCGTGATACCACCACCGGCCAGCCAAACCGCTCACCTCAGCAAATGGACCCCTGAACTAACAGATAGGTCAAACCAGCATGTACCACGCTAGGTGGAAGGGAATGGAGACTTGTCTGGAAAGATGGTCCCACGGTAGTGGAGATGGCACTCCAAATTGCAGATCATATCACATGTAATACAAATGAAGATACATAGTGCACACTGCGTGGCTAAAATAAATGTCATTTATTAAAAATATAAGGTACTCACAAGCACAGCACTAAGCCCTAGTGCTGGGATACAGGTAAAATATCATCAAAGGATAACGTGGGTTAAATGGCGGCTGCAGTGATGTCAAAAAGCTCCCGCACGCGTATCGTCCTCCTCTGGACTTCATCAGCGGTTAACCGCTGATGAAGTCCAGAGGAGGACGATACGCGTGCGGGAGCTTTTTGACATCACTGCAGCCGCCATTTAACCCACGTTATCCTTTGATGATATTTTACCTGTATCCCAGCACTAGGGCTTAGTGCTGTGCTTGTGAGTACCTTATATTTTTAATAAATGACATTTATTTTAGCCACGCAGTGTGCACTATGTATCTTCATTTGTATTACATGTGATATGATCTGCAATTTGGAGTGCCATCTCCACTACCGTGGGACCATCTTTCCAGACAAGTCTCCATTCCCTTCCACCTAGTGTGGTACATGCTGGTTTGACCTATCTGTTAGTTCAGGGGTCCATTTGCTGAGGTGAGCGGTTTGGCTGGCCGGTGGTGGTATCACGGATGCGTAGCACTGCATGGAATACTTTTGAGCACCTTTATCATCACAGTGGAGAACTGTTTTCCTACCTACAACTTATCTTAAAGGGACTGTGTCAATAGACTTTTAGTTTAGCGCTGCACTGCTTTATTGTATTAAAGTGGATCAAAACCCGGTCAATAAAATCTCATTTACCATGTTAATGTTATTTCAAATTCTTTTCTTTTTTAATTTGCAGCTTTTATTAAAATAATATTTGGTTATCCTGTTATGAAAGCCCTTGTTGAGGCACTTTGGTAGTCCAGTTCGGTGGCAGGAGAGAACAATGGGTGCTCACACTGCAGAGGTTCGTCAACGGTAGTAACTTGAGCTGAAAACGGGTTCACACTGGACTCTGGAGTTGATTTACTAAAACTGAGAATGCAAAATCAGGTGCAGCTGTGCATGGTAGCCAATCAGCTACTAACTTTAGCTTGTCCAATTTAGCTTTGACAATAAAACCTGGAAGCTGATTGGTTTCTATGCAGAGCTGCAACAGATTTTGCACTCCCCAGTTTTAGTAATGCCCTGTACACACGGTCGGACATTGATTGGACATTCCGACAACAAAATCCTAGGATTTTTTCCGACGGATGTTGGCTCAAACTTGTCTTGCATACACACGGTCACACAAAGTTGTCGGAAAATCCGATCATTCTGAACGCGGTGACATAAAACACGTACGTCAGGACTATAAACGGAGCAGTAGCCAATAGCTTTCATCTCTTTATCTATTCTGAGCATGCGTGGCACTTTGTGCGTCGGATTTGTGTACACACAATCGGAAATTCCGAGAACGGATTTTGTTGTCGGAAAATTTTATAGCCTGCTCTTAAACTTTGTGTGTCGGAAAATCAGATGGAAAATGTGTGATGGAGCCCACACACGGTCGGAATTTCCAACAACAAGGTCCTATCACACATTTTTCGTCGGAAAATCTGACCGTGTGTACAGGGCATAAATCAACCCCCACTGTCTCTCCAGTCGCTTAGTGTTTCAGGAAAACAAAAAGCCACACAGCATAACGAACATTACATGTAGATGTCAAGGTACTGTGTATCTCTGACCATTTGAACAATCAATGCAGAGAACATTTATTAAATCACCAACTAGGTTTCCTGCTTAGGAGAATCCCAGATTATACTCAGTAATGATGCAATAGTCAAGAAATTCTAGGAGGTGGTGAAGGGAGATGATGACCACGCCTGCCAAACTTTGTCAATTTTTTGGGGGCAGCCCTGAAATAGGTAGGCAGCTTTTTAGAATGGGGCCATGGAGTTTACTAATCCCTTCCAAAAAAACATTGTGGGGACTGTAGTTTTCTTCCAATGTAGGATAATAGCTTTACAGTTTGCTGCAGTCGGGACATCTCCCTCCACCAAGCCCAATATTCATACTGACATTGGTACTGGACTTGGTGTAACCAGCACCTCTGTGATGCAAATATTCACCTTTAACCAGAAGCTTTGAATCAATGGTCAGTGCCAACATACATGGCTAATGTCTGTGGGGAAGTGAACACATGGCCAGCACTCAGCCGATTGGGAGGGATACATGCCAGCCTAGAAGGAGTTAGGTAGATCCAGTGAAGGAATTTAAAATAGATCAGGTGATCCCTGGCAGAGCCTAGGTGTTTAGAGGAGCAGTCCCATATATCCTCCCAATCCTCTCCCTAAAGATTATGGATGTCATCCCTACATTTGGCTTTACAGTGAGCCACCGGAGGTGGCATAACCTGAAACGATTCTTTGTATACTTTGTATACTTCAGATAAGGTTTTCTCAGAGTTATCAAGCAGTGAGGAGTCTATAACTAAAGGCAGAGTCTCTAATGGCAAGGTACCGAACTGGGACATAAAGGTGTGAAGGTAGTGAAGGTAGTGAAAGAAATATTGATTGAGAAGGTCATACTTAGCTTTTTATTGGTCAAAGGTCATCAACCTGCCCCCCTGAATTACATCTCCCACCTTCTTAATGCCTCTGGAGGCCAATAATGCTGGATCTTGAAGTGTGTACCAGACAGGGATTCATCCACAGTGGAGAGGAAGGGGAAAACGCCAGCCATCTGTGGTTGTGTCAATGGTTGAAGGAGCTACCAGGCCCTGATGGTGGCCTTCATGGAAAGGGTAAGAGGCAGTGTTCAATTCATTCCCCTATAAAGTGCAAATTTCAGACTCTTGTAGGATCCTAAGATGGTGGCCTCCAATACTGCAGTGGAATCACCATCATCGCTCCCTAGCCACCTGGTTGGTCCTACCTATGAGAGACAAGGGAAGGTTTTTCCAGGCCTGTGTCTTTCGTTTGAGCAGAGCTATTAGGGCATTAGATTTAGAGCCATGTAGTCAGCTACACTAGCCATAATTTGAACTATCAAGTAGGTCAATTGAGAGACCTGACATAACAGCATTTTTAAATTCACCACTGCCCCTGGGTCTTAGGCCCAAGGTAGGATGGTGATTTATTGCAGTACTTGAACACATGCTGGCAGAGGGATCGGGGTGCAGGATACCCCAAAAACACACAGGCATTGGAGAACAGATTCTGAGGCAAAGCTCTTTAGTGGCAGCCTTAAGTCTTGCTGGAGGTAGAGTGGACAGCCAGCTAGTCTGAGACTCTGTAAAAGCAGTCTCAGTCCTTGTGTCCTAATAGCACAAGTATACCTGGAGCTCTAGGCAAAATGTCATACTCACAATGTCCAAAGACAGCTCCCTAATCAGCTTCCCTGTGTCACTTTTCAGTAAAAGGGGGTTCCTTTTCCAGCCCAGCTTCCTAAGGTAGTGTCCTCCAGCAAATGTCTTTAAGTCCAGGTCCCTTTAGGCCCTCAGATAAGTATATGCCAAGGCCTGACAACATTCAGTAACAGAGGTCTCTCCTGGGGCCTATCCCGCCTCCTCGGTGGGAGAGGCCCCAGGAGAGACCTCTGAATAGATCCTCCCAAAATTTTCCCCCCCAGCTACACCTTCTGGGCCTGCCTCCCAGGGATTGACTGAGGCCAGATCAGGGGCAGATCCGGGGGGGGGGGGGCAACGAGGCAACCCCCCCGAGAAATGAGTGAGTGGGCTGGCAGGTGAGCGTGTAGTCATGCCAGTAAGCGAGCTGATGAGTGAGTGTGGGAAGGCAGGACAGTGAGCGGGCCGACAGGTGAGTGGAGTGGGCAGTCATGCCAGTAACCGGGCCGATGGGTGAGTGGAAAGGCAGGACAGTGAGCGGACGGGCATGTGAGCAGAGAGATGACATCATCTCTCACCGCCAGCCCTGCTTTACCGCAGTTCCGCCCTCACTATGCAGTCGCGGGCAGCAGAGAGATTACAGCATCTCTCTGCTGTTTGCCTTCACTCTGGGACACAGCTAGTGACAATTCGCACCTTGTGGCAGGCAGACAATCTGCACCTTGTGGCAGGCAAGTGACATGGCAAGTGACAATCCGAAACTTGTGGCAGGCAAGTGACAATCCACATCTTGTGGCAGGCAAGTGACATGGCAAGTGACAATCCGCAACTTGTGGCAGGTGATGTGGCAAGTGACAATCCGCATCTTGTAGCAGGCAAGTGACAATCCACACCTTGTGGCAGGCAAATGACATGGCAAGTGACAATCCGCAACTTGTGGCAGGCAAGTGACAATCCACATCTTGTGCCAGGCAAGTGACATGGCAAGTGACAATCCGCAACTTGTGGCAGGTGATGTGGCAAGTGACAATCCGCATCTTGTAGTAGGCAAGTGACAATCCACACCTTGTGGCAGGTAAATGACATAGCAAGTGACAATCTCCATCTTGTGACGGGCAAGTGACGTGGCAAGTGACAATCCGCATCTGGTGGCAGGTGATGTGGCAAGTGACCAGCTGCATCTGAAGGCAGGTGACGTGGCAAGTGACAACCTGCATCTGAAGGCAGGTGATGTGGCAAGTGACAATCCGCATCTGGTGGCAAGTAACGTGGCAAGAGACACGCTGCATCTGTTGGCAGGTGATGTAGCAAGTGACACACTCACTCAGGGCTCCCACTGATTCTGCTTTATGGTGAGTTGAACTATTTAATTTCATATTGCAATGTAATAATAGAAATAATGCGTTTCAATCATCCTGATACCATATCAACCATGGTGCTGTGATGATTGAAGCGCTAACATCAGCCATTGCCCCGATAAATTGCCTGCGAAAAACCTTATTTCCTGGCAGTGCCCCTCCCGAGACTAGGCTCTGGATCTGCCCCTGGGCCAGATAAATATTCATAGCTTAGTGAGTAACCCTCTGACTGTTTTTGGAAGCTTCTTCCAGAGGCAGGCGGGAGCAATCAACCACCAGGCTTAGAAATTGACCTGATCAGACCTGAAAAATGAATTGCTATTCTGCTGGGTACGGCAGAGCCAAAAACTAAATGTATCCAGCCTAAGGCGGGGGCACTTGACACATGACACTGATACAGGGGGCATGACATCCAAGGCCATCTCCAGCATTCAGAAGAGGATGGAAGGAACTCTGTATCTGGAGTCCATCTCTCACCCTCTGCCATGTGTAGAAGGCACCAAAAACACCTAAAATGGTGAAACTCCTGATGTGAAAGGGGGGAATCTGAGCTGAAAGGGGGCCTCTGTTATGAAAGGGGAACTGTGGTGTGAATGGGGCTCTGGATGTGAAGGGGGGACTTTGATGTGGAGGGAGTGTCACTTACCCATATGTGAAGCCTGAGATAATGAGGTCCCTTGCTCAGTTCCCATCCGGGCACCCCTGGAAGTTGAGATGGGTTACGCAGGGGCGATGGAAAGACACAAGTGCCAGGGTGCCAGCACCATGGTCTAGAATTTGACAGTGTTGATATCAAGAGAGCAGGGGTACAGCTGGTAGTACACTGTGGATGTGCCAAGCTCAGTGAAAAGCCGGGTCCAATGCCTGGTCTAAAAACAGCTGAACAGGACGTTACCATGTTGTAGGCAAGATCAGAGACAGGTACAGTTAAAGGTAAAGGAAACAAATGAAAGATTCTGATGTGAAACAGGGATACTCTAATGTAAAGGGGGGCTCCTTATGTGAAGGAGGGACTCTGATGTGATGGCCAGGGGCTATGATGCTAAGAGAGGAAGCTAATGTGAAAGAGAGGGGGCACCATGCAATGGGTGACATCATCCAGTGCAGATGGCAGCATCCTTCAGCTCATTAAATACAATTCAGCAAGGTGTGCATAGCATGCCCCTACTCCACCCCCTGCCTCTGTCACTTATTTTGCAGGGTGTCAACTATGGTTGCCACCTCATCCCCCCTTTAAACCCAAACACATAACAATTACACAGGTTTTGTGGTTGATTAAGATGGTAATTAAACTCACTTGGTGCCTTACCTTCATTTCATTAGCCTCAGAACCTGTGTAATTCAGATGTCTTTGGGTTTAAAGGGACGAGGTGGCAACCCTAGTGTCAAACCCACTAGCTAGAGGAGACAAGCAGTGATGAGATGCAAATGATTTCTTCTGAATGGAGCAGTGTTCGGCGGCTTGAGACGCAAAACATGCGCTATAGATTATCACCGTCTTCTTTTACAGGTATGGCTTGGGTGCGTACATTTAGCATAGTGACAAGACCCCTTAAGCCATTTTTATTATGTATTTGTTAGTACTTCATCCTGGAGTTCTTCAACAGAGTCCGGCTGCATTTAGTAAAGTGTCGTGGTGTTCATCAAACACGGCCTAGCAGCCAACGTGAACTGAACATCAAACATTTAGCAGAAAAAATAAAGTCCAAGGTCTACTCTGAGAGAGGACATCACTTACTTCATTTGCTGTCGCCGCTGGGCTTTGATGCTCCAATATTTAACTGTTAGCTGATAGCGGTTAACAAACAATGACGCAGGTTGTTTGTCAGCTGCGTGGAGCAGGTGATCATTTTCTCTGGGTAAGACTGACAGAGCAAGACTTCAGCTGTATGAGGTTCAGACACTTGGGGTCAGACAAACATTGCAGGTAATGTCAAACGACACAAAGTGTCACCGTGTCCTCTGCGCAGTGAAAAAATGAAGAAGGATTTTAAATAATGCCTTGTACACAGCGCTTTTTTTTTTCCTTTAAATTAAAGACAGTTTTCACCTTTTTCCATTAAATTTAATGCAACTTATGCCGCGTACACACGAGCGGACTTTACGTCAGACTTTGCCCGGCGGACTTTTCAACGTACTTTACGATGGACTTTCTGAATGAACGGATTTGCCTACACACAATCCACCAAAGTCCGTCGAATTCGTACGTGATGACGTACGACCGGACTAAAACAAGGAAGTTCATAGCCAGTAGCCAATAGCTGCCCTAGCGTGGCTTTTTGTCCGTCGAACTAGCATACGGACGAGCGGACTTTTTGACCGGACTCGATATCGACGGATTGATTTAAAACATGTTTCAAATCTAAGTCCGTCCAACTTTTGAGAAAACAAAGTCCGCTGGAGCCCACACACGATCTAATTGTCCGACGAAATCCCATCCGCCGGGCAAAGTCTGCCGTAAAGTCCGCTCGTGTGTACGCGGTATTAGTGTTGGGGAACTCTTTTAACCTCTCTCCAGATACTTCCTGTCTACATGCCCTTGCTCTGTCTTTCATTGCTGTGGGTTGAATTTCCCATGCAATGGCTGCTGGTAGTCTCAATCAGAAGTCATGTCACGGGGTGACAACAGATGAGCACCATTTGGAGACAGTAGTCACCCCATGACATGGAGTGCCATAACAAGACAGGCTCACCAGGTATTTTTTTAATGGAAGCTGTAGATTTTAAAAGACTGAACACAACAATATTTCAACATGTTAAAGCTCATATAAGATTCTAGAGATTAGGTTTAGATCTACTTTAACCAATCCAGCCCCGGAAGATTTGGCTGCTCAATGACCAGAGCATTTTTTTGCGATACGGCACTGCGTCGCTTTAACTGACAATTACCAATGTAGCGCTGGTAGATTTTTTATCTACCGCCTATACTGTATGTAAATTTAGTGGGTCATCTTTTCTGTGCATAGTTCAGATTTAATCTATAGCTAAATTAGCTTCTGTTCCAACCTTGGTTGTGTTGCGTGCAGTTCCACTCCGTCGCCTGTAGATGTCGGTGTCACTACAGACCGGAGCTGGAAAGCAGCAGACTGAGATGTATTGAGTGCTCTTCTTTCTCAGAAGTAATTCGGCAGAGGTTGTCCCCTTCGGTGCATTCTGGGAGGGGGTATTTAAGGGACAGACGCCATATTTCGGGGTCTTTTCGTTCCACCTGCTGGCCCTCCTGGCCAACAGGTATGTGTTAGGAGTCCTACCTCGTGGTCCTCCGGGAGGGAGGACCACGTTGCTGCAGAGTGTGGGTGGGCCCAGAAGTCTGTCTGGGGCCTACTACAACGGCTGTGGAGATGGTCCTGTGCTATCTGTCCTGCGGGTAGAAGCTGGACAATTGAGAAGAATCCAGGGGAGGACCCGTCATGGAAGGATCATGCGGAGCACTGGTCTGGAGAGGGGCCTGGTGACTCAATTGGAGGACGTATCTTAAGTTAACCTACCACATAGTACTGCCGGGTCGGCTTAAAGGTTCTGGTACTGTGTTGTTGTTCACTGAAAACTAGTACATCCTGTGGCAGAGGATCGTACAGTTTCACTCAAGTCTGTGGCAGAGACTTTCTGTTCGTGCTGTGCTCCGGCTGCTAGGTTAGTGAGAGGGACCTATCCGGGCAGGCAAAGATTTAATCCTGAACTGAGGATACATTCATCCCTGAGATTTCAATTCCTTATTGCTATACCAAGAAAATGTATTTGATCTTCCCTGCAACTCTTCTTCTACCTCTTTCCTGCTACTTCTTCCAGTTATCTCCCATTAAAGCATTGGAAAAGTACTAAAGTGACTGGTGCCTATATTGTTAGCTGATAAGTTCAATGTGGATTCTAACTCTGGTATTGGTGAAACTACCGGTAAAAAGGTGATGGAAACAGCCCGCTTTAAATCAGCAGCTCCACTGTGAGTTATTGCTACACTAAGAAAGAGGATTTCACCATGTCAGATTAGAGTAATGTGGTTGCCACATCCCTGGTATACAATTTAAAGAGAGATCCCCCTTCAAAGGGACTTTAAAGGCAACACATACTCAGGTAGTACAAAAAAGTCAATTTTAATCGATGTATAAAAATGTTCGATCATACAAATAATCGATAGTAAAAGACATTAAATGTTATACAAAAGATACATACAGAAAAAACAAAAAGGAAAGAAATACAATTTGCATGAACAATATAACAATATAATAATACTCTCTGGTATATAGTAATCCCCGGTACACGACGCGTTTCTGGTTAAACACCTTCGTCAGGGGTATAGGATAAACAATATAAAAAGCAGTGTAGCGCTGGATTATTACAGAAAGCGCATATAATAATATATGCAAATGTGCCAAAACCCGTGAAATTGTGAGTGAATAGGTAATCAAAACCATATAACACTATTCTAAAGTGGTCAAACGCACAGGTATATAAATCATTAGTGACACTAAAAGGTGTTCAAATGAACCTATGTGTGTTTGGATAATGTGAACATGTAAACATATATATAATATAGGTGAATTATGTGGACCAAAAGTCAACATAAACAATAAAAATCAATACAGTGACGATTGACATTGACAATGTATGATGAAAAAACTATGCCAACCAATTAACTTTAGTTATTCCAAGAAACATGTGATACTCAGCAATATTGAAATTATTGGGTTAAAGAGACACAGAGATTCATGTGTTATAAATGAAAATCCCAGAACATAATGAAAAATAAAGTTAAAATGAATGAATTAGAACCAACCCAAAAAAAATTCATACACTGCAAATAAGTATAGAGTCCCAAACGTGGTGAAATTTCAACATAAATTCCGGTTCAGTGTTCCACTGCAACTGTAGCCCACCACCAAGAGAATACAGCTGGAGGCTTACCGGACAGCCTGCGACCACCCTTATTCAGGGGGGTCAAAACAGGCTCAGTAGAGATGTGTAGGTCCAGTGGATGTCACCTAAAAAGGCTCCATAGACGTTCTGCCAATAGCACAGGAAGATCTTGCTTGTGATCACCGGATACTCTCCAAGGGGTATAGGATAGGATTGAGTATAGTCACAATTTGTTTTTTACATGCAAATGATTCCAAAAAGGAAAGGTGAAGCAACTGGGCAATAGGGGGCATAGATGGGCGCCAAAGAACGGGGAGCAATGAAAACACAGAGTACAATCGATTCCAAGGTTGGTGTCAACCAATGTTCGATATCAAGTGAAGGTAACTGATCAAAGCTTTCAATGAGGCTCCTAATTAATCAGTGGTACCAAGATAACCAAATGTCATATGTTTATATCATCTCATAGAAATGTGTATATGGGTCCCAAACCTGGCGTCTCCCCGCTCTGTAGTGCTTGCTTCAAGCATTGAAAGCTTTGATCTGGAATGCATAGACATCACCAGACGCTGGGTTTCATCCCTGGTGATGCTCTGCCAGGCCTCTACTGCAACTGTCTTCAGTTCATGCTTGTTCTTGGGGCATTTTCCCTTCAGTTTTGTCTTCAGCAAGTGAAATGCATGCTCAACTGGATTCAGGTCAGGTGATTGACTTGGCCATTGCATAACATTCCACTTCTTTTCCTTAAAAAAACTCTTTGGTTGCTTTCGCAGTATGCTTCGGGTCATTGTCCATCTGCACTGTGAAGTGCCGTCCAATGAGTTCTGAAGCATTTTGCTGAATATGAGCAGATAATATTGCCCAAAACACTTCAGAATTCATCCTGCTGCTTTTGTCAGCAGTCACATCATCAATAAATACAAGAGAACCAGTTCCATTGGCTTGATCAGTGTAAGTATGGAATACAAATATTTCCTGGAGTTCATGTTAAAAATGCAGTGGGTTGTGTGGGCTTATTTCCTTCAACAAAAGGAAGGGGGCAAATTCCATGGACAGATAAATTCACCATGTCACCTGTATATGTGACCAGTATGTATAATTCACATTCAAAAATCCATTTATTGCATGGAGAAATTCTTAGATTGGATTTACTAAATAGCCTTTCCCATTTAATCTCAAGTAGATGGGCGTCCCATAGAGTCCTCTCGTATGATAGAAATGTGATATTAGCAATAAACACTTCCGAGTAGTGAAAGTAGCCGAAACATCACTTTCCTTCACGGTCAGCGTATACCTACCATTAGCATAAGAATTGTGCTATGTAAGGAGGCAGAAAGACTGCAGCTGTTGAGCTATATCTTGATGGGGAGGAGAGGTCTAGACATACAGGCTCTGAGCTAATGTCACCAATAATAAACTGAACATTTAAATTAAAAAGATAACCAATGTTGTCATTTTGGATTTTTTTCCCCTAAAAAAAAAAAAAAAAAAATTTAACCCGGCCGGTCTACAGAGTACACTTTAATAGCACAGGCATGCATTTGTTTAATCTCATTTATTCTAGTAAAACCATCTCCTCCTTCTTTCCTTCTAAAAAAGTTCAATGGGACCATTTGCTGACTTTTAAAGTCTGCCCAAATAAATTCCCTGGCACGTCACAATATACAACAACGTCATTTTTCTTAAAGCCTAATTCCACACAAAATCTATATTGTGCCTATACCGGATCGGACATGTCACCGCTGACATCTGGCGCACCATAGGGGAGACTAGAGGGTCGGATCAGGTCGGCCTAAAAAACTGACAGGCAGACCTGTTTGGACAGCCCGTGTGAAAGGGGTCTAATGCCGCGTACACACGGTCGTACTTTTCGTCTACAAAAGTCCAACGGACGCTGACGGACTAAAGCTGGCTGGTAATCCGATCGTGTGTGGGCTTCTCCGGACTTTCAACGTACTTTTTTAGCCTCAAATCCGACGTACTTTAGATTTGAAACATGCTTCAAATCTTTACTTCGTAACTACGACGGACCCCGAAATCCGCTCGTCTGTGTGCTAGTCCGACGGACAAAAAGCCACGCTAGGGCACCTATTGGCTACTGGCTAGGAACTTCCTTATTTTAGTCCGGTGTACGTCATCACGTAAGAATTCGACGGACTTTTGTGTGATCGTGTGTAGGCAAGTCCGTTCGTTAGAAAGTATGCCGCAAGTCCGCCGCAAGTCCGCCGAAAGTCTGCCGGAAGTCTGTCGGACAGGCTGTCTGACTTTTGTAGACGAAAAGTACGACCGTGTGTACGCGGCATAAGGCTTTGGGACTTCAGCAAACCATGGTGAGAGCCATTATCCTCAAATGGAGAAAACTTGGTGAACCCATCCAGGAGTAGCTGGCCAACCAAAATTATTCCAGGAGCCCAACGACGACTCATCCAGGAGGTCATAAAAGAACCCAGAACAACATCTAAAGAACTGCACTCCTCATTTGCCTCAGTTAAGGTCAGTGCGTGGGGGTCCCCCCAAAATCCATACTAGGCCCTTCAGGTCTGGTATGGATATTAAGGGGAACCCTGCGCCAAAATTTTTTAAAAAATGGCGTAGGGGTCCCCCCCAAAATCCATACCAGACCCTTATCTGTCACATGGCGTCAGAGGGGGCGGGGTCACCTGTTTATGTCACCGAGTGGCCCCGACCTCAGCTATATAACAGCTGTCACCGAGACTTATCTGTCACTCGGCGGGAGCCTCCCATGGAGGCGGAGCTGTTGCAGCTTTTTTTTTCTTTTTTGGATCGTCGGCAGCGTGAGATGGATTTACATCATGGGACATTTTTGTTTTTTTAATTTTTTAATAAAGGAATTGTCCCACAGTGTCTCCTGTCTTTTTTACTACTTTTGACACTTTTTTGTGAAATGGTAGGGGTACAATGTACCCGTTATCAATTCATGTGGGGGGAGGCAGGATCTGGGGGTCCCCTTGTTAAAGGGGGATTCCAGATTCTGATAATCTCCCCGCCCGCAGACCCCCACAACCACCGGGCAAGGGTTGTGGGGATGAGGCCTTTGTCCCCATCAACATGGGGACAAGGTGCTTTGGGGGGCTACTCCAAAGCACCTTCCCCATGTTGAGGGCATGTGGCCTGGTATAGTTCAGGAGGGGGGGACACTCTCTCGTCCCCCCTCTTTTCCTGTGGCCTGTCGGGTTGCATGCTCGGATAAGGGTCTGGTATGGATTTTGGAGGGGACCCCTATGCCAATTTTTTTATTTTGGCACAGTGTTCCCCTTAAAATCCATACCAAGCCTGAAGGGTCTGGTATGGATTTTGGGGGGACCCCTATGCCATTTTTTTTATTTGGCACAGGGTTCCCCTTAATATCCATACCAGACCTGAAGGGCCTTGTATGGATTTTGGGGGGACCCCCACGCAATTATTTTTTATTTTTGGTTCGGGGTTCCCCTTAATATTCATACCAGGCCCAAAGGGCCTGGTAATGGACTGGGGGGAACCCATGCCGTTTTTTTCAATGAGTTTCACCTATATTGCCGACACCCGACAATTCATTACAACCGAGATCCGTTTTTAAATGACTTTTTTCCTTTAGAAATTTCATTTTGCTGTAGTAATGTTGTAAACACTGGAAAAATGCGCCACTTTACAGGCATACTATAGACACCCCCCAGACACAATATTTAAAGGAATATTTCCTTTTATTGCTTCACTTTAAGCATTATTAAAATCACTGCTCCTGAAAAAACGTCTGTTTTAAAAAATTTTTTTTTGCATTGATACGTGTCCCCTGGGGCAGGACTCGAGTCCCCAAACACTTTATTTGGCAATAAATTGCATATAAGCCTTTAGAATGAGCACTTTTGGTTTTTCATGTTAATGTCCCAAAGACTTTAACGGTGTTCCGTGGCTTTCAAATTTGCAGCGAACACCGCATAATGTTCGCTGTTCGGTGAACAGGCGAACATCGGGCTCATCCCTATTCATGATTCAGTAATAATAAAGAGACTGGGCAAAAATGGCACCCATGGGAGAGTTCCAAGGCCAAAGTCACTACTGACTAAAAAGAACACAAAGGCTTGTCTCACATTTTACAAAAAAAAAAAATCTTGATTAACCCCAAATACTTTTGGGCAAATATTCTATGAACTGATGAGACAAAGTTGAACTTTTTGGAAGGTGTGTGTCCCATTACATCTGGCGTAAAACTAATTTAATTTCACAAAAAGAACATCATGCCAACAGTCACACATGGTGGTGGTAGTGTGATGGCCTGGGGCTGCTTAGCAGCTTCAGGACCTGGATGACTTCCCATAATTAATGTATCTATGAATTCTGCGCTCTACCAGAAAATCCTGAAGGAGAATGTCTGGCCATCAGTTTGTGACCTCAAGTTGAAGGGCAGCAGGACAATGATCCGAAACACACCAGCAAGTCCACCTCTGAATGGCTCAAAGAAACAAAATAAAGGTTTGGGAGTGGCCTAGTCAAAGTCCATACTTAAATCTGATTGAGATGCTGTGGCATGACCTTAAACAGGTCGTACATGCTGGAAAACCCTCCAATGTGGCTGAATTAAAACAAGTATGTAAAGAAGAAGGAGCCAAAATACCTCCACAGCGATGTGGAAGACTCATTGCCAGTTATCGCAAACACTTGATTGCAGTTGTTGTCGCAAAGGGTGGCACAACCAGTTGTTAGGTTTAGGGGGCAATTACTTTATCACATAAGGCCAGGCAGGTTTGGACAGCTTTTTTCCCTAAATAAAAACATCATTTAAAAACTACATTTTGGATTTACTTGGTTATCTTTGTTCAATATTAAAATTTGTTTGATGATCTGAATCATTTGAGTTTGACAAATATTCAAAAAAATTAAAAACCAGGAAGAGGGCAAATACTTTTTTCACAGCACTGCATTCCTTGATCTGAGTTGGTTTCATGCAGGTGGTCGCGACAGCACCCACTTATGCCCCGTACACACGGTCGGATTTTCCGATGGACAATGTCCGATCGGAGCGTGTTGTCGGAAATTCCGACCGTGTGTGGGCGCCATCGGACATTTTCCATTGGATTTTCCGACACACAAAGTTGGACAGCAGGAGATAAAATTTTCCGATAACAAAATCCGTTGTCGGAAATTCCGATCGTGTGTGGCCTGTTCCGACGCACAAAGTGCCACGCATGCTTAGAAGAAATTCCGACACGGGACAGCTCGTTCTGGTAAACTTAGCGTTCGCAATGGATACAACACTTTCGTCACGCTGCAATGTTAAAAATGGTTTAATACAGCGCACTCTCTTCTTCTTTATAATGTGACAAGAATGAAGTAGTTTTGCTGCTCATATTACCACACACTTCTCACAAACTTTTCTTTGTGTTTTTTTATTGGGATTCCCTCAATATATTGTTATTAGTTGTCACATCTGACAGTTTTGTTGTTTTTTTTTTGGATTTTCAGCCTTTTTTTTTCTTTAATGTTTGGATTTTTTCCAAGGCTGATCTTTGTTCAATGTTATTTTTATTTTTACTCCAGAATATTTTTGTGTGTGTTTTGTGTGTCAAGTTACCCCAACACCATTGATATCTTTTATTATTTAATCTCCAGGAGATTGTTTGGTGTTGGTGTCCCTTGTTCATTTCACATTGTATATTAGAAATGTACCTGAATCCTCACAAACAAACCATCATTTTTGAAGTAAAACACATAGGAGAGTATAATTCAAAACAAAAATCCTTTATTAAGGGATCAGAACCAAACAAAGAGGAAGGCAACACTGGAGAAACAGGAGAAATTAGTGAAGCCTGGGACCCCCACGGCAGACATCAATTCTTCAACATCAAAATTGGTGGCCTGAGGAGTCCATATATAAGGGAGGGCAGTCTGGTCCGGGATTCGCAGAGATCTGGAAAGCAGCAGATGACATCGGTGTCCCCAGGCTGTGGTACCACAAGAGGCTGCATCTTTTGGCCGACCAGACTGAACCCAGGGCAATTACTGTCTGGTCTTCCTTACACGCTTCCTTCCCGGCTGTGGCTGTGCAGTTGGAGATGTGGCAGGAGGAGGAATAGGACCTGGAGGAGGAGGAGGACTGGGAGGACCTGGAGGAGAGGGAGGAGGAGGAGGAGGAGGACCTGCAGGAGGAGGAGGAGGACCATCGCGAAGGTGTGTCTCAGGTGTAATTTGGCCTCTCATACCTTTCTCAAGAGCCTCCAATATGAGGGTCTCACACATGACTTTTTGGCCCGCCTCCATCCTCTGCATTTTATATGCTATGAAGGCAGCAATGTTCTCCTGCATGGTGTGGGGTGCTCCCAGGACCTCTGTAGCCCTTCAAAAGAATCCTATAGCCGCCTCCTCCAGGGTACTCCTCCTACTGCCACTTTCTGTTTTCAGGGGGGGTGGAGGGACCTGCAAATCAGCCAGCCGGCTCGGCCCGGCCACCTCCTGGCTGAGACTTCCCTGTGTATGAAAAAGGGACATGGTTTTAGTTTTTGCATCATCAATCACAATCCTAAATTAGTACTCCCAACTAACATCTAGTTAACATCATTGATTGGACAAGCAGAAATATTTAGAGGAATGCTATACCTGGCTCAATCTGGGCTCCTCCACATGTGGCCTGGAAGGCGCAGGTTGGGCGTCAGAAGCCTCAGCCGGGGGGGAAGGAAGCGTGGAAGGAAGACTGGAGAGGGATGGCCCGGGTTCAGTCTGGCCTGCCAGAAAATGCAGCCTGTCGTAGGACAACATCCTGGGGACATAGATGTCATCTGCTGCTCCGGATCTCTGCGAATCCAGGACTTTCTTGCGCTCCCTCAGATATGTACTCCTCAGGCCACCAATGAAGATCTTTAAATAGGTGATGTCTGCCGTGGGGATCACCTGCTTCACAATTACCAACAATTGCTCCAGTGCTGCCTTCCTCTTTGCTTGGTTCTTGAAATAGGGGTGGGTAATCTCCCACAGACAGGGCAGCTCCCTTAGCATCTCGAGGAATAATGACATGAAGTCAGTATCTTTTAATAAGATATCCATGTTCACTGCAAGACACAACACAAGACAAAGCCTAATGTCAGACAAAACTCTCCTAATCTTGTTACAATATAGGCCTCAATCTAGAAGCAGTATAGGCACAAGTTTGTCTCTTACCATCGTTCTTACGATCGGCGTGTCCAATGCTCCTTCCTCCGCTCACAGATCGTGCGTAATACGCACGCGTGTTACGCTTTATACACACTGCGCATGCGTGTAACTCCACCCGCCCCTGACGTTCTTTCTAGTCTATTCCCCGCCCCTTTTCGTTCGGCGCAGTGGGGGAAGAGCATGATGGCGGAGTTACAGCAGGTGCGTGCTAATTCTAGCAACGAGGAGGAGGAGGAGGAAGCCCGGATCCAGGCACGTCCCGATCCAGAAGGAGACGTTTTAAGGCCACAAATATGTCCTTTGGGGAGATGTTGGAGATGGTCGACATCATGAGGAAGTCCGACTATGACGGGAAGTATGGGCCTTACCCCAACCCCAACATCAGAAAGGCCAAGATCATGGCAAAAGTGGTCAGGAGTCTTGAGAGGAATTTCGGGGTCCGAAGATCTAAAGATCAGCTCAGGAAGCGGTGGTCGGACCTGAAGTTGAGAGAGCCAGAGCAGTACCGAAAGATCCGGAGAGTGCTGCAAAAAAGTAAGTAGTTGTGCTGTGTTCCTATTCTTTCTGTCTTTATTACGTTCGTTCTGATCCATATGCTTTTATTAATTGTAACGTTTAAAAGGGCAACTTTAATGTTCATGGGCCCATTATTTGTTCGTATCAAACATTTTTCTTTCGGCCTCTAGAACACCATTGTTTAGGCCATATGCATTTTCACACATTTTTGGGGCCTACTTGGATGCCAAATATTTGTTTGTGTAGATGGGTTTGTTACTAGAATGAAATGCCAACTAGATTGTGTGTAAGGAGAGGACACTGAGCAGCTGTTTTCACATCTGGACGCTGGAGCACTAGTGTGGGACACAAGAACACCATTTTTATTAGGGGGGGCACCCAGGTGCTCCAGTGTATACTATAGGGGGGGCTACATCTGTGAAGTTTGTACCAAACAGGTAAAGTATTGCAGCTTGACAAAGGGCAAGAAAAAATATACATCTTGGAACTCGGCTAAAATAGACAATTGTACCCCACTTCCAAGCAATGTTTCCTAGTTCTAGTTCTGCCATCAAATATCTGTGTGCTAAGTAGGGATGAGCTTCGTGTTCGAGTCGAACCCATGTTCGACTCGAACATCGGCTGCTTGACCGTCCGTCGAATTGCGAACGTTATGGGCCGTTCGCGCCAAATTCGTGTGGCGCGTCACGGCCCATAATTCACTGCGGCATCGCAGTGCATTGCTGGCTGATGATTGGCCAAGCATGCACTATGACCCGCATGCTTGGCCAATCACAGCGCCGTCAGTAGAGAGAGCTGTAATTGGCCAAAGCCAGGGTGGCTTTGGCCAATTATGGCTCAGGGGATTTAGTACACGCCCCACACTATATAAGGCCGCCTGCACGGCGGCCCTGTGTAGTGTGTTCCGGTGTGCTGAGAGATAGAGAGAGAGAGAGACAGTGTCATTTGATTTGAGTTAGATAGATTAGGCAGAACAGTCAGTCAGTTAGCTGCACTTACAGTGTATTTTGTATATATATGCATCCCTGGTGTTGCATATATATATATATACACTGTATTCAGTTTAGCTAGACCCGTTCCTGTTATCTTCTATCTAGACTATTTACATTTGGTGCAGTGCGTCCTGCTCACAGTGTTCAGCTAGATCCGTTCCTGCTATTTACATTTAGTGCAGTGCGTCCTGCTCACAGTGTTCAGCTAGATCTGTTCCTGCTATTTACATTTAGTGCAGTCAGTGCGTCCTGCTCACAGTGTTCAGCTAGATCCGTTCCTGCTATTTACATTTAGTGCAGTGCGTCCTGCTCACAGTGTTCAGCTAGATCCGTTCCTGCTATTTACATTTAGTGCAGTCAGTGCGTCCTGCTCACAGTGTTCAGCTAGATCCGTTCCTGCTATTTACATTTAGTGCAGTGCGTCCTGCTCACAGTGTTCAGCTAGATCCGTTCCTGCTATTTACATTTAGTGCAGTGCGTCCTGCTCACAGTGTTCAGCTAGATCTGTTCCTGCTATTTACATTTAGTGCAGTGCGTCCTGCTCACAGTGTTCAGCTAGATCTGTTCCTGCTATTTACATTTAGTGCAGTCAGTGCGTCCTGCTCACAGTGTTCAGCTAGATCCGTTCCTGCTATTTACATTTAGTGCAGTCAGTGCGTCCTGCTCACAGTGTTCAGCTAGATCCGTTCCTGCTATTTACATTTAGTGCAGTGCGTCCTGCTCACAGTGTTCAGCTAGATCTGTTCCTGCTATTTACATTTAGTGCAGTCAGTGCGTCCTGCTCACAGTGTTCAGCTAGATCCGTTCCTGCTATTTACATTTAGTGCAGTGCGTCCTGCTCACAGTGTTCAGCTAGATCTGTTCCTGCTATTTACATTTAGTGCAGTGCGTCCTGCTCACAGTGTTCAGCTAGATCTGTTCCTGCTATTTACATTTAGTGCAGTGCGTCCTGCTCACAGTGTTCAGCTAGATCTGTTCCTGCTATTTACATTTAGTGCAGTCAGTGCGTCCTGCTCACAGTGTTCAGCTAGATCCGTTCCTGCTATTTACATTTAGTGCAGTGCGTCCTGCTCACAGTGTTCAGCTAGATCCGTTCCTGCTATTTACATTTAGTGCAGTGCGTCCTGCTCACAGTGTTCAGCTAGATCCGTTCCTGCTATTTACATTTAGTGCAGTCAGTGCGTCCTGCTCACAGTGTTCAGCTAGATCCGTTCCTGCTATTTACATTTAGTGCAGTGCGTCCTGCTCACAGTGTTCAGCTAGATCTGTTCCTGCTATTTACATTTAGTGCAGTGCGTCCTGCTCACAGTGTTCAGCTAGATCTGTTCCTGCTATTTACATTTAGTGCAGTCAGTGCGTCCTGCTCACAGTGTTCAGCTAGATCCGTTCCTGCTATTTACATTTAGTGCAGTGCGTCCTGCTCACAGTGTTCAGCTAGATCCGTTCCTGCTATTTACATTTAGTGCAGTGCGTCCTGCTCACAGTGTTCAGCTAGATCCGTTCCTGCTATTTACATTTAGTGCAGTCAGTGCGTCCTGCTCACAGTGTTCAGCTAGATCCGTTCCTGCTATTTACATTTAGTGCAGTGCGTCCTGCTCACAGTGTTCAGCTAGATCTGTTCCTGCTATTTACATTTAGTGCAGTGCGTCCTGCTCACAGTGTTCAGCTAGATCTGTTCCTGCTATTTACATTTAGTGCAGTGCGTCCTGCTCACAGTGTTCAGCTAGATCCGTTCCTGCTATTTACATTTAGTGCAGTCAGTGCGTCCTGCTCACAGTGTTCAGCTAGATCCGTTCCTGCTATTTACATTTAGTGCAGTGCGTCCTGCTCACAGTGTTCAGCTAGATCTGTTCCTGCTATTTACATTTAGTGCAGTGCGTCCTGCTCACAGTGTTCAGCTAGATCTGTTCCTGCTATTTACATTTAGTGCAGTGCGTCCTGCTCACAGTGTTCAGCTAGATCCGTTCCTGCTATTTACATTTAGTGCAGTCAGTGCGTCCTGCTCACAGTGTTCAGCTAGATCCGTTCCTGCTATTTACATTTAGTGCAGTGCGTCCTGCTCACAGTGTTCAGCTAGATCTGTTCCTGCTATTTACATTTAGTGCAGTCAGTGCGTCCTGCTCACAGTGTTCAGCTAGATCCGTTCCTGCTATTTACATTTAGTGCAGTCAGTGCGTCCTGCTCACAGTGTTCAGCTAGATCCGTTCCTGCTATTTACATTTAGTGCAGTGCGTCCTGCTCACAGTGTTCAGCTAGATCTGTTCCTGCTATTTACATTTAGTGCAGTGCGTCCTGCTCACAGTGTTCAGCTAGATCCGTTCCTGCTATTTACATTTAGTGCAGTCAGTGCGTCCTGCTCACAGTGTTCAGCTAGATCCGTTCCTGCTATTTACATTTAGTGCAGTGCGTCCTGCTCACAGTGTTCAGCTAGATCTGTTCGTGCTATTTACATTTAGTGCAGTCAGTGCGTCCTGCTCACAGTGTTCAGCTAGATCCGTTCCTGCTATTTACATTTAGTGCAGTGCGTCCTGCTCACAGTGTTCAGCTAGATCCGTTCCTGTTATCTTCCTACTGACAGGCAGGCTTGTCTGGTTACAGTATATAAAGCTACCTGAAGAAAATTACAGGTGTTCTATCCCAGCTTAGTGCAGCTACAGGCCATTAGTATGTCTGGAAGGCCAAGAAGGAGAGGCAGACAGTCACAAGCCAATAAGAGAGGGCAAGCAGGCTCTGTGTCTAGTGCTGGTCGTGGAGACGGTTCATCCTCATCAGCACGTGGCCATGGGACACGCTTGGCCTTTTTTTCGGCAGCTGGCCGTGTTGAGCCGCAACATGCGGAAGACTTGGTCGAGTGGATGACCAAGCCGTCCTCATCCTCCTCATCCTCTCTCACCCATGCCCAGGGTGCTTTGTCTGGCAAAGCAGCGGCCTCTTCCCTCAGCTCAATGTCATCAGTGACTCCTTCCCTAGCTCCACCATGTCCTCCTGAGGATTCCCTCGAACTGTTTGACCACAGTGTTGGGTACATGCTCCAGGAGGATGCCCAGCGTTTGGAAGGCTCTGATGATGATACTGAGCTCGATGAAGGCAGTAACATGAGCACGGACAGAGGGGGTGCCCAAGAAGGACAGCAATCTGGCAGTCATGCTCCCCCTGCTGCAGCATACTGCCAGGTTTGCTCCAGTGATGAGGAGGGAGGGGATGATGAGGTCACTGACTCAACGTGGGTGCCTGATAGGAGAGAGGAGGAGGAGGAGGAGGAGGAGGAGGCGGCACATCACCAACGAGGCAGGATGCCCTCCAGGGGCCAGCCTAAGGGCAGCACATTGACTGCATCACACCCCAAAGCTCCACATGTGCAGGGCGCTGCAGTCTCTGCGCGTTATTCAAAAAGTTCTTTGGTGTGGGCCTTTTTTGAGACGAGTGCATCAGATCGCACCGCTGCTATTTGCAACATATGTCTCAAGCGTTTCTCGTGTGGCCAAAACATCTCCCGCTTGGGTACCACATGCTTGACCAGACATATGTTGACCTGCCATGCAGTTTGTTGGCAAGCATATCTAAAAGACCCACACCAAAGAACAAAGAGGATCTCTCCTTGCTCCTCATCAGCTGAGATTTCCAACCCCACTAGACCTTCAGTCCTCTCTGAGACCTGCAGTGAGAGGAATGAAGGTGTAGAATTAGGTGTGTCACAGCCAAGTACTTGTGGGCAATCTGCTTTTGGTACACCGACGTCAGATTGTACCAGGCAAATTTCCCTGCCCCAGCTGCTGCACCGCCGAAAGAAGTTTGCTCCCAGCCATCCACATGCCCAGCGGTTGAATGCTAGCTTGGCAAAATTGCTAGCACTTTAACTGCTGCCTTTTCAGTTGGTAGACTCTGCCCCCTTCCGTGAGTTTGTGGAATGTGCGATTCCTCAGTGGCAGGTACCCAAACGCCACTTTTTCTCACGGAAGGCGATTCCGGCTCTCTACCGGCATGTGGAAGGCAATGTCCATGCCTCGCTGGACAGGGCGGTCAGCGGTAAGGTGCATATTACCGCTGACTCATGGTCCAGCAGGCATGGACAGGGACGTTACCTTAGTTTCACGGCGCATTGGGTGACTCTGCTGGCAGCTGGGAAGGATGCAGGACAAGGTGCAGTAGTGTTGGAGGTTGTTCCGCCACCACGCCTCCAAAATGCTGATTGTGACACACCTCTCTCCTCCACCCCCTCCTCTTCTTCTTCCTCCATGGCCTCTTCCTCAGAACCAGCGGTGCTCCGTAGGCGTTCAAGGGGCTACGCAAGTACGCAGGCCAAAAGATGCCATGCGGTGCTTGAGCTGGTGTGCTTGGGGGACAGGAGCCACACTGGGGCAGAGGTTCTGTCAGCTCTGCAGGGGCAGGTTCAGAGGTGGTTGACGCCACGCCAACTTAAGGCAGGAATGGTGGTTTGCGACAATGGCACCAACCTCCTCTCTGCCCTCCGACAGGGACAACTGACCCATGTGCCCTGTTTGGCTCACGTCCTTAACTTGGTGGTGCAGCGGTTCTTGGGCAGGTACCCGGGCTTACAGGATGTCCTGAGGCAGGCCAGGAAAGTCTGTGTGCATTTCCGCCGGTCATATAATGCCAGTGCTCGGCTGACGGACCTCCAAAAGGAGTTTAACCTGCCCAAGAACCGCCTAATCTGTGACATGCCCACCAGGTGGAACTCAACGTTGGCCATGCTGCAGCGGCTGCACACGCAGCAAAGGGCCATCAATGAGTACCTGTGTGACTATGGCACCAGGACAGGGTCAGGGGAGCTTGGTTTTTTTTCCCCACGCCAGTGGGCCATGATCAGGGATGCATGCACTGTCCTGTCACCATTCGAGGAGGCCACGAGGATGGTGAGCACTGACAGTGCATGCATCAGTGACACTGTCCCCCTTGTCCACCTGTTGGAGCACACGCTGCGTGGAATAATGGACAGGGCACTTGAGGCAGAACAGAGGCAGGAAGAGGAGGACTTCCTTAGCTCTCAAGGCCCCCTTTATCCAGACAGTGTTCCTGCGTGCCCGCCGATCACACAGCAAGAGGAGGAGGAGGAGGAGGAGGAAGATTGTGTCAGTATGGAGGTGGAGCCTGGCACTCAGCATCAGCAGTCTTTAAGGGATCAGTCCCAAGGAACACATGGACTTGTACGTGGCTGGGAGGAGGTGGCTGCGGACGTTGTTGTCCTTAGTGACCCAGAGGACTCCGGACCGAATGCCTCAGCAAACCTACGCTGCATGGCCTCCCTGATCCTGCAAAGCCTGCGTAAGGATCCTCGTATTCGTGGTATCAAGGAGAAGGACCAATACTGGCTGGCAACCCTCCTTGATCCACGTTACAAGGGTAAGGTTGTGGACCTTATCTTGCCATCGCAGAGGGAGCAGAGGATGAAACATCTTCGGGAGGCCTTGCAGAAAGGTCTGTGCAACGCGTTCCCAGAGACTGGGAGGTTACAAACTCCTGTTTCTGGACAACGTGTTGCTGAGGCTTCGGTCAGTCAAAGAAGGAGCGGTGGAGAAGGTGGCCGTCTGACCGATGCGTTCAGACAATTTTTTGGTCCGCAGCCCCAAGGTATGATCGGTTCCAGCAACCATCGCCAGCGTCTGTTTTACATGGTGCAGGAATACCTAGGGGCAAGATCAGACTTGGACACCTTTCCCACCGAAAATCCTCTGGGTTACTGGGTCTTGAGGATGGATCACTGGCCAGAGCTTGCACAGTATGCAATTGAGCTACTGGCCTGTCCTGCATCCAGCGTTCTTTCGGAACGCACATTCAGTGCTGCTGGAGGCGTGGTAACCGATCACAGGGTGCGTCTGTCCACCGACTCGGTCGATCGGCTGACCTTCATAAAAATGAATCAGTCTTGGATCACCACCAGCTACCAAGCACCTGATGCTGATGTAACTGAATAATTTTTTTCAGATCCCTTCAAAGACTGCCTATGCTGATGCTGAGTGACTATCCCTGAGTAATTATCCTCTTCCTCCTCAATCATCACGCTGATAGCTTGTAAGAACATTTTTGGTTCTGGGCGCCACCACCAGTGCCTAAGGCACAATTTTTCAGCCCCTGTTTAACAGGGGCGTGTAATTACAATTTTTGATGTAATACTTTGCAGCAGGGCTCATTCCTGCATTCCAACTAGAGTGTCTGTGAGGGGTTGCAGTGTTGTGGCACCAGCACCAGTGCCTAAGGCCCAATTTTTCTGCCCCTGTCTAACAGGGGCGTGTAATTACAATTTTTGATGCAATACTTTACAGCAGGGCTCGTTCCTGCATTCCAACTAGAGTGTCTGTGAGGGTTTGCAGTGTTGTGGCACCAGCACCAGTGCCTAAGGCCCAATTTTTCTGCCCCTGTCTAACAGGGGCGTGTAATTACAATTTTTGATGCAATACTTTGCAGCAGGGCTCGTTCCTGCGTTCCAACTAGAGTGTCTGTGAGGGGTTGCAGTGTTGTGGCACCAGCACCAGTGCCTAAGGCCTAATTTTTCAGCTCCTGTTCAACAGGGGCATGTAATTACAATTCTTGATCTAACATTTCACAGCAGGGCCCTGTGAGGGCTTACAGTGTTGTGGCCACAGCAACACCTAAGGCCCAAATTTCTGCTGAGTATATAGGGCCGGACCCTACTTTCAAACATCTAACTTATAAACGACTCCTACTTGCAAACGGAAGGAGACAACAGGAAGTGAGATGAAATCTACCCCTAGGAAGGGAAATTCTCTCCTGTAAGAGTTAATATGGGAAAACAATTTCTCCTTTCCACTGATGCTTTCCAATCCTTGTTCCACAAAAAAACCCAAATTTTCAAAAAACATTTTTCATTGGGACAAAAAAGTGAGGTGAAATCTTCTGAAGAGGAGGAAAGACAGCAAAACAAATGTCACAGGGGTGATAACCCTTCCCTATGTTTTCCAAAAAGCTTAAAAAAGATTTTTTGGCTGGAGCTAAACACGTTAAAAATGTACCCGTTCAAAATTACAAAGAGATTCTACTTAACAACAAATCTACAGTCCCTGTCTTGTTTGCACCGCCTGTATACTGCTGTTCAGAGTATATAGGGCCTGGTGGCCCCACACCTTTCCTTATTTTAATTTGGGTGCGGGGTTCCCCTTAATATCCATACAAGACCCAAAGGGCCTGGTAATGGACTGGGGGGTACCCATGCCGTTTGTCTCACTGATTTTCATCCATATTGCCATGACCCGACATGACATTAAACCCGCAAGCAGTTTTAAATTAGATTTTTTCCTTTAAAAATGACATTTGGTGCAGGGACTGTTCTAAACACGGGAAACACGCGTTACTTTACAGGCATACTATAGACACCCCCCAGGTACGATATTTAAAGTAATATTTCACTTTTTTTTTTTACTTTAAGCATCATTAAAATCACTGCTCCCGAAAAAACGGCCGTTTTTAAAAGTTTTTTTTGCATTGATACATGTCCCCTGGGGTAGGACCCGGGTCCCCAAACCCTTTTTCGGACAATACCATGCAAATTAGCCTTTAAAATGAGCACTTTTGATTTCGAACGTTCGAGTCCCATAGACGTCAATGGGGTTCTAACGTTCGTGCGAACTTTCGGTCCGTTCGCGGGTTCTGGTGCGAACCGAAGCGGGGGGTGTTTGGCTCATCCCTAGTGCTAAGTATACCATTTTTGTTTTACATAGGGGAGAAAAGACTCGGAGGACACCCCTCATCCGAGGAGACCAGAGACCCCCCACCTCTGGAAGAAGGGGAAATAACACCAACCCAAGAAGAAGAGCAGGAGGAAGAAGAAGATGTGGTGGAGATTGGCACCACAACAGGTGAGTGTCTGCAACCACAGGCTCAGGTAAGAGATGGATGGTGGCAGATTTTTGAGACCTTTTTTTTTGTTCTTTATCTCTTTTTAGGTGATCGTGATGTGAGGGAGAGAGAACTTTTCACATTTGAAAGTGCCCAGATCCTGATCGGGGAGATCATGGGGTGTAATCTCGAACTGCACAACATACAGCAACAAATCAGTGATGTTATTAAAAAAAATAATAACATCATTGATGTTTTGGGGCGAATTTAAACCCCACAAAATCACCTGTTTTATTGTGGTCCAATCTTCCAAAAATTTTTACAATGTTTAGAAAAGCCAAATTTGGAGGATGCACACAGTGTGCCAACATGTGCTATCTGCCATCACGGGAGATCAATGGACGCGTTTTGGGGGTGCAACCCCTTCCTCAATTATAAAGTCGCGTTGAGGAAGGGCTTGCTCCCCCAAAACACGTCCCTTGATCCCCCCTGATGGCAGATAGCACATGATGACATTCGTAAATTGGTGTGCATCTTCCAAATTTGGCTTTTCCAGGGGTGATTTCCCCCCATCTGAACGCTATATCAAACCCAGTTCCTAAATACTGATGTCTGATATAGCCTTCAGGTTTTACCATATGCGAACTTTGTAAGTTCAAGTTTTTTGGCTTTCTTGTTGGTTTTACACAGGCCTGTTTTATCTGAAATGGATATTTCGATTTTTGATAATGCTACTGCAAAAATTGTTATACAACAAACATGTTGGTTTGTTTTAAAAACCTTTGGTAAATGCACATGTGATTGTGCAGCTATAAAAAAGTGGCTTACTCAAGAATGTGTGGATTATTGTCTCAACACTACAACACTTTTGGGGTGATGTAATTGCTGTTTTATGCAAAAATGGGGGTTATTTCCTAAGGGCAAATACACTTTGCACAACAAGTGCAGGTTCAGTGCAGTTGCAAGTGCACTTGTAGTGAAATGTGTTTTTGCATTTAGGAAGGACCAGCCAACACTGTTTTTTATAAGGTTACCCATTCACGACATTTTCTGCACTCAACACATTTCTGTCAGGGTCAGCTAAAACAAACACAAGCAGTAAATGTCCACAAAGAATTTCTTTTGGTTGGTTTTTATTTTAAAAAGTTTTCACAGATTGTCTGGCATATTGATAGCCCTCCTACCCACAAAGAACTCCAGGTAGCGTAACCGGACATCACAGGCACTCAGGGAGGGCAAGCCAGGACGGCCACTTTCAAGCGCCGTCAGTGTTGATGGATTTGGATTTCCAGGCTCAGGCCCAACTGAGCCAGCATAGTTTGCTGAATGTTTTCTTAAAAAATTATGGAGAACACAGCAGGCAAGTATTATATGGTTCAGTTTATACTCTGCCATATGGATGGGTGTCAGAAATAATCGGAACCGGCTGGCCAGGATTCCAAATGTGTTCTCCACCACTCTTCGGGCTCTGGCCAGCCGGTAATTAAAAACCCTCTGTTCCGGGGTGAGGGTCCTCATCGGGAATGGCCGCATCAGGTGGTCCCCCAGCGCAAATGCTTCATCAGCAACGAACACAAATGGGAGACCTTCAACATTGTCCTCTGGAGGTGGCAAGTCCAAGCTGCCATTCTGGAGACGCTTGTAGAACTCCGTCTGGGTGATCACTCCACCATCGGACATCCGGCCATTCTTCCCCACGTCCACATACAGGAACTCGTAATTAGCCGACACCACCGCCAACATCACTATACTATTAAACCCCTTGTAATTATAATAGTACGACCCCGAGTTGGGTGGTGGGACGATGTGGACGTGTTTCCCATCAAGTCCCACCGCTGGGCAAAGTGGGAGGCCATAGTCTGCCATTCCTGTGGCGTGGAAGGAAACTGTTGAGGAAAAACCAATAAACATTACTATTTTTTCACAGAAACATGGCAAGCAGATTACACACAAACATTCTGGGTCAACCTCCAGATAGCATTTACTATGGGGAATTTATCAAGGCCAAAGTATAAGGTACACCTATCATATTCCCCCTCCCCCCTCATGGACCATTTCTAACATTATAGGGGGGGAACTCTTGGACAGGTAACCCTCTTCACTTCATTTAGAGATGAATGCCTAAATAATGGGTATTACTTGGAACAGCCCCTCCTTAGTTACACTATTGGCAGACCACTGGGCAGGTAAGAAGTGTCATAATACAAAGATATAAATACACACTGTACACATTTGAGGACATTTGGACATTCTGCTATTACCTATCAAGATAATAATAGGATACAAGAACTTTAAACAGTACCATTGGAAAGTATACAGGCAGGCCCTTGCACTACATGCTTTGGGGAATTCATCCATAAATCTGACCAGTAAAGAGGGGGGTATAGTGTGTATGGGTTTGGCAAAGTCAGCAAATAGATGATTGAGGATAGAGAATTGGGATCAGCTGACTTAGCAGTTGAGGGAGGGAGGGTTACAAAAAATTTGGGGACACCACAAAAAAAAGCCTCTGGCACTCTGCCTGAATTTAAATAAAAAATAACATTTCCTAACATTTTAGGGGGTGTTTGGGGTAAAGCACTACTATGGAGCAGATAAAATACATTGTTAAGTGACTACATGCGGTGAATATAGGGGCAGGAGACACCATGCTGGAGAGGTTATTGAAGGGCAAATATGTATGAAGGACCGAAAATAATAATTACATAAAAATCCAGCATGCATGAGAACAAAGGGGACATTCACAGCATATTACAATCATGGTAATTAGGGAATGAGGAAAGAAATACAATATATTACCAAACATTCAATACAATAAAATGTGATATTAAAGGATAAAAATCTTACCTTCATATACTCCTTCTGCAGGACCTGGATGATGGCAGAATAGGTCTCCGGGATAATGATCCCCAGAGCCTGGGGGGAGATGCCTGTCGAGAACTTCAAGTCCTGCAGGCTTCTCCCTGTGGCCAAATACCGCAAGGTAGCGACCAACCTCTGCTCCGGAGTGATGGCTTGCCTCATGCAGGTATCCTGCCTGCTAATATAGGGGGTCAGCGAAGCCAACAAACGGTGAAACACGGGGTCCGTCATCAGTGGCGTCTCCAGCTTTCATATTTAGGGGGGGCACATGGGGGGACAGGGACAAAAATAGGGGGGGGAATATAAAACGCAAATATATATATATATATATATATATATATATATATATATATATATATATATATATCCTGGGGCCCTTTACCCCTTTACTGCGATCCCACAACGGCCCTTTCACATGTTCTGCAGTGAGCTCCCTTCCTACTGTATTGGGGCCCCCCCAGGGTGACAGAGAACAAGAGATATATGTCACCAGCATACCAAGAAAATATAAGGGTCCAAAGCAGTGGGAGAACTATCAGGGTTGCAAAGGTTGTCTTGCCACCGGGCCCTGGTGTTCTGCCACTGTGGGGTTCCCCAGCCTTCTCTTGCTGTCCTGCCCCTGCCCTCAGTCTGTTTTTTCAGTAACTGAGAGTCCTGGTGAAGTCCTTCCTGCAACTGGCTCTTCTCCCTGCCAATGAGGATGCAGGGGAAGGAGCAGATCGGGCGGCCGTGGTTGTGTGAGCGCTCGCATTATGCAGTGTCAGCGAGCAGAGGGAGGGGGGAGGAATCACCCACTGGGGATGTTCTCCCTCTCAATAGAGACTGTGTTACCCCAGCAGTGGCCCGAGTAAGATGCGGCACATCCGATATGAATACAAACAAAAAGAAATTGCCTTTTTGTAAAAAAAAAAAAAAAAAATTAAAAAAAAAAAAATTTTTTTTTGGGGGGGCACATGGTGGGGCCCAGCATAATGTTGGGGGGGTCAGGGCCCCCTCTGGCCCCCCCCTAGGGTCGCCATTGTCCGTCATCTGGAGAAAGTTCCTGAAATCATCAGGATTATTCTCACGGATCTCACGGAGCAAAGGCATATGACAGAACTGGTCACGCTGAAGCAACCAATTCTTGGTCCATGAACTCCTCCCCACCCTGTTCATGGACTGGACTAGTGTCAAGGTCAGGACCCCAACACCAAGCCCCCGCACAGCACGAACTCTACGAGGAGTACACATACGAAACATGGCTAGAAAACGGTCGGCTGCTCAGAACGAAGTAACAGAATGCACTGAAGAACAGCAAGGCCTGTGAAGAGCGACCTGAAAACCAGTAACGAACGAACAAGAATACAATGACTACTTAAAGTCACGCGGAACTTGCTTGCACGCACTGAAGAGCAGATACAAACCCACAAGCACAAACTGAACGGCAGAAAACGGTCTGAAAGCCACGAGTCTGAAAAAGCGCGAATCGTCTCTCACCAAACTTTTGCTAACACGAGATTAGCAAAAGGAGCCCAAAGGGTGCTGCGCTTGGTTCTGAACCGGCCTTTTCTAGTCTCGTCGTACGTGGTGTACGTGACCGCGTGGTTGGCGATCGGAAATTCCGACAACTTTGTGCGACCGTGTGTATGCAAAACAAGTTTGAGCCAACATCCGTCGGAAAAAATCCTAGGATTTTGTTGTCGGAATGTCCGAACAAAGTCCGACCGTGTGTACGGGGCATTACTCTTTAGCCACTCTCAGGAACGTGTGTATTGGGAATATTGTTCTGGACCTGATATAAGAGGGACTCTGGTGGAGACACTGACATTAGGGGTACTTTGATGGGGACCTTGATGTAAGGGTGGCTCAGATAGGAACTCTGATTTATGGGGGATTCTGATGGTCACCCTGATGTAAGGGGCAATTTGATGGTGACCCTGATGTAAGGGGGAATCTGCTGGTGACCCTAATGTAAGGGGCAATCTGATGGTGACCCTGATGTAAGGGGGAATCTGATGGTGACCATGATGTATAGGGGAATCTTATGGTGACCCTGATGTAAGGGGGAATCTGACGGTGACCATGATGTATGGGGGAATTTGATGGTGACCCTGATGTAAGGGGGAATTTGATGGTGACCCTGATGTAAGGGGAAATCTGATGGTGAACCTGAAGTAAGGGGGAATCTGATGGTGAACCTGATGAATGGGGGAATCTGATGGTGACCCTGATGTATGGGAGAATCTGATGGTGACCATGATGTAAGGGGGAATCTGATGGTGAACCTGATGTAAGGGGGAATCTGATGGTGACCCTGATGTATGGGGGAATCTGATGGTGACCCTGATGTAAGGGGGAATCTGATGGTGAACCTGATGTAAGGGGGAATCTGATGGTGAACCTGGTGTATGGGGGAATTTGATGGTGACCATGATGTAAGGGGAAATCTGATGGTGACCCTGATGTAAGGGGGGATCTGATGGTGAACCTGATGTATGGGGGAATCTGATGGTGACCCGGATGTAAGGGGGGATCTGATGGTGAACCTGATGTATGGGGGAATCTGATGGTGACCCTGATGTAAGGGGGAATCTGATGGTAACCCTGAAGTATGGGGAAATCTGATGGTGACCCTGATGTATGGCAAAATCTGATGGTGACCTTGATGTAAGGGGGAATCTGATGGTGACCCTGATGTAAGGGGGGATCTGATGGTGACCTTGATGTAAGGGGGAATCTGATGGTGACCCTGATGTAAGGGGGGATCTGATGGTGAACCTGATGTATGGGGGAATCTGATGGTAAACCTGATGTAAGGGGGAATCTGATGGTAACCCTGAAGTATGGGGAAATCTGATGGTGACCCTGATGTAAGGGGGAATCTGATGGTGACCCTGATGTATGGGGAAATCTGATGGTGACCCTGATGTAAGGGGGACTCTGATGGTGACCCTGATGTAAGGGATGACTCAATCATTAATGAAAAATATTTTTTTTCAGCCCATGAATATTTATAAAATATATGATGTGGTCCTCATACTGAAAAGTCTGGAGATCCCTGCTGTACAATAATACGTCTCACAAGCTGACAAAGGTTCGGGACCTCTGCTAATTCGTGTTTGCTCTCCATTGTAATTTAACAGCTACACAAGATATGAAACAAAGGAGGATGTCAGGGAAATGGTTGGGGTGATGTCAGCGGTCAGCAGAGGTAACGCGTCCATGTGCTGCGGATTCCAGCACAGCCTGTGGTGCCATGTATTCCTTCTGGAGATTAGGGAATTAGAGGGACGGGTCTCTGTGCAATGTATACACTTGTTATGTGGAAAATCTCAGCGATATTTTGATGTGCTGTGAACTTCACACCATGCCAGCAAAAATTAGTAACCTTTCCCCGGCGCAAAATATGCAAAACATGATACGCCAAACATGAGACACCAAACATTTACACAGCTTTACATTCTGGATGTATCTCCATCATCCTATGCCGGGTCACGTAGAATGTGTTCTGGAGAAGCCTACTATGAACAGGCTTGAGATAGCTACAAAACACCATCAGTCTTCTGACCGTATACACTTGCATTATAAGACTTGCATGGCTTTTTTGTAAGTGATGGATATAATGGGAGCTTAAAGTCCAACCAATTGAAACGCAGCTTGTCTGAATTTTTTTTTTTTAGCAGCCCAGAAGACGGTCATTAGGAATGGGTAAAGGGATTTTGGCAAAACTGAAGTCAAAATTTTCAGTTTAGCTCATTAAAGCCAAACCCTAGGCAGATACAAAAGATACAAATTAATCCGTCTTTGCAATCATTAGTACATCTTATATAGTAGACTGCATATAGTAGACTCCATTAGTGGCGCCCGGGTGCCGCCCCCTCTCTCCACGCCACCCATTATATGACTAATGGATAGGTTTATGCATAGCATGAATCTTTCCACGGCCGCCACTGCCACCCCCTATTCAGGATGCTTTTAGGACGCTAGGCGCCTGAATCACATCGGCGAAGGGTGGTTTTTTTTAAGCACCTGATTGGAGCCATTGGCTCTAATAGGCTTCAAAATATGTGGGATCGTGGCGCAGAGCATTGCGCCAGGAGCCCACCCAGGTGTTCATTCGCTGTTGTAACACTGATCCTCAATCCGGCCAGAGGCGGGTGTGGGACCCATTTTCTGATTGGCCGAAAAGAGAAGACTCCCAATTGGCCACCGAGAAAGAGGGAGGAAACGGAAGCCAGAGCCGTCGCCCGTGTAGAGCAAGAGAACAGGAGAGCCGCCGCGAGCCCAGGAAAAGCGCAGAATAGATGGTAGAAGCGCAGAATAAGTGCACCAGTCCGTCCCTGCCGACCGACTGACCGAGTGACTTGAGGGGAGGGGGGGTGGGGGGTTGTTGGGTGTGTGGTATTGTTTGCCGCCCTGACCCAAAAGAAATTTCCACTGGCTGCCACTGGTAGACTGCTCAGAAAGGTAGCCGCATCCTAATTAACATATCTTGAGACAACAAATACAAATGGGGGGAACAGGATTTTCTCGGTACCAAGAAAATCCTGTTCCCCCATTTGTATTTGTTGTTACTACATTATTACATCTTAAAATGTGTTCTTTTTAATGCAAGCGTTGGAGGTACCTGTATTTTGCAGTCCTTGTACAGCAGGGCTGACGTGTGAGAAGAAGCAGCACAAGAAGCCAATCAGTTCATATGATAGGAGGAGAGAGCAGAGTGACACAGATTTTGAGACGTACTTTAATAAAAAAAAATTTTTAAAAAGTCCCATGATGTAAATCTACCGTAAATCATGTCATCTAGAGATGCAGATTCACGGTAATCACAATGCCCAATGCCCACCAACGCGCCGGGAAAAAAAAGCCCTCTGATTGACTGCCAGCATGTCTGACTCTGATGCTCACCCCACATGACAAGTTCCATATTAGGTCATTGAAGTCACCTGAGAGACCTTTGTTTAAAACCAGTCGAGGACTTCCCAAAAAGTGTGTGGTTTTTTTTACTTTTCATTTTTTTGTGAATGAGTAGGGGTACTATGTACTCCTTACTCATCCATATGGGGGAGGGCAGTATCTGGGAGCGCCCTTATTTCTAGATTCTGATAATCCCTTTACCCACAGGGCCCCACAACCACCATGCCAGGGTTGTGGAGAAGAGGCCCTTGCCATCAACATCATAGGGATAAGACGCTTTGTCGGAGGGGTCTCCCCAGACAAGGTGCCCCCATCATGTTGAGAAAATGTGGCCTGCTATGGTTTAGGAAGGGAGTGCCCTATCGCCCCCTTCCTTTTTGCGTCAGCCAGGTTGCGTGCTTGGATAAGAGTCTGGTGTGGATTTTGTTTGGGAGGGGGCACAGATTTTTTTTTTCTGATTTTTGTGTGTTTCCCCCTCAAAATCCATGTCGGACCTCAAGGGTCTAGAATAATATTTGGGGGGGGGGGGGGGGGTGAGGAATCCCACTCCTTCCTACCAGATTTGAAGAGCCTAGTATGAATTATGGGGGGGGGGACCCCATGTGTTTTGTTTTTAGATTATCTCCAGCTGTTTTGTTTACATGGTAGGGGATTCCCAGCCAGTAAATAAATGGGGCCGGTGGACGTCACTTGTTGCTTAGGACACGGTGAGTGTCGGGACTATTGTATCCAAAGGGATGTGAGAGCTGAACTGGCTGAAGTAGATGTAAGCCCTCCGCTCCCACTCCCTACTGTCACTAGTAAACACTGAAGCCTTCTGTATTTACAGATGACAGCTTTGATTTCAGTGGCTCCTGAATCTAACAGATCCCCGCACACACTCACACTGGGCATGGTAAGGACAGATTTCCAGAATCTGAGAGAGAGAATCTTCCTGCAAGGAGAGGCAGAGCAGCCTACACATGGAGGTACTAGAGCCAAATACAGGCTTAGTACACATGGAAGTACTAGAGACAAATACACGGGTAGTACACATGGAGGTGCTAGAGCCAAATACACGGGTAGTACACATGGAGGTACTAGAGCCAAATACAGGCTTAGTACACATGGAAGTACTAGAGACAAATACACGGGTAGTACACATGGAGGTGCTAGAGCCAAATACACGGGTAGTACACATGGAGGTGCTAGAGCCAAATACACGGGTAGTACACATGGAGGTGCTAGAGCCAAATACACGGGTAGTACACATGGAGGTGCTAGAGCCAAATACACGGGTAGTACACATGGAGGTGCTAGAGCCAAATACACGGGTAGTACACATGGAAGTACTAGAGCCAAATACACAGGTAGTACACAGGGAAGTACAAGAGCCAAATACATGGGTAGTACACATGGAAGTACTAGAGCCAAATACACGGGTAGTACATATGGAAGTACTAGAGCCAAATACACGGGTAGTACACATGGAAGTACTAGAGCCAAATACATGGGTAGTATACAGGGAAGTACTAGAGCCAAATACATGGGTAGTATACAGGGAAGTACAAGAGCCAAATACATGGGTAGTACACATGGAAGTACTAGAGCCAAATACACGGGTAGTACACAGGGAAGTACAAGAGCCAAATACATGGGTAGTACACATGGGAGTACTAGAGCCAAATACACGGGTAGTACACATGGAAGTACAAGAGCTGAATACACGGGTAGTACACAGGGAAGTACAAGAGCCAAATACATGGGTAGTACACATGGGAGTACTAGAGCCAAATACACGGGTAGTACACAGGGAAGTACAAGAGCTGAATACACGGGTAGTACACAGGGAAGTACAAGAGCCGAATGCACGGGTACTACATAAGGAAGTACTAGAGCCGAATACACGGGTAGTACACAGGGAAGAACTAGAGCCGAATACACGGGTAGTACACAGAGAGGTACTTGAGCTGGGCCACATAGGAGAGAGAGATGCAAGGAAGCTTTGAGGTGGGGGGGGGGGGGTAGGTTGTGCAGTGTGCATAGCACACCCCTAAACCCTGCACCCTGTACCCAACACACGCCTGAGCACTGCTCATAATGCACCCCTAAACCCTGCACTGTGCACATAGCGCATCCCTGAACTCTGCAGTCTGTGCATAAGGCACCCCTGGAACTGCACTCTGTACATAGTGCACCCTTGAACCCAGGACTCTGTACATAACGTACTCCTGAATTCTGCACGCAGCACACTCCTGAACTCTGCACTCTGTATATAATGCACTCCTGAACTTTGAACATGTTGTAATCCTGATCTCTGTATGTAGCGCACTCTTGAACGCTAAACGTAGTGTAATCATGAACTCTGCACTCCTGAACTCTGCACTCTATACGCAGCGCACCCCAGATACAACTTTTCCTTTGAGGGCAACTATATTGCTGATACGGCCCGTGATGAAATTGAGTTAGACACTCATGCTCTATAACTTGCACTTGTCTCAATCCAGAGCACCAAGTGTCATTTCTGTCTGCTGCCTCACTCCTCTGCTGTCACTTCTGACAAGTTTTCCTGACACCAAGAGAAAAAAGGAGACAGGTGAGGCAGCTCCAGCACACAGCTTGTGATTGACAGCCTCAGCTCTGTTTCTGTGTGCTGTGTGAAGGCGGTGTGTCCTTTCCCTCCAATCAGCTCTCAGCTCTCCTAACTGAGTGTAACTTTGGCTCCCCGTCCACTACTTTCTGAAAGCTCAGACAAGTTTATAAATTCTGGACTTTTAGTGGCTGTAATGGAGAGAGGGTTGTAGATAAACGAGTACAACATATATAGGAGGATTTGCTTTATCTTTGCATATCACCCAAGCCAGTCACTTCCCTGGATATACAGTATGTAAGGGTTTGCAACCACTTTAATTTGCTATACCATTTTGTGCTTCAGTGCTTCTGATCTCCTTCTTTCTCTTTCCGCTACTTCCTGTCTACATGCAAATGCACCGGCGTCAGCGACACAACCTTCTTCTGGAGCGGCTTCCTCAGTGTCACACAGCGACAAGGCGACTCAATATTACCTTGAGTAAGGGAACCTACGACGCCCTGAAACTTCGATATTCTTGGACTTGCGTGACGTTGCCTTCACAATAAAAGACGCGATACGCATTTGATGGGAGTGCCGATGACTTCCCGTCTCCTCGTCAGGATCATTCTTCGAATGAAAGCCGCAGAATTAAAAAAGGATCGAACGCAACTTCTGAAATGACATTAACATGTTGAAGCTTCTTGGAGGTTTTAGTCATCGGGTTTAAATCTACTTTAATTACAAAGGGCCAAGCAGAAATCTATAATATGAAAGAAAACCTGCTGACAGCAGCCGCGCTCATTGACTCCTTAATAAGCTACAATGGATTTCTCTTTTCCAAGGAAGATACGGGGCTTTTGCTTTTTTTTTTTTTTTTTTTTTTTTTTTAAATGCTGAGTCAGTTTTCCATTTTTGCTGTTTTTTGCTTTTCTCCAGAATTGGGGCCCTGTTCTGTGATTGTGAAAGGTGCAACTCATTGTGGTTACAACAGCGCTTTATCATCTTCCTGAACACGTCCCCAGAGGCTCCTCTGTGCACAGAACTTCGGTCAGTTATCAATTAATTCTCATAGGACAATTCCCTGTGATTGACGTTTTAAAATGTCATTAAACAACCATGCACAATTTGGAGGATTTTAGCGCAGGCGCCATGTTTAGTCTTTTCAGCGTTGCTTTGGAGGTGCAGAATTTTAGTAAATACCGGTAAGCAGTCAGTAGTCCTTTACATTGACCCTAGGTTCATGTTTTAGTGCGAGAACCTACTGCGTTTTGCAGAAACGCACTAAAGTCCATTTTACATGGTTTCCTATGGTACGCGTTCACATCTAGGAGTTTTTCAGTCAGTGCGTTTTTGGTCAGGGACTTTTTTCACGCAGCAGATTGCATTTTGCATGTAATAGATTTCAAGCGTTTTTGATGCGTTTTTACGTGCATTTTGCGTTTTTTTTTTCTCCATAACAAACTGTGCATAGCTCCCAACTGTCCCTGATTTGGAGGGACAGTCCCTGATTTGGAGCAATGTCCCTCTGTCCCTCATTCCACCTCATTTGTCCCTCATTTTGGTCCCTTTTTATCTTTGAAAAAGTGTTTCCCAGTGCTAAACCTTTCATCCAATTTCTAAATTGCTGCATTTGTACATTTTAAAAGTCAATATAAAGGAATAGTAGTTGTAAAAAAAGTCCTTGTGGATTTAATTAACCTTTTTTTTTTTAGTTAATTCTCCTTTAACCACTTCAATACCAGGCACTTAGACACCTTCCCGCCCAGCCCAATTTTCAGCTTTCAGCGCTGTCACAATTTGAATGACAATTGCGCGGTCATGCCACACTGTACCCAAACAAATTTTTTATCATTTTGTTCCCACAAATAGAGCTTCCTTTTGGTGGTATTTGATCCCCTCTGCGGTTTTTATTTTTTGCGCAACAAATAAAAAAAGACAGAAAATTTTGAAAAAAAGCACGTTTTTCTTTGTTTCTGTTAAAATTTTTTGTAAAGGAGTACGTTTTCTTCTTCAATGACGGGCACTGATATGGCTGCACTGACGGGCACTGATACGGCGGCACTGATGGGCACCGATGAGGTGGCACCAATGAGGTGGCACTGATGAGGTGGCACTGACGGGCACTGATGATGGGCACTGATAGGTGGCACTGATGCGCACTGATAGGTGGCACTAATGGGCACTGATAGGTGGCACTGGTAGGTGGCGCTGATAGGTGGCACCGATGGGCACTGATAGGCGGCACTGATGGGCACTTGTAGGTGGCATTAATGGGCACTCGTAGGTGGCGTTGATGGGTAGTTATGGGTGGCACTGATAGTTGGCACAGATGGGCACGGATGGGCACTGATAGGTGGGCACAGATGGGCACAGATGGGCACTGACAGGTGGCACCGATGGACACTGATGGGTGGCACTGATGATTCTGATTGATGGCAGTGATGCCCCTAAGTGTGGCATTGCTGGGCATCACTGCAACATAATTGTGCCAATCAGTGCCCATTTGTGGGCACTGATTGGCACAGATTTGGCACTGACTGGGCACATGTGGATGGCCATGGGGTACATACCTGGCCATCCACATGTTTCCCTTCCCTGGTGGTCCTAGTGGCGATCCCTGGTGGTCCAGTGTGGTGATCTGCGGGGGGGCTGCGCTGATAAACAATCAGCGCAGACCCCCCCTGCCAGGAGAGCCGCCGATCGGCTCTCCTCTACTCGCGTCTGTCAGACGCGAGTGAGGAAGAGCCGATCAACGGCTCTTCCTATTGACAGCGTGATCAGCCGTGATTGGACACGGCTGATCACGTGGTAAAGAGCCTCCGCCGGAGGCTCTTTACCAAGATCGGTGTAGCGGTGTGTCAGACTGACACACCGATCCACCGATCGCCGCGATGCGCGCCCCTGCGGGCGCGCGGCGGCATGTTATCCTGAAGGACGTCATATGACGCCCAGTCAGGATAGCACAACCACCGCCCGGCCGTCAATCCGCTATAGGCCGGGCGGGAAGTGGTTAAAGGGGTGTGGCAAGGGGCGTGTCCTATGCCTGCATACATTTGTTAGTAGGTGTCCCTCATTCCCATCTCAAAATGTTGGGAGGCATGAACTGTGTATAGTTGGTTGTTTTTTAAGGGGGTTGTAAACCTTCATGTTTTTTCACCTTAATGCATCCTATGCATTAAGGTGAAAAAACACCTTGCAGTGACCGACCCCCAGCCCCCCTGCCCCCCCCAGTTTTACTTACCTGAAGCCTGCAACTTGACCCGGCGGGGACGCGCTGTATCTCTGCCCCGGGGTTCTCGGCTCTTGATTGGATAGATTGATAGCAGCGCAGCCATTGGCTCCTGCTGCTGTCAATCAAATCCAATGACGCGGGCATCGGGGGGGGCGTGGCCGAGCCATACATTAGGTGGTTATGGACGCCAAATACTGGACTCGGGATCACGCCTGCAAGGTAACCCCGTTGGGAGAGCGCTTCTCCTAGGGGGTTATCTGATGTGGGGAGGAGCCGCGAGAGCCGCTGGGGGACCCCATAAGACGAGGCCACTCTGTGCAAAACGAGCTGCACAGTGGAGATAAGTATAACATGTTTGTTATTTAAAAAAAAAAAACCATTACAATCACTTTAACCACTTGAGCCCCGGACCATTATGCTGCCTAAGGACCAGAGGTCTTTTTCCAATTTGGCACTGCGTCGCTTTAACTGCTAATTACGCGGTCATGCAATGCTGTACCCAAACGAAATTTGCGTCCTTTTCTTTCCACAAATAGAGCTTTCTTTTGATGGTATTTGATCACCTCTGCGGTTTTTATTTTTTGCGCTATAAACGGAAAAAGACCGAAAATTTTGAAAAAAAATGATATTTTCTACTTTTTGTTATAAAAAAAATCCAATAAACTCAATTTTAGTCATACATTTAGGCCAAAATATATTCGGCCACCTGTCTTTGGTAAAAAAAAATGTCAATAAGCGTATATTTATTGGTTTGCGCAAAAGTTATAGCGACTACAAACTAGGGTACATTTTCTGGAATTTACACAGCTTTTAGTTTATGACTGCCTATGTCATTTCTTGAGGTGCTAAAATGGCAGGGCAGTACAACCCCCCCCCCCCAAATGACACCATTTTGGAAAGTAGACACCCCAAGGAAATTGCTGAGAGGCATGTTGAACCCATTGAATATTTTTTTTTTTTGTCCCAAGTGATTGAATAATGACAAAAAAAAAAAATATTTACAAAAAGTTGTCACTAAATGATATATTGCTCACACAGGCCATGGGCCTATGTGGAATTGCACCCCAAAATACATTCAGCTGCTTCTCCTGAGTATGGGGATACCACATGTGTGGGACTTTTTGGGAGCCTAGCCGCGTACGGGGCCCCGAAAACCAATCACCGCCTTCAGGATTTCTAAGGGTGTAAATTTTTGATTTCACTCTTCACTGCCTATCACAGTTTCGGAGGCCATGGGATGCCCAGGTGGCACAAACCCCCCCCCCCCCCAAATGACCCCATTTTGGAAAGTAGACACCCCAAGCTATTTGCTGAGAGGCATGTTGAGTCCATGGAATATTTTATATTTTGACACAAGTTGCGGGAAAGTGACACTTTTTTTTTTTTGCACAAAGTTGTCACTAAATAATATATTGCTCACACAGGCCATTGGCATATGTGGAATTGCACCCCAAAATACATTCAGCTGCTTCTCCTGAGTATGGGGATACCACATGTGTGGGACTTTTTGGGAGCCTAGCCGCGTACGGGACCCCGAAAACCAGGCACCGCCTTCAGGCTTTCTAAGGCTGTAAATTTTTGATTTCACTCTTCACTGCCTATCACAGTTTCGGAGGCCATGGAATGCCCAGGTGGCACAAAACCCCCCCAAATGACCCCATTTTGGAAAGTAGACACCCCAAGCTATTTGCTGAGAGGCATTGTGAGTATTTTGCAGCTCTCATTTGTTTTTGAAAATGAAGAAAGACAAGAAATTACATTTTTTTTTCTTTTTTCAATTTTCAAAACTTTGTGGCAAAAAGTGAGGTCTGCAAAATACTCACTATACCTCTCAGCAAATAGCTTTGGGTGTCTACTTTCCAAAATGGGGTCATTTGGGGGGGTTTTGTACCACCTGGGCATTCCATGGCCTCCGAAACTGTGATAGGCAGTGAAGAGTGAAATCAAAAATTCACGCCCTTAGAAAGCCTGAAGGCGGTGCTTGGTTTTCGGGGTCCCATACGCGGCTAGGCTCCCAAAAAGTCTCACACATGTGGTATCCCCGTACTCAGGAGAAGCAGCAGAATGTATTTTGGGGTGTAATTTCACATATTCCCATGGCATGTTTGAGCAATATATCATTTAGTGACAACTTTGTGCAAAAAAAAAAAAAAATTTGTCTCTTTCCCGCAACTTGTGTCACAATATAAAATATTCCATGGACTCGACATGACTCTCAGCAAATAGCTTGGGGTGTCTACTTTCCAAAATGGGGTCATTTGGGGGGGGTTTTGAACTGTCCTGGCATTTTATGCACAACATTTAGAAGCTTATGTCACACATCACCCACTCTTCTAACCACTTGAAGACAAAGCCCTTTCTGACACTTTTTGTTTACATGAAAAAGTTTGTTTTTTTTGCAAGAAAATTACTTTGAACCCCCAAACATTATATATATTTTTTAAAGCAAATGCCCTACAGATTAATATGGTGGGTGTTTCATTTTTTTTTTCACACAGTATTTGCGCATCGATTTTTTAAATGCATTTTTTGGGGAAAAACACACTTTTTAAAATTTTAATGCACTAAAACACACTATATTGCCCAAATGTTTGATGAAATAAAAAAGATGATCTTAGGCCGAGTACATGGATACCAAACATGACATGCTTTACAATTGCGCACAAACGTGCAGTGGCAACAAAATGAATACATTTTTAAAAGATTTTAAAAGCCTTTACAGGTTACCACTTTAGATTTACAGAGGAGGTCTACTGCTAAAATTACTGCCCTCGATCTGACCTTCGCGGTGATACCTCACATGCATGGTGCAATTGCTGTTTACGTTTGACGACAGACCGCCGCTTGCGTTCACCTTAGCGCGAGAGCAGGAGGCGACAGGGGTGCTTTTTTATTTTTTTCTTTATTATTTTTTTGCTTTTTTATCTTATTTTTAAACTGTTCCTTTCATATTTTTTTTTTAATCATTTTTATTGTTATCTCGGGAAATGTAAATATCCCCTATGATAGCAATAGGTAGTGACAGGTACCCTTTTTTGAAAAAATTGGGGTCTATTAGACCCTAGATCTCTCCTCTGCCTTCAAAGCATCTGACCACACCAAGATCGGTGTGATAAAATGCTTTCCCAATTTCCCAATGGCGCTGTTTACATCCGGCGAAATCTAAGTCATAAAATGCTCGTAGCTTCCGGTTTCTTAGGCCATAGAGATGTTTGAAGCCACTCTGGTCTCTGATCAGCTCTATGGTCAGCTGGCTGAATCACCGGCTGCATTCTCAGGTTCCCTGTTGAGACAGGAGAGCCAGAGAAAAACACGGAAGACGGTGGGGGGGGGGCATTCCCTCCCACGGCTTGTAAAAGCAGTCTAGAGGCTAATTAGCCGCTAGGATTGCTTTTACATGAAAGCCGACCGCTGGCTGAAAAGAATGATACCAAGATGATACCTAAACCTGCAGGCATCATTCTGGTATAACCACTCAGTCGTGAATGGCGTACCTGAAGTTAAAAAAATGGTTAACAATAAAACACAGTAAACAGTAAAGTATAAAAAAATTGCATACATGAAAAGCAAACATGATAAAACATAATAACAATAAAACATTGCAGAATAGAATACAGTAAAAAAGAGCAGAACAATAGAGAGAATAGAGAGAGAGAGAGAACAATAAAACGACAACTATTTTTTTTATTTTATATATTTTTTTTTTTTTTACACTTTTTTTGTAACTGTAACTTTTATAACTGTAACCGGTTCCAGGTTCGGGTCTCTCAAAATGCGATGGCATCTTGGGAGACCCTGTGAAAGTGTGCCTAGTCTGTGCAATGCTGTACCCTACGCTAATACTCAACTAGTGAATGGTAGCGTTCAAAACATTCACCAATGCAAAGACCAGGATTGTCAGGACAGGAGGGACAATAATAGCGGGTGTCACGCCTATATCCGCGCTTGCTGCAGACACGACATCTTTTTTGGGGGGTTCGTTGGGTAGGGGTACTCGGGAGGACATAAAGAAAATGCCTCTCATGCAGCTGACTGCATTTGGTTGGGGATGTGAATGGGGAAGTACGGGCGCTGCAGAAGCGGTGGGTTCCCAATTAGGATTGGCGAATGCAGCAGGAAGGGCACTATGGGCACGACGGGCCTGTGTTTGTCTTTTTGGTGGCAGCGGGACACTACTTGTGCTTGCCACCTCACCAGCTTGAACTGCACTTATGGGACTCGCCACGTCACCAAGTGTTACTGCAGTGCTGGTTTGATTACGACCGGGGTGTACTAGGCCGCTGGCGCTTGCCAGTTCACCAAAACGCTACAAAAAAAACTGTTAGCGATCGCAGGGATCAGGCCTGACTCTGCGAACGCTGCAGTTATGCGTTTAGTGTTTTGTAAGTGACAGTGATCGATCGATACTGCACTTGGGTGGGCTGGGCTGGGCCGGGCGGAGGGGCAAAACGCAGGTGCTAGCAGGTATCTGGGCTGATCCCGCTAACACTGCGTTTTTGGGAACCCTAAACTGCTGGGGATGCTAGTATAGATCTGATCGGATCAGATATTGATCTGTTCAGATACTACACCACTAAGGGAGGTGTACGGTGCGTGCGTGGGTGTTAACGGTACTGGCGCTAACCTGACGCTGCTTGGGGCTAGTGCTTGCCAGTTCACCAAAATGCTACCAAAAAAACTGTTAGTGATCGCGGGGATCAGGCCTGACTCTGCGAACGCTGCAGTTATGTGTTTAGTGTTTTGTAAGTGACAGTGATCGATCGATACTGCACTTGGGTGGGCTGGGCCGGGCGGAGGGGCAAAACGCAGGTGCTAGCAAGTATCTGGGCTGATCCCGCTAACACTGCGTTTTTGGGAACCCTAAACTGCTGGGGACGCTAGTATAGATCTGATCGGATCAGATATTGATCCGTACAGATACTATACCACTAAGGGAGGCGTATGCTGCGTGCGTGGTTGTTAGCAGTACTGGCGCTAATCTGACGCTGCCTGGGGCGACGCATATCACCGCCGGGCGATCAGGGGGCTAAACCTTTATTCGGTAATAAACGGCGGGTGCCCTGACACTATAAAAAATAAACGAACTAACCAGCGTCACCCGTAACAGTTATACGGTGATCAGTGGTGAAAGGGTTAACTAGGGGGCAATCAAGGGGTTAAAACCTTTATTAGGTAGTATATGGGGGTCCCTGTCGCTATAAAACGCTGATGGCGAACCTAAATATTTACTTCCCTAACTAGCGTCACTAGCGACACTAATACAGCGATCAGAAAAATGATCGCTTAGCGACACTGGTGACGGGGGGTGATCAAGGGGTTAAAACTTTATTAGGGGGGGTTAGGGGGGTACCCTAGACCTACAGGGGGCTAACAGTAACTGTCCCACCACAGTAACTGTCACAAACTGACACCATGCAGTAATCAGAAAAAAAAACTGCTTGGTGTCAGTTTGTGACAGGGGGGGAGGGGTCATTGGGGGGGCGATCGGGGGGGGATCGGGGTGTTTAGTGTGCCTGGCATGTTCTACTGTGTGTGTGTTGTGCACTCACATTGATGTCTTCTCTCCTCGGCGCGGGAACGGAAAATACCGAGCCGAGGAGAGATGACATCATTTCCTTTGCTGCTGTTTAGCATACAGCAGCAAAGGAATGTTCTCATTGGCCGGTGGCGATCGCGAGGGGGGGCCACGAACAGATGGCCTCCCGCTCACCTCCGATCGCCGGGGGACAAAAGAGGACCGCCTCGGGCACCGGGGGGGGTCCGATCGGACCCCCCACCCACGGGAGGCAGATCACGTATATCTACGTGATTTTGCCTGCCCGTGCCATTCTGCCAATGTATATCGGCGTGAGGCGGTCCTTAAGTGGTTAAGGAGATGGCTAGGAAGCCGGCCGCCACATCCTAAACATCAGCTGTCACCTGTCAGAAGAGGAGGATTGGGGCTGCTCTGTACAAAACCATTACACAGAGAAAGTAAGTATAACATGTTTGTTATTTTTAACCAAAAAAACCCCAAGACTTTAGTATCACTTTAACCACTTCAGCTCTGGAAAGTTTTACCCCCTTAATGGCCAGGCCATTTTTTACAATACGGCACTGTGTCGGCACTTTAACTGACAATTGCGCGGTTGTGTGACTTTTTTTTTGCTCTATAATTGCAACAATTTGAAAAAAAAATATATATTTTTTACTTTTTTGCTATAATAAATATCCAAAAAAACAAAAAACAAAAAAAAAACAAAGTTCCTTATAAGTTTAGGTCAAAATGTATTCTACATATTTTTGGTAAAAAAAATTGCCATAAGTGTATATTGATTGATTTGTGCAAAAGTTATAGCGTCTACAAAATAGGGGATAGATTTATGGCATTTTTATTATAATTTTTTTTTTTTAGTAACGGCGGTGATCAGCGATTTTTAGCGGGACTGCAACATTGCGGCGGACAGATCGGACATTTTTGACACTTTTTTGGGACCATTGACATTTATACAGCGATCAGAGCAAAAAATATCCACTGATTACTGTAAAAATGACACTGACAGGGAAGGGGTTAACACTAGGGGGCAGTCAAGGGATTAAGTGTTCCCTGGGAGGTGTTTCTAACTGTGGGGGATGGGACTGTCTGGAAGTAGAGAGAGATCGCTGTTCCTGATCACTAGGAACAGACGATCTCTCTCTACTCCCCTGTCAGAGCGGGGATCTGTTTGTTTTCATTGACAGATCCCCGCTGTGGCTGTCTGTGAAGCCATCGCGGGTGGCCAGCGGACATTACGACCGCCTGCCACGCGTGCACCTGCTATAGGCTTTAAAGGGACCACCGTATCCTTTACAGAGGATACCGTAAAGTTTAGGCCAATATGTATTCTTCTACATATTTTTGGTAAAAAAAATCGCAATAAGCGTATATTGATTGGTTTGTGCAAAAGTTATAGCGTCTACAAAATAGGGGATAGATTTATGGCATTTTTATTATTATTTTTTATTTTTATTAGTAATGATGGTGATTAGCGATCACCACCATTACTAATAAAAAGGATTACCACCGTATCCTTTACGCCATTATACGAGCCATAGCATGCCACAGTATAACTGTGGCGGCTGGTCAGCAAGCAATAAAGGAGTGGTCCGGGGAGCCGGCCGTCATGTCTTTAACAACCGAGGAGTCATCAGCTGTAAGAAGAGGAGGATCGGGGTTGCTCTGTTCAAAGCCATTGCACAGAGCAGGTAAGTATAACATAGTTACAAAGTTGGTGAGGTTGAATAAAGACAACAGTCCATCCAGTTCAACCTATGTAGGTGTGTGTGTATAAAATAATTTCCTATATCCCTGCATATTGTTTTCGCTAAGATGCTCGTCCAAGAGTCTTTTAAAAATATCCATACTTCCTGCCAACACCACCGATTGTGGAAGAGAGGGACAGAAATGGTTTGGACTAATTGAATGGGAAAAGAAAGAGGTTCAGGTCCACATCCCTAGTACAATATGTAAAAGAAAATTTCATCAAAAATTGGACTTTAAAGGACTAAAGTCTTGGTCACTGGACTAAAGTCTCAGTGTTATCATGTGTTTTAGCTTTTAATATATGATGTAAATGATCTTTTGTAATGAAATTTATATAGAATATTGAAAATGTATTACAAAAGATAATTTACATCATATATCAAAAGCTAAAACACATGATAACACTGAGGTGATCAGTACATAAGATGAAAACATGAATAACGGAAGAAGCCCAAACCAACTGTCAAACAGACAGATAAAGTCCAACGCGTTTCGACATGTGGGGTGAGGGTCTTCTTCAGGGAAAGAGGAAGGGGCTAAAAAAATTCCAAATAGATACGAACAATCTAGATAAGGTTGATACAAAAATCATGATTATACATACAATATCATATATTTAATAGATACCATAGCTAAATCTATACAGATATACATGTATTGGTATCAGTACAGACCTCATGTGTTATACCGTGTACACACGGGCGGACTTTTCGGCATCAAAGGTCCGACGGTCTTTCCGACGGACTTTCGACGGACTTTTGAAGGACTTCCGACGGACTTTCGAACGAACGGACTTGCCTACACACGATCACACCAAAGTCCGTCGGATTCGTACGTGATGACGTACACCGGACTAAAATAAGGAAGTTCATAGCCAGTAGCCAATAGCTGCCCTAGCGTCGGTTTTCATCCGTCGGACTAGCATACAGACGAGCGTAATCTTGGACCGGACTCGAGTCCGTCAGAAAGATTTGAAACATGTTCCAAACCTAAAGTCCGTCTGATTTTTGACCGAAAAAGTCTGCTGCAGGTCCGATGAAGCCCACTATCTGTTTGACAGCTGGTTTGGGCTTCTTCCATTATTCATGTTTGCATCTTAAGTAATGATCATCTCAGTGTTATCATGTGTTTTAGCTTTTGATATATGATGTAAATAATCTTTTGAAATAAATTTTCATTATTTTATATAAAAAAAATTCTTTGAGTGTTCCACATCATTATCGCTCTAACAGTGAAAACCCCCAACGCAGCTTAAAGTGGTGTTCCGGCCGAAATTCTACTTTTTGAATAAAAATACCCCTATAATACACAAGGTTAATGTATTCTAGTAAAGTTAGTCTGTAAACCAAGGTCTGTTTTGTTAGTTTATAGCAGTAGTTTGTTATTTTATAAACTTACAGCAGGCCGTGGCCATCTTAAGTGTGGGCATCTGAAGTCAGACTGTATTTCTTCCTGGAACTCATCCTTGCAGATCTCGCACATGCTCAGTGCAGCACAAGCAGTGTAATAGGTTTCAGGTCAGGTTTCCATAGCAACGGCAGTTTCAGAGGAAGTTGCCGCCCCTTCCCAGAAGGCATTGCAAACAGGAAATGATGCGATGGACCGCGGCCAGGGAGGAGGAAGTGAAAAATGAATACAGCAGATATACAGTAGGTGCTGAGAAAAAAAATAAAAAAATATCCAATTTGTTTACAGTGCACAGTTTAGTGAGGGATGCTGAAGAGTTGTAAAAGTGGGTGGAACTCCACTTTAAGGTTAAACGGCTTCTCCTCCAATCTCATTGTGTGGCCCTGTGTCCTCTTACACTCCCTGGGACAGAAAAGTTTCAGACTTACGCTGGGATCATCATTGATATTTGTATATCGTTATATCTCTTCTCAAGCGTCTCTTCTCCAGGAGAATAAATTTAGCGCTTGTAATCGTTCCTCATAATTGAGGTCCTCAAGTCCCCTTATTCATTTAGTTTCCCTTCCCTGGACTCTCTCCAGCTCCACCACATCCTTTCTGAGGATTGGTGACCAGAATTGGACAGAGTACTCCAGTTGCGGCCGAACCAGAGTTTTATAAAATGGTAGGATTATAGTTTTATCTCTGGAGTATATCCCTTTTTTATGAATGCTAATATTCTGCTGGCTTTGGTACCCGCAGCTTGACATTGCATGCTATTGCTCAATCTGTCTTCTACTAGGATCCCCAGATCCTTCTCCATCCTAGAAGCCCCTAGGGGTTCTCCCCCTAATGAGTAACTTGCATTTATGTTTTTACCCCCCAAGTGCATTACCTTACATTTACCAATGTTAAACTTAATTTGCCATGCAGTAGCCCACTCTATTCATTTATTCAGGACCTCTTGTAATGTTTCTATATCCTGCAAAACGTGTTTGTTATTTTTAACCAAAAAACTAAGACTTTAACATCTCTTTAAGGAGTGGGCTGGGGAGCCGGCCGCCGCATCCTTAACAACCGATGACAGTTATCAGCTGTCAGCGGGGTTCCCTGCTGACAGTTGAATGTAAAAAAAAGAATTGCCGGAAATGAAAAAATCTGTAAAAAAACGATGTGGGTCTGATATGGATTTTGAGGGGAACCCCAAGCTGTTTTTAGAAAAAGATTTGCAGTGGAGTTTCCTCAAAATCCATACCAGACCTGAAGGGCCTGGTATGGATTGGGGGGACCCCACGCTGTTTTTTTCAGATTTTTTTTTATTGCCAGTGTTCTATTGGGAAGTGCCCGCTATCGAGAAGTGCCCAGGATGAACAGCGCATGCGCCGATTTTTTTGGTGGTATTTCCACTGTGTTTTTAAATGTTTTGCGCTGTAAACAAAAAAAAATTTAAAATTTTGAAAAAAAACCTACTGCTTTAAAACATATCAATCACCACTGTTTTTTTTTTTTTTTTATTATATCAATGAAAAAAGACCAGAAAAAAAAACCCAAAAACAATATATTTTACTTTCTGCTATAAAACATATTCAATAAAATAATTTAAAAAAAATCTAATTTCTTCATGTACATAGCAAGAGAAAAGAATATGGGATTTTTAGGGTGCCAAAACACATCAACAGAAATAATAAAATCTAAAAATCAACAAGATATGTCCATATCTGTCTACCTCAAAGTGGTTTTGAAGCCAAATATCTATTGGATTTTAAAGCAAAATATTCATCAACACTCAGGTAATGGAGACCTATGAACAATGCACAGGCCTTGACACATTTTGAGACATAGGCAAAAAATGATTTTGATATAAATATGTGTTATTATAAATATTACTATATTTTATGTGTTGTGTCTAAATTATGTCATTTTTAATTGATAGTGATCATATGTGCAGTGCCTGATAAAAGTTCTCCTGTAGAAGCCATAGTTTGGCGAAACATGTAGAGATTAGAATTTGGCCCCTTTCACACGGACGATCCGTATGTCCGTTTTTCATCCTTCCGTTTTCGGATGAAAAACGGACATACATTCATCCCTATGGAGCGTCAGATGTCAGCGGTGACATGTCCGCTGACATCCGACCCGCTCCGATCCGAAAAGTGTAACGGAGGAAAAACCTACTTTTCCATCCGTTTTCGGACACTACGGACCGTCATCATCCGATCCCCCCATAAGGGAGAGCGGCGCTCTGACAGGTCCGTCGCTGCACAGTGTGCAGCGATGCACCTGTCACCTTCCTGCTCAGCGGGGATCGGCGGAGCTATCCCCGCTGAGCAAGCGGATGTTCACGGGGCGGATCATGACTGATCTGCCCCGTGTGAAAGAGCCCTAAGCTGCATCTTTTCCATGTATTGTATAGTTATTTATGATGACAACTTGTTGATTTTTAGATGTTTCTAAATAAAATTTTGAAATATATTATTATTTTTGTTATTGTGTTTTGGCACCCTAAAAATCCCATATTCTGTTCCCTTGCTGATGACTCTCAGACATTCAGCAATTTTTTCTTTTTTATTTCTTAATGTGTTTATGATAATCCAAAGGTCTCCAATCAATGTGCAGAAGGATATCCCAGCAGGATGATGGCTCACATAGGCAGAAAGCGGTTCGCTATCGGCAGGTAGTGCGTGATGACGTAATAAAGCAGCCATGCTACTATAAAACATATCCAGTAAAAAAAAATAAAAATAAAAAAATCAAATTTCTTCATAAATTTTAACCAAAAATGTATTCTGCTACATATCTTTGATTAAAAAAAATCCCAATAAGTGTATATTGATTAGTTTGCTTGAAAGTTATAGCGTCTACAAACTGGTATACCGCAGGGATATGCAATTAGCGGACCTTCAGCTGTTGCAAAACTACACGTCTCATCATGCCTCTGCCTCTGGGTGTCATGCTTGTGGCTGTCAGAGTCTTGCTATGCCTCATGGGACTTGTAGTTCTGCAACAGCTGGAGGTCCGCTAATTGCATATCCCTGGTATACAGTATATATTGGAATTGTATTCATTGTTCCTTTACTAGTAATGGTGGCGATTATAGTGGGACGGCAGCGGACAATCTGACACTAATTGATGCTGGGGGAACTGTCTAACTGTCACTGACATCACCAGAGCCATTAATACAGAGATCAGTGATAATACTATACACTATCTCTGTACTAATGACACTGGCTAGGAAGGGGTGGGGTTGTAAACCTTCGTGTTTTTTCACCTTAATGTATCCTATGGGGCCGAGTCCGTCATTCTGTATCTATGGAGGCAAATGCTGGACTTGGGAGCGCGCCCGCAAGGTAATCCCTGGGGAGAGCACTTCTACTGGGGGGGTTTACCGATGCCAGGAGGAGCCGTGAGTGCCGCCGGGGGACCCCAGAAAATGAGGTTTGGGGCCACTCTGTGCAAAACGAACTGTACAGTGGAGGTAAGTATGATATGTTTGTTATTTTAAAAAAAACAAAAAAACGAGGGTTTAGTAACCCTTTAACATCTAGGGTGATGTCTAGTGTAGTTACTGTGTGGCGTTTCAATAAGCAATGTGCCGGTTTTTACTCTTTGCAGGGAGAAAAAAAAACCTGCGCATCGCTGTTGTATAAAGAAAGCCCTGCGTTGTTTAGCAACACAGAGCTCTCTTCTGTCATTCGCTGAGCCAATCAGCGGGTCCCGGATATAAATCATTGGCTGGGACCCACTGATTGGCTTGTGCTGCAGTGAAGGACAGCACAGCATTCCGAGTCCATGCACACATGCGGGAGCGGACCCGGAAGAAAGCCGCGACATACAGGTAGGTGAATTTGCCTGTACGAGCCGACCTGTCACAGTAAATGTACTGCAGCAGGTCTGCAAGTGGTTTATTCTGCTAATCCATCTAACACCCCCCCCCCCCCCCCTTCAGACTGACAATGCTGCTGTCCAAAGGTGCCCCCTGTGCTCCTTCATTCAGAGTGGGGGTGTTCTAATATAGGAGGTGTGTTACTGGCCAGATCACCAGGTGAAAACAGAAGGGGGGGGGACGTAAAAAAGAAAACTAATGCAGCCACCACATCTAATGATTGGTAAGCTGCAATATATTACATTTTTGGTTTATTCCCATTTTAAGGGGTTAAGCCACAGAGAAAAACCTAATTTCTGCCTGCATAAGCACAAAGCTTTGCAAACTTGCTGTGTAGCATGCATTGTAAAAGAGGCCCCCTACTTACTACTATTTTTACACATGTCATTGAAGGTCATTGATTACCAGGAATTCCAGCTCCGCCCTCCTTGTGACATAATCGCGTTGAATGCACGGGCAGCCAGGCTGGGACATGTTCACAGTCAATGTGACTTCCAACCCCGGGTGGAGCGCCAGCTGTCAGTGTGATGACCTTACACACTACTCATTACAGATAGCCGGGTTCCTGGTAAACCATAAGAGAATGAACACAGCAGTTTTCTCATTACTGATAATATACAATGCGGGGAATTCAATAAAGCTGCTGCGACACTTTTCTGGCATTAATCCCACTTTGTCAATGTGTTGCGCCAAATTCATGAAGCATTTGCGGCACTTTAGGTTCTGACAGTGACCTGTGCGCCAATTTGCGGCACTTTAGGTTCTGACAGTGACCCGTGCGCCAAATTCAAGTAGTCCTAAAATGCAACTCTTTTACATTGTGTCGCATTCAATGCGCCAAATTTAAATTAAAATACCGACAGTTATGATCTTACAAAAAAGTGGAGCTAATTAGCCACTTCAATCCTGGGCACTTTCATGCCCTTCCTGCCCAGGCCAATTTTCGGCTTTCAATGCTGACACACTTTGAATGACAATTCTTTTTTTTTTTTTTGAGACAGTTAGAGCTTTCTTTTGATGGTATTTAATCGCCACTGGGGTTTGTAATTTTTTGCTAAACAAACAAAAAAAGAATGAAAATTTTGAAAAAAAATTTTTGTTATAAAATTTTGTAAATAAGTATTTTTTTCTCCTTCACTGATGTGAACTGATGGGCACTGATCAGGCAGCACTGATGGGCACTGATGGGCAATAATATGCTGCACTGATAGGCTGCACTGATCAGGCAGCACTGATGGGCACTAGTCAGGCAGCACCAGGGCCGTCTTTAGGGCAGGGCAAAAGGGGCAACTACCCTGGGCCCTGTCATTGTTGTGGGGCCCAAAGCAGGTGCCTCATACTTGCCAACTATACTGGTTTAAATTCCCTTATCCCATGATGTTTTAGTCCTGTGCTGCGTCCCAATATCTCAGTGTGAAGTGCTGCAACTAATGCTGCCCAGCTCTGCCCTATTGTTGTGTACAGATGCAGACCCTGTGTTTACATGTAAATAACCTGCATTCATATGTAAATAGTGACGGCATTCATATGTAAATAGCGGCAGCCAGTGGCATTCATATGTAAATAAAGGCGGCATTCATATGTATATCCTGCCCCCCTGAGGTCATATCCATACCTCCCAACTTTTTGAGATTGAGAACTAGGGACACCTATTAGCAAAAGTATGTAGGCATAGGACACACCCCCTATCACACCCCTTTAAAGAAGAATTATACATAAATGAAAAATTAGTTAAACTCACAAATGCTTTTTTTTAACACTACTATTCCTTTATACTGGAATTTGAAATTTACAAATGCAGCAATTTTGAAATTGGATGAAAGTTTTAGCACTGGGAAACACTTTTTGATAGATAAGTAGTGCATTTATTCACACTAGTGGCCAGTGTGAATGTTCCCTGTACATTAGTGGTCAGTGTAAATCCCGCCTTACATTGGTGGATACTGTGAATGCTTCTATTACATTAGTGGTCAGTGTAAACCCCTATTACATCGGTGGCCAGTGTTGAAACTCCTCTTTATATTGGTAGTCACTAGCCAGTAAAAAAAATCAGCATTGCCAATGATCACACCCTCCCCTCCCCCCAGCACTGCCACTGATCCCCAGAGTTCTAGAATCCCTAGGAGTTTTCTGTCTGTTGATGGGTCCTCTCACCAATCCCAGTCCATGGTGTGCAGGCAGTCAGAAGATGATGTGCTGTAACCTCTATCTACCAATCAGTGAGCAGTTTTACTGTACAGTAATCTCTAGCAACCAATCAACAAGCAGAAATCATGTGCTGTAACCTCTAGCAACTAATCAGTGAGTCGTAATGTGTGCTGTAACCTCTAGCAACCAGTCACTAAGCCGTAATGATATGCTGTAACCTCTGGCAACCAATAGCAATCGCTGCCTGATCTGATACAGTAAAAACTGATTTTGAGTCTAGCTGCTATTTATTGTATGTCTCAGAGCAGGTGGAGAGCGAAATTCCATGGGGAGCCCCCAAGCAATTTTATGCCCAGGGTCCAATCAGTATTAAAGACGGCCCTGGGCAGCACTGATGCAAATTGGTCAGGCAGCACTGATGGGCACTGATGAGGAGGAAATGATGGGCACTTATATGCTGCATTGATGGGCACTGATATGTAATTGTAATGTTTTGCTAAACAAACAAAAAAAGAACGCAAAGTTTGAAAAAAAGAATTTGTTATAAAATTTTGTAAATAAGTAATTTCTCTCCTTCACTGATGTGCACTGATGAGGCTGTGCTGATGGGCACTAATACTGTATACTGCACTGATAGACAGCTCTAATAGGCACTGATGAGGAGGCACTGATGGGCACTGATATGCTGCATTGATGGGCACTGATATGTAATTATAATTTTTTGCTAAACAAACGAAAAAAGAATGGAAATTTTGAACAAAAAAATGTTTGTTATAAAATTTTGTAAATGAGTAATTTTTCTCCTTCACTGATGTAAGCTGATGAGGCTGCGCTGATGGGCACAGAGAGGCTGCACTGATAGGCTGCACTTATGGGCACTGATATGCTGCACTGATAGGCTGCACTAATGGGCACTGATCAGGCAGCACTGATATGCTGCATTGATTGGCACTGATGGGCACTGATATTTAATTGTAATTTTTTGCTAAACAAAACAAAAAAAGAATAAAAATTTTGAAAAAAAAAATGTTGTTATAAAATTTTGTAAGTAAGTAAATTTTCTCCTTCACTGATGTGCGCTGATGAGGCTACGCTGATGGGCACTGATCAGGCTACACCGATGGGCACTAATGAGAAGGCACTGATGGGCACTGATATGCTGCATTGATGGGCACTGATATGTAATTATAATTTTTTGCTAAACAAACGAAAAAAGAACGAAAATTTTGAAAAAAAAAATTGTTGTAACATTTTGTATATAAGTAATTTTTCTCCTTCACTGATGTGCACTGATAGGCTGCACTGATGGGTACTAATGAGGAGGCACTGATATACTGCATTGATGGGCACTGATATGTAATTATAATTTTTTGCTAAACAAACGAAAAAAGAACGAAAATTTTGAAATCAAAATGTTGTTATAAAATTTTGTAAATAAGTAATTTTTCTCCTTCACTGATGTGCACTGATAGGCTGCACTGATGGGCACTGATCAGGCTGCACTGATGGGCACTAATGAGGAGGCACTGATATACTGCATTGATGGGCACTGATATGTAATTATAATTTTTTGCTAAACAAACTAAAAAAGAACGAACATTTTGAAAAAAAAAAATTTGTTATAAACTTTTGTAAATAAGTATTTTTTCTCCTTCACTGATGTGCGCTGATGAGGCTGCGCTGATGGACACCGATATGCTGCACTGTTGGGCACTGATATGCTGCACTGATAGGCTGCACTGATCAGTCGGCACTAATGTGCGCTGATGAGGCAGCACTGATGGGCACTGAGGAGGCTGCACTGATAGGTGGCACTAATGGGCATTGATTAGCGGCACTGATATGTTGCACTGATGGGGCTGCACTCATAATCAGGGCACTGATTATCAGTGTAAATGTCCCCTGTAACTGGAAAGCTGGTTATCGGCTTTTCTGTCCTCAGACACTGACAGAGCTGAGGAAAGGAAATGCACATAACTGGCATTTGTTTACACTGATTGGTGATGCACTGTGTCCAAGGGACACAGCGGCCACACACGAGCGACGCGATGTGAAGGACATCATATCATGTCCAGGCAGGATGGGAAAGCCACCGCCCTGGCCATCATTCTGCTATAGACAAGGTGGGAAGGTGTTAAGCATGTACAGTAAGAGAAACTGGCACAGACAGAGTTTGCAAAAGTGTCATTCTAAAAAAGCTCATACAAGTTCTAGACAGGTACATTGATTTGGCGCATTCTGCACCACTTTTAGAATACATGGGTGACACTTTTGCAAAATCTGTCTTCCCAGTCTTTATGAATTCCCAGCAGATGCATAATAGTGTAGCGCTACCCCCCGTAGGGGCCGCTGGTGAATGTGGTCATCTCCCACCCCGCACAGACAGGGTGGGAGATGACACAATTTTTCATTCCCTTCAGAGACAAGCAGCAGTCCTTGCAACTTTGTTTTTTTTATTAGGGGAATTGAACTTGGATAGGGAAGGGTAGATATGGGATGTCCATTTGGTCAGTAGATCTCTTTGGGGACTTGAATTATATACACCCAGTATACACACATTTTCCTCTTCTACCTCCAGCACAGACTTGGTTGCAGAACAACAACTCCCAGGACCAGCTAGCACTAGTTTCAGGTTCAGCACAGTCTCAGCTGAATCTGGACAAATGCCCTTTGCAGGCAGGGACTCGCGGACTCCTATGGTGTAGCCAAAAAATAGAAGTCTTTGGTGCTAGCTGTCCTTTCTGTGGCTACTGCTCCCAGTACCACCTTTTCAGGCACTGGTAGCCTTTCTGGCTGCAGCTGCCCCTTTCTCCTGACCGTGCCACCACAGTCCTCCTGACTGGCTCTACATCCATCCCAGACTGCTTCATCCCAGTCCTCTCAGGCATGCCTTCCAGTCCTTCTGACTGTGTGTCACTCACCAGCCCTCTTGGCTGCTCCTTTTCCTCCTGGAAACTTGCCTGGCAGTGTTCTCCCGCTGTACTCTCCTTGCTCCCGTGCCTCCTGGCCAGGACACCTCCGTGTGTCTTGAAGAGGGTCCTGTCCACCCCCGCACCCAGGCCCAAGGTCACCCCCCCCCCAGACTGCAGAGCTCCCTCAAAGGCCACACCAGCCTAACACTCCATCTCCACCTTCCACCTGAACTCCACACTGCCCCTGCTGGGCTGACCCTGAGTATTCGAGGGGACCTGCCCCCTGCCAACTCTTCTGTCAGGGGTTGGTCAGGGCCCTCAGAATACTCCAGCTAGCTCCACCTTACTTCCCCTCCCATTCTTCCAGAAGGTTCCAGTACATTCTAGAAGTAGGGGGAGGCCTCAGTGATGCTGCCTGTGAGTCATCCAGCTCCCCCTGGATCCCTGCCCAACCTAGGGAAAAAATTCACAGGCTTGGCTTCCAGCCAAACCTGAAATTTACTTACCCTAACAAACAAAAATCCTAGCACTCTAGCAACACAGCTAGAGGTGCTACAATAGGTTTTGTAAGCAGGTGAAGTAAGGGGTGGAGGAGCTGGGCCAACACAGCCACTAATTAGACACTCCCAGAAGAGGAGGGCTATGGCGTGCAAGGAGGGAGGGGGCTGTGCTAAGGAACTGACTCTTCCTGGAGTAGGCGCAATGCAAGTGAATAAAAAATCTTTTAAGGAAATTAAAAAAAAAAAAATGCTGCAATTGAGATTTGAAATATTAAAATGTTGGATTTTTTTAAATTGGTGACAAGGTCTCTTTATTGTGTATACACCCCTCAGTGGGATTCACTATTCCACCGACAATAATGCGTTAATTATTTAAGGGGCACTGGCCCGTTGTGGCAGGCAGGATGGTAGTGATTGGTGATTATACCAACAATTTGTAAGTGGGGCTAATACTTAATAATAGTCACATATAATTGTGCTCAAAACATATAAACATTCATAAAACACCGATGCGGTTACGGACAATTCGTGATCGCATTAGTGACACATTTACTTGTATTTAATATGTTTGTTCCTCAAGAGTGACTTAGCTATTAATTCAATTGCCTTTTCAGAATGGTTGCATATAGAAATTTCCGTATTGATGTAATAAGGGGATTTATTCCTGCCTCTCAGTTATGAGCTCCATAGGTTTCTCTGTCCCTATATTCCCCAGTATTAGGGGAGGTATTAGGGGAGGTATATGGGTGGCGCGGTGGAGTAAACATAAATGTTCAATTGGCCAAGGGGCAGAACTTGCCCTATGTAAGTACAGGAGTCATCTCGTCGGATCACGCCCTCCGTTGAAGTCGGAAGTGACGAAACGCATCAGCTGCGTGATCTCTACGACAAACCGGAAGTGACGTTTGAGGGTCACGGTCAGCTGGAATACCAGGAAGAGGACACAGCGACTGTTGTTACAGGCGTCTTCCTCCATAGCATGACCGGCGACTGGTGACTACACTTCCACTTCACTTTATATCTGCTTTCCTAATACTTTTAGCTAGTACGTATATATTGTAAGGGGGGCATTAGCAACAATAAATGTTTATAAGCGGGATTACTCTATGTGGATATTTTTATTCCTTCACATGATCCTGCCCATTTGAAGCCATGTACATCCAATAAGAACCCTAGCAGAGCTGTTGGATGTTCTTTTAAAGCGGCATTTAAAGATTATTACAAAAGGCGTTTACATTTTGGCCATCTGGTGAGTTTACCCCCAAAGGGGAGAGGCTTTTTACACGTGGTGGTATTTGAGGTGTGTGGTGCACGCGTGACAACAATTAGGATCACCGCAACAAGACTCACAATTCTACAGAGGGATTATTTCATCGCTTTATCTCTACATGTGTTTGAATTATTTAATCTCTTCATTTTTATGAGTTGAAATCATATAAAAGCCGGTCATAACTGGTCTATTTGACATGAGCGCTGCTATGACATTCTAAGGACACAAACATATGTGGGACTTTTAATTGTCATTTTTTTATTCATAACACTGCTATAATATTTTTCTCCTGCAATAGTGTCCATAAACTCAAAAAAATGAAGAAAAAATAGTGTATGACAAACAGTCGACTCCGTGAAGTCCAGTGCTGTGCAATGCTGACCAGTGCCTGTGTCACCACATGCCCCAAGCACACTGAGACCCACCAGAACAGTGTGACCCCTATTTTGAATTTGGGTCTCACCACGCTTTATTGAAGTGTTCTCCAAACTGCGGCCCCGGGACCGGATGTGGCCCTTTGCTTGCCTTTATCCAGGCCTTGAGGCATTATTTCTGCCACTGACACAATCGGGCACTATTCCTCCCACTGACACTAACGATGGGGCACTATTTCTGCTACTGACACTAACGATAGGGCACTATTCCTCCCACTGACACCAATGATGGGGCACTATTTCTCCCCCTAACACCAAACATGGGACATGGTTTACTCCCACTGGGCACAGTCCGGCCCCACTAAAGTCTGAACAAAAGTAAACTGTCTCTTTATTTAGAAAGTTTGGAGACCCCTGCTTTATTGTAATGGAGGACCACCTCTCCACACTTTGCTTCCACCGGCCAGAACTCTCCAGCACTCTCCAACACCCCTTTATTCAATAATGCTCATATGAGGGAATAGGCAAAGAGGGAATGAGGGAACCGCAAACATGCCACCATTGCATGAACTTTGTTTATTATCCTACAAACCATCAGCCACATAGATAATGAAGGCCATCAGTATATACACTCACATGTAAATGAGCCAATTTCTGCCACCCAAAGTATCCCACACACCAGTATACCCGTTACGATCTGTGCTTTTAAAGAAAGTACGGGTGTTAAGGGAATCACCTGCTTTGAAGATTTCCAAATCCAAGTAGTCAATCGCATGCAGGTTCCATTTACCCGTAAACGTGATGCCGTACCTATTTCCGTTCAGCCCTTCAAGGAATTTTTCAAAACTGTCCGTAGTGCCATCCCATAAGATGATTAAATCATCAATATACCTACGGTACATTTTAATTTGAGGGATATTTTTGTTGTAAATATATTCCTCCTCCCACATGTTCATGAACAGGTTTGCAACGCTTGGTGCATATCGTGCCCCCATTGCGACACCTTTGGTTTGTACAAAATACTCCTTGTTGTACCAAAAGTAGTTGCACTCCATTGCCATTTTCAGGCCTTCCATAATGTAATTGATCTGTCCCTGTCTCATTCCTGTGTTCTCAAATAGAGCCTTTTCTACTGCGAGCAATCCATCTGGTTGCTCAATGCTTGTGTACAGTGAATTGACATCTATTGTTGCCAATACCCAATTTTCTGTACCTTTTATACTTTGGAGTTCCTCGATGAGTTGTAGGCTATCCCGCAGATATGATTTCCCTTGCTGTACCAGAGGTTTCAAATATTTATCCAGATATTCCCCTAATCTGGAGAAGATCGAATTTATACCGCTGATAATAGGTCTTCCAGGTGGTTTGTTCAGTCTTTTGTGAATCTTTGGTGTGTAATATATCACAGGGGTCTTTGTAGAGTTAGAGTATAAATATTCAGCTTCTCTCGCATTCAGAATCCCCATAGCCTTTCCTTTAGTGATGTACTTCTTTAGTTGTTTCTCGTATTTTCTCTTTGGATTTGTTCTGAGTTTTTTATATGTGTTTTCCACATTTAATAGGTTGCCCATCTCTTCTTTTGTAGTCTTTTTTGTCCAAGATGACCAGTCCGCCTCCTTTGTCGGCCGGTCTTATAACTACCTCATGCCGTTTCCCTAAATCTTTGATGGTCCTCCAGATATTTTTCCTCTTTCTTTCCTTCCTTTTCAGATTTCTTAAGTCCTCTTCTACCATTTTCTTAAATGCAGTCAGACATTGACTTCCTGGGGTTTTAGGGTTGTAGGTAGAGTTATTCTTCAAGTTAGTTTGGGTATATTCTGAAGTATCCAGATGTCTTGATTGAGCGGTTCCAGGAGAAAGGATATCCACAAGAAAATCTGAATAAACTGAAACAGGAGATCAAGAACATGGACAGGAACCAACTACTTCAGAAGAACATCAGGGCCAGGAATGACCAGATGGAGATGACCTTCATTACAGGGTTCAACAACCAATACAAGGATGTTGAACGGATCATTAAGAAATACTGGCCCATCCTGAAAGAGGACCGAGTACTAGCAAAAATCCTCCCCACCAAACCGAAGTTTGTGTACAGGAAAGCACCTACTCTTCGTAACCATCTCGTACATAATGTTATTGACCCCCCCAAGCATACTCAAATTATACCCAACATGAAAGGGTTCTTCAGATGCCGCAGATGCCTACCATGCAGAGTTAGCAAACCCCAACCTAGGAAAAAGGAAAAGTTCAAGTCAACTGTAGACCATAAAGAATATCAGATCAAGGAGTTGATAACCTGTCACAGCACTCATGTCACCTATATAATTGAGTGCCCCTGCCATCTACAGTACGTGGGGAGAACCACCCGCCCACTCTATGTCAGGATACGGGAACATATCAAAAATATCAAAAAAGGGTTTCCGAAGCATCATCTATCACGGCACTTTGCCGAGTTCCATCAAAAAGATCCCAGTGGCCTTATTTTTTATGGTATTGATCAGGTGAAAACCCACTGGAGAGGGGGCAACAAAGAAACATTAGTCTCCAGGAATGAGACAGAGTGGATATATCGGTTGGGGTCTATTGCCCCCAAAGGGTTAAATCTGGACATAGACCTCAACTGTTTTATAGCCAATCCGTAAATCCACTCATAATAGGAGATAGTTCTCTTGTGTCCTTTCTGACACAGGCTCTCTGCCTGTACCTGTTAGTTGTTCAACAACTAAGAGAGGGCTATAGCAACAAGAAACTATGTTACTAACTATTCTGTTGCCTTTATATACATGTGCTATGGAACAATGGCTAAGTAGGGGATAGTGATAGAATTATCGTAGATATAAGGTTCATGGGGCTGTCACACAGGCTGTACATAACCACACACCCCACGAATATGGGGTATAGGTGCATGCACTTGTATGAGCCCTGAGTCATTCCCTTCATGTTATCCTTCCTTTTTCAGTAAATATCGTATATGGGGATTCCATGTATATTCCATGTATATGCTTCTTGTTTTAAATATATCTCACATCTTGGGTCGTTATCATGCACCCCAATCCTACCGGTTTTTCAGTTCCCCGGAATGAGATGAGGGGCCTGGGATTTGGACACCACAGTGGAATAGTACACTAAGCAGTATCTGGGTGGGAGTGAGAGAATACACCACCTAAGACAGCACAGGGGGGCTAATGCACGTGGGTAATAATCACGTGAAGGAGCACCTTATAGTTGGAAATGCTCTTTGGGTATATAATTTCAATTATAATTTCCATGAGGGACCTGGGTGGTCCTAAACATACTAGGTATTGGTCCCAAGTCTCAGATGATATAAGCCCACTCAGTTTTTTATTCATTTTTTTATTCATTTATACGTTTATTGTATTTTTTATCTATATATATTTTTCTGTCATTTTTTAAGTTTCCTGTTTTTTGTAATGTGGAGATCGGAGGATGAAATACATACAGATAGTAAAATATACCCAACATCCTGGTTCTGCATCCACAATAGGGTGAATTCTGAATGGGACTTGGGGTGACACTCTATTTCATCCACTTCTACAAGATAGACACTGAGGTTGCAAGGTGGAGGACATGCATTACCGTTATCCACCACTGCGAGCTGTGTCTATACGATATACTACCTGGTGTTGAAGTAAAGAAGATTTTTATCTAATCCTAACCTATATCATATAAGATGCTTGATGTTTACATTGCTTTATGTGGAATGAGTCTGCCAATTTATGTAAAAGGTCAGCGGAGATGTATGGGTCAGCATTAATTAGTAAACACCTCGACATAAGCCCACAGGGATCTGATTTGGGCACCGCCCAATGGGGACGTATGGGAGGGGGAGCCACGGGATTGAAAATCCAATCAAAATCCCTGCAGGGACGGGAGAGGGGAGGATCCAGCATGTCCGCCTGCCTTATAACCTGTGAGGTGTAGTAAGATGGCGCCGCCTTTGAAAACGTTGATGACGAAACGCGTAAGGCGGGGCTACGCACTTACGTCATTTCCGGGTACGGAGCGAGAGAGCCTGGAACGCAGCTGAACCGCACGCCGCACGCTGCGGGATACACTTCCTGGCTCTCGGCTTCACCCATAGTGTAGCACGCTGTGTTTTTTTCCCCGAGAGGGGAGTTCTTATGGTTTTTATGGGATTAAAGATTTTTATCATACTACACTATGCGGTGGCATCTCTTTCCTTGAGGGCCTAGTTGCTGACCCCCATCCTGGATATCGTATGAAGTGGTGATCCGGAACTCCTGGGAGAGAGGCCATTCCACTGCAGCAACCACGAGACACCGAATAGGAGGACGGTTCTAGGATCCTAGATTGCCTATCACCCCTGCAGGGGTAGTGGGAGCTGGTGAGTGGGGAGCCAAAGGGGAGCACAGAAGTCACGGATTTACCACTGTGGGCACCAAAAGTCACTAAGCTGTTGGAACTTTTTTTGCTGCCATTCAAGATTGAGATGCATTATTTGAGACAGACTCTTTCTCTCTCTGTTTTTGCCTAATTTGAAGTTCTGACGTCATCTATAGTCTTGCTGGACTTGACTGCGCTATACTGCACTTTATTGAACAATTATAAGTTGGACTGTTGGTTGTATATACACGTATGTGTGGGATTGCACTGTCATATTACATACATATACTGCATTGGTACACACTTGCCTGTGCACCGGTCATTTAGAGTCTTGCTGGACTCAATTGCACTACACTGCACTGTATTGCAGATTTAATGGTTGGAGTGCACGGTCAGATATATATGTAGGTGCGGTATTGCACTGTCATATTACATACATTGCACTGTCATATGCTTGTCTTTGCACTGGTATACACACAAATGTCACGTTATTTTGTATATATAGTAGTTGGTATCCATATTAGCTGCCTAGCAGCAGCACTTTAGTAGTTTTTCTTTTTTCTATTTTTTCTCTTTATCCTAATATGGAGGTATGTGCAATAAGCTAAGGTTTGCTAACACGTATACCTATACTTCCACATAGTTTTTATGGTTTAACATGAGTTTCACCCATTAAGAATCTCACAGCTCTCACCGTTTGTGTTTGGATCACTATTTATTTATTTAATATAGTCACTGTTTTAGTCATTGTAGTTTGTACAGCTCATAAGGGAGCGCCATACCCCCAATAACTATTCATTACATGTTAGTTCTCTTTGAGGGCTTAACCTGGGGAGGCAGCATACCTTCTATTCTTCTTCTTTCCTCCCATCTCTCCCCCCTTCCCCCCTCTATCTTCTCCCCCCCCCCCCTCCCCTATTCCTGCTTTATGTCCTAAGCGCATAGTCTTTGTGGTTAGGTTTCAGGTCAGGTTTCCATAGCAACGGCAGTGTCAGAGGAAGTTGCCGCCCCTTCCCAGAAGGCATTGCAAACAGGAAATGATGCGATGGGCCGCGGCCAGGGAGGAGGAAGTGAAAAATTAATACAGCAGATATACAATAGGTGCTGAGAAAAAAAATTAAAAATGTCCAATTCGTTTACAGTGCGCAGTTTAGTGAGGGATGCTGAAGAGTTGTAAAAGTGGGTGGAACTCCACTTTAAGTTGCTATACGTGCACAAGGTTTTTTGTATAGATCACTAGCTGACATCTACACAAGCGATGCTGGGACACTGTATTCTAAGGCTTGATTCACATCTATGCATGTTGCTTTTGAGCGTTTCTGCAGTGTTTTCTGTGATGCCATGTTTTGAGCAGCGTTTTTGCAGCGTTTTGCATTTTTTTTTTCAGTTTTTTTTATACTGTATACAGTCTGAAAAAAAAACGCAAAACGCATCAAAAACGCTGTAAAAACGCTGCACTTGCGTTTTTGATGCTGGTCCATTGAATTCTATTACATGCAAAATGCTGCATTTTGCATGAACAAAAGTCCCTGACCCTTTCCAAAAACGCAGAGGTACAAAAAGGCATTGATGTGAACATGTTCCATAGGAGCCCATGTTAAAAAATTCCCATGCATTTCTGCAAAATGCATCAAAAAAGCGCTAGTGTGAATGGAGCCTTACGGGGGGGGGGGGGACTCCCCACTGCCAGAAAACGCTGATTAGTGCTCCTGTATATTATTATTATATATATATATATCTATATATATAGATATATAGATATATATATTTTTTTTTTCTGTCTCTGCACTGGACACTTTGCTATACAAACATATTAGGGGTGGGCGTGGATTATTTCCGTGCAAACTCAGCAGCCAATGGGATGCTCTCCTCTGGCTGACCAGCGCCTTACTGCTGCTCTGAGTGACAGTGGCCAGAGCAGGCTCCGCCCCCTCAGTTCTTTTTTTTTTTTTTCAACAATAATTTTGATTGATTTTATCAAAAAAATACAAATCAATTGAAGTTGCTGCATATATTATACAACATTTGTAATACAAAAACTCAGAAGGCATAAAGTATAGTACTGATATAAACCTTGATGGCCTCGTCCAGCCTACCCCGGCTGGGTTCAAGCTGTAGGACTGGAAGGTCACCACTTTAACTATGCTTCTTACAGTATAAACTATGTGTATGGAAATAATGTTGGGAAGGGAAATTCAAAATAACGAATAACCAAAAAGTAATGAATATCAGAGATATTGCTCTACACCGACGAATTGCTTAGGTGAATGGTCACAATATTTCAGCCTGAAGGGTAAATTTAAATTTTACAATGTTTTTCTTTTTTTTAATGTATACATATTTATAAAGCCTTGGAAAATCCCTCAAAAAGTACAGACTATCCAAGGTCATGAAGACCTGCTAAACAATGCTGTTATTTCATCGCATTCATTTTAGTAATAAATAAACCAGCTGGTTTACCGGCACACAGGCGAGCCTTCCAGGGCGCCATTAAACCACGTATGGCCGCCCAAGCGCGTCGTACCTCAGACAGACTCTGCTACCTTGTTTAACTTTTTATTCCATATAAACCTTTCTGCTGAGATGATCTGAGTCCAGCCCCCCCGGGGTAAACATTCATAATGGTATGCTGACATGAAACAAGCGAACACGCAATGCCTCGTTTACAACACTTCACCTCTCGTCTCGCCGTTTAATGTGCCGGAAAATACTCCATGAACTGCATTATGGGAGATGGACCGTCTTATATAATATCCACCTTGTAGTGCTAACAAGATCACTTTATGGAGGTCAATCCGGGACCATTTCACCTGGACACAGTCGGATATAGAACTGATATACAGTATATGTAATCAGGGGCGGACTGACCATTGAGCCACTAGGGCACTGCCCGAGGGCCCTGGGCCACTAGGGGGCCCCATCAGGGTTGCCAGCCTCAGTAAAACCAGGGACAGTATAGACCAGAGATAGCCAATAGACAGTATGGACCAGGGACAGCCAATAGAAACATGTCTGTGTATACTGTGTGTACATGTATGTGTATACTGTGTGTGTATACTATGTGGCCCCATAATCTCTGATTGCCTGGGGGCCCCATAATCTCCTATTGCCCGGGGGCCCCATGAGTTGTCAGTCCGCCCCTGTATGTAATTAGAGGAGCATGGATTCCGGGGGAAGATTCACTTGTACATGGAAGATGTTTTGTTGCCTGAACCAATATTTTACCCAATACTTAAGACAGGGTCAGGTCAAGGGGGGGGGGGGGGGGGGGTCAGGAAGGGCAGCTGCCCAGGGCGCAGTAATCTCTTGTGGAGGTGGTGGGTTTCGTCCACCTGCAGTGTTGCCTCACAGTTGCCAGGGTTGCAGAGTGGCAGTTGCTCACTAGGGATGAACTAAGCCAAGAGTTTTCCTTTCCCCAAAATTAGCAAAAAAAATATAGATTTGAATCCAATTTTGCAATTGCGATGAAATGAAGTCATTTGTTATGGGGCATACACACGGTCGGACTTTTCGGCTACAAAAGTCCGACAGCCTGTCCGACAGACTTTCGACAGACTTTTGGCGGACTTTAAACGGACTTTCTAATGACCGGACTTGCCTACACACTATCACACCAAAGTCCGACAACAATCTGACCGTGTGTGGGCTTCATCGGACCTGCAGTGGACTTTTTCGGTCGAAAATTAGACGGACTCTAGATTTGGAACATGTTTCAAATCTTTCCAACGGTCGAAAAATCCGCTCGTCTGTATGCTAGTCCGACGGCTGAAAACCAACGCTAGGGCAGCTATTGGCTACTGGCTATGAACTTCCTTATTTTAGTCCGGTCGTACGTCATCACGTACGAATACATCGGATTTTGGTGTGATCGTGTATGCGCAAGTCCGTTCGTTCGAAAGTCCGTCAGAAAGACCGTTGGACCTTTGATGCCGAAAAGTCCCGCCCGTGTGTACACGGCATTATAGTTTTACATAATGCAGCAACATCCACACACGTAGGACACCCAACATTAGAGGTGATTTTTTTTCCCAAAGCAAATACACTTTTGCACACTGGTACTGACTAGTATTCCAATGTTTCTCTTCCCCCTCAATTTCTCTCCATTGGTCAGCTAATGTGACCCCAGTGCTGAGGGAGAGGAGCACAAGAGGGTCAAACAAGGACACTGTGGAGGTAACAGACATCCTCCTTATCAACTGATGATGTCATTGGTTGGTAGGATGTCAGTGTCTAGAAAGTTGTAATGGTGCATAATGAAAACCTGTGTCTCTGTGTAACTAAAAGGCAGACTTCATCCACCTGCTGGCTTGTATACAATTTTTTATCAATTTTTAGGCATTTTGTCAAGGCTTCCCTGTGGAAACCTTAAGGCACCCCGGTTGAAAAAAAAAGGCTGCTCTAGGGCAGTGGTCCAGCACAAAGAGGGACCGGCCACCAGCCTATTAAGGAAACACAGGCGCCGCCGCCCCTTGCAGGAGGCCGGATTCGTGAATTACAATGGAGGGGGGTGTTTTTTAGAAGCACCTGACTAGAGCCAGAGGCTCTAATAGGCTTCAAAATAGGGTGGGCTCCGGATGCAGAGGATGCGAACAGAGCCCACCAAGGTGTGTTACAACAGCGAATGAATATTGGCTATTGTAACACTGATCCTCCTCCCGGCCAATCAGAAAGCTGGTTTTGAGACCTGTCACCTGGCTAAAAAGGACAGGCGATCCTATTGGATGCCTAGGAGGAGGGGATGAGCTGCATGCTGGAAGCCACCATGATGGAGGAGAGGATAGCCGCTGCCCGCCTAGATGGGGTAAGCGGCAGACAGCGCGGGGGGGAGGTCCCCCCCCTCAAAAAGAAAAACACCAGCTGCCACTGCGGGCTGCTCTGAAGTCCAAGGATCAGGGGGGGGGGGGTGGGGGGGAGTGGTTGTTGGTGGTTTTGTGTGGTGGTTGCAGCTTGTTGTGCCGGGGAGACTGGTGGGTGCTGCTTGTCAACTTGTGGTGGGGGGGGTGGGTGAGGGGGATTGCAGCTTGCCAACCGGGGGGGTTGTGATTGCAGCCTATCACTTAACACCTGGGGGGGAGGGGTGGTTGCAGTCTGTCAACTTGGGGGGATGTAGCTTATCACTTGGGGTGTGTGTGTGGTTGTTGCAGCCTGTCACCTCAGGGGTCGGGTGGTGCAGCCGGGGTCTCACCAGTGCTATTAGATTCTGTCCCCGTCCCAGCTCTCCTCCCTCCCCGTCTCCTTCTTTAGGGAAGGTAGTGGTGGTGCTGGGAGTAGGGGGGCAGTGCCCTCTGGAGGTTGGAGGGTGGCAGTGCAGGTTTTGCCGGATTGCTCTGCCCGCCGCCAACCCCCACCGCGTGCAAAAAAAATGCAAAAACTCTAGCGACGAAAGGGGTGAGGCTTACGCAGGTGTCCTTTATGCCGCGTACACACGGTCCTACTTTTCGTCTACAAAAGTCCAACGGACGCTGATGGACTAAAGCTGGCTGGTAATCCGATCGTGTGTGGGCTTCTCCGGACTTTCAACTGACTTTTTTAGCCTCAAATCCGACGTACTTTAGATTTGAAACATGTTTTAAAACTTTACTTCGTAACTACGACGGACCCCGAAATCCGCTCGTCTGTGTGCTAGTCCGACGGACAAAAAGCCACGCTAGGGCACCTATTGGCTACTGGCTATGAACTTCCTTATTTTAGTCCGGTGTACGTCATCACGTACGAATCCGTTAGACTTTTGTGTGGTCGTGTGTAGGCAAGTCCGTTCGTTAGAAAGTAGGCCGCAAGTCCGCCGCAAGTCCACCGAAAGTCTGCCGGAAGTCTGTCGGACAGGCTGTCCGACTTTTGTAGACGAAAAGTACGACCGTGTGTACGCGGCATTATATACAAGTGACCTTGTGCTGATAGTGTCACCTTATGAATGTTTTAATGTCCTTGGTGGTAAGTTGTGTTGTGTTGTGTTTTGTATGATGAAGATATAAGAATGTGATATTCGCTCTGACATATAGTGTGGTTAGTGTGGACTTTTATATGACAAATTCAAGTCTGATGACTTGATAAACAAAGCTCTCTTGTTCCTCATATTATTCATAAAGGTCACACCGTATTCTGCAGATGAAATCTGGTGTCTGCTATGATAGTTGGTGGGTTGGCTGAGGCCTTACGAGACGTGACACGTGCTATTACTCAGAAATCCCCTTTGAAGCCACTCTCATCCGGCCTTCCCTTCAGTCTTGCACAGTTGTACAGGCTCCTCTCCTGTACTGATTTCACTGCACACTGTGAGCTTTTCACTATGTGCAGTAAAAGCTGCAGCAAGTCAGGTAGCCATTTCCTGGCTGCAGGACGTCCAGCATCATCTAGCACTTTCCTTTCCAGCCTAACTGTCCCTGCCCCACCCCTTTTATTCACTGGAATTCAGTACCTTCAATCATGGGGGCTCGTCATCACATGTGGGCGTTACCTAGGGCAGTCTGCTTGCCAAATCAGCGTGCGTAGGCACGGCTTCCAGACTGACATCCGTTCATCAGGACATTTTGAAATTTGCATAACGCCTCTCAAGAGCCAACACACTGCTTGCATCCTGTCTGAGGCAGGGCGCTGCTGTTAAGGAAGCTCTGTACATCACCCTGCCATAACAATAGTGTCATTCAACTCAGAAGACTGAGGACATCTTGTGGCAAAATTATTTTACTGCATAGGACGGTACCAGCGAGTAGGTGAGTATTGCAGCCGGAGCTGCTGTTCTTTAACCACTTGTTGACCGGGCCATAGCCGAATGACGGCTGCAGTGCAGTCAGATAACTCTGGGTGGGTGTACAATGATGGGGCACGCCTCCGGGAATGTCCATGACCGCCGGGTTCTCGGGACCCGACACATCACGGAACGGGGTTAAGGGCCAATCCCAGTGGCCCTTTACCACGTGATCGCTCCATCCAATTGGACAGAGCAACTGTCAACAAACCGGCATCATGTCCGGTTCTATCCTTCCTCACACCTATCGTGTGAAGAGAGGAGGGTGAAGCTGCAGCGTGAGGCTGCTCCAGTGCAGAGTGCAGTGCGGAGCAGTGCCCAGGAATGCCACATCAGTGCTCAGGAGTGCCCCAGCAGTGCCAAGGAGTGTCCCATCAGTGCTCATCAGAGACCAGCAGTGCCAAGGAGTGTCCCATCAGAGCCCAGCAATGCCATGGAGTGCCCCATCAAAGCCCAGCAGTGCCCCATCAGAGCCTAGCAGTGCCAAGAAGTGCCCCATCAGTGCCCAGTAGTACCAAGGCGTGCCCCATCAGTTGCCCAGGAGTGCCCCATCAGTGCCAAGGAGTGCCAAGCAGTGCCACATCAGTGCCCCATCAGTGCCAAATCAGTGCCCAGGAGTGCCACATCTGTGCCCCAGCAGTGCTCTACAATGCCACTAAAGTGCCCATTAGTGCCAATACAGTGCCCATCAGTAAGTGCTCATCAGTGCCACCCTATCAGTGGATGCTCATCAACACCTGTCACTGCTGTTAACATGTGTAAAAATGAGTAGAAAAATGCATTTTCATTTTCTTTCCACATTTTCCAAAAACTTGTGGAAAAAAATGACATGTTCAAAATACTCATTATGCTTCCCATAATATACGTTGGGGTGTTTTCTTTCCAAAATGGGCTCATTTTGTGGGCGTTTCCATTGACCAGGTGCTCCAGAGCCTTCAAAAGTGTAATAGGTTGTCAGGTAATTAGGTAACTTTTGTCCCTAAAACACCTGATGGTGCTCCTTGCATGTTGGGCCTCTGTATGTGGCTAGGCTGTGGTATCGGCATACTCAGGGGACTAGCAGAATTTATTTTGGGGTGCACTCTGTGGTATGCATATGCGGTGTGTGAGAAATAACCTGTTAATATGACAGTTTTGGTTTTTTTTACAAAATTTTCGATCTTTTTTTATTTATAGCACAAAAAAAGAAAACCCCCAGAGGTGATTAAATACCACCAAAAGAAAGCTCTATTTGTGTGAAAAAAAGACAACATTTTCATATGGGTACCGTGTTGAATGAGTAATAGTCATTCAAAGTGTGAGAGCTGAAAGCTAAAAATTGGCCTGGTTAGGGAGGGGGTTTAACCACTTCAGCCCCGGAAGGATTTACCCCCTTCCTGACCAGAGCACTTTTTACAATTCGGCACTGCGTCGCTTTAACTGCTAATTGCGCGGTCATGCAATGCTCTACCCAAACGAAATTTGCGTCCTTTTCTTCCCACAAATAGAGCTTTCTTTTGATGGTATTTGATCACCTCTGCCGTTTTTATTTTTTGCGCTATAAACGGAAAAAGACTGAAAATTTTGAAAAAAAATGATATTTTCTACTTTTTGTTATAAAAAAAATCCAATAAACTAAATTTTAGTCATACATTTAGGCCAAAATGTATTCGGCCACATGTCTTTGGTAAAAAAAATGTCAATAAGCGTATATTTATTGGTTTGCGCAAAAGTTATAGCGTCTACAAACTAGGGTACATTTTCTGTAATTTACACAGCTTTTAGTTTATGACTGCCTATGTCATTTCTTGAGGTGCTAAAATGGCAGGGCAGTACAAAACCCCCCCAAATGACCCCATTTTGGAAAGTAGACACCCCAAGGAAATTGCTGAGAGGCATGTTGAACCCATTGAATATTTTTTTTTTTTTGTCCCAAGTGATTGAATAATGACAAAAAAAAAAAAAAAAAAAATTTACAAAAAGTTGTCACTAAATGATATATTGCTCACACAGGCCATGGGCATATGTGGAATTGCACCCCAAAATACATTCAGCTGCTTCTCCTGAGTACGGGGATACCACATGTGTGGCACTTTTTGGGAGCCTAGCCGCGTACGGGGCCCCGAAAACCCAGCACCACCTTCAGGATTTCTAAGGGCATACATTTTTGATTTTACTCCTCACTACCTATCACAGTTTTGAAGGCCATAAAATGCCAAGATGGCACAAACCCCCCCCAAATGACCCCATTTTGGAAAGTAGACACCCCAAGCTATTTGCTGAGAGGCATGGTGAGTATTTTGCAGCTCTCATTTGTTTTTGAAAATGAAGAAAGACCAGAAAAAAAAATTTTTTTTTTCTTTTTTCAATTTTCAAAACTTTGTGACAAAAAGTGAGGTCTGCAAAATACTCACTATACCTCTCAGCAAATAGCTTGGGGTGTCTACTTTCCAAAATGGGGTAATTTGGGGGGGGTTTGTGCCACCTGGGCATTCCATGGCCTCCGAAACTGTAATGCCGCGTACACACGGTCGGACTTTCTAGAAAGCTAGGTCCGACGTACTTGCCGCCAGACTTCCGGCGGACTACCGCCGGACTTTCTGAACGGCCGGACTTGCCTACACACGGCCGGACTTTCCGGAATCCGGTCTTCCCGACGGACTTCCGCCGGACTTTCAGAACGAACGGACTTTCCCACACACGGACAAGTCCGTTCATTTTGAACGTGACTTTGGTACGACGGGACTAGAAAAGGAATTCAATCTCGCCGCTTTTTTTGGCGAGATTGAAACCTTGCGAGCCCCGTCGCAGGCCCTTAGGTCTGGTATGGATTATAAAGGGGAACCCCTACGCCGAAAAACGGCGTGGGGTCCCCCTAAAATCCATACCAGACCCCGATCCGAGCACGCAGCCTGGCCGGTCAGGAAGGGGGGTGGGGACGAGCGAGCGCCCCCCCCCCTCCTGAACCGTACCAGGCCGCATGCCCTCAACATGGGGGGGTGGGTGCTTTGGGGGAGGGGGGCGCCCTGCGCCCCCCCCCCCCAAAGCACCTTGTCCCCATGTTGATGAGGACAAGGGCCTCTTCCCGACAACCCTGGCCGTTGGTTGTCGGGATCTGCGGGCGGGGGCTTATCGGAATCTGGGAGCCCCCTTTAATAAGGGGGCCCCCCACCCTATGTAAATGAGTATGGGGTACATGGTACCCCTACCCATTTACCTAGGTAAAAAGTGTCAGTAATAAAACACAACACAGGTTTTTAAAATAATTTATTAAACAGCTCCGGGGGGGGGGTCTTCTTCCGTCTTCGGGGGTCCCTCCGGTTCATCTTCTCCCGGCGTCCGGTTGGTTCTTCTCCGCTCTCCGGCCTCTTCTCCCGGTGTCCCAGGTCTTCGGCCGGCCCCTCCGCTTTCTTCAGGTAGCTCTATTGCCAGCGGAGGTCCGGACTTCTGGGCTTCTTGGCTTCTTGGCTTCTTGTGTTCTCTTCTCTTCTCTTCCCCCAGATGTTGACACGACGCTCTCTCCGGCTGGACTGGTCTCTGAGGGCTGCGTTGTGACTTATATAGGCGGAGACCCCGCCCCCATATGATGTCACAGTCCCTGGGCATGCTGGGACTGTGACGTTTTAGGGGGCGTGGTCGACCACGCCCCCTAAAACGTCACAGTCCCAGCATGCCCAGGGACTGTGACATCATATGGGGGCGGGGTCTCCGCCTATATAAGTCACAACGCAGCCCTCAGAGACCAGTCCAGCCGGAGAGAGCGTCGTGTCAACATCTGGGGGAAGAGAAGAGAAGAGAACACAAGAAGCCAAGAAGCCAAGAAGCCCAGAAGTCCGGACCTCCGCTGGCAATAGAGCTACCTGAAGAAAGCGGAGGGGCCGGCCGAAGACCTGGGACACCGGGAGAAGAGGCCGGAGAGCGGAGAAGAACCAACCGGACGCCGGGAGAAGATGAACCGGAGGGACCCCCGAAGACGGAAGAAGACCCCCCCCCCCCGGAGCTGTTTAATAAATTATTTTAAAAACCTGTGTTGTGTTTTATTACTGACACTTTTTACCTAGGTAAATGGGTAGGGGTACCATGTACCCCATACTCATTTACATAGGGTGGGGGGCCGGGATCTGGGGGCCCCCTTATTAAAGGGGGCTCCCAGATTCCGATAAGCCCCCGCCCGCAGACCCCGACAACCAACGGCCAGGGTTGTCGGGAAGAGGCCCTTGTCCTCATCAACATGGGGACAAGGTGCTTTGGGGGGGGGGCGCAGGGCGCCCCCCTCCCCCAAAGCACCCACCCCCCATGTTGAGGGCATGCGGCCTGGTACGGTTCAGGAGGGGGGGGGGCGCTCGCTCGTCCCCACCCCCCTTCCTGACCGGCCAGGCTGCGTGCTCGGATCGGGGTCTGGTATGGATTTTAGGGGGACCCCACGCCGTTTTTTCGGCGTAGGGGTTCCCCTTTATAATCCATACCAGACCTAAGGGCCTGGTATGCCCCGCGCTCGCCGCAATAGGAAGATTTGTTTTTCCTATTGCAGCGAGCGCGAGATGCAGTAACCTGCTCCTCCGTCGTATCTGGTCCTTCGGACTAGCATACAGACGAACGGGCTTTCCGTCAGGAACTGAGTCCGGCGGAGGTACGACGTAAAGATTTGAAGCAGGCTTCAAATCTAAAGTACGTCGGATTTCCGCAAAAATCCGACCGAAACGGTCCGTCGGAAGTCCGATGGAGACCACACACGGTCGGACTTTCCGCCGGACTTTGTCCGGCGGCGTCCGTCGGACTTTTGCAGGTGAAAAGTCCGACCGTGTGTACGCGGCATAATAGGCAGTGAAGAGTGAAATCAAAAATTTACGGCCTTAGAAAGCCTGAAGGCGGTGCTTGGTTTTCGGGGTCCCGTGCGCGGCTAGGCTCCCAAAAAGTCCCACACATGTGGTATCCCCGTACTCAGGAGAAGAAACAGAATTTATTTTGGGGTGTAATTTCACATATTCCCATGGCACGTTTGAGCAATATAACATTTAGTGACAACTTTGTGCAAAAAAAAAAAAAAAAAAAAAAAATTTGTCTCTTTCCCGCTACTTGTGTCACAATATAAAATATTCCATGGACTCGACATGCCTCTCAGCAAATAGCTTGGGGTGTCTACTTTCCAAAATGGGGTCATTTGGGGGGGGTTTGAACTGTCCTGGCATTTTATGCACAACATTTAGAAGCTTATGTCACACATCACCCACTCTTCTAACCACTTGAAGACAAAGCCCTTTCTGACACTTTTTGATTACATGAAAAAATTATTTTTTTTTGCAAGAAAATTACTTTGAACCCCCAAACATTATATATTATTTTAAAGCAAATGCCCTACAGATTAAAATGGTGGGTGTTTCATTTTTTTTTTTTCACACAGTATTTGCGCAGCGATTTTCAAACGCATTTTTTGGGGAAAAAACACACTTTTTTAAATTTTAATGCACTAAAACACACTATATTGCCCAAATGTTTGATGAAATAAAAAAGATGATCTTAGGCCGAGTACATGGATACCAAACATGACATGCTTTAAAATTGCGCACAAACGTGCAGTGGCAACAAAATTAATACATTTTTAAAAGCCTTTAAAAGCCTTTACAGGTTACCACTTTAGATTTACAGGGGAGGTCTACTGCTAAAATTACTGCCCTCGATCTGACCTTCGCGGTGATACCTCACATGCATGGTGCAATTGCTGTTTACATTTGACGCCAGACCGCCGCTTGCGTTCGCCTTAGCGCGAGAGCAGGGGGGACAGGGGTGCTTTTTATTTATTTATTTTTTTTCTTTATTATTTTTTTGCTTTTTTATCTTATTTTTAAACTGTTCCTTTCATTTTTTTTTTTTAAATCATTTTTATTGTTATCTCAGGGAATGTAAATATCCCCTATGATAGCAATAGGTAGTGACAGGTACTCTTTTTTGAAAAAATTGGGGTCTATTAGACCCTAGATCTCTCCTCTGCCCTCAAAGCATCTGACCACACCAAGATCGGTGTGATAAAATGCTCCCCCAATTTCCCAATGGCGCTATTTACATCCGGCGAAATCTAAGTCATAAAATGCTCGTAGCTTCCGGTTTCTTAGGCCATAGAGATGTTTGGAGCCACTCTGGTCTCTGATCAGCTCTATGGTCAGCTGGCTGAATCACCGGCTGCATTCTCAGGTTCCCTGTTGAGACAGGAGAGCCAGAGAAAAACACGGAAGACGGTGGGGGGGGGCATTCCCTCCCACTGCTTGTAAAAGCAGTCTAGAGGCTAATTAGCCGCTAGGATTGCTTTTACATGAAAGCCGACCGCTGGCTAAAAAGAATGATACCAAGATGATACCTAAACCTGCAGGCATCATTCTGGTATAACCACTCAAAGTCGTGAATGGCGTACCTGAAGACAAAAAAATGGTTAACAATAAAGCACAGTAAACGGTAAAGTATAAAAAATTGCATACCTGAAAAGCAAACATGATAAAACATAATAACAATAAAACATTGCAGAATAGAATACAGTAAAAAAGAGCAGAACAATAGAGAGAGAGAATAGAGAGAGAGAACAATAAAACGACAACTATTTTTTTTTATTTTTGTTTGTGTTTTTTTTTTTTTTTACACTTTTTTTTTGTAACTGTAACTTTTATAACTGTAACCGCTTCCAGGTTCGGGTCTCTCAAAATGCGATGGCATCTTGGGAGACCCTGTGAAAGTGTGCCTAGTCTGTGCAATGCTGTACCCTACGCTAATACTCAACTAGTGAATGGTAGCGTTCAAAACATTCACCAATGCAAAGACCAGGATTGTCAGGACAGGAGGGACAATAATAGTGAGTGTCACGCCTATATCCGCGCTTGCTGCAGACACAACATCTTTTTTGGGGGGGTTCGTTGGGTAGGGGTACTCGGGAGGATATATAAATGCCTCTCATGCAGCCGACTGCATTTGGTTGGGGATGTGAATGGGGGAAGTACGGGCGCTGCAGAAGCGGTGGGTTCCCAATTAGGATTGGCGAATGCAGCAGGAAGGGCACTATGGGCACGACGGGCCTGTGTTTGTCTTTTTGGTGGCAGCGGGACACTACTTGTGCTTGCCACCTCACCAGCTTGAACTGCACTTATGGGACTCGCCACGTCACCAAGTGTTACTGCAGTGCTGGTTTGACTACGACCGGGGTGTACTAGGCCGCTGGTGCTTGCCAGTTCACCAAAACGCTACAAAAAAAAGTGACAGTGATCGATCGATACTGCACTTGGGTGGGCTGGACTGGGCTGGGCCGGGCGGAGGGGCAAAACGCAGGTGCTAGCAGGTATCTGGGCTGATCCCGCTAACACTGCGTTTTTGGGAACCCTAAACTGCTGGGGACGCCAGTATAGATCTGATCGGATCAGATATTGATGCGTTCAGATACTATACCACTAAGGGAGGTGTACGGTGCGTGTACGGTGCGTGCATGGGTGTTCGCGGTACTGGTGCTAATCTGACGCTGCCTAGGGCGACGCATATCACCGCCGGGCGATCAGGGGGCTAAACCTTTTTCGGTAATAAACGGCGGGTGCCCTGACACTATAAAAAATAAACAAACTAACCAGCGTCACCCGTAACGGTTATACGGTGATCAGTGGTAAAAGGGTTAACTAGGGGGCCATCAAGGGGTTAAAACATTTATTAGATAGTATATGGGGGTCCCTGTCGCTATAAAACACTGACGGCGAACCTAAATATTTACGTCCCTAACTAGCGTCACCAGCGACACTAATACAGCGATCAGAAAAATGATCGCTTAGCGACACTGGCGACAGGGGGTAATCAAGGGGTTAAAACTTTATTAGGGGGGGTAAGGGGGGTACCCTAGACCTACAGGGGGCTAAACTTTTATTTGGTAATAAACGGCGGGTGCCCTGACACTATAAAAAATAAACAAACTAACCAGCGTCACCCGTAACGGTTATACGGTGATCAGTGGTGAAAGGGTTAACTAGGGGGCAATCAAGGGGTTAAAACATTTATTCGGTAGTATATGGGGGTCCCTGTTGCTATAAAACGCTGACGGCGAACCTAAATATTTACGTCCCTAACTAGCGTCACCAGCGACACTAATACAGCGATCAGAAAAATGATCGCTTAGCGACACTGGTGACGGGGGGTGATCAAGGGGTTAAAACTTTATTAGGGGGGGTAAGGGGGGTACCCTAGACCTACAGGGGGGTAACAGTCACTACCCTAACACTGCTAACTGTCACAAACTGACACTATGCAGTAATCAGGAAAAAAAAAACAAAAAAAAAAAAAAACCTGCTTGGTGTCAGTTTGTGACAGGGGGGGGGGGGTGATTGGGGGGGGATCGGGGGGCGATCGGGGGTGTAAGGTATGCCTGGCATGTTCTACTGTGTGTGTGTGTGTGTTTGGTGCACTTACATGTCATCTCTCCTCGGCGCTGGAACGGAAACTCCCGAGCCGAGGAGAGATGACATCACATCCTCTGCCTCTGTGTACTATACAGAGGCAGGGGATGTTTCTCATTGGCTGGGAGCGATCGCGAGGGGGGGGCCACGATCGGATGGCCTCCCCCTCGTCTCCCATCGCTTCCAACCAAATGCCGACCGCAGCTGGCACCGGGGGGGGGTCCGATCGGACCCCCCACCCGCGGGAAGGCAATCACGTTTCAGGTACGTGATTTTGCCTGCCCGTGCCGCTCTGCTCACGTATATAGGCGTGAGGCGGTCGGCAAGTGGTTAAGTGCCCAGTGGGCAAGTGGTTAACCACTAGAATTCTGGAAGGTTTTACCCCCTTTATGACCAGGCCATATTTTGCTATTTAGCACTGTGCTACTTTAACTGGTAATTAGGTGGTCATGCAACGCTGTACCCAAATGAAATTTATATAATTTCTCCACAATTTGAGTTTTCTTTTGGTGGTATTTGATCACCACTGGGTTTTTTTATTTTTTTATTATATAAACAAAAAAGACCAAAATTTTTATATATATATATTTGACTTTCTTGCAATAAAAATAAGCAGCGCTAATAATAAAGTGCAATTATGCAGAGAAGATATGTAAATTAAATAACATATATGAACTGCAAATGGGCAACGGATTAGTGCATATATAGTGAGCCCTCAAATATACAGACCCAAAAATTCATGTATACGATGTGGTGATTAGGGATAGAAAAATAAAACTGCCAAAGTGAAGCACGTTTATATCGTAACCATTTAATAAAATAAGTATTTACTATAAACTAAATGTCTCCAATCAATGTGCACAAGGATATCTCAGCAGGCTGATGGCTTGCATAAGCAGAAAGTGGTTGGCTATCGGCAGGTAGTGCGTGATGACGTCATAAACCAGCCATGCTATGCTACTATAAAACATATCCAGTAAAAAAAAAAAATGTCTTCATAAATGTTGGCCAAAATATATTCTGCTACATGTTTTTGGTAAAAATAACACAATAAGTGTATATTCATTGATTTGTGTGAAAGTTATAGCATCTACAAACTATGGTATAGATACTGGAATTTGTATATATTTATTGTTTATACTCATAATGACAGTGGTCACCAGCTTATAGTGAGACCGTGATAGTGCGGCGGACAATCTGGCACTAACTGACACTGGGTGGGAACTGACTAACTGACACTGATATCACCAGTGACCAGGGTTGCCAACCTCCCGCAGCATTTTTTACTGACAAAACATGGAAAATTTACTACATTTTTTACTGGCAACATGAGAAATTACAGAACTCCTACTGAAAAGTAACACAGTGAATATTTGAACAGTATAAACATGATATGGAAATACCTATAACAAAGTAATTTGCTTGATTTACACTTAAAAAGTCAACACAACATGATCAGCCCCTGATATTTACTGGCAGTTGTAAAAAAAAAATCACAGATTTTTACAAACTGTCAGTAAATTTACTGGCGGTTGGCAACCCTGCCAGTGACACTAATACAGTGATCCGTGATAATATTATACACTGTCACTGTAGTAATGACACTGGCTGGGAAAGGGTTAACCATACCTCCCAACATTTTGAGATGGGAACAAGGGACGCCTATTAGTAAAAGTGTGTATGCATAGGACACGCCCCCTGCCACGCCCCCTTGAAGGAGAATTATACAAAAAAAAAAAAAGATTAGTTAAACCCACAAGTGCTTTTTTTTTACCCCTACTATTCCTTTATAGCTTTATGGCTTTTTGAAATTTACCATTGCAGAAATATAGAAACTGGATGAAAGGTTTAGCACTGGGAAACACTCTTTGAAAGATACATAGTGCATTTTATATACAACTATATAGATCAGACCAAAATGAGGGACAAATGAGAAGAAAAGAGGGACACAGAGACTTTGTTCCAAATTAGGGACAGTCCCTCGAAATCAGGAACAGTTGGGAGCTATGGGTTAACTCCTGGAGTAATCAAGGGGTGGCAGTGCCTTGAAAAAGTATTCATACCCCTTGAATTTTTCCACATTTTGTCATGTTACAACCAAAAACATAAATGTATTTTTTGGGGATTTTATGTGATAGACCAACACAAAGTGGCACATAATTGTGAAGTGGAAGGAAAAGGATAAATGGTTTTCAACATTTTTTTACAAATAAATATGTGAAAAGTGTGGGGTACATTTGTATTCAGCCCCCCGGAGTCAATACTTTGTAGAACCTCCTTTCACTGCAATTACAGCTACAAGTCTTTTTGGGGATGTCTCTACCAGCCTTGCACATCTAGAGAGTGACATTTTTGGCCATTCTTCTTTTCAAAATAGCTCAAGTTCTGTCAGATTGGATGGAGAGCGTCTGTGAACAGCAATTTTCAAGTCTTGCCACAGATTCTCAATTGGATTTAGGTCTGGAGTTTGACTGGGCCATTCTCAGGCCCCTTTCACACTGGGGCGGGGGGGCGTCGGCGGTAAAACGTCGCTATTATTAGCGGCGCTTTACTGACGATATTCTTCCGCTAGCGGGGCGGTAAGACCGCCCCGCTAGCGGTCGAGAAAGGGTTAAAAACCACCGCAAAGCGCCTCTGCAGAGGCGCTTTGCCGGCGGTATTGCCGCAGTGTCCCATTGATTTCAATGGGCAGGAGCGGTGGAGGAGCGGTGTATACACTGCTCCTTCACCGCTCCGAAGATGCTGCTAGCAGGACTTTTTTTACTGTCCTGCCAGCGCACCGCTCCCTCAGGGCTTTCACATCGGAGACAAAGTAGCTGCACTTTCAGGTCAGTTTGCAGGCACTATTTTTAGCGCAATAGCCCCTGCAAACCGCCCCAGTGTGAAAGGGGCCTAATACATGAATATACTTTGATGTAAACCATTCCATTGTAGCTCTGGTTGTATGTTTAGGGTCGTTGTCCTGCTGGAAGGTGAACCTCTGCTCCAGTCTCAAGTCTTTTGCAGACTCTAACAGGTTTTCTTCTAATATTGCCCTGTATTTGGCTCCATCCATCTTCCCATCAACTCTGACCAGCTTCCCTGTCCCCGCTGAAGAAAAGCAAAGGAAGAAGAAACAGACACACATATTGTTCCCTCTGTACAGAGCCCTGTGTAATTGTCAACACAGGGCTCTGGGCTGTGATTGGATGCAGCCGATCAGCAGGTCTCAGTCATGAATCATTGGCTGAAACTTGCTGACAAAATTGTGATTGGAGTCGGCACGGGGTGCACATGCTTCCTGAACCCGACAGTAGGGAACGATGTAGAGGGACATCGCTGTACCCGCATGAGCTGCTCGCCCGCATTTTACTGGTTTGTAAGTGGTTAACCACTTCCCGCCCGGCCTATAGCAGATTGACGGCCGGGCGGTGGTTCAGTTATCCTGACTGGGCGTCATATGGCGTCCAGCAGGATAACATGCCGCCGCGCGCCCATGGGGGCAGGCATCGCGGTGATCGGTGGAGCGATGTGTCAGTGTGACGCACCGCTCCACCGATCTTGGTAAAGAGCCTCCGGCTGTTTACAATGTCAATAGGAAGAGCCGTTGATCGGCTTTTCCTCATTCGCGTCTGACAGACGCGAGTAGAAGAGAGCCGATCGTTGGCTCTCCTGACGGGGGGGGTCTGCGCTGATTGTTTATCAGCACAGCCCCCTCTCGGATACCCACACTACACCACCAGGGAAGCCGCCAGGACCACCAGGGAGCCGGGCAACATGTGGATGGCCAGGTATGTACCCCATGGCCATCCACATGTGCCCAATGTGCCCAATCTGTGCCAATCAGTGCCCACAAATGGGCATTGACTGGCACCATTTTAAATCAGTGATGCCCAGCAATGCCACCCATCAATGTCATCAGTGCCACCAATCAGTGTCAACAGTGCCACCCATCAGTGTCCATCTGTGCCACCTATCAGTGCCCATCCGTGCCCACCAGTGCCCACCTATCAGTGCCCATCAGTGCCCATCCATGCCACCTATCAGTGCCACCCATGTACCCATCAGTGCCACCCATAAGTACCATCAGTGGCACCCATAAGTGCCCATCAGTGCTGCCTAATAGTGCCCATCAATGCCGCCTATGAGTGTCCATCAGTGCCGCATACCAGTGCCACCTATCAATGTCCATCAGTGCCGCCTATCAGTGCCCATCATCAGTGCCACCTCATCAGTGCCACCTCATCAGTGCCACCTCATTGGTGCCACCTCATCGGTGCCGCCTTATCAGTGCCCGTCAGTGCAGCCATATCAGTGCCCGTCATTGAAGAATAAAACGTACTTATTTACAAAAACTTTTAACAGAAACATAGAAAAACTAGTTTTTTTTCAAAAATTTCGGTCTTTTTTTATTTGTTGCGCAAAAAATAAAAACCACAGAAGAGATCAAATACCACTAAAAGAAAGTTCTATTTGTGGGAACAAAATGATAAAAAATTTGTTTGGGTACAGTGTTGTATGACCGCGCAATTGTCATTCAGATTGCAACAGCGCTGAAAGCTGAAAATTGGCTTGGGCAGGAAGGTGTCTAAGTGCCTGGTATTGAAGTGGTTAAAAAAAAAAACAAACCCCGGAGTTGGGCTTTAACCACAGAATGTGAGTTCCTTAGATGCTGACTGATAAAGATATAAAATGCAGACAGTTTTATATCTGGCAAGTACAGGATTATGTATTCTATTTCCACTGAAAAGATAGAAGCTATTATAATGACGGTGCAGTTTTTACAGAGAACCCAGTACAGTTTATTCTTTGTATAATGTAGTTCACCCAGCACGCAGCGCCGCTTCCCCGCCAGTGAAGGTATCATCAACATTACAGATCATTCCTGCAGATTAGCAAGTCCCTTCGACCTTTAACTGAGAAATGTCTTATGATTTCCTTGTCTTCATTTCACTTCACTATTTTATGTCTTTGTTTTCTGATTTACATCTTCCCTCCTTGTCCTGTGTGACAACATCAAAAAACATCATTATATAGCAATACTTAGACTAGAAATGAATTGAAAGTTTAAATACGATAATGGAAGTGTAACAGATCGAACGGTTTATATGGGAGAATTATTTTAATTTATAATGTATAATATGACATAGTGCATTCATAGTTACAATTTTTTTATTAGTTTGAGTGTGAAGGGTTAGACCCTTTGTCAGCTTTTTTTTTTGCTGTCTGTGTCCCCATTGGGGGAATCACCCTTAGGCTCTGTTCACACACAGGCGATTTGAATTCCAGAATTTGAATAGTGGCAAAATGCGGGACACTTTTGCAATGCCATTATCTCTTAAACTCGGTGTGATTTTGCCGCGATTGTCACGCGACCAATCGTGTTGCAATCGCAAACAAAATCGCGTGGCGCATGTCACCCAAAAGAAGTCCCGGAAACTGGGTCATGCGATTGCACTGCGCTTTGTCGTGCAGAAATCACGGCAATACACTGCGTTTAGGGTGCTGTTAAGAAATAATGTAATCACAAATGGGTCCCGCATTATGCCGCAATTCTTGGATCGCGGGCAGAATCGCAAACAATTATGTGTGAACGGAGCCTTAGGCTTCATTTAGACATGCAGTGAAGCCTAAATGCGTAGTTCAGCTGCATTTTTGGCACCCACCATCCGCACCCCTGCATTCACACCTCAGCATTTTGAATCGTGGGCAGACTCGCCGTGATTCTGCCCACGATTTCAGAACGCCCAGGTGTCAATGACAAATCGCAGAACATACATTTGAGATGCCATTCAATTCAATGGCACCTAAACCGCTCTGCAATCGCGGCAAACTCCATCGCGTGAAGCATGTCGCCCAAAAGAAGCTCCTGGACTTGTTTATGGGTCGACAAACTTCACGCAAAGTAAATTTACGAATATTCATAAATTCGAAATATTCAAAAATTTGTAAATTCGTACATTTGAAAAGTAATAAATTCGTAAATTTGAAAATTCAGAAATTCGAAAACCCAAAAATTCGAAAATCTGAAAAATTAACTAATAATAACTTAAAGTGGTGTTTCACCAAAAAAAAAAAAATTAGATGTCAGCAGCTGCAAATACTGCAGCTGCTGACTTTTAAAATAAGGACACTTACCTGTCCCGGGGTCCAGCGATGTCGGCACCCGAGACCGAGCCGTCCCTCGATCCTCGGGTGCTGCCGCCGCCATTCACACTGAGGGAATCAGGAAGCGAAGCGTTGCCGCTTCACTGCCCGGTTCCCTACTGCGCATGCGCGAGTCGCGCTGCGCGTCTTCACTGGTCCCCGTTGTGTTGTGGGAACTGTGTATTTCCCACAACACAACGGGGGTGGGCGGGGAGTCTGCGGCTAGCTGCGGCTAGCTGTACCCGGAAGTGGGTGCAGATACCTGTATTATACAGGTATCTGCACCCCCCTCCCCCCTGAAAGGTGCCAATTGTGACACCGGAGGGGGGGAGGAATCCGATGAGCGGAAGTTCCACTTTAGGGTGGAACTCCGCTTTAACTAGTACTAACTATTAAATTACAGGTATTGAAATTTCCTTTCAAATTTGGCAGTGAACGTAACGAATACGAATTTATCCAAAGTTACAAATTATCCGAAATAACAAATGTCGTATCTAAATGAATAGAACGTAACACATTAATAATAATAAATAATAATAATAAAAAAAAGTATTATTATTATTAATTATTAATTATTCATTCATTCTGTTTCATTTGTTTACATACAGCATTCGTAACTTTGGATAAATTTGTATTCGTTACGTTCACTAACAGCCAAATTTGAAAGGAAGTTCCAATACCTATAATTTATTAGTTAGTTATTATTAGTTAGCTAGTAATTCTTTCGAACTTTCGCATTTTCTTTCTTATTTTCGGATTTACAAATTTCCAAATTTCGGAATTTACGAATTTATGAATTGCGATCATAACGAATGATCCGGAAAAAAAAAAAAAAAAAAAGCGAATGAAATGAAAACGAACACATTTCCTGACAGACTCCATGGCAGCAACGTGTGGGTTAAGTCCCGCCTCTACTACCCTATAGGACACTACTCCCATAAATCTTTGCTCCCTGCCCCCGGCCGTGTTCTTTTTTTGTCCTCCTCCGCAAAGACCTAGTGTTGGTCTTTCTACCTGAAGATATTTTTTCATCCCCACGATCAAGTCGGCCGAGCTGCGACTTCGGATGGGATAGTCGCATTACTCCACTAAGCCCTAGCTATTAGCAGGGTATGGAGTGGGGCGTTGGAAGAGGCGTTGGAAGAAGCCGGTTTCCTGGCCACTGGCAGGCAAGGCTACGCATGGGTCGGATAGCCAGCTACTAGCAGGTGACCCCTTATTTCCGGTCTTGTCATATTACCTTCGGCCTGATGATCGTGCTGGGAGTGGTGAGGTGTTCCTTTATTGATCATGGCAGCAGTATTTGTGAAATGTTCGTTTTTCCTTCCATTTGTCTCTCTTTCCCTGTCTTATTTTTATCCTGTTTTGTGTATTGGCATGGCGGCTGGTTCTTCCTGTGTTCCAGTCGCAGTTTTAGTTTTGTTTTCGCATGCCCGAGTACGGTACGAGACTGAGGCTTGGTTTCGCGCTCGGCGTGGGCGGTGACGTCACGGGGGCGCCCTTTTTAAACAGGGCAAATAGCCTGCAAGCTTTGGGAATGCTTGCAGGCTATTATACTGACGTCCCCATACCTCCAGGGTTTTCAGCTACTGGTAAGTAGCCTCGCTATACAGGGGGGCACTCGTTCCCTGTTATGGTTACTGATTGCCATGTCCTTGCAGTCCAGATAAATGCTACCGAAGATATGGATTCCCCACTGCCTGCCTGTGGCCAGCCTCCTCTCAAAAGGTACTGGGTCAGGTTTTACCATCCCTGGGGGTCCAGTGATCGGGGGGGGGGGGGGGTAATTTTGCAGGGTGATTGTTTTCTCTGGCTATTCTTTTCCATGTGGTTCTTTTTCTTTTTTGTGCTTTAACCCTTCCACGACAGAACAGCGACAAAGCTCCCACAAGGGAAGCGACTTTTCTAAATCTCATCACCGGCAATCCTCGTCCAAATCTAAACACTACGGTTCCTCCTCAAAATCTGGACACCGTAGCGAGGAACGCTCTCATTCCTCAGTGGCTCATTCCAGTCACTCATCCAGTGTCTGCTGGGGATGCAGAATACAAGTACCTGCGGGTAAATCTCTGTGGGACCCCTGATTCGTCAAGGCATCCAAAGAGAGAGCAGATACAGACCAGCAACTAAAAACCCTAGTTGAGAGGGTTGTTAAAGAATCACTTAAAGATATAGAAGCGGTCCGGTCCGACGTTCCTCAGGCATAGCTGTCATGTTCCCCAGTGAGGGAAACCCAATTGCAGGACACCTGGGCAGTGGCGTAGCGTGGGTTGTCAGCACCCGGGGCAAGGCAAGTAATTTGCGCCCCCCTAACATGCGGACTTTTAGCTATCCCTGAGTCCCTTCAAATACAAGTACTACTGGCCTACCTGATTCCTATACTGACCACTACACCGAGAACTACACTGTCCACTACATTGACCACTATACTATACTGTCCACTATACTACACTGACCACTATACTGTCCACTACACTACACTGCCCACTATACTAACCACTATACTACACTATACTGACCACTATACTAACCACTATACTACACTATACTGACCACTATACTACACTACACTGTCCACTATACTACACTATACTGACCACTGTACTACACTATACTACACTGTCCACTGACCACTATACTACACTACACTGCCCACTATACTACACTACACTGACCACTATACTAACCACTATACTACACTATACTGACCACTATACTACACTACACTGTCCACTATACTACACTACACTGTCCACTATACTACACTATACTACACTATACTGACCACTGTACTACACTATACTACACTATACTGACCACTGTACTACACTATACTACACTGTCCACTGACCACTATACTACACTACACTGCCCACTATACTAACCACTATACTACACTATACTGACCACTATACTACACTACACTGTCCACTATAGTACACTACACTGTCCACTATACTACACTATACTGACCACTGTACTACACTATACTACACTATCCACTGACCACTATACTACACTACACTGACCACTATACTACACTACACTGACCACCATACTACACTGACCACCATACTACACTGACCACCATACTACGCTATACTGACCACCATACTACACTACACTGACCACTATAATACGCTATACTGACCACCATACTACACTGTCCACTATACTACACTACACTGACCACTATACTACGCTATACTGACCACCATACTACACTACACTGACCACTATACTACATTGTGCATTATACTATACTGTCCACTATACTACACTGACCACTATACTACACTATACTGACCACCATACTACACTACACTAACCACTATACTACACTGCACTGTCCACTATACTACACTACACTGTCCACTATACTAGACTGTCCACTATACTACACTGACCACTATACTACACTGACCACTATACTACACTACACTGACCACTATACTACACTACACTGACCTCCATACTAAACTACACTATACTAACCACTATACTATACTACACTAACCACTATACTGACCACTATACTACACTGTCTGTTATACCACACTGTCCACCATACTACATTACACTGACCACTATACTATACTGTCCACTACACTACACTGACCACCATACTACACTACACTGACCACTATACTATACTGTCCACTACACTACACTGACCACCATACTACACTACACTGTCCACTATACTACACTGTCCACTATACTACACTGTCCACTATACTACACTGACCACTATACTACACTGACCACTATACTACACTGACCACTATACTACACTATACTGACCACCATACTACACTACACTGACCACTATACTACACTGTCCACTATACTACACTATACTGTCCACTATACTACACTGACCACTATACTACACTACACTGTCCACTATACTACACTATACTGTCCACTATACTACACTGTCCACTATACTACACTGACCACTATACTACACTGACCACTATACTACACTACACTGACCATTATATTACACTACACTGACCTCCATACTAAACTACACTATACTAACCACTATACTATACTACACTAACCACTATACTGACCCCTATACTACACTGTCTGTTATACTACACTGTCCACTATACTACATTACACTGACCACCATACTACACTATACTGACCACTATACTATACTGTCCACTACACTACACTGACCTCCATACTACACTACACTGTCCACTATACTGACCACCATACTACACTACACTGACCACTATACTGACCACCATACTATACTGACCTCTATACTGCACTACACTGACCACCATACTACACTACACTGACCACCATACTACACTACACTGACCACTATACTATACTGACCACTATACTACACTGACCACCATACTACACTACACTGACCACTATACTACACTGTCCACTACACTACACTGACCTCCATACTAAACTACACTATACTAACCACTATACTGACCACTATACTACACTGTCTGTTTTACTACACTGTCCACCATACTACACTGTCCACCATACTACATTTTACTGACCACTATACTACACTGTCCACTATACTACATTACACTGACCACCATACTACACTATACTGACCACCATACTATACTGTCCATTACACTACACTGACCTCCATACTAAACTACACTATACTGACCACTATACTACACTAACCACTATACTGACCACCATACTACACTACACTGTCCACTATACTACACTGTCCACTATACTGACCACCATACTACACTTCACTGACCACTATACTATACTGACCACTATACTACACTACACTGACCACCATACTACACTGTCCACTATACTGACCACCATACTACACTACACTGTCCACTATACTGACCACCATACTACACTACACTGTCCACTACACTATACTGTCCACTACACTAAACACCATACTAACCACTATACTACACTGACCTCCATACTCAACTACACTATACTGACCACTATGCTAACCACTATACTACACTAACCACTATACTGTCCACTACACTACACTGTCCACTATACTACACTGACCACTATAATATACTGTCCACTACACTACACTGACCTCCATACTAAACTACACTATACTATACTGACCACCATACTACACTGTCCACCATACTACACTACACTGACCACCATACTACACTGACCAGACCACTATACTACACTACACTGCCCCCCATACTGACCACTACACTACACTGACCTCCATACTAAACTACACTATCCTGCCTACAGTCAGTCTCTCTCTCTCTCGCCCCCTCCCCGGCCAGTAACAAGACTCTCACTCACCTTCTTATCCTGGCTGCATCGATCCGGAGGAGGAGGAGGAGAGGACAGCGGTGGCTCACATTCCTCTCTCCCCTGCGCTCTGGCTGCAGCCATGTTCAGTGTCCGGCGCCCTGTGATTGGGCGTATGGGGGGTCATGTGCAGAGGCGGGCCTTCAGGAGCGATCTAGGACAGGCCAGCCCTACGCCTCACATGACCCCCATACACCCAATCACAGGGCGCCGAACACTTAACATGGCGGCCAGGCCGGGGACACAGGATCGAGAAATTAGGAGGAGGCAGCCAGTGACACATACTGGCGCCCCCCTAAATTTCGCGCCCGGGGCCACGGCACCCCCTGCACCCCCCACGCTACGCCACTGCACCTGGGAGTCCTCTCTACCTAGCCATCCTTCAATTGCCATCTCTGATAGTGACTCGGATGAAGATAACCCCTGCGTGGGATTTGACTTCGCTCTGCTTCCTTCCTTGGTCAAGGCCATTAGAGAAACCCTAAATTGGGAAGATCTGGTGGCTGTTCCTCCCAAACAGAGGAAATTCTTCAAACAGTTAAAGAAGGAACGGGTTAACTTTCCATTCTTTACTGAATTGGGCGAGGTCATCACAGATGAATGGAGCAAGGTGGAGAAGAAGAACTCCATGCTTGATAAAGTTTCAAAACTCTACCCCTTCAAGGAGGAAGAAGTGAAGCATTTGGATTCAGCTCCATTGGTGGATGCAGCCGTGATGAGGCTGGTGAAACATGTTATACTTCCCCTAGAAGATACAGTGTCCTTTAAAAACGTCTTGGACAGACAAATTGATGCTGATCTAAGGAGAGTGTATCTTACGGCAGGCATGGCTTGTAAACCAGCCTTGGCTCTGGCGGCTTTGTCCAAAGCCATGGAAGTGTGGACGGATAATGTTCATGATACGCTGAGGAATATCTCGGATGACACGGCGAAGAGCTCACCTATTCAGGAGTTGAGGCTAGCGTCAGCCTTTCTGGGAGAGGCCTCGATTGACATCATACGCCTTGCAGCCTGGGTAATGCTTTCGTCGGTCACCGCCAAGCGGGCTTTATGGCTCCGTCCCTGGCTGGCTGACCCAGCTTCTAAGCGGGTATGGTGCCGTATTCCCTATGGGGGGTCTTCTCTTTTTGGCAACAAATTAGACAAGGCTATTACGCGGGCTACTGGCGGGAAGTCGGGGTTCCTGCCTCAGGACCGACGTTTGCAAGGTCAGAGAAAATCCTTCCCGATGAGGCAATACCAGGATCGAGCCAGAGAGGCTCGCACCTACAAGCCAGGTGGGGAATTTTCCAGATCCTGGAAATCAAGGCAATCGTCCTTCAAGAAGTCCGCAGGTGCTTAGTCGAAAGGGGATAGACAACCTTCCAAATCTTTTTGAGATTGGGCCCGCTCAGACAGGCCGTGTGGGGGCTCGTCTTTTCCACTTTTGGCATGTCTGGGCGGCCTCAATTCACGACTTCTGGACCATCAAGACGGTCTCCTTCGGTCATGCTTGGACCTTCATCAGCGCCCCCAGACTCAGGTGGGTTCCCACTTCTCTTCCGGCATCAGAAGAAAAAAGGACAATACTTTTAGCATACGTAGAATCTTTGTTGGCTCAAGGCGCTGTCAGCCCCGTTCCAGTCAATCAGCGAGGTATGGGAATGTATTCCCCCCTCTTTTTGGTCCAGAAGAAGAGTGGGGCCTGGAGGCCTGTCATAGACCTAACTCATCTAAATCGCTTCATCAAAAAGGAGAGGTTCAAAATGGAAACACTTTCCACAATTCAACAGTCGGTGCAACCAGGGGACTGGATGGTGTCCATAGACCTCCAGGACGCCTATTTTCATGTCCCCATCACGGAAGACTTTCAACAATTTCTCCGCTTCTCCGTGGGCAAGCTTCACTTACAGTTTACATGCCTTCCCTTCGGGCTATCAACTTCTCCACGTGTTTTCTCAAAGGTGCTGTTGGCAGTAGTAGCTCTCCTGAGAACCAGGGGGATTCGTCTACATCACTACCTAGACGATCTTCTTATCTTGGCGCAGGACAAGGATCAACTCATAACACACAGAGGCCAGGTGATCTCCACATTACAGGAATTCGGGTGGATTCTGAACCTGGAGAAGAGTCAGTTAGACCCATCTCAGTCTCTGGTGTTTTTAGGAGCCCTGTTCAACACAGTCAAAGGCACCATTTCGTTACCAGAAGAGAAGATCTCAACAATCAGAGAAAGGATTCACTCGGCTCTTTCTGTTTCTCATCTTCATGCCCTCCAGTGCCTGAGGATCATCGGCACTATGGTAGCGACGTTTCCGATGGTGAGATGGGCCCAATGGAGGATGAGGCCTTTTCAGAAGGGTTTTCTTCTCCAGTGGAAGGGCGACAAGGCCCAGCTGATTCGAATTACGGCGTCCATGAGGAACTCTCTCCTGTGGTGGCTCCAGCGGGAGAACCTCTCCAACTGCCATTCCATCCTTCCCATCTCATGGGTAACTATAACAACGGATGCCAGCAACAGGGGCGGTGGTGCCCACTGTCTGGCGGAAGTAGCTCAGGGCACATGGGAATTTCCCTCCAGAAGAATAGTGTCAAACATCCTGGAGTTGAGAGCAGCCTTCCAGGCCCTGCTGGTGTTTCGTCATCTCATTCAGGGAACCTCGGTCCTACTCAGACTAGACAATACCACAGCAGTGGCATACATAAGGAAGCAAGGGGGTACTCGAAGTCTATCCCTATTACAAGAGGTAGAGCCAATTATGTCCTGGGCTCAGAAAAACCTGAAGGATTTAACAGCGGCATATGTTCCGGGGTCAGAACGTTCAGGCAGACTTCCTTTCCCGGATACTCCTAGACAACATTGAGTGGTCTCTCCACGAAGAGGTATTCAAGTGGATTCCAACGTTGGGGTTCTCCCCAGAAGTCGATCTGTTCGCCTCCCCCTGCAACAAGAAAATGACAAGATACTATTTGAGATACAGGGACCCTCAAGTGTATGGGGTGGACGCCCTGACGGAGAAATGGTGGTTCAACAGAGCCTATGCCTTTCCGCCAACTCTGATCATTCTTCAATTCCTGAAGACACTCAGGGGGGAGACAGCAGAAGTGTTAGCTATAATTCCCTACTGGCCCAACAGGCCTTGGTTTCCTCTCCTAACGCTCCTAAGTGTGCGGGATCCGATTCCTTTACCATCCAGACCAGACCTTCTGTCTCAGGGATCGAGACTACATCCTTGCCCGGATCACCTGCGCTTAAGGACTTGGCTTTTGAAAGGGGAAGGTTGGAGGCGCTAGGCTGCCTGGATGAGGTCATTCCCACTCTCTTTAGTGCAAGAAGGAACAGTACCAATCGGGTATATGAGAGGATTTGGTCGAAATTTACCAGCCATATGTCTTCCAGGTCCAACTCCTGTAATAATCTGGCGGTTCAGATTCTAAGTTTTCTACAAACGGGCCTGGATATCTCACTGTCCGTCAGTTCTCTTTGTGTCCAGGTTTCTGCAATCTCAGCCTTCTCCGGAGTCGCATGGGCCAAACATCCTCTGGTCCAACAGTTTTTTAAAAGAGCAGTCAGGATGAGGCCACAGAGGAAACCCAGATTCCCCAAATGGGATCTTCCGTTAGTTCTGGATTTCTTTTCACAACTTAATAATTCACTCTCGGTCAGAGAATTATTCCTCAAGACTTTGTTTCTGATAGCCATAACCTCGGCGAAGAGGGTTTCGGAAATTCAATCTCTGGGGTCTAAGGAACCTTTCATTACCTTCTTTCCAGACACAGTGGTCCTAATACCAATGCTTGGGACGAGTCCAAAAATTACCTCGGTCTTTCACGGAAACCAGGAAATCACACTCCCTACCTTCAAGTCTGCTGGAAGTCCGGATCCACACCCTCTTGATATGGGAGCTACTCTCAAACAATACCTGGAAGTTACGGCCTCTTTTCGTCAATCCGACTCTTTCTTTTCCATGGGAAAAATAGAGGCTCTAGGGCTTCTGTCAGAACCATCACGGCTTGGGTGGTCCAAGCCATCCAATGGGCTTACAGAGAGAAGGGCTTGGCTCCTCCTGAGGCGGTTACAGCGCACTCTACTAGAAGTCTTTCAACTTCCTGGGCGGCCTCACGTCATGTTGCACCTGAAGTGATCTGCAGAGCAGCTTCTTGGTCCTCGATTCATACCTTCATGACCCATTATTGTGTTGAACCAGCAACCTTATCCTCTGTCAATTTTGGTTTGAAAGTGCTGTCGGCTGACAGTGTTAAATAAATCTTTTGTTCAGCATTTAGCCCACCCGGGTGTGTACGGCGAGTTATTTCCCACACGTTGCTGCCATGGAGTCTGTCAAGAAAACGGAAAATTCCTATCAAAATACTTACCTTAATTTTCCTTTCCTGATGGACTCCATGGCAGCAGGAGTTCCCTTCCGAATGGCTGAAGTAGGCTAGTTACCGAACACGGCCGGGGGCAGGGAGCAAAGATTTATGGGAGTAGTGTCCTATAGGGTAGTAGAGGCGGGACTTAACCCACACGTTGCTGCCATGGAGTCCATCAGGAAAGGAAAATTACGGTAAGTATTTTGATAGGAATTTTACGTTTTTTCATCAGTGCACATGTCTAGCTGGCAGCCTTTTTTAAAGGGAACTACTGCTGCCTATGGTTTTTTTTTTGTGTGTTTTTTTTAGCTTTTTTCTTTTTTTTTTTTTCAGTTGCCAAATTGGCAATATTGCATTGTGGGGCCGTGCCAAGACTACAAGCCAAGCTTTGATCCCAATGGGTGAGTTTGACAGATGATGCCGCCTGTCAAACTCTGCAGGCCGAGTTAACTCTATTGCCCTGTACACACGGTCGGACATTGATCGGATATTCCGACAACAAAATTCATGGATTTTTTGCGACGGATGTTGGCTCAAACTTCTCTTGCATACACATGGTCGCACAAAGTTGTCGGAAAATCTGATCGTCCTGAACGCGGTGACGTAAAACACGTACATCGGGACTATAAACGGGGCAGTAGCCAATAGCTTTCGTCTCTTAATTTATTCTGAGCATGCGTCGGAATTTCCGACAACACAATCCGATCGCACTTTTTCCATCGGAAAATCCGACCGTGTGTACGGGGCATAAGAGGGGGGCACTGTGGCCACTCTGTGTATCCATGCTGAGATAGCAGAATAGAAGATGGCAGGATCTGGATGGGAATGCCATTTTTGACTATTACAGCCTTTTCCAGTGATTACATTAAAAAAAATGAGATGCTGATGCTGGATCAGCTTATTGAGCTTGCTTCTCACTTCTCTCTTTCATCTCCCGGGAGTGAAGAAGGGGAATGAGGCAAATATATGTATTAAAGTCTGTAAGAGAAATAAAACGGGGAGATAAGAAATGAATGTTATTGGTGTATTTCAGGTCCCGGAGGTCTGTGAGGACACAGACACAATGCTCTACATACAGTCAAGTTACATTCCGTTGATTTCTCCCCGGGACTCTTATTGTGTCTGCAATGCTGCTTTTTTTCAGCTGCACAATCGCTCTCAGCATAATGGAAAGAAGAACAATTGTCTTCCAATAGACTGCCTGATTCGTAAATACTTACCACAAACTTGGCTGCAGAGAGAGTTTGTTCTGTAAGGTTGGGGCATTAAAGGGGAACTCCAGCCTTCCCTTCAGACTTGCAGAGTTGTACAGTCTGCTCTTATAATGAAAAGGCTTATACTGATGCCTCCGCACACTGTGAACTTCTCACAGTGTGCATTAGAAGATACAGCAAGTCTGGAGGATGTCCAGTATCATCAAGGCTTTCTTCCCCAGCCTGACTGCTCCTGACCCACCCCTTTCAGTCTCAGTGGCAGCTGAAGCTCTATATTTGGGGGGGGGGGGGGTCAAACCAACGCTATACATCCCCCCCGCGGGAGACGGACTGGAGAGTGGCGATCGACCCCCCCCCCCGCGCGGGAGTAGGGTTGCCACTTGTCCAGGGTTCACCCGGACAGTTCGGGTTTGGAATCATGTGTCTGGGTTTCAGACTGCCTGAAACCCGGACATATTATTCAGACTGGACTATGGCTTCCCAGCAGAGTTGCTGGCTGCAGTTTTCTAAGCTGAGAGTGTCTGTTACACTTTCTTTCATGCTGTCCAAAGCCACCACTAACAATCCCCCCCCCACACACACACACAGACGGGAGGAGAGAGGGCTTGATCTGCACCTCTTCCTCCCACCCCTACCCCTCTGTGTCTGCCCATTCACACTCCAATCCCCGGCGCTGTGCCTCAAAAAGGAAAGTTGGGGCCTGAAATTTGAAGCCCAGCAGCCTCAGATACATCTGGATGAGAGGTGCTGACTGCCAAGGGGTGAGTGAGCTCACCATCCATCCCTGTCTGTGACTGAAGTCTCCCCCCTTCTCTCTCCTGTCTCTGAGGGAGTACACTAAGGTAAATCTGGGTTCTCAGAGCACCCCTTAGGCCCCTTTCACACTGGGGCGGTGGGTGCATCGGCGATAAAGAGCCGCTATTTTTAGCGGCACTTTACCGTCAATTTTGCGGTGCTATTCATCCTCTAGCGGGGAGCTTTCACCCCTGCTGCTAGCGGGCGAGAAAGGGTTAAAAACCAGCCACGAAAGGGTTAAAACCACCGTAAAGTGCTGCTGCAGTAGCGCTATGCCGGCGGTATTGCCGCGCTGCCCCATTGATTTCAATGAGCAGGAGCGGTGTATACACCGCTCCTTCACCGCTCCAAAGATGCTGCTAGCAGGACTTTTTTTAGTGTCCTGCCAGTGCACCGCTCCAGTGTGAAAGCCCTCAGGGTCTTCACATTGGAGACACAGCAACAGCTCTTTCAGGGCGCTTTGCAGGCTCTATTTTTAGCGCTGTAGCACCTGCAAAGCGCCCCAGTGTGAAAGGGGCCTTAGAGTCCCCAGAGTTCTCCCTTACATAAGATTCTGCAGAGTCCCCCCTTTACAGTGAAAGGGAACTCTGCAAGTTCAGATGTAAAAGGGGAACTCTGTGGACTCTGATGTAAAGGACGACTCTTGTTATGATTAGAAATGTTATTTGTTAGCAAAATATATGTAAAAAAAATTGCTGTGCACTGCTAAAGTGTTTGTTCGGGTTTGACTTGAAGAAAAGGTGGCAACCCTACGCGGTAGATGGACTAGAGAGCGGTGAGCAACCCCCCCTCCCCCCCCGCGGGAGATGGATGGGATAGCGGCGAAGGAACACAGAGTGCAGCGAGTCAGCGTGCACCTAAACAAAGGCTGTCCACGGCTTCTCCTCCCAGGCGAACAGGACATGATTGATCTCAGGACCCACTTCCTGATTGGCTGGGAGGAGAATCAGGAAGACAATAGCAAATATTAATTTGCTATTGTCACACAAGTGGGTGGGTTTGGGGCACAGTGCTCTGAGCCCCAAGACCACCCTTTTTTGAAGCCAATTAGAGCCTCAGGCTCTAATCACGTGGTTAAAAAAAATAATAAAACTCACTGAAATCTATGTGTCCGGCGCCCTGCATGTAGATTAGGGGTCGGACGCATGGATTATGTGGGCGGCACCCCTGCGCCCCTTATGGTCGGGCCACCACTGTTCAGTCATTGGAAATCAGTTATATCAATCATGGAGACTCAACAACACAAGTGGGCGTTACCTAGTCTGCATGCTGGGTTGCCAACTGTCCATAAATTTAGGCACAGTTTGCAAAAGTTTTTACAACTGTCAGTAAATATCACGGGCTGATCATTTGTCCTGTTGTATTGTAAATCAGTCAAATTACTTGTTATGTTAAAAAAAGTCCAAGGAAAAATCCAAGAAAAATTCCAAGCTCTACTTATCGGCCAGCCTGCGACCAACCAAATTATCCCATCTAACAGTATGTGTAAAAAACAGGGGTTTAGTCTGCACACATTTCCAAATACGTGCGTATTTGGATGTAACATGACTAAACGTGGAAAATGTCAAGGGGTATGAATACTTTTTCAAGGCACTGTGTATACCAAAAACAAAACAAAAATGATTACACTTTGGAAACCCTTTGCTGTCCTGTCTTCCCCAGTATGTCCCCATGAGTGCCATGAGGAATGTTCTAGGCGGCCTGAAGTCTGTCAAACTACCAGTCATACAATTATTATATACCTCTGCCATCTTCCTGAAGAAGCAATACTTACAACCACTAGGGATGAGCCGAACACCCCCCGGTTCGGTTCGCACCAGAACCCGCGAACGGACCGCAAGTTCGCACGAACGTTAGAACCCCATTGACGTCTATGGGACTCGAACGTTCGAAATCAAAAGTGCTCATTTTAAAGGCTAATTTGCATGGTATTGTCCTAAAAAGGGTTTGGGGACCCGGGTCCTACCCCAGGGGACATGTATCAATGCAAAAAAAACTTTTAAAAATGGCCGTTTTTTCGGGAGCAGTGATTTTAATGATGCTTAAAGTAAAAAAAAAAAAGTGAAATATTCCTTTAAATATCGTACCTGGGGGGTGTCTATAGTATGCCTGTAAAGTGACGCGTGTTTCCCATGTTTAGAACAGTCCCTGCACCAAATGTCATTTTTAAAGGAAAAAATCTCATTTAAAACTGCTTGCGGGTTTAATGTCATGTCGGGTCCTGGCAATATGGATGAAAATCAGTGAGACAAACGGCATGGGTACCCCCCAGTCCATTACCAGGCCCTTTGGGTCTTGTATGGATATTAAGGGGAACCCCGCACCCAAATTAAAATAAGGAAAGGTCCCTATATACTCTGAACAGCAGTATACAGGCGGTGCAAACAAGACAGGGACTGTAGGTTTGTTGTTAAGTAGAATCTCTTTGTAATTTTGAACATTTTTAATGTGTTTAGCTCCAGCCAAAAAATCTTTTCTAAGCTTTTTGGAAAACATAGGGAAGGGTTATCACCCCTGTGACATTTGTTTTGCGTCTTTCCTCCTCTTCAGAAGATTTCACCTCACTTTTTTGTCCCAATGAAAAATGTTTTTTGAAAATTTGGGTTTTTTTGTGGAACAAGGATTGGAAAGCATCAGTGGAAAGGAGAAATTGTTTTCCCATATTAACTCTTACATGAGAGAATTTCCCTTCCTAGGGGTAGATTTCATCTCACTTCCTGTTGTCTCCTTCCGTTTGCAAGTAGGAGTCGTTTGTAAGTTAGATGTTTGAAAGTAGGGTCCTGCCCTATATACTCAGCAGAAATTTGGGCCTTAGGTGTTGCTGTGGCCAAAACACTGTAAGCCCTCACAGGGCCCTGCTGTGAAATATTAGATCAAGAATTGTAATTACATGCCCCTGTTGAACAGGAGCTGAAAAATTAGGCCTTAGGCACTGGTGCTGGTGCCACAACACTGCAACCCCTCACAGACACTCTAGTTGGAACGCAGGAACGAGCACTGCTGCAAAGTATTGCATCAAAAATTGTAATTACACGCCCCTGTTAGACAGGGGCAGAAAAATTGGGCCTTAGGCACTGGTGCTGGTGCCACAACACTGCAACCCCTCACAGACACTCTAGTTGGAACGCAGGAACGAGCACTGCTGCAAAGTATTGCATCAAAAATTGTAATTACACGCCCCTGTTAGACAGGGGCAGAAAAATTGGGCCTTAGGCACTGGTGCTGGTGCCACAACACTGCAACCCCTCACAGACACTCTAGTTGGAACGCAGGAACGAGCACTGCTGCAAAGTATTGCATCAAAAATTGTAATTACACGCCCCTGTTAGACAGGGGCAGAAAAATTGGGCCTTAGGCACTGGTGCTGGTGCCACAACACTGCAACCCCTCACAGACACTCTAGTTGGAACGCAGGAACGAGCACTGCTGCAAAGTATTGCATCAAAAATTGTAATTACACGCCCCTGTTAGACAGGGGCAGAAAAATTGGGCCTTAGGCACTGGTGCTGGTGCCACAACACTGCAACCCCTCACAGACACTCTAGTTGGAATGCAGGAACGAGCCGTGCTGCAAAGTATTACATCAAAAATTGTAATTACACGCCCCTGTTATACAGGGGCTGAAAAATTGTGCCTTAGGCACTGGTGGTGGCGCCCAGAACCAAAAATGTTCTTACAAGCTATCAGCGTGATGATTGAGGAGGAAGAGGATAATTACTCAGGGATAATCACTCAGCATCAGCATAGGCAGTCTTTGAAGGGATCTGAAAAAAATTATTCAGTTACATCAGCATCAGGTGCTTGGTAGCTGGTGGTGATCCAAGACTGATTCATTTTTATGAAGGTCAGCCGATCGACCGAGTCAGTGGACAGACGCACCCTGTGATCGGTTACCACGCCTCCAGCAGCACTGAATGTACGTTCCGAAAGAACGCTGGATGCAGGACAGGCCAGTAGCTCAATTGCATACTGTGCAAGCTCTGGCCAGTGATCCATCCTCAAGACCCAGTAACCCAGAGGATTTTCGGTGGGAAAGGTGTCCAAGTCTGATCTTGCCCCTAGGTATTCCTGCACCATGTAAAACAGACGCTGGCGATGGTTGCTGGAACCGATCATACCTTGGGGCTGCGGACCAAAAAATTGTCTGAACGCATCGGTCAGACGGCCACCTTCTCCACCGCTCCTTCTTTGACTGACCGAAGCCTCAGCAACACGTTGTCCAGAAACAGGAGTTTGTAACCTCCCAGTCTCTGGGAACGCGTTGCACAGACCTTTCTGCAAGGCCTCCCGAAGATGTTTCATCCTCTGCTCCCTCTGCGATGGCAAGATAAGGTCCGCAACCTTACCCTTGTAACGTGGATCAAGGAGGGTTGCCAGCCAGTATTGGTCCTTCTCCTTGATACCACGAATACGAGGATCCTTACGCAGGCTTTGCAGGATCAGGGAGGCCATGCAGCGTAGGTTTGCTGAGGCATTCGGTCCGGAGTCCTCTGGGTCACTAAGGACAACAACGTCCGCAGCCACCTCCTCCCAGCCACGTACAAGTCCATGTGTTCCTTGGGACTGATCCCTTAAAGACTGCTGATGCTGAGTGCCAGGCTCCACCTCCATACTGACACAATCTTCCTCCTCCTCCTCCTCCTCCTCCTCGTCCTCTTCCTGTGTGATCGGCGGGCACGCAGGAACACTGTCTGGATAAAGGGGGCCTTGAGAGCTAAGGAAGTCCTCCTCTTCCTGCCTCTGTTCTGCCTCAAGTGCCCTGTCCATTATTCCACGCAGCGTGTGCTCCAACAGGTGGACAAGGGGGACAGTGTCACTGATGCATGCACTGTCAGTGCTCACCATCCTCGTGGCCTCCTCGAATGGTGACAGGACAGTGCATGCATCCCTGATCATGGCCCACTGGCGTGGGGAAAAAAAACCAAGGTCCCCTGACCCTGTCCTGGTGCCATAGTCGCACAGGTACTCATTGATGGCCCTCTGCTGCGTGTGCAGCCGCTGCAGCATGGCCAACGTCGAGTTCCACCTGGTGGGCATGTCACAGATTAGGCGGTTCTTGGGCAGGTTAAACTCCTTTTGGAGGTCCGTCAGCCGAGCACTGGCATTATATGACCGGCGGAAATGCACACAGACTTTCCTGGCCTGCCTCAGGACATCCTGTAAGCCTGGGTACCTGCCCAAGAACCGCTGCACCACCAAGTTAAGGACGTGAGCCAAACAGGGCACATGGGTCAGTTGTCCCTGTCGGAGGGCAGAGAGGAGGTTGGTGCCATTGTCGCAAACCACCATTCCTGCCTTAAGTTGGCGTGGCGTCAACCACCTCTGAACCTGCCCCTGCAGAGCTGACAGAACCTCTGCCCCAGTGTGGCTCCTGTCCCCCAAGCACACCAGCTCAAGCACCGCATGGCATCTTTTGGCCTGCGTACTTGCGTAGCCCCTTGAACGCCTACGGAGCACCGCTGGTTCCGAGGAAGAGGCCATGGAGGAAGAAGAAGAGGAGGGGGTGGAGGAGAGAGGTGTGTCACAATCAGCATTTTGGAGGCGTGGTGGCGGAACAACCTCCAACACTACTGCACCTTGTCCTGCATCCTTCCCAGCTGCCAGCAGAGTCACCCAATGCGCCGTGAAACTTAAGTAACGTCCCTGTCCATGCCTGCTGGACCATGAGTCAGCGGTAATATGCACCTTACCGCTGACCGCCCTGTCCAGCGAGGCATGGACATTGCCTTCCACATGCCGGTAGAGAGCCGGAATCGCCTTCCGTGAGAAAAAGTGGCGTTTGGGTACCTGCCACTGAGGAACCGCACATTCCACAAACTCACGGAAGGGGGCAGAGTCTACCAACTGAAAAGGCAGCAGTTGAAGTGCTAGCAATTTTGCCAAGCTAGCATTCAACCGCTGGGCATGTGGATGGCTGGGAGCAAACTTCTTTCGGCGGTGCAGCAGCTGGGGCAGGGAAATTTGCCTGGTACAATCTGACGTCGGTGTACCAAAAGCAGATTGCCCACAAGTACTTGGCTGTGACACACCTAATTCTACACCTTCATTCCTCTCACTGCAGGTCTCAGAGAGGACTGAAGGTCTAGTGGGGTTGGAAATCTCAGCTGATGAGGAGCAAGGAGAGATCCTCTTTGTTCTTTGGTGTGGGTCTTTCAGATACGCTTGCCAACGAACTGCATGGCAGGTCAACATATGTCTGGTCAAGCATGTGGTACCCAAGCGGGAGATGTTTTGGCCACGCGAGATACGCTTGAGACATATGTTGCAAATAGCAGCGGTGCGATCTGATGCACTCGTCTCAAAAAAGGCCCACACCAAAGAACTTTTTGAATAACGCGCAGAGACTGCAGCGCCCTGCACATGTGGAGCTTTGGGTGTGATGCAGTCAATGTGCTGCCCTTAGGCTGGCCCCTGGAGGGCATCCTGCCTCGTTGGTGATGTGCCGCCTCCTCCTCCTCCTCCTCCTCCTCTCTCCTATCAGGCACCCACGTTGAGTCAGTGACCTCATCATCCCCTCCCTCCTCATCACTGGAGCAAACCTGGCAGTATGCTGCAGCAGGGGGAGCATGACTGCCAGATTGCTGTCCTTCTTGGGCACCCCCTCTGTCCGTGCTCATGTTACTGCCTTCATCGAGCTCAGTATCATCATCAGAGCCTTCCAAACGCTGGGCATCCTCCTGGAGCATGTACCCAACACTGTGGTCAAACAGTTCGAGGGAATCCTCATGAGGACATGGTGGAGCTAGGGAAGGAGTCACTGATGACATTGAGCTGAGGGAAAGAGGCCGCTGCTTTGCCAGACAAAGCACCCTGGGCATGGGTGAGAGAGGATGAGGAGGATGAGGACGGCTTGGTCATCCACTCGACCAAGTCTTCCGCATGTTGCGGCTCAACACGGCCAGCTGCCGAAAAAAAGGCCAAGCGTGTCCCATGGCCACGTGCTGATGAGGATGCACCGTCTCCACGACCAGCACTAGACACAGAGCCTGCTTGCCCTCTCTTATTGGCTTGTGACTGTCTGCCTCTCCTTCTTGGCCTTCCAGACATACTAATGGCCTGTAGCTGCACTAAGCTGGGATAGAACACCTGTAATTTTCTTCAGGTAGCTTTATATACTGTAACCAGACAAGCCTGCCTGTCAGTAGGAAGATAACAGGAACGGATCTAGCTGAACACTGTGAGCAGGACACACTGTACTAAATGTAAATAGTCTAGCTGCCTGACCGTGGTACTAATAGGATCAAAAAGAACACCTGTAATTTTCTTCAGGTAGCTTTATATACTGTAACCAGACAAGCCTGCCTGTCAGTAGGAAGATAACAGGAACGGATCTAGCTGAACACTGTGAGCAGGACGCACTGCACTGAATGTAAATAGCAGGAACGGATCTAGCTGAACACTGTGAGCAGGACGCACTGCACTGAATGTAAATAGCAGGAACGGATCTAGCTGAACACTGTGAGCAGGACGCACTGCACTGAATGTAAATAGCAGGAACGGATCTAGCTGAACACTGTGAGCAGGACGCACTGCACTGAATGTAAATAGCAGGAACGGATCTAGCTGAACACTGTGAGCAGGACGCACTGCACTGAATGTAAATAGCAGGAACGGATCTAGCTGAACACTGTGAGCAGGACGCACTGCACTGAATGTAAATAGCAGGAACGGATCTAGCTGAACACTGTGAGCAGGACGCACTGCACTGAATGTAAATAGCAGGAACGGATCTAGCTGAACACTGTGAGCAGGACGCACTGCACTGAATGTAAATAGCAGGAACGGATCTAGCTGAACACTGTGAGCAGGACGCACTGCACTGAATGTAAATAGCAGGAACGGATCTAGCTGAACACTGTGAGCAGGACGCACTGCACTGAATGTAAATAGCAGGAACGGATCTAGCTGAACACTGTGAGCAGGACGCACTGCACTGAATGTAAATAGCAGGAACGGATCTAGCTGAACACTGTGAGCAGGACGCACTGCACTGAATGTAAATAGCAGGAACGGATCTAGCTGAACACTGTGAGCAGGACGCACTGCACTGAATGTAAATAGCAGGAACGGATCTAGCTGAACACTGTGAGCAGGACGCACTGCACTGAATGTAAATAGCAGGAACGGATCTAGCTGAACACTGTGAGCAGGACGCACTGCACTGAATGTAAATAGCAGGAACGGATCTAGCTGAACACTGTGAGCAGGACGCACTGCACTGAATGTAAATAGCAGGAACGGATCTAGCTGAACACTGTGAGCAGGACGCACTGCACTGAATGTAAATAGCAGGAACGGATCTAGCTGAACACTGTGAGCAGGACACACTGCACTAAATAGTCTAGATAGAAGATAACAGGAACGGATCTAGCTAAACTGAATACAGTGTATATATATATATGCAACACCTGGGATGCATATATATACACAATACACTGTAAGTGCAGCTAACTGACTGACTGTTCTGCCTAATCTATCTAACTCAAATCAAATGACACTGTCTGTCTCTCTCTCTATCTCTCAGCATACCGGAACACACACTACACAGGGCCGCCGTGCAGGCGGCCTTATATAGTGTGGGGTGTGTACTAAATCCCCTGAGCCATAATTGGCCAAAGCCACCCTGGCTTTGGCCAATTACAGCTCTCTCTACTGACGGCGCTGTGATTGGCCAAGCATGCGGGTCATAGTGCATGCTTGGCCAATCATCAGCCAGCAATGCACTGCGATGCCGCAGTGAATTATGGGCCGTGACGCGCCACACGAATTTGGCGCAAACGGCCCATATCGTTCGCAATTCGACGGACGGTCGAACAGCCGATGTTCGAGTCGAACATGGGTTCGACTCGAACACGAAGCTCATCCCTAACAACCACAAAACAAGAAGTGTGTTTCCCATATTGCCATCTGTTTGTACTATTGCAAAACATAAGTGTAATAATTGAAGTTGAAGTTATTCATCTTGGATACTCAATACCAGCAAAGGGGGGGGGGGGGGGGGGGGATTGGGGACATATGGTATAGAGCAGGGGGAATAAATTAAAATTCGAGGAGGTCCTGTCAGTAACATTTTCTATGACTCAGATCTGAAAGTGTTAAGTATTTCATTTACTATTTATTGTACTTTATTTATAGTTTTTAGTGGGCCCCCTTACATCAGGTGTCCAATCAGAGTGCCTCCTTACATCAGGTGTCCAATCAGAGTGCCTCCTTACATCAGGTGTCCAATCAGAGTGCCTCCTTACATCAGGTGTCCAATCAGAGTGCCTCCTTACATCAGGTGTCCAATCAGAGTGCCTCCTTACATCAGGTGTCCAATCAGAGTGCCCCCTTACAATAGATGTCCCCATCAGAGTGCTTCCTTACATCAGGTGTCCAATCAGAGTGCTCCATGATAGTGCCCCATTACATCAGGTGTTCCCATCAGAGTTCTCCCTTACATTAAAGTGTTCCCATCGGTGTGCCCCCTTATAATATTTGTCTCCATCCCAGTCTCCCCTTACATCAGGTGTCCCTATCAGACTGCCCCTTATATTTAGCAGTGTTGCCAACCTACCAGTTTGAAATTTACTGACACAACACCTAAAATTTACTGGCACAGTCAAGTTTTTACTGGCATATTTAAAAGTTACAAAATGACAGTTTTAAGTGCAAATTTCAGTATTTAGCCTACAAACAAGTACAATATGCAATTAGCAAAGTGATTTAAGGTAGATTTTAAGGCAAAAACATATTACTTATTTTATTTTCGATATAGTAAATAAGTAGCTCAGGGACAGGAATCGAGAGGGCAAGAAATTAGAATGGGCGGCACACACACATACAATTGACTCTCACGGTGACACTGACAGCAGTGTGCAGCAGCACAGATGATGATGGCACCTCAACAACATGATACGCCCCCTCCTGAGTCACAGTGACCCTCTCTCTCCATGCCAGGTGGTCCCTTCAGTCCACTCCCGGCTTGCCTTCCTCCTGTTCCATAGACCTGCACATGAGTCTCTGGCTGCTCCGTTCCCTTGCACTATGACTTCACGCGACACACTGCCGGCACAGTCCGAACAAACTGTAGCAGGCACTCAGATGGTCTCAGCCAAATGTCACAGCCATATTTTTACTGGCAACCTTTTTCTTTCACTGGCATTTACTGGCAGGAGAAAAGTGCCCATTTTTTACTGGCTGCCAGTAAAAATACTGGCGGTTGGCAACACTGATATTTAGTGTCACATGAGAGTGCTCCCTTACATCTAGTGTCCCTATCAGAGTGCCCCCTTATATCAGCAATTCCCATCCGAGTACACCCTTACATCACGTGTCTCAATCAGAGTACCGCCTTATATTTGGTGTCACATGAGAGTGCTCCCTTACATCTAGTGTCCCTATCACAGTGCCCCCTTATATCAGCAATCCCCATCCGAGTGCCCTCCTTACATCAGGTGTCTCAATCAGAGTTCCCCCCTTACATCCAATGTCCCCATCAGAGTACTCTTTAAATTTGGTGTCCCATCAGAGTACCCCCTTACATCAGGTGCTCTCATCACAGTAAACCTTTACATCCCAATGCCCCCTTACATCAGGTGTTCCCATCAGAGTGCTCCCTAACATCAGGTGTCTCAATCAGAGTTCCAACTTACATCCGATGTCCCCATCAGAGTATCCCTTACATCAGGTTTCCCCATCAAAGTACCCCTTAAATTTGGTGTCCTATCAGAGTGCCCCCTTACATCAGGTGCTCCCATCACAGTAAACATCAGTAAACCTTTACATCCGGTGTCCCCATTCCAATGCCCCCTTACATCAGGTATCCCCATCAGAGTGCCCCCTTACATCAGGTGTTTCAATCAGAGTGCTCCCGTACATCAGGTGTTTTAGAGTGCCCCCTTACATCAGGTGTCCCCATCAGAATGCCCACTTACATCAGGTGTTCCCATCAGAGTTCCCCCTTACATCAGGTGTTTCAATCAGAGTGCCCCCTTACATCAGGTGTTTCAATCAGAGTGCCCCCTTACATCAGGTATCCCCACCAGAGTGCCCCCTTACATCAGGTGTTCCCATCAGAGTTCCCCCTTACATCAGGTGTTTCAATCAGAGTGCCCCCTTACATCAGGTGTCCCCATCAGAGTGCCCCCTTACATCAGGTGTTCCCATCAGAGTGCCCCCTTACATCAGGTGTCTCAATCAGAGTTCCCCCTTACATCCAATGTCCCCATCAGAGTACCCTTTAAATTTGGTGTCCCATCAGAGTGCCCCCTTACATCAGGTGCTCCCATCACAGTAAACCTTTACATCCCAATGCCCCCTTACATCAGGTGTTCCCATCAGAGTGCTCCCTAACATCAGGTGTCTCAATCAGAGTTCCAACTTACATCCGATGTCCCCATCAGAGTATCCCTTACATCAGGTTTCCCCATCAAAGTACCCCTTAAATTTGGTGTCCTATCAGAGTGCCCCCTTACATCAGGTGCTCCCATCACAGTAAACATCAGTAAACCTTTACATCCGGTGTCCCCATTCCAATGCCCCCTTACATCAGGTATCCCCATCAGAGTGCCCCCTTTCATCAGGTGTTTCAATCAGAGTGCTCCCGTACATCAGGTGTTTTAGAGTGCCCCCTTACATCAGGTGTCCCCATCAGAATGCCCCCTTACATCAGGTATCCCCACCAGAGTGCCCCCTTACATCAGGTGTTCCCATCAGAGTTCCCCCTTACATCAGGTGTTTCAATCAGAGTGCCCCCTTACATCAGGTGTCCCCATCAGAGTGCCCCCTTACATCAGGTGTTCCCATCAGAGTGCCCCCTTACATCAGGTGTTTCAATCAGAGTGCCCCCTTACATCAGGTGTTTCAATCAGAGTGCCCCCTTACATCAGGTGTCTCAATCAGAGTGCCCCCTTACATCAGGTGTTCCCATCAGAGTGCCCCCTTACATCAGGTGTCTCAATCAGAGTGCCCCCTTACATCAGGTGTTCCCATCAGAGTGCCCCCTTACATCAGGTGTCTCAATCAGAGTTCCCCCTTACATCCAATGTCCCCATCAGAGTACCCTTTAAATTTGGTGTCCCATCAGAGTGCCCCCTTACATCAGGTGCTCCCATCACAGTAAACCTTTACATCCCAATGCCCCCTTACATCAGGTGTTCCCATCAGAGTGCTCCCTAACATCAGGTGTCTCAATCAGAGTTCCAACTTACATCCGATGTCCCCATCAGAGTATCCCTTACATCAGGTTTCCCCATCAAAGTACCCCTTAAATTTGGTGTCCTATCAGAGTGCCCCCTTACATCAGGTGCTCCCATCACAGTAAACATCAGTAAACCTTTACATCCGGTGTCCCCATTCCAATGCCCCCTTACATCAGGTATCCCCATCAGAGTGCCCCCTTTCATCAGGTGTTTCAATCAGAGTGCTCCCGTACATCAGGTGTTTTAGAGTGCCCCCTTACATCAGGTGTCCCCATCAGAATGCCCCCTTACATCAGGTATCCCCACCAGAGTGCCCCCTTACATCAGGTGTTCCCATCAGAGTTCCCCCTTACATCAGGTGTTTCAATCAGAGTGCCCCCTTACATCAGGTGTCCCCATCAGAGTGCCCCCTTACATCAGGTGTTCCCATCAGAGTGCCCCCTTACATCAGGTGTTTCAATCAGAGTGCCCCCTTACATCAGGTGTCTCAATCAGAGTGCCCCCTTACATCAGGTGTCTCAATCAGAGTGCCCCCTTACATCAGGTGTTCCCATCAGAGTGCCCCCTTACATCAGGTGTCTCAATCAGAGTGCCCCCTTACATCAGGTGTTCCCATCAGAGTGCCCCCTTACATCAGGTGTCTCAATCAGAGTTCCCCCTTACATCCAATGTCCCCATCAGAGTATCCCTTACATCAGGTTTCCCCATCAGAGTACCCCTTAAATTTGGTGTCCCATCAGAGTGCCCCCCCCCCCCCCATCAGGTGCTCCCATCACAGTAAACCTTTACATCCGGTGTCCCCATCCCAATGCCTCCTTATATTGGGTGTCCTCATCAGAGTGTTCCTTTGGGTGGAGAAGCTGATAAATTGTGCAGAAGTTCCACTTCCGTCTTGTGATCCAGGGGGTAGGATGTGACGTCATTAATTTCTAGGATGCCGGCCGTTCTTACAACCAATCACTGTCCTAGGAACTGGCCAGCTGGCATCCAGATAGAACTGTCACCCAGTCTGGGTGTGAACCTTGGTCCACCATGTAGGGAGACTTGGAAAATAAGGTCCAGTATGTGATAGATGGAAATCCTATCCTGCTATAGTTTTATACAATTAAATTCATTTAAATGGAATATTTTATAACAATCTGTATGTTTTAATCACTGTATTGTGTGGTGGAGACCTGGGGGTGGGGGTGGGGACCATTTTCTATCCAATGTATAAAACGCGTTTTTTATTTTGGCCTGCGGATTGCTGACAGCCCTGAGCATGTGTGATGCTGAATGGATGTGGGTGTAGGAGTGCTCTGTGTACACACTTCCATAGCTGACATACTCCTCGTCCCCAGGGTGTGGGCACCCAGGACAGGCGGGCTGACAGCTTCTCCATGAAGCATGCATGTTCAAAAGGTAAGCAAAGAAATAGCTGCTAATGAAAACACACAGCCCAGAGATTAGGGACCTGTCACTCATACTACATGGGAAAGTGAATCCACACTGTGTGGGTAGGATGTGACTCTATGCATTGCAGGTGTACGGAATTCAGCTTAAAGAGGAACTTCACCCAAGTAATGTCAATTTAATTCAAAGAGGGATAAACCCCAAAAATGTAATACAGTACTGTGAAAAAGTATTTGCCCCCTTCCTGATTTTTTTTTTTTTTTGAATATTTGTCACACTTAAATGATTCAGATCATCAAACAAATTTTAATATTACACAAAGGTAACCCAAATAAATACAAAGTGCAGCCCCGGAAGATTTTACCACCTTCCTGACCAGAGCACTTTTTTGCGATTCGGCACTGCGTCGCTTTAACTGACAATTGCGCGGCCGTGCGACGTTACACCAAAACAAAATTGATGTCCTTTTTTCCCCCACAAATAGAGCTTTCTTTTGGTGGTATTTGATCACCTCGACGGTTTTTATTTTTTGCACTATAAACAAAAAAAGAGCGACAATTTTGAAAAAAAAAAAAGCAATATTTTTTACTTTTTGCTATAATAAATATCCCCCAAAAAAACATACAAGAAAAACAAATTTTTTCATCAGTTTAGGCCGATATGTATTCTTCTACATATTTTTGGTAAAAAAAAAATTGCAATAAGCGTATATTGAGTGGTTTGTGCAAAAGTTATAGTGTCTACAAAATAGGGGATAGATTTATGGCATTTTTATTATTATTTTTTTTTATTACTAATGGCAGCGATCTGCGATTTTTGTTGTGACTGCGACATTATGGCGGACACCTTTGACACAATTTTGGGACCACTGTCATTTATACAGCGATCGGTGCTATAAAAATCACTGATTACTGTGTAATTGACACTGGCAGGGAAGGAGTTAAACACTAGGGGGAGATCAAGGGGTTAAGTGTGTCCTAGGGAGTGATTCTAACTGTGGGGGGGATGGGCTACCACTGACATGACAGGGAGCAATAGATCCTTGTCATGTCACTAGCCAGAACAGGGAAATGCCTTGTTGATGTTTGCACCTCCCCATTCTGCGGCTCCATGAAGCGATCGCGGGACACCGGCGGACATCGCGTCCGCGGGAACCACGTACACGGTCACGCTGTACGCGGCGGGCACGCGCGCGCCCGCAAGCCCCGCCACTTAAAAGGGGACGTACAGGTATGCCCATTTCCCACCGCTGCCATTGTGCCGACATATATCGGCGTGCAGTGGTCGGCAAGTGGTTAAATGATGATTTCGTTTATGAAGAGAAAAAAGATGTCCAAACCTGCCTGGTCCTATGTGAAAAAGTAATTGCCCTCTAAGCCTAATAACTGGCTGTGCCACCCCTTGTGGCAACAACTGCAATCAATCATTTGCGATAACTGGCAATGAGTCTTTCACATCACTGTGAAGGAATTTTGGCCCACTCCTCTATGAGGAATTGTTTTAATTCAGCCACATTGGAGGGTTTTCCAGCATGAACGGCCTGTTTAAGGTCATGCCATGACATCTCAACCGGATTTAGGTCCAGACTTTGACTAGGCCACTCCTTGAAACCTTGCCACTGCAATGCTGGACTCAAACATCACGAGATATCATCACAGAGAGCTGCTGGAGGATATCCCTTGGTCATGGATGACCATGCAAGTGATATTTGCCCTTTCCTGTCATAAGACAAGAGGGTCAACGCCATCTGGTGAGTAGGGATCTTTACTTTACACGTTGTGATTTGGGGACACCGAGCAAGGATCAGTGTCGCAGATACAGCATGGCACTATTTCACATGTCAAAAAGGATTTACTAAGGCTACTCCCACACTGGGCCTGTGCCACGTTAGCGGTAAATCACCGCTCGTTTTTGCTGCGCTTTACCGTCGTTTTAGCCGCGCTTTTCAGCCGCTAGCGGGGTGCTTTTAACCACTAGCAGCTGAAGAAAGGGTTAAAACTGCCCGTGTTGCGGGGCTTCAGAAGCACTTTTCAGGGACTTCAGAAGCACTGCTCATGCATTCAAATGGGCAGGGCGTTTTGGGAGCGGTGTATACAGTGCTCCCAAACTACCCCAAAGATGCTGCTTGCAGGACTTTTTGTAACGTCGCGCTAGTGCACCATCCCAGTGTGAAAGCACTCAGGCTTTTACACTGGGGTGGCATAGGAGGCAGTTTTCAGGCACTTTACAGGCGCCATTTTTAGCGCTAAAATGCCTAACTTGGATATCATTGCACTTGGCTGGGACTGAGTTTTTTTCATTTTGTTTTCATTTAGAACTTTTTTGGATATATCTTTCATATTTATATGTTGAATCAGTAATTGTATATTATTATTTTACATGCAAGCGCTGTTCTACACATAGAGCACACAATCTTGTGGTTACTAGGTTTGATTTTTCCCAAACCTTAATTTTGTTTCGTTTTTTTAGCCATTTAGAGGTGGACTTGCTGATGTGTTTCATATAATTGTCCTGCTGCATAACCCAAGTGCTCTTGAGCTTGAGGTCATGATCTGATGGCCAGACATTCTCCTTCAGGATTTTCTGGTAGAGAGCAGAATTCATGGTTCCATCAATTATGGCAGTTCATCCAGGTTCCTGAAGCTGCAAAGCAGCCCCAGACCATTAGACTACCACCACCATGTGTAACTGTTGGTATGAAGTTCTTTTTATGAAATGCTGTATTAGTTTTACGCCAGATACCTTCCAAAAAGTTCAACTTTTGTCTCATCAGTCCACAGAATATTTGCCCAAAAGTCTTGGGGATAATCAAGACGTTTTTTGACAAATGTGAGACGAACATTTGTGTTTGTTTTGGTCAGCAGCGGCTTTGGCCTTGGAACTCTCCCATGGATGCCATTATTGCTAAGTCTCTTTCTTATTGTTGACTCATGAACACTGACCTTAACTAAGGCAAGTAAGGCCTGCAGTTCTTTAGATGTTGCTCTGGGTTCTTTTATTACTTCCTTGATGAGTTGTCGTCCTGCTTGGAGTGATTTTGGTAGGCTGGCCACTCCTGGGAAGGTTTACCACTGTTCCAAGTTTTCTCTATTTGTGGATAATGGCTCTCACCATGGTTCGCTGGAGTTCCAAAGCCTTAGAAATGGATTTGTAACCCTTTCCACACTGATACGTGTCAATTACTTTGTTTCTCATCTGTTCTTGAATTTCTTTAAAACGCTGCACTATGTGTTGCATTTGAGATCTTTTAACATGCTTCACATTGTCAGACAGCTTCTATTTAAGTGATTTCTTAATCAGGCCTGGGTGTGGCAAATTCAATTTAAAAATGTGCTTTCACAGCACTGTATATTGCAGCTTACCAGTCATTAGATGTGGTGGCTGCATTCGTTTTCTTTAAAAACAAAAACAAAAAACAAATGCAGTAACACAGTTTTGTACTGTTGACCCTTTCTCTTGGTACTACCAGTTGGAAGTAAGCAAGCTAACAGGAGTTCCTGGGCTCCAACATTGGTGGAATTGATAACCTACTGGTGGTAACTAACCAGTGGTATAGGTGATACCTCTTTTACTATTAACCAGGTTGCTTGATCTGTTGCTGTTTTTTCATAATCAATTTTACCTTGTCACTGGGTAATAACTGCTTACTGTTTCCTTATTAAGATCCATTGTTACCCTCTGTCACTTTTCATCTTTACAGGACTCTTCTGCTTAATAAAGTCTAATTAAACTTAAGGTGTGTCAGTGAGAATGTTTTCTACCAAAGTGGGTTATCATGAAGAGAAATATAAGGACCCATCCAACAAGAGGCTCCTTGAGGTTAATCTATCTATCTATCTATCTATCTATCTATCTATCTATCTATCTATCTATCTATCGTAGAGTAATGTAGAAAAAATTGATTAAGTGGTTATGACTAAGGCCTTATAGGCTGAAACACGTCAACTAACTTAATCAGCGTTTGTTCACTGTGGCTATTCAATGAAATGAAGAAATTTTAAGAGCAACAACTGGAGTGCGGATCAATTCTTCTACATATTGGGGAATGTCGAAAGTGAATGTGAATGTCCGCTATAAGTGCTGGCAGCCAGCAGTGTTGTAAAACCGATCACAGAAATGTCTTATTTTTTGTGCTTCTGTTCTTGAAGATACAGGGGAACATTTAATGGATAAACTCACTAAAGATAAAGTTGTTATTCAAATTTGGAGGGGAACACAAAGCTTTGGTACTAAAAAATTAAAAAACTCCTATGTCCTATAGCACATGTGCTGATCTTGTGCTTGCACTGTATGAAACTTGATACACCAGGTCTCCATAGAATAGCAAGGAACCACAGCTGATCCAATACAGCATATGCGCAAGATCAGGCAAGATCTCCCAGGAAGTCATTGGTGATGTAGCCTTCACTGGGTGTGGATGTGTGGCCCTGGATACGTCACCAGTACCTATCGAAAACCAGAAAGTGAGGTAAATGTAGGTTTACAAACACACTTTCAATTTATGTATGACTTTAGTGATGTTTCCACTTGTGCATTCAGGCAATGTGGATTTTAGTGCTTGGAGGTGAAGGGCCATTTTAAAGGAGACCTGTACTGAGGATGCCCTAAAACCACAATCATAAGCCTAACCGTCTAATTTCCAACCATAAAAAAAAAATGGTACTGATTATGGAGATAGTAAATCTGTTAGATATGAAGTGGTTAAATTCCACGACTCTATAGAATTAATTTTAATATATTTTCTCCAGCCCACTTGTGCGCTTCACCTTTACAGAGACCTCTGTTCTGTCCTTGTTCTGATCTGCCAGGTACAGCGAATGACATGCATCTCTCATAATTTGATTTATCAGGTTGAGCTTCCAAGCACAAGATATTTTACAAGGCTTTAGTCAGCAAGAAACGTCACCAGCAGTGACTCAGCAGAACCAGCATCAGCAATCAATGATAGAACGCAATGGAAAGCCAAGAAAGACACAAAGGACGTAGAAGGACACTTATACTTGAACTTGATAATCATAAGGCTGCTCATAGGAGATTGATGACTGTTAGGGACTCTTCATTTTTTGATTGGTATTTAAAGTGCAACTGGAGTTTTAGAGCAAATGTATATAGTAAATTAAATACCATGAGAAGGTTGAATTGGTTGGTGCTTTTTTTGTCTATTTGAGACAAATTGATTATGCCTGCACATAGCTCACCCCTAGACATGCCTTATTACCCAGCCAAACTCCACCACTGCCTTCCCCCACTGCACTACCCAAGTCTGTCTAAGTTCCAGTGTTAACTGGTGTCAGAGCTTGACCCCTTCCCACTCAGCCCCAGTGTCCCTTAAACTGGGTATTTATGCCCAGGCTACGGGAAGGGCAACCTGATCAAAAGACCACTGTGATTGGCTGTCATATGATTAAAACTTTTTTCTCTTAGCTCCTAATCATTACTAGAGACTGGGAGATGCCTATGACAGCATGGTCACTGTGCTAGGAGCATGCTCTCAGCACAGAAACCCATCCATGGTCACATATGTGCAGCATGTGAGCATTAAAGCATATGCGTTATAAGGATGGTAAGAGGTTAAATTGGAGGATTTCCTCATGGCCCCCATTCAACCCCCCAGTGTGACAGTGTTCGGTGCTGGTGATTGGACACTCATGTCCAAGAACTGTCATATAGGGGAGGTCATGAGGTAATGTGCTCCCACATACCTGGAAGCCCCACTATCTTAGCAAGGGATCTGACAGTGCATGCAGACAGCAAGGGAATGTGGTTAGGTAAATAAACATGTCTGGGAGGTGAGCTGCGTTCCGACATTGTCACTTCCCCCTGAATAGTATTTCTAGAAACCATTTCTCCTTTTGTATGCGGCCAAAGACCTTGGAAGTTTAATCTTAGTACTGCGCTTCAGGTGGGGTGGCCCTTCATCTCCAGTTGTTCGCCTGTGGTACCAGCCCTGGTACTCCCCCTGCCACTTGCCTGTGGTCCCAGTGTAGAGATCCCTCCAGATGATGATGATAGCCTTAAAAAATGTCTAATGTTAAACTTAAGAAAAAACACCAAATTTACAGTAGAAATACATATTCATTTTGCCTGATAAAAGCTTTGTTATTCTGTTCAGCAAGTTTCATGATTCAGCCTCCTCACCACACAGCGCAGTCCGATTCTGGAGTTCTACTGCAGCAGCAGCTCAGCCTGATCAAGAACACACCTCCAGCCTCCTGGATTGGACAGTGCAGGAGCAGCAATACACTGACAAAATCATTCCTATGCTCTCAATACTCTTTCACAGTCATATGTGCAATATATATGTTTACTAAGTTTAAAAAAAATCCTTAGAATTTTTGTTTAGCCTAAACACATTGTAAGTCCACACATACACCATACAGTTTCTTCCTCCAGTAGAACATGGAGTTGGGGTCTGATGGCTCATGTCTTTCTCCCAAAACACAAAAACAAACTGATAAAATGGTTGGTTCCATCTAAGTTAACTTTGTACTCTGTGTATATGTATATATATGTATATATATATATATATATATATATATATATATATATATATATATATATATATATATATACTGTAGACTCTAGCAAGGGTGCCCAATCCTTTCTCTTAATAGATTCTACAGAAAGGAACCTGAATGGACGATATTAACAGCCTTTTTTTATTTAACCTGGCTTCCTATGTAACGATGAATAATTCAATATTATTTGGAATTGTTTAAGTGTAAAATAGGTAACATAAAATATTAGTGAAACAATGAATTCCCTATCTTGGTATCAGAATTATGTGATGAGATCCCTTATGTAGGTCAGTGGAAAGGTAAATGGAAAGACATTACACTTCACTGTTGGCTGTCTATTAATGTCATTGTTTGCTAAAGAGAAAACAATTCCTGGGATTTCCCTAATGTTCCATCCTGCTGTGTAACAATGTTTGCCTACAGTGCCTTGGCAAGCAGCAGGAATTTGCTCTGTCCTAAGTAATAGATGTTAAAGTCCAGATTACACCACTGAATCCAGGGCAGTCTGTCAACCCTGCAACCATCTCACAATCTTCTTTTACTAACCAAGATAATGATTATTCTGTTTGCAGTTGATCAAAGGAAAAGTTGAGGGAATCAGTTTAAACCAGTACTCAACCAAATCAGTTGGATTTTTTGGATACAAGTAGTTGCAAGTCCTTCTTCATATGCTAAGTCACCGGTTACCAGAGCGGAGCCTCTTAAGGTTATGATGGAACTCTTATGCCGTGTACACACGGGCGGACTTTTCGACCGGACTGGTCCGACGGGACGAATCCGTCGGACAATCCGACCGTGTGTGGGCTTCATTGGCCCTGCAGCGGACTTTTTCGGTCCAAAATCAGACGGACTTTAGATTTGGAACATGTTTCAAATCTTTCCGACGGACTCGAGTCCAGTCGAAAATTCCGCTTGTCTGTATGCTAGTCCAACGGACAAAGAACAACGCTAGGGGAGCTATTGGCTACTGGCTATCAACTTCCTTATTTTAGTCCGGTCATACGTCATCACACACAAATCCGTTGGACTTTGGTGTGATCGTGTGTAGGCAAGTCCGTTTGTTCGAAAGTCCATCGGAAGTCCATCAAAAATATGTCGGAAAGACCGTCAGACCTTTGACGCACGAATCCATCGGACTTTGGTGTGATCGTGTGCAGGCAAGTCCGTTCGTTCGAAAGTCGTCGGAAGTGCATCAAAAGTCAGTCAGAAAGACCGTCGGACCTTTGATCCTAAAAAGTCCGCCCGTGTCAGCACGCCATTAGGTTACGTTTGTGGGGCCCTCAACAAAACCCAACTTAAAGTCCACATATTTGGCAGGTTGGTTTCTGAGATGCAGGTGGTGTAGTAAGGTGTAACATTACAAATGCGCTTCTGGAAGAATGGTCAAACATTCCCATAAACACACTCCTAAACCTTGTAGACAGCCTTCCAAGAAGAGTTGAAGCTGTTATAGCTGCAAAGGGTGGGCCAACTCAATATTGAACCCTATGGACTAAGACTGGGATGCCGTTAAAGTTTATGTGCTGTGTAGGGGACGCTATGCCGAAGACCTTGTCCTTAATCGTTTCACACCAGCACCAAATTAACTGCCTTCAATGACCCCAACAGCTACTGGCTGCTGTGACTTTCATAAACTCAATCTAAGAGGATAGGGTGGGTGGAACATTCCCTCTCCACATACTGATTGACAATGAAGATTGCAATGCTCCTTCCCCTCAGTTCTTTCTGAAGCCCCTCCAAATCATGTTGCCCCTGTCCAATCAGGTAGGTGACTTCTCCTTGATCTGTAACCTAATAGTTTACCTTTCCACTCCATTTTGCCTAACTCAACAAGAAGTCCAACAAATCACCATACAAACACACCAGGAAGCAGGCTATGGGCTTTCATTCTTTTGTGTTAGGAGGAACTGGCCTTTAAAAGGTTTTGGATGTACTCAAGCAACCAACAGTATGCACATATTGGTGCTTGTGGCCAGGGCATATCATAAAATATGAACACTTAAGCTGGCCATACACTAGTTGATGTTCGAATGAAAATTTGTATGAACAATTGTACTAAATTTCATGCGAAAATTCTCAGTAGATCTGATGATTTGACAAATGCCATTCAAAAAAGTACTTCAAAATCTTGTTTGATCTTAACATTCGATTTTAGAATGAATGGATTTTTTTTCCTCTTTTTTTTTTTTTTTTAACTCAATCGATATGTGCATGAAGAAAAAATTTGTTTAGTTATGTTTTGTTTTGACTCGTTAATCTATTTATTTTGTTTAGTTCAATTCAGTTGACTCCTTCAATTAGTTTTCAGAATTAGTTTTGGGAATTCGTATTAGGAATTCGTAATCAGAATTTTCCAATTTTCTTTGAATTCACAGATTTTTTTAGATTCAAAACGATCAGATTGATAAATCGGTTGAAATGAAAATGTTATATTGTTTTCGATTTGAATGCAGCAAAGTGAACAAACAAAAGAAAAATCTTCATCAAATGATTATAATGACTCTTATCCACTTGCCGACCAGCCGTCGTCATTATACTGCGGCAGGTCGGCACAATCACGTGAACTGTCGTAGCTGTAGGTCAGTCTCTTTAAGCGGGATAGCAGGTGCTTGTGCGCGAGCGCTCGCTACACAGCGGGGGTGCCGATACTCGTGACCGGCGGTCGCGATGACCGCTGGCCACGAGCGATCGCGGGCACAAGAGGCAGAACAGGGACGTGTCTGTGTGTAAACACACACATCCAAGTTCTGTGAGGAGAGGAGAGAGAGAGATCGTGAGTTCCTACGAGCTGGGAACCGCAATCTCTCTTCTCCTATAGTCAGTCCCATCCTCCACAATTAGAACACACACCCAGGGAACACACTTAACCCCTTGATCGCCCCCTAGTGTTAACCCCTTCCCTGCCAGTGACATTTATACAGTAATCAGTGCATTTTTATAGCACTGATCGCTGTATGATTGTCAATCGACCCAAAAATGTGTCAAAAGTGTCCAATGTGTCCGCCATAAAATCGCAGTCTTGATAAAAATTGCAGATCGCCACCATTACTAGTAAAAAAAAATAGTAATAATAAAAATGCCATAAATCTATCCCCTATTTTGTAGACGCTATAACTTTTGTGCAAACCAATCAATATACGCTTTTTGCGATTTTTATTACCAAAAATATGTAGAAGAATACATATCGGCCTAAACTGAGGAAAAAATTCACTTTTTTATAAAAAAAATTGGGGATATTTATTATAGCAAAAAGTACAAAATATTGTGGTTTTTTTTTTTCAAAATTGTTACTCTTTTTTTGCTTATAGCGCAAAAAAAAAAAACCGCAGAGATGATCAAATACCACGAAAAGAAAGCTCTACTTGTGGGGAAAAAAAGGACGTCAATGTTGTTTGGGTACTGTGCAATTGTCATTTAAAGCGACGCAGTGCCGTGTCGCAAAAAATGGCATGGTCATTCAGCAGCCAAATCTTCCGTGGGGTGAAGTGGTTAAATCACCTTTGGCTTAACAAAAACAGCATTATTTCCAAATGGTACTCTAATAACACACACAAGTCTTTGATTTCAGCAATATGTGTAGTGAGAATTAGACTGGAGTTCAATGTAAAATTTTATTCGAATTTCAGTCCGAATTACCGAAATTTGGACAAATTTCGTTACGTTATTCGGAGCATTCGGTAAAATTTGTTTATATTGTAATTCGGGTATTCGGATATATCCGAATCTCGGAATAACAAAAAATTCGTCAGAATATTAATTTGGAACAAAACAAACCGAACATGTCTAATTTTTATTGGGTTTTATGGACCAAGGTCCATGAAGTTACAAAGTGTATAAAGAAAGAGAGAACTCGTGCATTGTATACAGCCAAGGATCCAAAGAAGGAAAAAAGTGTAAAACAATAAAACAATAACGATGAGGCTCCTGAGAGGTATTACAATAAGAACATGCAGTAGATGCTATATCACAATCTATAGGATATGCAGAGTGTGGGCGAGAGGGATATGAACATAACGAGACATATAGTGATAATATTAATGATAAGCTGGAGGTAATGGGTTAGGTTGTATTAAAGTCAACGGTCAGCTAGGCATGGATTCAAAACTCCATTATGTCACATAGGAGTCAGGTGCGGTAGCAGAGACAAAAAGAAAAAGAAAACGAAAACATATCCAGTAAATTGTGAAGAACTGGGTGTGAGTACAGGGATGAATGTATTTTACTGAACAAAAACCACATACACTGTTAGAAATTTGATTGAGAATAAAAAATGTCCATTGTACTCCTTTGAATTTTCTTATCACTACCTTTGAAAACCAACGTTGATTTGACCTCACTAATGATTAGAAAATTGAATGAATGTTCTTAAAATGGAAAAAATTTAACAAATTATATTTTATTTCCAATACCTATTAATACATATATATTTTATAAGCACTTTTTTCTTCTTTCCCTTACTCTCACTGGAGATAGTTTTTGGTTGTTATGATTTCTGTATATTTTACATGTAAAATTATTAACATTATTTTTTTATTTTTCCATTTTTTTTATCTTTTTTTTTGGAACAGAACAGGAACTTTATAAATGCCAATGAGAACCACACTCAAATGTGCATAAAAAAAATAAATAAATAAAAAATTCTTGCAATTGCTTATACAGCATATATAGTGATTTTTGTTTCCTCTTTTTTCTCTCCCTTAGCTTTAGATACAGATTTGTCTATAAAATTTACATGGTCTTGAGGAAGCGAGGGGGGTTCCCACAAAACGCGTAGCCCACTTGTGGAGTTGTCCATGGATCCTTGAAAGTGATAAGCTCCGAACTATCTAAAGGACTTTTTCTCCCTTTTTTCTATATATACTTTTATGGATTTTTTTTTTTAATACTACGTTGTTTTTATTGTGAATTAGAGTACAATGTCGTAGTTTTTTTTTTTATGCACGTTTGAGTGTGGTTCTCATTGGCATTAATAAAGTTCCTGTTCTGTTCCAATAAAAAAACTTCTGCTCCTATGCATGTGCTAAGTTCTAAGATCCCTGAGATCTGATTTCCCTCAAATCCTCTCGCATGCTTGGCTGGCTCCATAGCATTGATTGGCGGAAGCGACGTCAAGCATCACTTCCGCCCAATGCTCTTAAAGGAGAAAAAAAATTAAATATTTTTTCAAATGACATTTTTTTTTATTGCATTTTAGTGTTTTTTATTGCATTTTAGTCTTTTTGACCCCAGATCTCATATTTAAGAGGTCCTGTCATGCTTTTTTTTCCATTACAAAGGATGTTTACATTCCTTCTAATAGGAATAAAAGTGAGCCAAAAAAAAAAAGTAAAGCACCCGTCCCACCAAGCTCACGTGCAAAAGTGAATGCATACGTGAGTAGCGCCCGCATATAAAAACGGTGTTCAAACCACACATGTGAGGTATCGTCGCGATCGTTAGAGTGAGCGCAATAATTCTAGCCCTAGACCTCCTCTGTAACTCAAAACTGGTAACCTGTATAAATTTTTAAACATCGCCTATGGAGATTTTTAAGGTTAAAAGTTTGTCGCCATTCCACGAACGGGCGCAAGTTTGAAGCGTGACATGTTGGGTATCAATTTACTTGGCGTAACATTGTCTTTCACTAACAGCCAAATTTGTAGGAAATGCCAATACCTATAATTTAATAGCTATTATTAGTTAGTTATTATTTCAGATTTTCGGGTTTTCGAATTTTCAGATTTTTATTCTTATGAATCTTCAGATTTTCATTCTTATTTTCGGGTTTTCAAATTTCCAAATGTTTGAATTTTCAAATTTCCAAATTTTTGAGTTTTTCCAATTTCCAAAATTTAAAATTTCCAAATTTTTGAATTTCCTCATTTCGAATTTTTCGAATTTCCGAAATTTAGAATTTTGGAACTTCTAAATTTCCGAAAGCTCTCATTTCCAAATTCAAATTTTCAAATTTTCCAATTGCTGAAATTTTCCAATTTCCGAAATTTCGGATTTCCGAATTTTGAAATTCCAAAATTTCGAACTTCCGAAATTTCCGAAACTTCAAATTTCTGAAATGTAGAATTTTCCAATTTCCGAAATTAAGAATTTCCGAAATCCCAAATTTCCGAAATTTAGAATTTTCGGAAATTCGGAAATTTCGGAATTAAAAAATTTCTCAAAATTGGTTAAAAAAATGAATTTGGAACTAAAAGAATTACACATGGCTACCCGGTAGGGTTCATTTTTTTTTATCTCACAGTAATAGTGTGATTGGCGATGTTATCATGTGCCCTACTAATTCACGAGGCTTTGATGAGAAGTCCACTTTAAAGGACAGAAAACACAGCAAAGAACTAGAAAAAATTAATCAGACCGATACTATAGGTCACTTTATTTGGACAGTGGTAACGGCTCTGTTAGTCATTTCCTCCCATCAAACGAAACGAGTGAAGATTGAAATGATGCCAGAGATTAACAATCCAATTTGTCCAAAAAAGAAATATTTAATCAGTGACTGTGCAAACCCAAATTTTACCGTCTCTACGTAAACGAGGCTTTGATATTCTAGCAAGCCTTGGTCATAACGGGCTATCTATGTAATAAAACACAGGGCAATGAATCATAAACGGCGGAGAAGATAGTGTTCTTCCATACTTCAGTATAAAACCAGGCTTCAGTATAAAACATTACAGATGAAATGAGTCATGATAGTAACTTGGGCGGGATGAATTGTTTAGATTTCAGTGCTAATTTAAAGTGCCTGAAAATAAATAGGACCTGTTTTTAGCACCAGGTCATGAGTTTTTTTTTTCTTCCTTTTAATTTTTTAGTTTCCTCTTATAAATGTAACTCTTATTTAGTGCAGAACCCCTTTAGTATATACATATCAATCTCATCCTTACTAATATATTGAGCTATTTCCTCTTCTGTTATGTAGCTGCCACTTGGAGGTGCTTAATTCAGCTTCACTCTATATATCTCCTTTTCATAGGTTTGTTTTTTTAATCTCTATATACCAGCCATGTACTCTCTTGTGCCACCCCTTAGTTTCTCCCATATTACTTCGTGTGCCACTCAGTCTCCGTAAATGTGCTCTTCTCCAATAATCAGACCTGTCCTGGCATGCCCCTCCCCCCTCACAGCATTTTACTGGGAAAACCAGTGTGCTGCTGTTTCTCCTCCCACGGCTCTCTGAACTCCTTATGCAGCTGAGGACATACATTATGTGATCGCTTAAAAAAAAACGGCAACCATTGGTATTTATGTTTTTTTATATCTATAAACAAATTTTTTGCCTTTCATTTCTATTTTGAATGGAATGGGTTGTTTTACAAGGTGAGGGTTTACATTTACTTTAAGTGCTTCTGTAGTTACCCCCAGTACACCACCACGTGTATTTTATATATGCAAGCAGTGTAAGTACCTAAATTTGATCTGGTATGAGCTTCTTGCAGTCCATGTAAAGCTGGGATGGAGAGTATAAGGAAGAAACAGCACAAGGATGCAATCAGTTCATGTGCTGACAAGAAGCATGCTGATAGGAGGAGAAAACAAAGTAACCTTGAGATGAGCTAATCACTAAGATGCTTCTCCTTTCACTGTCCAGTAACTAGTAGGGATAGGCGAACGGTTCAGCCCGAGCATAAGTACAGGCTGAACTTTCTTTGTTCAGTTGTTCGGCGAACAGCCATCCAAACGGGTTTCGGCCCCCTGAACCGACCACAATGCATTGCGGCACTGAACACTGCATTGCAAGTCCTGATTGGCTGAAGCAATGAAAGCTTCAGCCAATCAGGGCACAGAGCACTGTCAGAGTCATGATTGGAAACTGTCATCATGACTTTATCCAATCATGGCTCCTTCCCACCGCACAGTATAAAAGTATTCTTTCAATGGCAGCCATTTTCAGTGTGATTTTGGCGTGGAGAGGGATAGAACAGGGCTCTGTTCAGTGCTATTAGTTAGTGTGCTATACTATGCTATTTTGCTTCGATTGTCAGTGTAGAATATTAGTTTAGTGTCAGTCTAGGGATAGTGTGAGTGTAGTGAAGAGGAGCATCATTCAGCTTTGCATAGTGTGCAGCTAGAGTAGGGACAGCTCAGATAGTTTCACTGTAGTGTAGTGAGACCGTGTCATTCATACATACATTAGTGTAGAGTAGGGACAGTTCATATAGTTTCAGTGTAGTGTAGTGAGATTGGGTCAGTAATCTTTACATTAGTGTATAGCTAGAGTAGGGGCAGTTCAGATAGCGTCAGTGTACTGATGGTTGAACACCATCTATTTGATTGCGTTACTGCCAGTTTAACACCATTTACTTCTTTGTGCATCACTGCCAGTTTAACGCTATATAGTTTTGCGTGCGTTAATGCCAGTTTAACGCCATATCGTTTTGTGTGCGTTACTGCCAGTTTAACGCCGTATAGTTCTGTGTGCGTTACTGCCAGTTTAACGCCATTTACTTCTGTGTGCGTTACTGCCAGTTTACCGCCATATAGTTCTGTGTGCGTTACTGCCAGTTTAACGCCATTTACTTCTGTGTGCGTTATTGCCAGTTTAACGCCATATAGATTTGTGTGTGTTACTACCAGTTTAACGGCATTTACTTCTGTGTGCATTACTGCCAGTTTAACGCCATATCGTTTTGTGTGCGTTACTGCCAGTTTAAAGTGGTGTTCCGGCCGAAATTATACTTTTTAAATAAAAATGCCCCTAAAATACACAAGCTTTATGTATTCTAGTAAAGATAGTCTGTAAACTAAGGTCTGTTTTGTTAGTTTATAGCAGTAGTTTGTTATTTTATAAACTTACAGCAGGCCGTGGCCACCTTAAGTGTGGGCATCTGAAGCCAGACTGTATTTCTTCCTGGATCTCATCCTTGCAGATCTCGCACATGCTCAGTGCAGCACAAGCAGTGTAATAGGTTTCAGGTCAGGTTTCCATAGCAACTGCAGTGTCAGAGGAAGTTGCCGCCCCTTCCCAGAAGGCATTGCCAACAGCAAATGATGCGATGGGTCGTGGCCAGGGAGGAGGAAGTGAAAAATGAATACAGCAGATATACAGTAGGTGCTGAGAAAAAAAATAAAAAAATATCCAATTTAGTGAGTTTAGTTTAGTGAGGGATGCTGAAGAGTTGTAAAAGTGGGTGTTACTGCCAGTTTAACGTCATATAGTTCTGTGTGCATTACTGCCAGTTTAACGCCATATTGTTTTGTGTGTGTTACTGCCAGTTTAACGCCATATCGTTTTGCGTGTGTTACTGCCAGTTTAACACCATATAGTTCTGTGTGCGTTACTGCCAGTTTAACGCCATATAGTTTTGCGAGCGTTACTGCCAGTTTAACGCCATATCGTTTTGCATGCGTTACTGCCAGTTTAACGCCATATAGTTCTGTCTGCGTTACTGCCAGTTTAACGCCATATAGTTTTGCCAGTTTAATGCCATATAGTTCTGTGTGCGTTACTGCCAGTTTAGCTCCATATAGTTCTGTGCGTCACTGTACGTTTGGCACATTATATTGCAGCTTATTATAGTGTATTCGTGGAGTGTGTCTGTGTAGTGTGAGTACTCAAATTAAACTGCATCAAACACCTCTTTACATCGATTAAAGTGCATCTACCTACAGATTTCAACTTCTTCTTTACATTTGCTTATAAGCACCGCCCCCTCCCTCCCAATAATGTCTGAGAGGACAACAAGGAGAGGCAGACGTTCCTTTGGCACTGTAAGGGGGCCAGCAACAAATGTGTCCACAGGCAAAGGTGGGCGTGTAGGTTAGTCCTTAGGCAGGGCATCATTTCCTTTGTTTAGTGAGTTTGCCCGTGCTATCCAGCCACAGCATGCAGAGGAGGTGTTGGACTGGCTTACTAAAACTTCCTCCTCATCCCCTGTCACGCAAGTAGAGACAAGTGTGCAGTCAGGGCCGGATTTCCCACAAGGCCACCAAGGCCAGGCCTCGGGGCGGCAGTGGTACAGGGGTGGCGCCGCTCCTGCAACGACTTCTTGGCTGCCCCCCACACTAACATAGCAGCATGCAGGCTGCAGCGCACCCGGGCGCCAGAGAGGTGGGGGCGCTGAAGCACTAGAGTGCTCCTCTCCCTCCTTCTCCTCTCTGTGTCCAGACTGAGGCGGCTTCCTCCGCAGGTCACCGCCGCCGCTGCTGTTTTTTTCAAGGCTCAAGCCTGTCCCCCTTCCCTCCTCCTGTCAGAGAAGGAGAGCAGCCGCTGGAGATCGGAGCGGCTGGTCTCTGTGCGGGGGGGGGGGGGGGGGGGGGCACGTGTTCTCCTGTGTCTCTCACTCCCGCCCAAGCCTGTCTCCATCTGTTCACTTATGGAGGGGGGGTTGTCCAGGGGGGTCTGTACTAATGGAGGGGAGGTTGTCCTGGGAGGGGGGGTTGTCCTGGGGGGTCTGTACTAGTGAAGGGGGGGGGGGTTGTCCTGGGGGGTTTGTACTAATGAAGGGGGGGTTGTCCTGGGATGTCTGTACTAGTGAAGGGGGGGTTTGTACTAATGAAGGGGGGATTTGTCCTGGGATGTCTGTACTAATGAAGGGGGGGGGTTGTCCGGGGGGGTTTGTACTAATGAAGGGGGGGTTTGTCCTAGGGGTCTGTACTAATGGAGGGGGATTTGTCCTGGGGTCCGTACTAATGGAAGGGGGTTTGTCCTGGGGAGGTCTGTACTAATGAAGGGAGGGGCGTTTGTCCTGAGGGGTCCGTACTAATGGAGGGGGGGTTGTCCTGGGGGTCCGTACTAATGGAGGGGGGTTTGTCCTGGGGGGATCTGTACTAATGAAGGGAGGGGGGTTTGTCCTGGTGGGGGTCTGTACTAATGGATGGGGGTTTGTCCTGGGGGGGGGTCTGTACTAATGGAGGGGGGTGGTTTGTCCTGGGGGGGTCTACACCCAGGAAAGTACACCCAGGGCTCCAGAGGGAGAGGGCAGTGCTGAGGGAAAACCATTAGAGAGAGAACCCTGCTGCCCTGCGCCACCAGAGGGAAAGCCACACAGCCTAGCGCCATCCCTGGCGGAGAAAGGAATGTCATTGCAGGAATACAGATCTGGGTGCTACCCAGCGGAGTCGCCACGGGCAATTCCGAGTGAGCTGACTCCTGATCAGGGGAACCATTGCTGTATCGCTGGGTCAGGTGAGAGGGCCGATCGGCCATTATCTACTAATGTCCATAGGAACTGCAGTCTCTAACTGTCTCCTGTATCATGTCTGCAATCTCTGACCATCTCCTGTACTATGATTGCAGTCTCTGACCATGTCTTGTATCATGTCTGCAGTCTTTGACCATATTATGTCTGGGGGCTCTTTCTGGTGGTGTGTGTTGGGGGGGGCGGCAATGAAGGGCCCGGCCTTGGGGCGGCAAAGGGAGTAAATCCGGGCCTGTGTGCAGTCTCCTGCAGTTGCCTCTTTGTCCACATCTATCCTGCTATAGCCCGAACATCAACTTTTGAGGAGTCAGCTAAGTTATTTGACCACAGAGTCAGCCACTTGCCCCTTTTAAGATGCCCAACCATTACTGGATTCAGATGTTGGTTCTGAGGTTGAGGATGACAGGAACATGAGCCTAGAGAGCGGGAGGAACACTGGTAGACAAATTGGCATTCATGTTCCCCAAGCCGCAGCGTATTGCCAAGTTATCTCCAGTGGTAAAGATGATGATGATGATGAGGTCACTCATGCGACTTGGCACAGCTCCAAGGAGGCCGACATCAAGAAAGAGTAGAGAGCAGCCACCCTATTCCATCACATTCTGCAGCTTCTCCCGGCCCACTCCCCAAAGCTCAGCTGTCTGGGCCTTTTTCAACACATCTGCAGCAGATTGCACTGTTGCTATCTGCAAACTGTGTCTCAGGCTATTCCCAGAGCCAGGCTAAAAAGTGCCATGCAGTGCTTCAGCTGGTGTGTTTAGGGTCAGGAACCATCCCGGAGCAGAGATTCTTGCAGCTCTGCAGAGACAGGCCTAGAGGTGGTTCACACCACAGCAGCTGGAGCCAGGAATGGTGGTGTCCGATAATGGCTCAAACCTCCTGTCCGCCCTTAGACGGGGAAAGTTGACACATGTACCATGCCTGGCACATGTCCTCAATTTGGTGGTGCATTTCCTAAGTACGTACCCAGGGTTAAAAGATGTACTAAAACAGGCCAGAAGAGTCTGTAGCAATTTCAGGCAGTCATACAGAGCCAGTGCTCAGTTGGCTGAAATTCAGCGGGAATTCCACCTGCCCGTAAACCGCCTGATTTTTGACATGCCCACCAGGTGGAACTCAACTTTGGGGATGCTGCAGCGGCTTTACATACAGCAGAAGGCTGTCATCTAGTATCTGTGCCAGTACAGTACGACAACAGGCTCAGGCCGCCTCTGCTTTTTTTCCCCACGCCAATGGCTGATCATTAAGAATGCATGCACTGTATTGTCACCATTTGAGGAGGCCACAAGGATGGTGAGCAGTAACAGTGCATGCATCAGTGACACAATCACTGTTTTGTTCCTGCTTGAGCAGACTCTGTGTGGCATTATGGACAGGGCACTGGAGGCAGAGCAGCAGGAGGAAGAGGAGGACTTCCTTTCCGCTCAAGGCCCACTTTATCCAGACACCATAATTCCTATGTCACAGAACACACAGGAGGAGAGAGGGGAGGAGGATGAGGAGGAGGATTCTGGCACTTTCATAGGCTTGGAAGAAGAGGAAGACCACTGCCTGTGAAAGAGAATTCCACATCCTTACCGCTCTTACAGCAAAGAACCCTCTACGCAGTTTAAGGTTAAACCACTTCTCTTCTAATTTTAGTGAATGGCCGCGTGTCTTTTTAAATTCCCTTTCGCAAAAAAGTTTTATCCCTATTGTGGGGTCACCAGTACGGTATTTGTAAATTGAAATCATATCCCCCTCAAGCGTCTCTTCTCCAGAGAGAATAAGTTCAGTGCTCGCAACCTTTCCTCATCCCTTTATTAGCTTTGTTGCCCTTCTTTGTTGCCCTTCTCTGGACTCTCTCCAATTCCAGCACATCCTTCCTGAGGACTGGTGCCCAAAACTGGACGGCATACTCCAGACAACATATTCCTGTACAAGTTTTTCTATGTGCCCCTTGGTGCCCATAAGGTATTTTCCAGGTGCCCCTTGCCTTTTGAGGTAGTCATACCTTCATTGTAAAGAAAGATTTTAGTCTCCTATAAGTACTTATATGAATAGCACAAGTCCATGTTCCTAGAACCCCGACTGGGTTCCCACCACAGAGTGGTATCAAGCAAGGTGGCAATCACGTACTATTGCAGCTCCTGTTCCCTTCCTATACATGGAACGACTTCTACAGGAAGCTGCTTTTCCCTTGTATTTACTGTATGTGCAAATACTTACTGAATCAGTTGTCTTCATTGGAAGATCTACCCTCCCCTCTTGTTCTTGTGGCATCTCTAAAATTTTGGACTGCCCACTTTCTATTTCGGTGAAAACTGTCACATTTAAATTAAAAAAATAATTACACAAAAGGTTTCCCTTGGCTGCACAGGCTCCTGCCTTCTTACACACGGTCTCTTAATACCTTCCTCCGGGGAGGGCCTGGTCAGATGAGGCACTCTTCCAGTGTCTTTTCACACATGCTGCTCATGCAGCAGCTTGTCTCTAGGGGAAAAAGCCATGAACCATAGACAGGTCGTATACTTAAAGTGCCGAGAACACCTGCACAATCACCATGCTGGTTTTCTGTAAAATGTTGGAGGCCTCATTCCTCTCAAGTCTCTACAAAGCCTCCGGGCTCCAGGCTCCAATCCAAGAGTTACCAATCTTTGAGAAAGCTCCACTCAGAACAGACATACTGAAGCCCATCAACCATCAGGTGTGAACCCTTGGTGACATCTAACCCTTCTGACACCATGACAAACCAAAGTACTACCACAATATATATTATTTTTTTTAACTCCAAATTCTTCTTTTTTTAAATTTAACTTAGAGTTAATTTAATTTAAAGCGGGATTCCGTCCCTGAAAAAAAAAATTAAAAGTCAGCAGCTACAAACACTGTAGCTGCTGACTTTAAATAAGTATTTACCTGTCCTTGGTGCCCGCGATGTCGGCCGCCCGAGGCCGACCCGTCCCTCAGCTCTCGGGTCCCGGCACCGCCATCCTAAGTAAGGGAAACAGGCAGTGGAGCCTTGCGGCTTCACTGCCAGTTTCCTACTGCGCACGCGTGAGTGGCGCGGCACTCTGTGAATGGCCCCGTGGTGTTTTGGGAACACACACAGTTCCCAGAAGGCAACGGGGCCGCTCACCGAGGAGCAGTACACGCCGCAGAATAGGAAGAGGCAGATTAGGAAGACTGCCTAGCAACAAGGGTTTAGGTAAGTTTAAAAAAAAATTTTTTTCAAATGTTTTTTTTTTTTTTTTTTTTAGGATTTTAGGGTGGCCCTCCACTTTAATGCCCCGTACACACGGTCGGACTTTGTTCGGACATTCTGACAACAAAATCCATGGATTTTTTCCAACGGATGTTGGCTCAAACTTGTCTTGCATACACACGGTCACACAAAGTTGTCGGAAAATCCGATCATTCTGAACGCGGTGACGTAAAACACGTACGTCGGGACTATAAACGGGGCAGTGGCCAATAGCTTTCATCTCTTTATTTATTCTGAGCATGCGTGGCACTTTGTCCGTCGGATTTGTGTAAACACGATCGGAATTTCCGACAACGGATTTTGTTGTCGGAAAACTTTATATCCTGCTCTCAAACTTTGTGTGTCGGAAAATCCGATGGAAAATGTCCGATGGAGCCCACACACGGTCGGAATTTCCGACAACACGCTCCAATCGGACATTTTCCATCGGAAAATCCGGCCGTGTGTACAGGGCATAACTCTGCATTTTTACAAATTAAAAAAAAAATTCTCTCAGTTCCTATACTAATTTTGCTATATTCTATTATTTTTTTAAAAATATACATTTAATAATATAATAATACAGAGTAGCATAGAAATCATGGTCTCTGAAGGTTCCTTGCTGCCAGTTATCAGTCTTTTTATTCTTGTTTAGGATATTTTTTTTTTACCTAATCCTTCTTACAGGTCCAGTTCATAAATATTTGTTGATTGTTATGCGACATCTATATTCAGATTTTCAGCAATTGCATTTGGCAATTAAATCAGTAATTTTCCATTAAAATCTGCATATACATTTATGTATGTCTCCTGCAGAGGTTTAATGTTGACCTTTCACTTAGAAAACCAGCACAACCTGTAACTGAATAATGGATGCCCACATATTGCACATGGCTGTATATCTCTATGGTAAAGTGTGATGCCTTTTTATTTTGTTAATTTGATTGACTTGTATTTATTGTGTGACGTTACGCCCTGAAATCCTGTTAGAGCTCATCTCTTACCCATGTAGGCTGTGCTGCCAGTCTGACTGAGCACAGATTGAAGTTAAAATTAACATTTCCTACATCCTCGAAGTAGGTGTTGCTTAGTAACTGGTCGCCTAATACAGACAAAAAATTGTTGAAGCCTTTCCTTGCCTTAACACCTTCACTGCAAGTCTAGACACACACAGAACACTAAATGCAATCTTGTATTATAAAAGTCACCATTTTATCATTTTTTATTACATTTTTTTGTAATATTTAAAATTATTTTTTAGACATTTATTTTTAAATATCCAATTTTCCCTTAGGGCACCAATAAAATACACTATATTGTCAAAAGTATTGGGACACCAGCCTTTACACCCACATGAACTTTAATGGCATCCCAGTCTTAGTCAGTAGGGTTCAATATTGAGTTGGCCCACCCTTTGCAGCTATAACAGCTTCAACTCTTCTGGGAAGGCTGTCCACAAGGTTTAGGAGTGTGTCTATGGGAATGTTTGACCATTCTTCCAGAAGGGCATTTGTGAGGTCAGGCACTGATGTTGGATGAGAAGACCTGGCTTGCAGTCTGCGCTCTAATTCATCCCAAAGGTGTTCTACTATTGGGTTGAGGTCAGGACTCTGTGAAAGAGTGTCAACTTGAGGAGAGTGAAGTTTCTCCAACCCAAACTCACTCATCCATGTCTTTATGGACCTTGCTTTGTGCACTGGTGCGCAGTCATGTTGGAACAGGAAGGGGCCGTCCCCAAACTGTTCCCACAATGTTGGGAGCATGAAATTGTCCAAAATGTCTTGGTATGCTGATGCCTTAAGAGTTCCCTTCTCTGGAGCTAAGGGGCCAAGTCAAACCCCTGAAAAACAACCCCACACCATAATCCTCCCTCCACCAAATGTTTTGGAGGGGTGGTCCAATATTTGTCATCCCAAAGGTGTTCTATTGGGTTGAGGTCAGGGCTCTGTGCAGGTCAGTCAAGTTCCTGTAACCCAGACTCACTCATCCTTGTCTTTATGGACCTTGCTTTGTGCACTGGTGTCTTGGTATGCTGACGCCTTAAGAGTTCCCTTCACTGGAACTAAGCGGCCAAGCCCAACTCCTGAAAAATAACCCCATACCATAATCCCCCTTCCATCAAATGATTTGGACCAGTGCACAAAGCAAGGTTTATAAAGACATGGATGAGTGAGTTTGGGGTGGAGGAATTTGATGGCCTGCACATCGTCCTGACCTCAACCTGACAGAACACCTTTGGGATGAATTAGAGTGGAGACTGTGAGCCAGGCCTTCTCGTCCACATCAGTGCCTGACCTCACAAATGCGCTCCTGAAAGAATGGTCAAACATTCCCATAGACACACTCCTAAACCTTGTGGACAGCCTTCCCAGAAGAGTTGAAGCTGTTATAGCTGCAAAGGGTGGGCCACCTCAATATTGAACCCTACGGACTAAGACTGGGGTGCCATTAAAGTTCATGTGCGGGTAAAGGCAGGCATCCCAATACTTTTGACAATATAGTGTATGTTGGGCTGGTGGCCCTTATTGGAGATACTGCACCATTTAGACAGTGAATCAGTAAGAGAAGAAAGAAACGGCTGCACATCCAGAGATCCCGATAGTCTTTTATTGTTCACAGTGATAACACCAAAGACACCAACATGAGGTCACGTAGACGCGTTTCACACATACATCTTGTGCCTAATATTTTTCTTCTCTTACAAGTTTCCCACGAAGGCGGACCGGGGCTGGCACTCTATGAGATACTCCATTTCAGCAGTTCTTTTTTCTTGTAGATAATCAATCAGAGCAGGACATACAGCCAATGCCACATACTGATATACTAGGGGTAAAAAAAAATTGTTTTCCCCTAAATTTTGACAAAAAATCAAGACATTTAATCATAATTTCATAATTTTGGCAAAATATCTTGGAGTGAACGGGAAGTTGAAAGATAGCTTAATTATTTGGTGCTGTTTAAGGGTGCAACAGGCTTTCAAAAAAGACTTCTGAGGATTGCAGACATTCCTTTCAACTATCCTGGACCTGTTCTTCAATAAAATGGCTCCTTAGTCTCATTATTTTATTTTATTTTTTCACAGAAAAAAAAAAGCAGACAGTGGAAAAAAAACAATAACAGGAAAAGTAAAAAAACATTAAACAAACAAAGATTATACACACACACACACAATCTGAATTAAAAGAACATAAAAATTGAATAAACCAAACCAATATCTAAATACATTTATTTTCTAAGCAACTTTGCAGCTCAGTGAGCAAAACTGAGGATTTTTGTTTCAACAAAATTTTGTCTTAATTGAGGTTGGTAATTTTGCAGATAAATCAGTTTAGCCATTATATAGCTAACCTGCTGGAAGAAGGTTTTATCATAATAAACCACATCCTTTGGGAACACTTACCTTTCACCATGGCCACCAATCACTGCAGAAACATGGCACACTTAACATGGTACACTTTCTTTAGCCCACAGAAATCTGTTCCTTCCCTTTAAGGGTTACCTGCTGTGTTCCCGTTGCACCCATCTGCAGTGTTCTGTTTTTCTTAATTTTGTTTAGTTGGAAATTTCGAGTTGGCAATTCCTCACTGATCTTATATTTACTGCACCCCTTTATGTGGAAGTCAGTAGGAAACCTTCTGCTCCATTTGCCACAATCATGCCTCTATGATGCTGGAGAACTGAAGGGTTGCGTGTTTGTTAAACTTCACTCTGTATGACAAGTCCACTTTAATGTACCCTTCATATGCCTCCCACCTACACAAACAGTATAGGGCGATCATACATTATTACTGCTTTGTTGAATTATGTAACAGTAAGTGCATATCACTGATACTCAGCATTCTGGTGGGTGGATTCTGTTCCCTGTCTTTACTTCTTGACTAAGCACTTTCCAAAGTCTCGAGGCAGCCATCCAAGTGTTTGTGTCTATATAATAAAGCTCTGCAAGCTTCTTAAGATTTAAGTTATAAAAGAACACTATTATTGTAATGCGGATAGGTACTAATGTGGATAAATCATCAATTAGTTACAGCACCACATCACATAATGTATAGAAGACAATGGGGAGCAACGAATGGAATTTTTATGGTGCAAATCACTGGTATACCATAATATTCATTAACAGTAAATTTTTATTAAACAGATAGATAAAAATATTGTATCCATAACAAAATGTACTAATGACCCAATTTGTGTAATCTTTAGTAGTATAGTTTTGGTGGATCCCGACTAGGGCTGCGCATCTTCACTGGTCTCACGATTCGATTCGATTACGATTATCTGGTCAACGATTCGATTCGATTCGATTCCGCGATGCATCACGATGCATCACGATTACCGACGACCTCCCACTTCCGCTTGGGCCGCCTAGGTGGCCCTTCCACCCTGCAATCTTCTGGGACACATCACAGTTCCCAAAAGATTGCCCGGCTATGCAGGACAGCGCAGTGAGACATGCGCACCCGTCTGTGAAGCTGCAAGCTGTCACAGCCGGATGCCCACAGTAGTATTGCCAGCGCTGTGGACAGGCGGGGGAGAGAAGGGAGGGTTTGGGTGGCCACGTCGCTGGATTGTTGGACAGGTGAGTGTCTTTTTATTAAAAGTCAGAAGATGCACTTTTTTTGTAGCTGCTGACTTCTAATAAACAAAAAATTGACTGGAACTCCGCTTTGAATTAAAAATAACCTCACTCCCTAAAAAGTGCAGTAATCCGGTGCACTACAGGGTACAGAGATTCACACACACTGCTGCTGGGAGGTCAAAAGGGAAAGAATCCACAGATGACAAACAGCCCTGTGAAGTTCCCTGTACTGTCTCTGTGCTGACCAGTGGCGGCTGGTGCTCAAAATTTTTTTGGGGGGTGCAAACAAACTGAAAAATACTGAACCTCCCCCGTCAAACGCAGCCATCTGTGCCCGTCAAACGCAGCCACTTGTGCCCGTCAAACGCAGCCACTTGTGCCCGTCAAACGCAGCCACCTGTGCCCATCAAATGCAGCCACCTGTGCCCAAACGCAGCCACTGTGCCCAAACGCAGCCACTTGTGCCCAAACGCAGCTACTTGTGCCCGCCAAACTCAGCCACCTGTGCCAAAACGCAGCCACCTGTGCCCAAACTCAGGCACCTGTGCCCAAACTCAGGCACTTGTGCCAGCCAAACTCAGCCACCTGTGCCAAAAAGGCAGCCACTTTTGCCCGCCAAACTCAGCCACCTGTGCCAAAACGCAGCCACCTGTGCCCAAACTCAGCCACTTGTGCCCAAACGCAGCCACTTGTGCCCAAACGCAGCCACTTGTGCCCAAACGCAGCCACTTGTGCCCACCAAACTTAGCCACCTGTGCCAAAACGCAGCCACTTGTGCCCGCCAAACTCAGCCACCTGTGCCAAAACGCAGCCATTTTTGCCCGCCAAACTCAGCCACCTGTGCCAAAACGCAGCCACCTGTGCCCAAACTCAGCCACTTGTGCCCAAACGCAGCCACTTGTGCCCAAACGCAGCCACTTGTGCCCACCAAACTTAGCCACCTGTGCCAAAACGCAGCCACTTGTGCCCGCCAAACTCAGCCACCTGTGCCCAAACTCAGCCACTTGTGCCCAAACGCAGCCACTTGTGCCCGCCAAACTCAGCCACCTGTGCCAAAACGAAGCCACCTGTGCCAAAACGCAGCCACTTGTGCCCGCCAAACGCAGCCACCTATGCCCAAATGCAGCCACCTGTGCCCAAATGCAGCCACCTGTGCCCAAATGCAGCCACCTGTGCCCGCCAAACGCAGCCATCACTGACCCCCCCCCCAATTACTTTCTTTTAATAAATATATTACAAAGGATGGTGTGCCCCCGCTGTATGTGCTTTTAAAAAACGATGTCACTTCATACCAAATTTCGCCGGTATACGATCATGTGACTCCCGGCCGTCCCGCCCCTCTCCGCTCTCCTCTTCCCTCTCCGCTCTCCGCTCACGTGTCTCCTGAGTCCTGACGTCCCGCCCGCTGACTATAGTTATCGTATCAGAAGAGAGGCGGGCGGGACTGAGAAATCCCCGCTGACGTCAGGACTCAGGAGACGGAAGCGGAGAGCGAAGAAAAGAGCGGAGAGGGGCGGGGCGGGCCGGGAGTCACATGATCGTATACCGGCGAAGTTCGGTATGAAGTAACATTGTTTTTTAAAAAAGCACATACAGCCAGGGCACACCATCCTTTGTAATATATTTATTAAAATAAAGACGGTTTAAAAATTTTCTCGAGCGCTTTCCCGGGAGGGGCGGGGCTACTAATGACGTCACCAAACATCGATTTTCGGGGTTTTATGCATCGATGCCGCATCGGGGACACCCGAATCGCGATGCATCGATGCAACGATTAATTTCAGCACCGCTAATCCCGACATGTTTTGCCCATTCGGTCTTTTTCAGAGGATGGAATATCTGCTAGGGGTCAAGGCAATTCCTGAGGTTACGCATAAGTAGCTTGAATTTAGGATCTAAACAATTCAAAGATGTACACAGAGAAATCAAACCACAAGGGGCTTTACATGACCACAGAAGGCACACAAGGACCAAACTAGATAGAATGTATTTATAAGGATAACTACACGAGGGCACAAGGTGTTCCCTGAGGAGTATAGTGCCTCAGTCCATGGTGTCCATATGCCCTCATGGCTCCACTACTTTTTTACCCTTACCGGAGCCACAAGGACATATGGATACCACAAACTGAGGAACTCATTGTGCAGTGACACTATACTCCTCAGGGAACACCTTGTGCCCTTGTGTAGTTATCCTTATAAATACATTCTATCTAGTCTGGTCCTTGTGTGCCTCCTGTGGTGACATAGAGCCCCTTGTGGTTTGATATCTCTGTGAGTATCTTTGAATTGTTTAATTAATAAATTCATGCTACGTATGCATAACCTCAGGAATTGCATTGATCCCTAGCGGATATTCCATCCCCTGAAAAAGCCGAAAATGTCCGAAACATGTCGGGATCTACCAATACTATACCGCTATGAGGATAAGGATTACACAAATTGGGGCATGAGTGCATCTGTTTTTATATGGATACAATATTTTTTCTGTATTGTTTACTATAACTTGACTTTTTAATGAATATTTGGTATACTAGTGATTTGCACCCTAAAAATCCCATTCATTGCTTCCCATTGTCTTCTATTTTTGTAAGATAAGTACATGAAACTCTTTGGGGCTTCTACATAGCACAGATGGATAAACAGCCAAGTAAGGGGGATAGCTATATTAGATTCCTTCCTGCCCAGGTCTCCAATCGCATGCCTTGTACAGTTAAAGATGACATAAACTCTGGAAGCCAAGTCAGAAGACAAAGGACTATCACCAGTATTGAGTGTAGTCTCCGTTCAACTGATCTTTTCCACAATACATACCTACAGAACCATGCCTAGTTTTGCACTATGTCTTTGTGTGGAGGTGGCCATCTCAGTAGAGATGTGGCTTTTCTTCCTTAACATCAGAGCCTCCAGCATGGAGAACATAAGTAGTGAGCTCACCATTACTCCAAATCTCCTGAAACTAGCAGTTAGACACATCAGTGCCTTAGATCTCACACTGCGGATAGGTAGCTATGAGACTATAGGCACAGGAGTGAATAGGCACCCTCCCATGCCAGGGGGAATTATTGACGAAAGGTCAAATTTTAAGGTACGGCTACCAATCAGATTGCCATGGATACGGAGAACTACAGTACATTAAAAAAAAACATAATTACTGTCAAGCGGAATGAGACTAGACATAAGAACAACAAACTTCTCTGGCTGATCAGATCATATCCTCTTGGAGTTACCTTGAAAGGGGGAGGGGGAAGATAAAAAGGGAGGGGGATGGGGGAGGATTTATGTAATGGAGAGTCAAGCAGGTATATAAAGAGAACAGATACAAGTGGGGAGGGGGGGCATTGTTAGGTAAGACCATGGTCAGACCCTCAAAGACCTAGCAATTCGACATTTGTTCCAAAAGGGAAGGAAATGTGTAAACCAAGGATACCATATAGTGGAGTACTTCTCAAATGTGTGATTCTTGACCTGGTTTCAGCTACTGAAAGTGTAGAAGTTTTCCAGGCTTTGCCAATTGTCTTCTTTGCTGCAGTAAGAACATGGAGTATAAGTTTGAATTGAGCTTTGAATGGATCAGGCAGTCTGACACATAAGGGAACTTTGGTCAAGGGGGGGCTGGTCCAAAGCAACAAGACTTCTGGCCACCACGCTCACTTCAATGAATGGTCCCAAATCTGGGACACCATAGCACGTGTCTCTATTAATTCCACCATTGTAAGAGCAAGCTACTTTCCAGGTGGCATATGGTCCCTCATAAACATGTAAAAATTGTACCTGGCATCTCAAACACCTGTTTTGGAGGTTGCACTGTAAAGGGCCCTCTTGTACAGATTTGTTTAGCAATTTCCCAGAATCAAAAAGTATTAGATTTGTATTTACCAACTTATCTTAACTTAGCCACTTACAGTGTTAGGTAAAGGCTTCACCAAGATCTATTTGAAGTACTCCACAAGCTGGCCATACATGGATCAAAATTTAGCCAGTTCAGCAGGGCCCAACCAAAATTTGATCCATGTATGGGTAGGATGGTTGAACAGAAGTCAATTTACAGATCGGCTTCTGTACAGCCACCTTGTCGTGTTTTTCTCAACCGATCAGTGCCACAGGCTATAGCCAGTGTATTATTATTATTATACAGGATTTATATAGCGCCAACAGTTTACGCAGCGCTTTACAATATAAAAGGGAGACAATACAGTTATAATACAATAAGATACAGGAGGATTAAGAGGGCCCTGCTCAGAAGAGCTTACAATCTAATAGGGTGGGGCAGGTGGTACAAATGGTTGTAAATGTGGGGAATGAGGTGATGGAAGTGGTAAAAGATTAGTTAGAGACGTTATAGGCTTTCCTGAAGAGATGAGTTTTCAGGGATCGCCTGAAGGTAGCAAGAGTAGGGGATAGCCGGACAGGTGGAGGTAGCGAATTCCAGAGGATGGGAGAGGCTCTGGAGAAATCCTGGAGACGAGCATGAAAGGAGGCGACGAGAGAGCTTGAGAGTCGGAGGTCTTGAGAAGAGCGGAGAGGACGATTTGGGTGATATTTGGAGATTAGTATTAGTATTCTGATGGCGGGAAGGTCTCCCCGCTGTCAGAGTACAATAACTCTGCAGGAAGGATTCCCTCATCCACATAAAGTGTTGAACGAAAAACATACTGCTGTTTTAAATGACACAGTAACTACATTCAAGAAAATAGGTTGTCATGGATCAGCCATTTTCTACCAAATGGCTTTAACCCAACATTACCATCAAGTCCATGTAACTGGCTACCCAACAAATCAGTGAGATGCAGGCAACCCCCTCACCTGCCTAATATAAACTACAGTATGTGCTACCCTTTGACTACTATAGCCTCGTACACATGGGCGGACTTTCCGCCGGACTTTCAACTGACTTTTGACGGACTTCCGACGGACTTTTTAATGAAGGGACTTGCCTACACACGATCACACTAAAGTCTGACGGATTTGTTCATGATGACGTACACCGGACTAAAATAAGGAAGTTGATAGCCAGTAGCCAATAGCTGCCCTAGCGTCAGTTTTTGTCCGTCGGACTAGCATACAGACGAGCGGATTTCTGGGTCCGGCGGAGTTACGACGTAAAGATTTGAAGCATGTTCCAAATCTAAAGTCCATCAGATTTTTGACTGGAAAAGTTCGCTGAAGGTCCGATGAAGCCCACACACGATCGGATTGTCCACCGGACTCGGTCCGTCGGACCAGTCCGATAGAAAAATCCGACCGCGTGTACGCTGCATAAGTGTCATGCCACATAAAAAAGCACTTGGGGGTTTAACCAATCATTTTTGTGTGCATTCATTCTTCAAGGTTTGCATCTCTAGTGTAGTTGGGTGCTTAGCTGGCCAAGAAGATGCAACTACAGAAACACCATGCTTCACCTGCTCTATGTGTTCACACAGGACTTCTATGCTGATCTAGCAAGTGCCATTCCACTTCCATCCACTAGAAGAAGCCAGTGGGACATGAAGTATCAGACTTTGATGCAAGGTTTTGATGGATCATGGGAGATATAGTTTGGTTAAAGGACTTGCTTATGGAAGCAATATTGCCTATTGCCAAATGGACTTGCCTATTGCCACTTAGCTGTGTGCAGTCAGCAGAAGGGCATTATCTTTGAGCCTGAGTTCATGGCCTTTATGGTTGGGAACTGGTTCCATAGGAAGGGGACTCGCACTGACAACTTTGCCAGAAGAGGCTTTGACTGATGAGAATCTGGACCAGAGTTTGCCGAGCGCATAAGACTGGTGAGCTACAGCTGCAAGCAGAGCGAGACTAACTTTCACTTAGGAACCCTATACCACTGCATGCAAAATCCTTAATGGGACACTACTTAAGTGTACCAACATAAAGATTGGGCCCCGCCGCATAGCCAGCAGAAGGAGGAGAGCAAAGAGACAATTAACTACTACTTTTGGCACATTCGCTAATTGCTACCAGGCAGATTAGCTGTCTCACTATTGTCTTATCATTCTTGATACTGTTTTGATACTGTTTAATTGCTGCTATTATTCTTTATTTTATTTACTTTTGTGGTATAACTGCCAAGTGTGAGCCAATATAACCCACAGCTAATAACTGTTAATTAATCTACGGTGATAACCCTTTCTTTCACTGATTGATTCATTCTTGCACAGTTGCTTACCCTTAACTTGTGACAATATACTATACTTGCAGTCAACCAGCTTTGGCGTCAATTCCTGGTGTTTTTCTATAGTTGCATGCAGGATATTTATCTTTGTACATGCATAAGAGCCCTTTCACACTGGGGCGGTTTGCAGGCGTTATTGCGCTAAAAATACCGCCTGCAAACCGACCCAAAACAGCCGCTGCCATTTGTTCAGTGTGAAAGCCCGAGGGCTTTCACACTGAAGCGGTGCGCTGGCAGGAGAAGAAAAAAACTCCTGCAAGCCGCATCTTTGGAGCAGTGAAGGAGCGGTGTATTCACCGCTCCTAAACCGCTCCTGCCCATTGAAATCAATGTGGGAAGCGCGGCTATACCGCGGCAATACCGCGGCTATAGCCGCGCTATGTGAGCGTTTTTAACCCTTTTTCGGCCGTGAGCGGGGGTTAAAACCGCACCGCTAGCGGCCGAATACCGCCGCAAAAACGACCGCAAAACACTAGCGCTGTTTTACCGCCGACGCCCCCACCGCCCCAGTGTGAAAGGGGCCTAAGTGTCTGCAGCTATCTCTTACCTAACCAGGTGCGTCAGAGGGTACTGAGCTGTTCAAAGAGTCATGGCACGAGAACGGAGGACCCAATATATCAAGCGGTTCCTTCGAGGGTAGGAGCTACACTAGGACATGGCAGGACTCAGAGGGTATCCTACATACTTTAGGCAAGAAGGTGTTCTCTCAGAAAGTTTGAAGGTATGCCTAGGTTTTAGATCATGTGACCAACTCTTGGGCAATATTTCTTCTAAGAAAGGCAAACATTTCAGCTTTTTTTTATTACTCTTGATTTAAAGGTCTGTGAATAGGCCAGCTTTAATATATATAGCTGTAGGGTGTACTGTATGTGGTGCAGGAGTAAAAGGGAAGTGTAATAAAAATGAAAGTCCCTAATATTAGCACCTCCGTGCGGTCACAAACATAAAGAGTTTTATTGCAACAGACTTCCTGAAAACCTCTTTATACTGGCAGCCAGTTTACAAGAAGTCATATCAGACTTCCGGTATGTATCAACACTTCATTTTGAAATAACTAACCTTTTTTTTTTTTTTAAAAGCAGACCTCTGGTTAAAAATGAAATGTAAAAATTTGAATAGCCCATTAAAGTATAAAATATAAAGGAGCTGCAATATTCACCTTCAAACCAGAGCTGCCCTCCACAGTAATTATTTTCTACCACATGATGTCCTCAGTCCTACTGGCTGCATATCGTTCTGCATCATTGAACCCACATGCTGTCAGCACAGGCAGACCTGCCCTAAGCCCATGACTGGACAGTGAAGGAGTAGCAGCATAGTGATGAGCTCATCTCTGTGTCACTGTGCTCTCCTCACCTATCAGCATGCTCCTCATCAGTGCATGAGCTCCTTTTTATGGGTCCTGCTTTTTGCACACCAACCATGCAGTACATGAAGTGCAAGAGGTTTTTCATACTCTTCAGGTTCTTATACTGTACTGCGTGTACTAAAAATACATCTAATGATGTATTAAAAAATACAGAGTTGCATTAGCCTCCCTGGCGGTATAATTATTTCGGATTTTAGGTGCTGAAAGCGGTACAATTATTTTGCATGGAAATTTGGCGTTTTATATTGTAGGCCTGTAATTCTTAACAATAACACACTTAAATCTGTCCAAACAAGAGTCTAGTAGATATCCCGGGTATGATGAAGTTTGAAACACAAAAACATAAATTATAATATAATAAATAAATAATAAAAAAAAATAATAATATAATAATAATAAAATAAATTTCCCCATGATTCACTATCGCTCAATTCTGCAAGTGTTCTAATTTACTATCGCTGTTTTCTAGCTGGTCTAAAGCCACTTTTGACATAAAGGGACACTTTTTGGTTGCTATGGACAATCTCCAGTTTCCAGGCAGAAAGAACAGTATATATAACTTAAAACTGCATGCAGGGCATGGGCCAAAGCACTGGGGACAAAAGGGATGTGAAATAATTTCATACAGTACTGTAATCTGTAAGATTACAGTACTGTATGTGTTATGATTTGTACATTTTTTTGAAATCGCCGCCATTACTAATAAAAAAAGAGAGAAATGTATCTTCTATTTTGTAAATATACCCTTATTGCAATTTTTTTTTAACCAAAAATATGTAGAAGAATATATATCAGCCTAAACTGAGGAAGAAATTAGTTTTTTTATATTTTTTGGGGGGTATTTATTATAGCAAAAAAGTAAAAAATATTGCTTTTTTTTTTTTCAAAATTGTTGCTCTTTTTTTGTTTAAAGCGCAAAAAATAAAAACCGCAGAGGTGATCAAATTCAATCAAAAGAAAGCTCTATTTGTGGAAAAATAAAGGACGTCAATTTTGTTTGGGTACAGGGTTGCAATTGTCAGTTAAAGCAACGCAGTGCCGTGTCGCAAAAAAAAATGCTCTGGTCAGGAAGGGGGTAAATCCTTCCATTTTTTTGTGATACTGCACTGCGTTACTTTACATAACAATTGCGTGGTCATGCAACGCTGTACCCAAATGAAATTTATGTCATATTTTTCCCCACAAATAGAGCTTTATTAAGTGGTATTTGATCACCACCCGTTTTTTTTTTTGTTTTTTTTGACTGCCAATTTTAAAATATATATATTTTTTTCATTCTGCTATAAAACATATCCTATGAAAATAATCTAATTTCTTCATAAATTTAGGTCAATATGTATTCTGCTACCATAGGCGTGCGCACAGGGTGTGCCAGGTGTGCCTGGGCACACCCTAATCACCCTGTGTGATACAGATTGCCCCTGTTTAAACCCTTAATATTTCACTAAAGCTCTTCCTCCCCTTGCTATTTTACCTAAGGGGCTCCTAAAAAAAATAGTAAAAAACGAACTAAAAAAATAGTACAAATAAAAACTACTGACTCCATCTACTGCCCTACTGACAGCAATCCCTGCCCTACTGACACCGTCAGTATAAATACACATGCACACACACATATGTGTTTGAGCTTTGAGGCGCACACCCTAATGCAATAGTCTTTGCACACCTATGTCTGCTACATATTTTTGGTAAAAAACAAAAACCCAATAAGCGTATATTGTTTGGTTTGCACAAAAGTTATAGTTTCTACAAACTATGGGATATATACTGGAATTTTTATTTATTTATACTGCTAGTATATTACTAGTAATGGCAGCGATCAGCGACTTATAGCGGGATTGTGATATTGCGGCAGACACATCGGACACTAATGCCGTGTACACACGACAGGACTTTTGACGGACTGAATCACGTCGGACTTTTCAACGGACTTTTGACGGACTTCCGTCGAATCGGACTTGTCTACACACAATCACACCAAAGTCCGATGGATTTGACCGTGATGACGTACGACCGGACTAAAAAATGGAAGTTGATAGCCAGTAGCCAATAGCTGCCCTAGCGTCGGTTTTTGTCCATCGGACTAGCATACAGACGAACGGACTTTTCGACTGGACTCGAATCCGTCGGAAAGATTTGAAACATGTTCTAAATCTAAAGTCCGTCACATTTTCGAAAAAGAAAAGGTCTGCTGCAGGTCCGATAAAGCCCACACACAGTCGAATTGTCCGATGGATTCGTTCCAAGTTTGGTCGAAAAGTCCGGCCGTGTGTACGCGGCATTACTGACACTTTTGACACTTTGTGGGAACCAGTGACACTAACACAGTGATCAGTACTAAAAATATACACTGTCACTGTACTAATGACACTGAATGGGAAGGGGTTAAACATCTAGGGCGATCAAAGGGTTAACTGTGTGCCTAATGAGTAGAGAAATGAAGAAAAGATGATCCGCACTCCGGTCATTGCTCTTAAAAAGTGTAACATTTATTGACAAGGCACAGTGACAGTTCAACTGTTCTTATTGCGTTTGGTCACTGTGGCTTGTCAATAAATATTACACTTTTTAAGAGCAATGACAGGAGTGCGAACCATCTTTTCTTCATTTCCCTACTCAGCCATCGACTGTGGATCGAGCACCCGGGATCTCTGCTTTCCATGTGATGTATGGGTAGCAGCACTGACTTTTTTGTTTATATTCGTGCCTAATGAGTGTTTGCGTGTACTGTGTGTGCTGTTTTTACTAAGGGATGTGATGGATTTTATTCCCTGCTTTGCAGGGACAGAAAATCCATCACATCCCTGCTGACAGAACAGAGCTCTGCCTTGTTTACATAGGCAGAGCTCTGTTCTGTGTCTCTCTTTGTGGATCAGCAGTTGCGGGAAGACAAATCACAAATCGCAGCACAGCGCCCCCTACCTGGAAGTGCCGGATGAGTATGTGATCTGGCACAGGAGAGCCGCTTTGCCAGCATGTAACTACCCTGTTTCCCCGAAAATAAGACCTAGCGTGATTGTCAGTGATGGCTGCAATATAAGCCCTACCCCTCAAATAAGCCCTAGTTAAAGTCCTTGTAGGTCTTATATTCAGGGTAGGGCTTATTTTCGGGGAAACAAGGTAGGGCTTATTTGGGGGGTAGGGCTTATATTGCAGCCATCACTGACAATCACGCTAGGTCTTATTTTCGGGGAAACAGGGTAAGTTATGCAGTCGGCAAGCGGTTAATTTGTGTCTATGTGAAGCAAATGTGTGCATTACCCATGCAAAACAAAGGTTCCCTTAAGAGACCCAACCCACGTAACAACTGCTACATACCTTGCTTCTGTGTCATTTTTTACAAGGATAGAGTATAATAAAAAAAATGAGAAGAGAAATTTAAAATGTAGCATATATCACATTAAGTTGAATTATCCTTTAACTTTATTGTATCAGAAATAAATGCTAATGTGGGGTGTGATTATTTGCATAATAAGCTCTGATAATTGTGTGTGCATTCCCTTAGTGTGCAGGTAGAAGAATTCCAACCTCTTTGTGTGTAAAATACATTTTTCACCATCTTGATTATAATAATACGGTGTGCAGCCAATTAATTAGAAATAAATAAGATATGCCATTAAATACTGTGCTGAGTGTTAAATTGCTTACTAAATTGAGGATAATGGTTCTATTAATTGCAAATATTTATTTGAGAGAATCGTCTATGCTAAATGTTAAAACTGGCGTATTTAAAAGAACATTTAAATCACTTATGTATTCATTTAAAAATCATTACATTTTTTTTTAAACGGTACCAGTGAATGTACCTATATCTGTCTCTGGAATCAGCATTTTGTAATCTCCGGTATAATTCAGAATGAGAGAAGGAGGGGCTGTACTTTGAGCCAATCAGGTATGCTGAATTCACATGTGCTAACAGGGAACCGCAGTAAAAACATAGGCAGAAGCAGCGTAAGGGGTCTTTCACACTGGTGGCCAGGGAGCAGTAAAGAGAGGTGGCTGAGCCACCCCCGGAAACCTACTTGAATTCTAACATTACAGTCTTACATGGCTGTAGACATGCCATGACCGCAATGCTTTGCTAAGATATTTAGATTGGCAAATGGCATGAGCCTAGGGATGGGAAGGTAACTAGGGAAGCATTCATAAATGCACAAGTAGCATGAGCCACTCATGCCAAATATTGTACCAGGGATTGTAAGATTTTGGTCAGAGTTTGTGCCTGCCAGGTATTGGGAGCCTTGGGGTTGCAAAGTAACTAGGGCAATAGGCAAAGAGGTGGAGAGTGAGCTACTTATCCTATAAATTGTGCCAAGAACACTGGGATATGTGGACCTGACAAATGGCACGAGCCTTGGCCTAATAAGCTAACTAGAGGTAAGTGTACAAGCAGGGGTGGACTGACCATTGAGCCACTCAGGCACTGCCCGAGGGCCCCATGGCCACTAGGGGGCCCCATCAGCGTTGCCAGCCTCAGTAAAACCAGAGACAGTATGTTTTTTTTACATCTGTCTGTGTATACTGTGTGTACATGTATGTGTATACTGTGTGATTGTATACTGTGTGTGTGTATACTGTGTGGCCCCATAATCTCTGATTGCCTGGGGGCCCCATAATCTCCTATTGCCCGGGGGCCCCATGAGTTATCAGTCCACCCCTGTGTACAAGTAAAATGAACCACTCGTGTCAAAAATGCTTCCAGGGATTCTAAAATATTGGTCAGAGTTTGGACCTGGTAGGTGGTAGGAGCCTTGGGGTTGCAAAAAAACTGGGGCAGTAGGCAAATATGTACAAACAGTGTGAGCCACTTATTTACAAATATTGTGCCAGGGACCCCAAGATACCTGGTCTGGCAAATGGCATGAGCCTTGGGGTGGCAAAGTAACTAGAGAAGCATTCGTAAATGCACAAGTAGCACAAGCCAAAAATTGTACCAGGAATAGTAAGATATTGGTCAGAGTTTGGACTTGGTAGGTGGCAAAAGCCTTGGGGTGGTAGGGTAACTAGAGGGCAATATGCAAATATACAAAGCTGTATAAACAGTATGCATTACTTATTTATAAAATAGTGCCCGGAACAGTAAGATATTTGGACCTGACAAATGGCATGAGCTTTGGCATTGCAAGCTAACTAGAGCAGTAGGCATAAGTGCACAATTAACACAAGTCACTCAGACCAAAATTAATCCAGGGATGGTAAGATATTAGTTAGAGTTTGAACCTAGTAGGTGGCAGGAACCTTGTGGTATCAAAGTAACGAGCAATAGGCAATGATTTAAAAACAACATGAACTACCGTATATACTCGAGTATAAGTCATTCCGAGTATAAGTCGAGGCCCTAATTTACCACAAAAAAATGGGAAAAACTTATTGACCCGAGTATAAGACGAGGGTGAGAAATGCACAGCTACTGTAAGTGGAAAAGAGGGTCAACAATGCCCATTTGCAGCATCACTGTGCCCATTTGCAGCCTCACTGTGCCCATTTGCATGCCTCACTGTGCCCATTTGCAGCCATAGGTCCTCTGAACTTCAAACTCGGTAGTTAAGTGTTCCTAGATGCCCCCTAGCTGCAGCCAAAATTTGGGGTCTCTGAACCCAAAGGGTCCCAAAATGACATTGCTGCAGATGGACACAGTTGACCGATTTTGGGGCCCCGTATCTTGGGGCCTCTTAGAGCTAGGAACCCCAAATTTAGACTGCAAACCCAGTGGAACTAGCACCATAAAATATCCAAAGCTGGGGTTTCTAGCACCAAGTGGCCCCGAGATACAGGGCCCCAAAAATCGGTTCAGAAAATGTCAAGCACTTTTCTGCAGCAGAGAATGACATTTTCCGAACCGATTGTGGGGCCCCGTATCTCGGGGCCACTTAGTGCTAGGAACTCCAGCTTTGGATATAATGTGGTACCTGAGATATGAAGCCCCAAAGTCGATTCAGAAAATGTCAAGCACTTTTCTGCAGCAGAGAATGACATTTTCCGAACCGATTGTGGGGCCCCGTATCTCGGGGCCACTTAGTGCTAGGAACTCCAGCTTTGGATATGTTGTGAAACCAGTTCCACTGGGTTTGTACACCAAATTTGGGGTTCCTAGCACCAAGTGGCACTGAGATACGGGGCCCCAAACTCGGTTCGGAAAATGAAATTTTTTGCTGCAGAAAAGTGCTTGACTCGAGTATAAGTCGAGGGGGGCACTTTCAGCACAAAAAAATGTGCTGAAAAACTCGACTTATACTGGAGTATATACGGTACTTATTTAAAAAACAAAAATGCACCTGGGATTCCAAGATACTAGAAGGTTAGGACCTGGTGGCACTGATGGTCAAGCTAAGGGTGTTTAGGTAAGAGCAGAAGCAAATATAAGCCTACGACGCTTCCTAAAAAAATGTATCGCACCACCAAAGGTAACACTGAAATTCAGATTTGGCTCAGGACATCCGAGTTCATTAAACCTAATGGCGTCTTAAATTTGAGATCACCCCTAGTTTTGACTCAGTTTTCTTATTTCTGACAATAAATGGCTATTTGACTAATCTTCTGATCCTGCTGGTTTTCTTTCACACATCGGCAGGTGATTGGCTGCAGCCACCACTGCACCCAAAGAGCGATGCTTCTGCTCCATCAGGCAGCAGAGCTTCAATGTGGTGACTACTTATTTCGGCTAGCTGGCAGCAGTAAACAAAGTCATCACCTGATTGCTTTTACTACTGGCACTAGCGACTACTGGCACTAGCGGCGGTTTTCACATAGGACAAATGTGTCTTCTACCATAGACTCTGGAGGCCATCTTGGATGAGCCTGTGTCTAATTGAACACAGGATTCTCTTGAGTTTTTGGTGGCCATTAGGGATGAGCTTCGTGTTCGAGTCGAACCCATGTTCGACTCGAACATCGGCTGTTCGACCGTTCGTCGAATTGCGAACGATATGGGCCGTTCGCGCCAAATTCGTGTGGCGCGTCATGGCCCATAATTCACTGCGGCATCGCAGTGCATTGCTGGCTGATGATTGGCCAAGCATGCACTATGACCCGCATGCTTGGCCAATCACAGCGCCGCCTGAACAGAGAGCCGTAATTGGCCAAAGCCAAGGAGGCTTTGGCCAATTATGGCTCAGGGGATTTAGTACACGCCCCACACTATATAAGGCCGCCTGCACGGCGGCCCTGTGTAGTGTGTGTTCCGGTGTGCTGAGAGATAGAGAGAGAGAGAGACAGTGTCATTTCATTTGAGTTAGATAGATTAGGCAGAACAGTCAGTCAGTTAGCTGCACTTACAGTGTATTGTGTATATATATGCATCCCAGGTGTTGCATATATATATATACACTGTATTCAGTTTAGCTAGATCCGTTCCTGTTATCTTCTAGACTATTTACATTTAGTGCAGTGCGTCCTGCTCACAGTGTTCAGCTAGATCCGTTCCTGTTATCTTCTAGACTATTTACATTTAGTGCAGTGCGTCCTGCTCACAGTGTTCAGCTAGATCCGTTCCTGTTATCTTCCTACTGACAGGCAGGCTTGTCTGGTTACAGTATATAAAGCTACCTGAAGAAAATTACTGGTGTTCTACTTGATCCTATTAGTACCACGGTCAGGCAGCTAGACTATTTACATTTAGTACAGTGCGTCCTGCTCACAGTGTTCAGCTAGATCCGTTCCTGTTATCTTCCTACTGACAGGCAGGCTTGTCTGGTTACAGTATATAAAGCTACCTGAAGAAAATTACTGGTGTTCTATTTGATCCTATTAGTACCACGGTCAGGCAGCTAGACTATTTACATTTAGTACAGTGCGTCCTGCTCACAGTGTTCAGCTAGATCCGTTCCTGTTATCTTCCTACTGACAGGCAGGCTTGTCTGGTTACAGTATATAAAGCTACCTGAAGAAAATTACTGGTGTTCTATTTGATCCTATTAGTACCACGGTCAGGCAGCTAGACTATTTACATTTAGTACAGTGCGTCCTGCTCACAGTGTTCAGCTAGATCCGTTCCTGTTATCTTCCTACTGACAGGCAGGCTTGTCTGGTTACAGTATATAAAGCTACCTGAAGAAAATTACTGGTGTTCTATTTAATCCTATTAGTACCACGGTCAGGCAGCTAGACTATTTACATTTAGTACAGTGCGTCCTGCTCACAGTGTTCAGCTAGATCCGTTCCTGTTATCTTCCTACTGACAGGCAGGCTTGTCTGGTTACAGTATATAAAGCTACCTGAAGAAAATTACTGGTGTTCTATTTGATCCTATTAGTACCACGGTCAGGCAGCTAGACTATTTACATTTAGTACAGTGTGTCCTGCTCACAGTGTTCAGCTAGATCTGTTCCTGTTATCTTCCTACTGACAGGCAGGCTTGTCTGGTTACAGTATATAAAGCTACCTGAAGAAAATTACTGGTGTTCTATCCCAGCTTAGTGCAGCTACAGGCCATTAGTATGTCTGGAAGGCCAAGAAGGAGAGGCAGACAGTCACAAGCCAATAAGAGAGGGCAAGCAGGCTCTGTGTCTAGTGCTGGTCGTGGAGACGGTGCATCCTCATCAGCACGTGGCCATGGGACACGCTTGGCCTTTTTTTCGGCAGCTGGCCGTGTTGAGCTGCAACATGCGGAAGACTTGGTCGAGTGGATGACCAAGCCGTCCTCATCCTCCTCATCCTCTCTCACCCATGCCCAGGGTGCTTTGTCTGGCAAAGCAGCGGCCTCTTCCCTCAGCTCAATGTCATCAGTGACTCCTTCCCTAGCTCCACCATGTCCTCCTGAGGAGTCCCTCGAACTGTTTGACCACAGTGTTGGGTACATGCTCCAGGAGGATGCCCAGCGTTTGGAAGGCTCTGATGATGATATTGAGCTCGATGAAGGCAGTAACATGAGCACGGACAGAGGGGGTGCCCAAGAAGGACAGCAATCTGGCAGTCATGCTCCCCCCTGCTGCAGCATACTGCCAGGTTTGCTCCAGTGATGAGGAGGGAGGGGATGATGAGGTCACTGACTCAACGTGGGTGCCTGATAGGAGAGAGGAGGAGGAGGAGGAGGAGGAGGCGGCACATCACCAACGAGGCAGGATGCCCTCCAGGGGCCAGCCTAAGGGCAGCACATTGACTGCATCACACCCCAAAGCTCCACATGTGCAGGGCGCTGCAGTCTCTGCGCGTTATTCAAAAAGTTCTTTGGTGTGGGCCTTTTTTGAGACGAGTGCATCAGATCGCACCGCTGCTATTTGCAACATATGTCTCAAGCGTATCTCACGTGTCCAAAACATCTCCCGCTTGGGTACCACATGCTTGACCAGACATATGTTGACCTGCCATGCAGTTCGTTGGCAAGCGTATCTAAAAGACCCACACCAAAGAACAAAGAGGATCTCTCCTTGCTCCTCATCAGCTGAGATTTCCAACCCCACTAGACCTCCAGTCCTCTCTGAGACCTGCAGTGAGAGGAATGAAGGTGTAGAATTAGGTGTGTCACAGCCAAGTACTTGTGGGCAATCTGCTTTTGGTACACCGACGTCAGATTGTACCAGGCAAATTTCCCTGCCCCAGCTGCTGCACCGCCGAAAGAAGTTTGCTCCCAGCCATCCACATGCCCAGCGGTTGAATGCTAGCTTGGCAAAATTGCTAGCACTTCAACTGCTGCCTTTTCAGTTGGTAGACTCTGCCCCTTCCGTGAGTTTGTGGAATGTGCGGTTCCTCAGTGGCAGGTACCCAAACGCCACTTTTTCTCACGGAAGGCGATTCCGGCTCTCTACCGGCATGTGGAAGGCAATGTCCATGCCTCGCTGGACAGGGCGGTCAGCGGTAAGGTGCATATTACCGCTGACTCATGGTCCAGCAGGCATGGACAGGGACGTTACCTAAGTTTCACGGCGCATTGGGTGACTCTGCTGGCAGCTGGGAAGGATGCAGGACAAGGTGCAGTAGTGTTGGAGGTTGTTCCGCCACCACGCCTCCAAAATGCTGATTGTGACACACCTCTCTCCTCCACCCCCTCCTCTTCTTCTTCCTCCATGGCCTCTTCCTCGGAACCAGCGGTGCTCCGTAGTCGTTCAAGGGGCTACGCAAGTACGCAGGCCAAAAGATGCCATGCGGTGCTTGAGCTGGTGTGCTTGGGGGACAGGAGCCACACTGGGGCAGAGGTTCTGTCAGCTCTGCAGGGGCAGGTTCAGAGGTGGTTGACGCCACGCCAACTTAAGGCAGGAATGGTGGTTTGCGACAATGGCACCAACCTCCTCTCTGCCCTCCGACAGGGACAAATGACCCATGTGCCCTGTTTGGCTCACGTCCTTAACTTGGTGGTGCAGCGGTTCTTGGGCAGGTACCCGGGCTTACAGTCAGGAAAGTCTGTGTGCATTTCCGCCGGTCATATAATGCCAGTGCTCGGCTGACGGACCTCCAAAAGGAGTTTAACTGCCCAAGAACCGCCTAATCTGTGACATGCCCACCAGGTGGAACTCAACGTTGGCCATGCTGCAGCGGCTGCACACGCAGCAGGGTCAGGGGAGCTTGGTTTTTTTTCCCCACGCCAGTGGGCCATGATCAGGGATGCATGCACTGTCCTGTCACCATTCGAGGAGGCCACAAGGATGGTGAGCAGTGACAGTGCATGCATCAGTGACACTGTCCCCCTTGTCCACCTGTTGGAGCACACGCTGCGTGGAATAATGGACAGGGCACTTGAGGCAGAACAGAGGCAGGAAGAGGAGGACTTCCTTAGCTCTCAAGGCCACCTTTATCCAGACAGTGTTCCTGCATGCCCGCCGATCACACAGGAAGAGGACGAGGAGGAGGAGGAGGAGGAAAATTGTGTCAGTATGGAGGTGGAGCCTGGCACTCAGCATCAGCAGCAGTCTTTAAGGGATCAGTCCCAAGAAACACATGGACTTGTACGTGGCTGGGAGGAGGTGGCTGCGGACGTTGTCGTCCTTAGTGACCCAGAGGACTCCGGACCGAATGCCTCAGCAAACCTACGCTGCATGGCCTCCCTGATCCTGCAAAGCCTGCGTAAGGATCCTCGTATTCGTGGTATCAAGGAGAAGGACCAATACTGGCTGGCAACCCTCCTTGATCCACGTTACAAGGGTAAGGTTGCGGACCTTATCTTGCCATCGCAGAGGGAGCAGAGGATGAAACATCTTCGGGAGGCCTTGCAGAAAGGTCTGTGCAATGCGTTCCCAGAGACTGGGAGGTTACAAACTCCTGTTTCTGGACAACGTGTTGCTGAGGCTTCGGTCAGTCAAAGAAGGAGCGGTGGAGAAGGTGGCCGTCTGACCGATGCGTTCAGACAATTTTTTGATCCGCAGCCCCAAGGTATGATCGGTTCCAGCAACCATCGCCAGCGTCTGTTTTACATGGTGCAGGAATACCTAGGGGCAAGATCAGACTTGGACACCTTTCCCACCGAAAATCCTCTGGGTTACTGGGTCTTGAGGATGGATCACTGGCCAGAGCTTGCACAGTATGCAATTGAGCTACTGGCCTGTCCTGCATCCAGCGTTCTTTCGGAACGCACATTCAGTGCTGCTGGAGGCGTGGTAACCGATCACAGGGTGCGTCTGTCCACCGACTCGGTCGATCGGCTGACCTTCATAAAAATGAATCAGTCTTGGATCACCACCAGCTACCAAGCACCTGATGCTGATGTAACCGAATAATTTTTTTTGAAATCTCAGATCCCTTCAAAGACTGCCTATGCTGATGCTGAGTGACTATCCCTGAGTAATTATCCTCTTCCTCCTCAATCATCACGCTGATAGCTTGTAAGAACATTTTTGGTTCTGGGCGCCACCACCAGTGCCTAAGGCACAATTTTTCAGCCCCTGTTTAACAGGGGCGTGTAATTACAATTTTTGATGTAATACTTTGCAGCAGGGCTCGTTCCTGCATTCCAACTAGAGTGTCTGTGAGGGGTTGCAGTGTTGTGGCACCAGTGCCTAAGGCCCAATTTTTCTGCCCCTGTCTAACAGGGGCGTGTAATTACAATTTCTGATGCAATACTTTGCAGCAGGGCTCGTTCCTGCATTCCAACTAGAGTGTCTGTGAGGGGTTGCAGTGTTGTGGCACCAGCACCAGTGCCTAAGGCCTAATTTTTCAGCTCCTGTTCAACAGGGGCATGTAATTACAATTCTTGATCTAATATTTTACAGCAGGGCCCTGTGAGGGCTTACAGTGTTGTGGCCACAGCAACACCTAAGGCCCAAATTTCTGCTGAGTATATAGGGCAGGACCCTACTTTCAAACATCTAACTTACAAACGACTCCTACTTGCAAACGGAAGGAGACAACAGGAAGTGAGATGAAATCTACCCCTAGGAAGGGAAATTCTCTCCTGTAAGAGTTAATATGGGAAAACAATTTCTCCTTTCCACTGATGCTTTCCAATCCTTGTTCCACAAAAAAACCCAAATTTTCAAAAAACATTTTTCATTGGGACAAAAAGTGAGGTGAAATCTTCTGAAGAGGAGGAAAGACAGCAAAACAAATGTCACAGGGGTGATAACCCTTCCCTATGTTTTCCAAAAAGCTTAAAAAAGATTTTTTGGCTGGAGCTAAACACGTTAAAAATGTACCCGTTCAAAATTACAAAGAGGTTCTACTTAACAACAAACCTACAGTCGCTGTCTTGTTTGCACCGCCTGTATACTGCTGTTCAGAGTATATAGGGCCTGGTGGCCCCACACCTTTCCTTATTTTAATTTGGGTGCGGAGTTCCCCTTAATATCCATACAAGACCCAAAGGGCCTGGTAATGGACTGGGGGGTACCCATGCCGTTTGTCTCACTGATTTTCATCCATATTGCCATGATCCGACATGACATTAAACCCGCAAGCAGTTTTAAATGAGATTTTTTCCTTTAAAAATGTCATTTGGTGCAGGGACTGTTCTAAACACGGGAAACACGTGTCACTTTACAGGCATACTATAGACACCCCCCAGGTACGATATTTAAAGGAATATTTCACTTTTTTTTTTACTTTAAGCATCATTAAAATCACTGCTCCCGAAAAAACGGCCGTTTTTAAAAGTTTTTTTTGCATTGATACATGTCCCCTGGGGTAGGACCCGGGTCCCCAAACCCTTTTTAGGACAATATCATGCAAATTAGCCTTTAAAATGAGCACTTTTGATTTTGAACGTTCGAGTCCCATAGACGTCAATGGGGTTCTAACGTTCGTGCGAACTTTCGGTCCGTTCGCAGGTTCTGGTGCGAACCGAACCGGGGGGTGTTCGGCTCATCCCTAGTGGCCATCTTGGACACAGAGGGGATATATTTACATCACCCTCTGCATCACATAGGGTCACCTGCAATGTAGGAAGTTTAGGCAGAGACAGTAACCGGTTTGTTTGAGATCGTTAAGTGTAGAGGCAGGGACAGGTTCCTGATGAGGAGGGACAACATAGGCATGGGACCAACTATCCCTCAGAAGGGTCATTGACAGAAGGAAGGAACTTGGCCCCTGGAGAAGTACACTACATGGTAGTTGGGCCCAAGAAAGCACCCTTTGCTAGGAGAGTCACATGGTGGGAGGCAAGTTAGACCTAGAAAGAGAACATGTTCTAAATTTTTACGACGGAACCAATTCCTATCGGGAAAACAGCTCGTCTGTATGCTGTTCCAACGGACCAAAATTGACGCATGCTCTGAAGCAAGTACGAGACGGAAGCTATTGGCTACTGGCTAATGAACTTCCGATTTCTAGTCCTGTCGTACGTGTTGTACGTCACTGTGTTCTGGACGGTCGGAATTTGGTGTGACCGTGTGTATGCAAGACAGCTTGAGCGGAATTCCGTTGGAACTCCGTCGGAAAAACCTTCAGACTTTATTCCGACAGGAAAACCGGTCGTGTGTACAGGGCATTACTGTGAAGAAACCTTTCCGTATTTGGAGATGAAATCTTTTTTTCCTCTAGACGTAAAGAGTGCCTCTTTGTCCTCTGTGATTACATAGTTACATAGTTAGTCAGGTTGAAAAAAGACACAAGTCCATCAAGTTCAACCAAAAAAAAACAAAATTACAATCCCATATACACAAACCTACACCCACAGTTGATCCAGAGGAAGGCAAAAAAAAAAAAAAAACGCAGCAAAGCATGCGCCAATTTGCTACAGCAGGGGGAAAAATTCCTTCCTGATCCACTGAGAGGCAATCGGATTTTCTCTGGATCAACTTTACCTATAAATGTTTATACCCAGTTATATTATTTACATTTAGGAAAGAATCCAGGTCTTTTTAAAAGCAATCTACTGAGCTGGCCAGAACCACCTCTGGAGGGAGTCTATTCCACATTTTCACAGCTCTTATAGGGCGTACACACGGTCGGACTTTGTTCGGACATTCCGACAAAAAAATCCTAGGATTTTTTCCGACGGATGTTGGCTCAAACTTGTTTTGTCTACACACGGTCGCACAAAGTTGTCGGAAAATCCGATCGTTCTAAACGCGGTGACGTAAAACACGTACGTCGGGACTATAAACGGGGCAGTGGCCAATAGCTTTCATTTCTTTATTTATTCTGAGCATGCGTGGCACTTTGTCCGTCGGATTTGTGTGCACACGACCGGAATTTCCGACAACGGATTTTGTTGTCGGAAAATTTTATCTCCTGCTCTCCAACTTTGTGTGTCGGAAAATCCGATGGAAAATGTCCGATGGAGCCCACACACGGTCGGAATTTCCGACAACACGCTCCGATCGGACATTTTCCATCGGAAAATCCGACCGTGTGTACGGGGCATTACTGTGAAGAAACCTTTCCGTCTTTGGAGATGAAACCTTTTTTCCTCCAGTCGTAAAGACGGCCCCCCTTGTCTTCTGTGATGACCTTAAAGTGAATAACTCAACACCAAGTTGACTATGGTCAACCCAAAACCTCAATATTTATAAAGGGCTCTTTGGATTTTTCCAGAGCCTTCAAATGAATTGCTTCATCTATTCAATAAAGGAAGCATCCGTCTCTGGCAATTTTGGTGACATCAGCAGTTTAGTGTTGTTGCGATGTTCAGACCCCCTGGCTTTACCTGGAGGTATATCTGAATGGCGACAGTTGAGATCCGGGGTTTTTAAATGTGGCAACTCCATTTCTTTTGTATACCTCTCACAGATGGGTTGTTTCAACTTTGATTTAAACACTTCTAAAGAAGAGTCTCAAAGCCCTGCCTCAAAACGCGTCAGTTGCCACTTCATCAGTTCCTGTCTTGCTGTGCTCCCTTCTGTAACACACAATTGCGAGCTGTTCAATTACTGTATGTGAAGCCACTCATTGTATATGTGTACTCTTTTAAATAATTTTTGTATAAATAAAAGCTTTTCTACTTATAAAAAAAATAAATTCTTATCAGCCTGTGCTGATATATATCCATACAAATAGGGTCTTCTTGGTATGATTATTTTCGGGATGATGGCACCTTCTAACACCATTGTGTACAAACGCTTGAGGAGAAATGCCTCACGCAGCTTCTTGTACAGTGCCCTAAAAAAGTATTCATACCCCTTGAAATTTTCCACTTCTTGTCATGTTACAACCAAAAACGTAAACGGATTTTATTGGGATTTTTATGTGATAGACCAACACAAAGTGGCACATAATTGTGAAGTGGAAGGAAAATGATAAATGGTTTTCAACATTTTTTGCTAATTAATATCTGAAAGGTGCAGCGTGCATTTGTATTCAGCCCCCTTTACTCTGATACCCCTAACTAAAATCTAGTAGAACCAATTGCCTTCTGATGTCACCTGTGTGTAATTTAATCTCAGTATAAATACAGCTGTTCTGTGAAGCCCTCAGAGGTTTGTTAGAGAACCTTAGTGAACAAACAGCATCATGAAGGCCAAGGAACACACCAGACAGGTCAGGGATAAAGTTGCGGAGAAGTTTAAAGCAGGGTCAGGTTATAAAAAAATATCAGTGAATGGTATAAGATGTGCTGACTAAATATAAGGGATAAATCCCACTATGTGCACTTCAAGCTGAAAATCACACTCTATAAATGCAACAAAGTATCTGTTAAATATCACTGCAAATGATACAAGTACAACAAACAAATTTGTGTATATGTGAACACAACAACGTGTGTGTAGAGTAAACTTTTCTAATAAATGTCACTGACGGACAAATAAAATCAGAAAAAAGTTCCACTCTAGAACATCAAAAAGAAAGGGGTGAAAAAATTAGGGTGATCCATAGAAAACTGTCTAGATAAAAGTCTAGATAGTCCCAATTAATATAGGATGCTATATCGAAGATGTATGATCGCCTCTCAAACTTCAGAATGAAAACACCACTGTGCTTGAAAATAATAAAATTGGCTGCATACCAGACCTGCATGGGTCACCAAGCATGTATGCTGATTCACAGCTTTAGATGTCGTTCCTCTGTATACCAACATGCGGAGGTTCACGGCCGACACCAGTTCGAAGCAGACCAAGACGGATCGATTGATATATCTGCTCATCCGCAGCTAATGGGCTGCATTTGTCTGTATACCTGCCTGTGGTGGCTCGAGTGGATCACCAGCTCTCAACTCGTAGTGGTATAGAAAACGAAGGATGCATTATCATTAAAACCAAAAAAAAATTAAAAATGCACTGGCAGACTATTAAACATAGCACAGAATTTGTGTGTGCACAGCCTACAGCAGTGCGGTTCATGCACACTGACGCGGCAACTGACTCCGTCCAATGCGTTTCTCCTGAAGAGGCGTCAACTGGAATTGGAGATGTTTTTTGTTTGTTGTACGTGTACTTGTATCATTTTCAGTGATATTTAACAGATACTTTGTTGCATTTATAGAGTGTGATTTTCAGCTTGAAGTGCACATAGTGGGATTTATCCCTTATATTTAGTCAGCGCTACTTATACCATTCACTACTATCTATTACCAGGGTTCAGGGAGTTCCAGGTGCAGCAGATTTTGTCAATTACTGGCCAGCGCCTCCTAAATAAACCTATACATATAGAAAAATATCCCAAGCTTTGAACATCTCACGGAGCACTATTCAATCCATCATCTGAAAATGGAAACAGTATGGCACAACTGCAAACCTACCAAGACATGACCGTCCACCTAAACTGACAGGCTGGGCAAGGAGAGCATTCATCAGAGAAGAAGCCAAGAGGCCCATGGTAACTCTGGAGGAGCTGCAGAGATCCACAGCTCAGGTGGGAGAATCTGTCAACTATTATGCCCCGTACACACGGTCGGACTTTGTTCGGACATTCCGACAACAAAATTCTAGGATTTTTTCCGATGGATGTTGGCTCAAACTTGTCTTGCATACACACGGTCACACAAAGTTGTCGGAAAATCCGATCATTCTGAACGCGGTGACGTAAAACACGTACGTCGGGACTATAAACGGGGCAGTGGCCAATAGCTTTCATCTCTTTATTTATTCTGAGCATGCGTGGCACTTTGTTTGTCGGATTTGTGTAAACACGATCGGAATTTTATATCCTGCTCTCAAACTTTGTGTGTCGGAAAATCCGATGGAAAATGTCCGATGGAGCCCACACACGGTCGGAATTTCCGACAACATGCTCCGATCGGACATTTTCCATCGGAAAATCCGACCGTGTGTACGGGGCATTCGTCGTGCTCTCCACAAACTTGACCTTTATGGAAGAGTGACAAGAAGAAAGACATTGTTGAAGAAAAAAGCCATAAGAAGTCCCGTTTGCAGTTTGTGAGAAGCCATATGGGGGACCCAGGAAACATGTGGAAGAATTTCAAAATTTAGCTTCTTAGCCTAAAAGCAAAACGCTATGTGGGGCTGGAAAATTACCACTGCACATCATCCTGAACACACCATCCCCACCGTGAAACATGGTGGTGGCAGCATCATGTTGTGGTGATGCTTTTCTTCAGGGGGGACAGGGAAGCTGGTCAGAGTTGATGGGAAGATGGATGGGGCCAAATACAGGGCAATCTTAGAAGAAAACCTGTTAGAGTCTGCAAAAGACTTGAGACTGGAGTGGAGGTTCAGCAGGACAACGACCCTAAACATACAGCTAGAGCTACAATGGAATTGTTTAGATCAAAGCATATTCATGTGTTAGAATGGCTTAGTCAAAGTCCAGACCTAAATCCAATTGAGAATCTGTGGCAAGATTTGAAAATTGTTCACAGACGCTCTCCATCCAATCTGACAGAGCTTGAGATATTTTGCAAAGAAGAATGGGCACAAATGTCACTCTCTAGATGTACAAAGCTGGTAGAGACATCCCCAAAAAGACTAATGCAGCGTACACACGAGCGGACTTTACGGCAGACTTTGCCCGGCGGACTGGATTTCGTCGGACAATTCGATGTGTGTGGGCTCCAGCGGACTTTGTTTGCTCAAAAGTTGGACGGACTTAGATTTGAAACTTGTTTAAAATTTATCCGTTGAAATCGAGTCCGGTCGAAAAGTCCGCCGTCTGTGTGCTAGTTCGACGGACAAAAAGCCACGCTAGGGCAGCTATTGGCTACTGGCTATGAACTTCCTTGTTTTAGTCCGGTCGTACGTCATCACGTACGAATTCGACGGACTTTGGTGGATTGTGTGTAGGCAAGTCCGTTCATTCAGAAAGTCCGTCGTAAAGTACGTCGAAAAATCCGCCGGGCAAAGTCTGCCGTAAAGTCCGCTCGTGTGTACGCGGCATTACAGCTGTAATTGCAGCGAAAGTTGGTTCTACAAAGTATTGACTCAGGGGGGGCGGAATACAAATGTACCCCACACTTTTCACATATTTATTTGTAAAAAATTTTGAAAACCATTTATCATTTTCCTTCCACTTCACAATTATGTGCCACTTTGTGTTGGTCTATCACATAAAATCCTAATAAAATACATTTAAGTTTTTGGCTTTTACATGACAAAATGTGTAAAATTTCAAGGGTTATAAATACTTCTTCTAGGCGCTGTAAATAAGCCCTGTATCATTGGTCTGCCTTTGCTTGCCATTATAAATGCCTTGTTGTTTGGAACTGAATAAAGAGAAGAATCTTATGATGTTGTAACTTCAGATTACTCTTATATAAAATGCTGAAAGGAGAAGTTGGGTTGCCGGTTCCCTTCTAACCTCTATCAATAGTTACACACAGTCTAGGCTCCCTTCTACATATTTCACATTTCTAAGTAAAACTGAAATTTAGGTTCTAAGTCATTCTCACTACTAGTCATCGTGTGATCTTAGCATTTCCTCCCCATTGTAACCACACAGTATTTCTTTAATGGGTCGCCTCTGGTGTGTGATTACAGTGTTACTATCACAACAGCTCTGCAATACCACAAATAGCTCACAGTCATTTTTTTCTAAGAATTTTGTCTTTTTGTTGAGAAAAAACTCTAATAATGAAAGACACTTTTTTCAAAAATAGCAAGTGCCACAAACACAAATTATAACCAATTCCAGTAGAGTTAAATGTACAGTCTATATTTGTATTGAGACTGACCAAAGGGACATTGTTTGCCTTCTATGGGGTTTTGGAGTTTTGCCTTCTATGGGGAGCTTTCGCTGTGGGATACTTGTTTCTGCGGTTTCTCTACTGACAACAAGAATTATTTAATTCCAGCTTACAAATGCATATCTGAAAAGTATCAGGGAACAGTGAGGATTCAGAGAGCAACAGCTTTCTCTCTATGACACAGTCACTAAGAATTTTACAATTTTGTGAACTGTATGTAGTTTAATGTAACTCCTCTACCCTCCTATGTTCTCATTTCTCTTGGTGACATTCTATACCTTTTAGCCTTCTGGGATATTGACGTCACCCCTCCCTGGTAAAGCCCCCCTCCTCCTCCCCATTTTGAAGGCATCTGGTCTGGTATGGTTCAGGAGGATGGGGGGGGGGGGGGGGGGGGTGGATGATCAGATTAAGGAAATGTTAGAAATTTCCTGGGGGACCTCAACCTTTTTATTTTTACCTTTTATCAGGTGGCTGATAAAACATCTTTCATATATGTGTTCCAGTATTTCATCTGTATGTATTTTTATTTAAAGTGGTTGTAAACGCTCCCCCACAACTTTGTCACATGTAAATCAGCAAAAAAAAAACAAATGAACACTGCTTGTAGATATCTCCTTACTTGCATAGTATTGTTGTAATCCTTTTTTGTTCTTTAGAATGACGTCACTGAGCATGCCCATATCTCCCATGATTTAGGGCACACTCTGTGTGCTTGTCTATCTATTATCAGGACTTCCTACGGCACAACACTGAAATCCCACGAGACTGCATAATCACTCAGAGCTTACTACTACACCCCATGTGACCATGTGACATCACATGGAGTGGAAAAAAAGGCATCGGACAGCATTACTGCAGTCTAATCAGCTGAAGCTGATAAGACTGACATAGGCAAACACTAGATAATCGGCACAAGTAAATACTATGAAGTAAAACAAGTCAGCTATGAGCAGGGAAGCAGGGTTGCCATAGAAACCTTGGATTGAGAAGGAGGCTTGGTTAAGAGTACAGGAAGTGCTCAATGTAAGGGCGGAAATACACTCTACTGTGGACTCAGAAAACAATACTTAAGATGGCGCTGCCTTACCCCTGGTAACAAGTTTTTTAAAGTTTCTTTAAACAGTAAGTAATTTGCGATTTGGCCTGGATTACAGTGGCTATAGTTTGATAATTACTTATTATAATGGACTAAATGAAAAGAAGCATCAGAGTGGGAGAGTTTACTTCCTCTTTAATTTGAATGTCGAAATTTGACATTCTTTTTGGTAAGCATGGGCACGTCCTCTGGACTATAGAGGAAAGGGGCCTTTTTGCTTGTTATTAGCACTCAGTTCAAAAGCCTGCATCTATGATGCTATGGGGGGTATTATTGTATATGGAATGGGCAGCTTGCACACCATCAGTGCAGAAAGATATATTCAGGATTTAGAGCAGCATATACTCCCATCTAGATGACGTCTTTTTCAGGGAAGGCCTTATATATTTCAGCATAAACCACATACTGCATCTATTACAACAGCACGGCTTCATCCGAGTCCGGGTGCTTAACTGGCCTGCCTGCAGTCCAGACCTTTCACCAACTGACAATATTTGGCACATCTTTGAAACAAAAAAGACAACAAAGAAGATCCAGGACTGTTGAGCAGTTAGAATCCTAGATCAGGCAAGAATGGGACAACATTCCTCTCCCAAAACTCCAGCAACTGGTATCCTCAGTTCCCAGACATTTACAAAGTGTTGTATAAGAGAGGTGCTACACCGTGGTCCCAACTTTTTTGAGATGTGTTGCTACTACCAATATCATAATGACCTTATATTTTTCTTAAAATGGTATATTTCTCAATTTAAAGTGGTTGTATACCCAAATTATTAACTTTTACCTACAGGTAAGCCTATAATAAGGCTTACCTGTAGGTAAAATGAATATCTCCGCAACCAGACGCTGCCAGACCTTGCCGGGAAGAAAACTCCCTGCTCCGGCCACTCACAGCGAATACACGCTGAGGGCAAAATGTCAGCTCCCTCGGCGTGGACCGGGTGAGATACCGACGCCTTGTTCTAAGGTAAGTATTTCATAATGAGCTAGTATACACTGCATACTAGCTCATTATGCCCTTGCCTTACAGGTTTTTTGTTTGTAATTTTTTTTTTTTTTTGTTCCGGCAGGTATACAACTGCTTTAAACATTTGATGCTTTCTATTTTCTATTGTGAATAAAATATAGGTTTATGAGATTTCAAATCATTGCATTGTTTTTTTTTATTTTTTGTAGATTTTTACACAGCATCCCAGCTTTTTAAGAATTGGGGTTGTAGATCTAAAGTGTAAAACTGTTGCTTTCCTTCCATATACTCGATACCCTGACGCTCCCCCAGACCTGATTAGAACAGCGACTTTTGCATTATATTTGAACTCCAATAATATTGTTGCTTTTTAATTGCCTATTACCCAGGCACTAAGTGCCATTACCCCCGACTCCATTAATAATACATGATAAAAAGTTTATTTTGCCATAAACATTGACCTTGTTTAATAATTGAGCACTGGATTCTCATAATGTTGCCTACAAACATGAAGTGTCTCAGTCTTAGCTCCCCCTATTTTCGTGTCTTGGCTGTCTTGTATTTATGTCTGTACTTTCAGGATTTTACGTTCGCCTTTATTTCTATGCAACAGCTTTTAGTTCAGGGCTGAGCAACAGCATCTGGGAACAACGTCAACGCTAAGAGCCTGGCATAAGAGAAGCATGGAGGCTGTCATTACTTTCTGGCTTCAATTTTTTGTATCACTGACCCAATAAGCATGCTGATAGGAGTTTAGAAGCTACGGCCAGCATGCATAACCACCAGTGGGGTATCATCTTCAGGATATCAGTGGTAGTCCCCATATTTCATATTTATTGCGATACGGCACTGCGTCGCTTTAACTGACAATTGCGCGGCCGTGTGACGTTGCACCCAAACAAAATTGATGTCCTTTTTTTCCCACAAATAGAGCTTTCTTTTGGTGGGATTTGCGTTTTTTATTTTTTACGCTATAAAGAAAAGAAAAGCGCCAATTATGAAAAAAACACAATATCTTTTACTTTTTGCTATAATAGTATAATCCCACATTTTTTTCAAAAAAACTAATTTTTTCCTCAGTTTAGGCTGATATGTATTCTTCTACATATTATTGGTAAAGAAAATCACAATAAGCGTATATTGATTGGTTTGCGCAAACGTTATAGCGTCTACAAAATAGGGCATAGATTTATGGCATTTTTATTATTATTATTTTTTTACTAGTAATGGCGGCAATCTGCGATTTTTTTTGGACTGCGATATTGCGGCGGACAAATTGGACACTTTTGACACATTTTTGGGACCATTGACAATTATACAGCGATCAGTGCTATAAAAATGCTGTATGATTACTGTATGAATGTAATTTGCAGGGAAGGTGTAAACACTAGGGGGCGATCAAGGGGTTAACTGTGTTCCCTCACTGTGTTCTAACTGTAGGGGGAGGGGACTGTCTAGGAGGAGAGAGAGAGATCGGTGTTCATACTTAGTATCTACTCCCCTGAAAGAACCTGGGATTTGTGTGTTTACACACACAGATCCCGGTTCTCGCTCTGTCACTCGCATCGGCTCCGGGCACACGCTGCGGGTGGCGCGCGCCCCTAGTGGCCAAAAGGAAAAGCGACGTAAGGTAACGCTGATTTGCCCAGCCGAGCCAACCTGCTGCAGTAAATCTGCAGCTGCTGGTCCGGAAGTGGTTAAATTAGAACTCCAAGCATGCAGCCTAACACAGCTGAAATATATTGATGCAAACATTTTTTCTGCCAAAGGGTGTGTGACTCTGTTTAGCTAGTTCTGTGATTCTCAGACCTCTCCCACGTTACATAACCAAGCAGATGTAACTACTATTTCCTGCTTCAGCTTTTCAGCCTTCTATGCCACCCCCCTGAAGGGCTTGCATGCCATTTCTGTAGACTTGGCAGCTGTACAAGGGCCCCCTGGGAGTTAGAGGTCCCTTTATATTAGATGAGGGCAATGCAGATGCTAGGATCTTGGTTGATCAGTGCCTGACTCTGGTTGGATATTAGACCATGAGAGATTTTAGGGTGTCAAAAAGGCCACTCTTTGCTTGTATGTGTCTATTTATCTTTAAATATATATATATATATATATATATATATATATATATATATATATATATATATATATATATATATATATATATATATATATATATATATATATATATATGTGTGTGAATACAATTTTAGACTTGGGCACTAGTTGAATTGGGTCCCATATACATTTTCTTGCATGGGGTCTTTTAATGACTATATCCACCACTGCCCCTCTACCCCCTATCTACTATACCTATTTGACAACAATTTGGTATCCTAATGAGCAAACATGGGACTTCAGTCCCCTCAGTGCTGCCCCCCTCCTCAACAACACTGCTATCTTTAAAGGTCTGGTGTGTGTGCTTAAATTTAAGGGTTCTGCATGGCCCCAAAGACCAGACAGAGCCTTTAGGCGCATATGTACATGCACCAAACCTTTAAAGAAGTTGTCGTTCTTCAGAACCTGCCAGAGTCCTGCAGCATATCTGCGCATGTGTGGAGTTTCACATGCACGTGCTGAGCCATCTTCACGCCCATGTATGTCCCGAAGGTCCCGAAGGATGGGTAGGGTTCTTCAGCACATTTGCTTGTAGGCAGGGCCTAGGCCCAAGGCACATAATCAGGGAGAGACCACACACAGTTCTTGTGGTGAATCAGTATCAGACCCTGTAATGCTGCTGAGAAGAGCTTCATGTTGATGGTCCAGATACCGATATGTTTCCTCACAAGTAGACAATATCCCTGAGCTGACCCTACTCACCAGGAACCATTTCCTGCACAATGCACTCTACTAACTAGCGGGGTCTCCGTCCTTGACCTACCACTTGCTCCAAGCATGCCCAAATGATGTAGATATCCTATCATATACAGTTCCACACCAAGATGGCCACTGGGATCCCTAAGGGGACAATTCCCCCAACAGATTCCACTCCACCTGTAATGATGACACAGTGCCACCTAATAGTCATTCTCGCCTAAGTGCTGCTCTGCAGCCAACAAAAATTGAAAATTATCCAATTGTGGGAGAGAAAGAGTTGGAGTCGGATGTAAACAAATTAGTTTTTTGGGATTAAGGTCCCCTTTGCGAAGTTGTAAAGCCGAACAAAGAAATAATCATGTCAGCTGCCTACTATTTCAGGTAGGAATGGCTGGATCACAAGACTGACCTAACAGAATAAACAATAGAGGGTAACTAATGTTTGACCATTCTTCCAGAAGCGCATTTGTGAGGTCAGGCACTGATGTTGGACAAGAAGGCCTGGCTCACAGTCTTCGCTCTACTTCATCCCAAAGGTGTTCTATCGGGTTGAGGACAGGCCAGTCAACTTCCTTCACCTCAAACTCACTCATCCATGTCTTTATGGCCCTTGCTTTATGTACTGGTCCAAATCATTTGGTGAAGGGGGGGTTATGGTGTGGGGGTTGTTTTTCAGGGGTTGGACTTGGCCCATTTAGTTCCAGTAAAGGTAACTCTTAAGGCGTCAGCATACCAAGACATTTTGGACAATTTCATGCTCCCAACTTTGTGGGAACAGTTTGGGGATGGCCTCTTCCTGTTTCAACATGACTGCACACCAGTGAACAAAGCAATGTCCATAAAGACATGGCTGAACAAATTTGGGATGGAGGAGCTTAACTGGCCTACACAGAGTCCTGACCTCCACTCTATAGAATACCTTTGGGATGAATTAGAGCGGTGACTACAGGCCAGGCCTTCTCGCCCACATCAGTGCCTGAGCTCAGAAATGCGCTTCTGGAAGAATGGTCAAACATTCCCATAGACACACTCCTAAACCTTGTGGACAGCCTTCCCAGAGGAGTTGAAGCTGTTATGGCTGCAAAGGGTGGGCCAGCTCAATATTGAACACTGAGATGCCATTAAAGTTCATGTGCGTGTAAAGGCAGGCGTCACAATACTTTTGACAATATAGGGTATGGTGGCTCTTACCAAGGCTAATGGTGGTCACCACTGACACTCAGCCTCCCTTTCCAACAAAGAGGGTGGAAACGTAGCCAGTAGCTGTCATGTTGTGGGCACTTGTCCCTTTAGTGACAGCTGGTAATAGTGGGAACTGGAACACCCGTCAACCAGACAAGGATCCAAACCCTTCACACTGATTTGACTGCTGTCCGTGTCTCCATTGGAGAGATTTCTCCTCCAGTTACACAAATGGAAATAAGGGTAGATCTCCCATAGAGAGCAAAAAAATCTAACAGAGGCTCCAACTTTTCTTATGATTTTGTCTTTTTGTACTTTAAAAGCTGACGCGCAATCTGATTATATGTTGCCTTCCCTGGTTCCTCCTTTCCCCCTCCCCCCTCATCGACATGTTAAGAAAATTTTAAATAAACCTTTCTATTTTTCACTAAATACTTTATTTTAGACCCAGGGACATTATCACTAAGTTTTTGTCCTCTATGCAATACAGGCAGATCATGGCTTAAGAATTGATAATTATTTCAATAAAATAAATTATTGGTTAAGTCTAAAACCTGGTCTGAATTACTTCAGGAAGAGAAAATGAGAGTATACTTTTACAGTAAATGGACAATGAAGTGTAAACCTTCATGTTAACCTTCTGGGTAATGTAGAGTAATGCCCTGTACACACGGTCGGACATTGATCGGACATTCAGACAACAAAATCCTAGGATTTTTTTCCTACAGATGTTGGCTCAAACTTGTCTTGCATACACACGGTCACACAAAGTTGTCTGAAAATCCGATCATTCTGAACGCGGTGACGTAAAACACGTACGTCGGGACTATAAACAGGGCAGCAGCCAATAGCTTTCATCTCTTAATTTATTCTGAGCATGCGTGGCACTTTGTACATCAGATTTGTGTACACACGATCGGAATTTCCGACAACGGATTTTGTTGTCGGAAAATTTTATAGCCTGCTCTCAAACTTTGTGTGTCGGAAATTCCGATGGAAAATGTGTGATGGAGCCTACACATGGTTGGAATTTCCGACAACAAGGTCCTGTTACACATTTTCCATCGGAAAATCCTATTGTGTGTACAGGGCATTAGAAATAAAGGGAAGGAAGAGCAGCCAGCTCAGGAGTGGAGGCAATGGTGGAAGGTGACGGAGGTTCTGTCAGGGGGGTAAACTAGTTGCTGTATGGTATGCTCTTCTAGGAGGAAGGGACCCTATATTGGGGCCTGCTGCATAACAGAACCCTCCTAAGGACTGGGCCTGGAACCACGGTGTGCAAAGCCTTTTGCAGTATACAGCAGCTTCCCTCCTTGCCTTTGGGCTGAACAAGTACAATATATCGTGTAAGGTGTGTAAATGAGCTGATGGAGAGACTCTGCACTCAATGTGGTATCTCTCCAAATGTCTCTGTAGTCAGTGGCAAGTGAAAAGACGTTATCCTTCCAGTGTAGAGCCCAGTGAAGTAAGCTGGCCACCGGCCATGGAGGTTGTTAATTGAAGAAAGCAATAAAGAGAGCTCACAGTGTGCAGTGAAATCAGAGTAAGTGGTTTAACTCAGGGCTTTTTTTCTCAGAGAATAGGTACAGGTACTCCCTTTTGGAGTCACCCCTTATCTCCACCCCTACCCACCTTCGAGCACCATCCCTTGGGTCCACCCCCTACCCACCTCCCAGCAACGTCCCTTTTAGAGACTAAGGAACCAAGTATCATTTTGTGGTGCTAATTAATTTGTATGGAATTTGATAATGATAACAAGAAAAATAGTAAAATAGATGCCCTGCAGCCAGCAACCAAAGACCCCACCTGCAACAATAGATCCTCCTGCAACAATATATCCCCTGGCAAGAACAGATCCATCCCCGCAACAATAGTTTGCTTCCTGCCTCCAACAGAGCCCCCCCCAGCAACAATAGATCCCTTCCTGCAACAACAGATCCCCCCAGCAACAATAGACACCGCCACAACAAAATACCCACCAGTGACAATAGATCCCCCAGCAGCCTGCATCAATGGACTCTCCAGCACTCAATGTCATTACATACATGCAGTGCTGGAGGTGCCAGCACTGCGTTCCCCCACGTTCCCGCTGAAAAAAAGCCCTGGTTTAAGTACAGGAGAGGAGCCTGTATATCTCTGAAAAAGATAAGGTTGATGTTCAGCTTTAACTAATTTTTTCCCACATTCAAGATCTGGTGCAAATACTTTATGTAGAGAAACAGAGAAACAACCCAAACCAAATATGTACATCAACAAAAGTGTTAGAATGGGCATTTTCTGTGAAACCAACAGGAAACTATTGATTTCCACCTTTATTAATAGGTCCCATTATCCTATCATTTGTTGAGACACAATGCAAGGCCCAGCTGCGATGTGACCTATGATGTAAGCGGTAAGTGCGGAGAATTTACATGAATTTTGCATCCAAGCTTATTTGTCTATAAAGCCCATACTGAGATCGATATAAGATAGTGATAATGCAGCTCTTTGGAAATGTCACTAAAGGTCATGGCGGTCTTTTACTTGTGAATAATGGATAATAAATTCTAGACACAACAACAACATTACATACTGTCGTGTATTGGAGTAGGCTTATGCACATAGCACACAAGTCGACCTCTGGGACGCAACAGAATTTTTTTATCATTGTAAATTTTAGGCATACACAAAAAAAATTTTATTTCTTTGTATGGTTTTGGAAATAGGAGGTAAATATTTGTCTCAAATGTCGCTTTGTACAAAGAACATGTTGGCAATGTAAAGGAGACTATGATCAGTCAGGTGTTGATGCCAAACTATGCAATTCTCCGCCCTTCTTCTTGGATAGGGCAACCACACATCTGCTGTTGAGTTACACTCTCCACCATATTGTGATCAGCAGCAAATCCTGGCCTGAGCCCCACTCTCGACATCCAATTAGTCTTAATATTCATGAATAAAGGAATTCCCACATATAAAATGCATTTTATGCATTCACCAAGATTTCCGAATTTCAGAATTCTTTGACGCAGAACACCACACGCAGGAGTAGACATTATATAGCTGTCATTTCTGCGCAGAACACAGGCACATATTTTAAGGCCATCCTCCCTTACACCTCCTCTCCTCCTTGGGAGTACCACAGTATTGGGACCACTTCCCTACATATACTAAGTCCACAGCCATAAGCTTCCTTCACCATGTTACAGGACCTGCAGCTGAGGGTCTGGGATCAAGGTGCCTTCTATAGTATACCAGACTTTTCCAAGTTCTCCTCTATGGCTCTGCCCAGATGGCACATACTTCCCCGGGCTTCCACCACTACTCACTCATGCTGTTCCACCTTGCCTGGGACTTCAGCTCTGCAAAGGGCCCTTTGGTTCACCCCTGCAGGAGACTACATCTTAGCAGCTCTGGAATGTTTGGCTCTCATACCCTATCTTAGCTTGGCACACTGGCATTTATATGGGCACTTACTACACCCATGACATCTCTAGGAGGAGGTATTTTTCTAAAAGAGGAGCAAACACCTAACTATACAACTTTCCCATCCCCATGCTATAATGGGAACAGAGCCATGTAGCGACAGGCAAGTTAACCGCACCTACCAACAAGCAGGTGCCAGTAATGTCATTTATACTTTTCATTCAAAATTACTGTGTAGTGAGGGTTAACTTGCTGTGGTGTGTCTGCAATTTGGCATGTTGATTCTCCCATAGCTGGGGTATTTAAGCAGGAAGGGATTGGATTTAGCATCAATCTCTGGAGAGTTATGCCTCGTACACACGGTCGGAATTTTCTGACAACAAATGTTCGATGGGAGCCTGTTGTCGGAAATTCCGACCGTGTGTAGGCTCCACCGGACATTTTCCGTCAGAATTTCCGACAAACAAAAGTTGAGATCTGGATCTTAAATATTCCGACAACAAAATCCGTTGTCGTAAATTCCGATCGTGTGTACACAATTCCGACGCACAAAATTCCGCGCATGCTCGGAATCAAGCAGAAGAGCCGCACTGGACTATTGAACTTAATTTTTCTCGGCTTGTCGTACGTGTTGTACGTCACCGCGTTCTTGGCGATCAGTATTTCCAAAAACATTTGTGTGACCGTGTGTATGCAAGACAAGTTTGAACCAACATCCGTCAGAAAGAAAACATGGATTTTGTTGTCGGAATATGAATCGTGTGTACGTGGCCTTAATGGTTGGAGTTTGGTTTTGGAAGTGAGAAGGACCATACACAGAGAGATGTAGTGTTACACTGTAAGTCACCCCTTCTAAACGTGAGAAAATGACCATTGATTGGAAATGATTCCAAGCTAAAGATATGAGACACCACAGCATAGCCCAAATCCCGCCTAACAGGAATTATGTTAATGGAAAGACCTATTGCATCGCTATTTGATTGATGAAAAAATGTTTGATGAAGGACTTGTATGTGTATGCCAATTTTATTCAGTAAACAGAGTCGATGGTTTAGTGATTTGCCTGGTATGATTTAATGAGGTCCAAGATTCCCGGACTGTCCTGGCAAATCAAGGAGTGTTCGCATCTATGATCTCTGAAACTTTGCTCTCTCCTCCTATCATATCCTACAAGTCAGATTCATATATTTACACAATTTATACATTTTTTCATTTCAGGTAGAGTAAGGGAAGGTTATAACCCCTCTCAGTTTTTTTGTCATCTGTGTCCCAGTGGGGAGATTCCCCTTCACTTCCTGTCCCATAGCCAAAACAGGAAGTGAAAGGAAATCCCTCCAAAGCAAGGAAATGCCTAGTTGTCAATAGAACTAGTGTTCCCATTGGAAGATTTCCCCTCTCCTACTATTCTAAGGACAATCAAAGATTTGAACTTTCCTTTCACTCTCGGTGATAACAGTAATCAGACCAAATAGAGAGGGTGACTCTCCCTAAAGGGGACACAGACAGCAATAGAAACCATTCTATCCAAAAGTAAAAAAAATAAATAAAATTGCTTTTAGTTATACTTTAATGCATGTGTTATATTTCTGCCTGGATTTCAGCTTTAACATAGCTTTTCTTGCCTGTCAACACCTTTTTTTTATGCAATGTTAACCTTAAAAAGTCTTTTGTTTCTCCAAAACATTAATTTTGATGTTCTCTCATTGACAACAATATCACATGAGCGAGGCACTGACGCTTATAAGAGCAAACAGTCTCTCGCAGTTTATTAAACAATTCATGTCTGACATCATCCGAGGACGTTCTGCAGCGACAGAAAATACTTGCAGAAAATTTGAATTAATTTTACAATTTTCTGGGCTTTTTGCAGCCTTTTTATAGAAGAGCTTTTTAGTAATACATGGCTGCTTAATGTCTGCAATAAAAGGCTATTGCTCGATGATGGCTGTACACTTTATATAAACATGATGTGTTTAGCTGAACATTTAGCAGAGACATTTCCATTTATTAACACCCCTTGATGGAGAAGATGACCTCCTTATTACTGTTAACGTGTCTCCCTACAGTAAGTCTACACTCTACAATGGAGAGTTTTAGGCGAGGTTAAACAATCAACACTTTATTAAAGTTAAATGTAGCGGTACCGCCAGATGGGACCCACTGAATGGATGATGATAACTTGAGTTTTCCCCAACTTGTACAGAGGCTGCCAGCACACCAGAGCACAGTCCAAAGCACACTTGTAGGCTGGGCCAGGAGTTTGGGACCCGGAGTGGAGAGAAGGCACACGGAGATCATTGAATGCAATAAAGTATATTAACACAAAAGTTCCAATGTTGTGGTAACAGGATCTCTGTTGCATGGCCAAGCCCGTCACAGCAGTACTTTACAGAAGGTCTTGCAAACACAGCCTTAGGCCCCTTCAAGATTTAGCGGAGACCATCAAGTGGATACGCCTGCACAGTGGGGGACCTGTCTCTTCATATTTAAGAGATGGAGGACCTAACAGCAGTTCTCAAAGATATGATCTGTGACCAAAAATAATGGTCTTATTGGAACAACTTTAAGTTCTCCTCTAGATACCAACAATTACTAATTGGCTAGAGACTAGACATGTGCACAGCCAAAAAAATCCGTTCATTTTCGTTTTCATTAGTTTATTATTTTTTTCGTTTTTCGGGTCAATCGTTATGATCGCAATTCGTAAATTCGTTCATTCGTAAATTCATAAATGCGTTCATTCGTACATTCGTAATTCGAACATTCGTTCATTCGTACATTCGTAAAATCGTACATTTGTAAATTAGAAAATTCGGAAATTTGTAAATTCGAAGTTTGAAAATCCAAAAACCTGAAAATTCAAAAATCTGAAATAGTAACTAACTATTAAATTATAGGTATTGTAATTTCCTTTCAAACTTGACTGTCAGTGAACATAACAAATACAAATTTAACCGAAGTTACGAATTATCCAAAACGAATGCTGCATCTAAACAAATGGAACGGAACAAATTAATAATCAATAATAATAATAAAACATTGTTATTATTATTATTGTTATTTATTATTATTAATTCATTACGTTCCATTCTGTTTTTTCGGATCATTCATAACTTTGGATAAATTTGTAAGTGTTACGTTCACTAACAGCCAAATTTAAAAGGAAATTACAATACCTATAAATTAAAAGTTACTAGTAATTACCAATAGTTAAGTTATTATTAGTTAACTATTATTTCACATTTTCGAATTTTCGAATTTACAAATTTAGGAATTCACTAATTTACTAATGCACGAATGTAAATTGCGAATGTACGAATGCCCGAATTTACGAATGTCCAATTTTATCGAATTTACGAATATTCTGAAAAAATGCGTTAAATGGGTTTTCGTTAATTCGGATATTCCCGAATTAACAAATTTTTTGAAATTCGTTAAAAAACGAATTCGGAACGAAACGAATTGCACATGCCTACTAAAGACATTGGGTCGATGTCCTGGCTTCTGGCCTTGTAACAAATCAGGATCGGGTTGGAATGATAGGCTGGGAAATGTTCCCGACATTGTTTTTTTTTTTTTTTTCCTCCCCCATTATTGGAGGTTTTCCTTGGGAAGAAAGCCACGTACCTCTTTCTTTTTCTTTTCAATTCTCTCCTTATTTCCTTCCATTCTGAAGTATCCCCTCGGACACCCAATGCTTGCCTTGTCACTGTGTTTAAAAGCTAGAAAATTACCTGTGTAGCACCCTCTACATATGTAGGTGCTAGAGTAGGATTTTTGTTCTGTAGTGTAGGTAGATTTAGGCAGGCCTGGCTGGAAGCCAGGCCTGTTTGTTTTGGTTTGTGTGGGCAGGAAATGGCTCAGAGTTTAACAGATGGTGACTCACAGGCAGTGTCACTGAGACCTCCCTCTTTCTTCTAGAGGATTCTAGAAGGAGAGAAGGAGAGGTGAGGTGCAGCTGCCTGGGGTGTTCTAAGGCGCCCTAACCAATCCCCAACCTGGATTGGCAGGGGGCAGGCCTCCTTAAATACCAAGAGTCAGCCCAGCTGGAGAGGAGTTGGCGGGTGGAAGAACTGGAGATGGGATACTGGGCTGTCGGGGCCTTTGAGGGAGCTCCCCAGTCTGGGGGGAGTGACCTTGGGCCTGGGCTTGTGTGCAGGATGGAGCCCTTCAGGAAAGCGTGAAGGTTTTGGACAGGAGGCAGCCAGGAGGAGCAAGAGAGGACAGCAGGCGCTAGTACTGCCGGGCAAGTCTCCAGGAGGGAACCACCGTTTGCAGCCAGGAGGGCTGGTGAGTGACATGTGCAGTCAGGAGGACTGGGGAGGCACACCCGAGAGGACTTGGAGCATGCAGAGATGGGTGCAGAGCCAGTAGTGAGGACTGTAATGTCATGGGCAGTGGAATCGGGCAGCTGCAACAAGGAGGGCTGGCAGGGCCTGAAGAGGGCTGACTGGGAGCAGTAGTCCATCAGTAGGACAGTTAGCACTAAAGACTTTTAATTTCTTGCTACACCATAGGGGTCCGAGGTCCCTGCCTGCAAAAGGCAATTGCTAAGGCCTGGCTGAGCCAGTGTCAGGCCTAACCTTAAATATGCTAGCTGCTCCTGGGAGTTAAGAGTTGTGGAGGAGGAAGGAAGAGGAATAGTCTGCAAGCAAGGAAAGTGGAGGATACTGAAATAGTAACTTGTACAGAGAAGTGTACATAGCTGTCCTACTTGATTGATATACAATCCACCAATTGATTGATATACAATCCACCGATTGATTGATACACAATTTACCGGGAATCCCATATTTCCCTCACCCCATCCAAGTTAAATTCCCTTCATTGTCTCAAAGTGACTAGGAAGTGAATGTCGGGTTGGGCAGTGTGACAGGTGGGTCACATCACTTAGCAGCCCCTACAAGGGTACCGCTACACCTGTTATTTCACTTACAGTATGCAGTCACTTTCCTTCTATATGAACACTGATTGTCATCTATTTTTCTGGAGATGTTAGTTTGCACTTTGGCCTACGTTGTACATAATGGCTTATGGCCTTAGCAAATGTGAATTTCAATGTGTCTGTTTTGTTATGATACATACCCTTCAAAATTAACAATTATAAAAAAAAAGAAAAGAACCTCTACTGGGGAGGGGGATAGCCACCCACCCATACTGGTGGAATCCCTGCTGTCTTGGAGCTCACGCTACTTATCAGCTCCTTTAGCCACCTACTGGGCAACCCCTCCCAGTGAATGGCATATAATAACAATTAGGCTACCTTTTTGATTCTCCCCTCCCTGTGTTCCAGACACCCCGAGAAAGGGTAGTCAAACCTGCAACCTATGAAACCTAGAAAAGCCTAAAAGGATCAGTAGCCACTTCAAAGATTGCAGAGAAGCTAAAAAAAAAGACCTAAACTTGCCTAACATCCTATCAGCCTATCAATGAGGGTGCTACATCAACATACAGTTCAGTTGTTTAGAAAATAAATATGGTCAAAGGTCTTTTTTCAAGTCTCAAGTTTTATTCCTCTGCATTAGAAGACTGTGTATACCAGGGTTCCCCAAAGTGATCAATCCAAGAGGTCAATAAAAAGTCTGGGGGTCAATAGATTGTCAATAAATGATGGAGGGTTAATTGAGTTGATTATTCTTTTGCGGTCGCTGTAGAGCTCCATGACTATTGGAGCAATGCAAATACTGTTACACTGTATATCAGGGTTGTCCACAGTGGTCAATATCAACCCATAAAGATTGATTGGACTATACAAGGGTAAATAAAATGTTTGGGGGTCAAAAGAGGGTCAGTACATTTCTGGTGGTCAATAGGTGGTTGATAAATTATGGAAGGTCAATTAAGCTTTTAAGGTCACTGTAGAGCTTCATGACTATTGGAGCAATGAAAATACTGTTCCTGTGTATACCAGGGTTCCCCAAAGTGATCAACAGCAACCACCCCCCCCCCCCCCCCCAAAGGGTTGCTGAAACTATCCGATGGGTCAACAAAATGTCTTGGGGCAGTAAATGCCTGGAGCTCAGTAGGTGGCTGATAAATGAGAGAAGGTCAATTGAGTCGATTAGTCTTCTGAGGTCACTGTGGAGGTCCTCAATTAAAATAGTGTTTCAATGTATACCAAGGTTGTCCACAGTGGTAAATATTGGGTTGATGTGACTATCCAAAGGGTCAATGTTAAATGTTTGGGGGCTAAAAGAGGGTCAGCAAATGTCTGGTGGTCAATAGGTTGTTGATAAATGATGGAAGGTCGATTAGGGTAAATCATCTTTTGAGGTCACTGTAAAGCTCCAAGACTACTGAAGCAATGTTCCAGTGTGTACCTGGGTTGCACACAATGGTCAGTATTGTCCCCTAAGAGTGAGGGACTATCCAATGGGTGGAATAAATGTCTGGGGGTCAATAGGTGGTTAATAAATGATGGAAGGTGATGAATTAGGTGAATTAATCTTTTGTGTTCACTGTAGAGCTTCATGACTTTTCAAGCAATGTAAATACAGTTCCAGTGTATACCAAGGTTCCCCAAAGTGGTCAATACCAACCCCCTTAGGGACCATCCAGGGGGTCAATAAAATGTCTGGGTGTCAAAAGAGGGCCAGCAATTGTCAATAGGCCTCTCACCACTCTTGTACTAGATGTGCTCTTACCAGATGGGGTCAGTGGGCTCTCCAATAGCTTTGCCCGTTCAGCTCACACAGCTGCACAGTACCCCAAGACTGTGCAGCTCAGCCTTCAGGTCCCAGCAACCCCACACACCAGCCTTGAGATCCAGCTGCTCATCCCGCAGGTACTGGGTGATGTGTCTCTTCTTGGGCTCCATGCACAGGGTATCCAGTTCCTGACTAAATGGCAGCTAAAAGGAATAGGTACTGCTATAGGTAGGAACAGTCCCAGGCTATAGCAATAGACAATACGGTCTTCTTCTCTCATCTCTCTCCCTTGCGCTATGAGTATAGTGCTAGGAAGAGAGAAACGCTCTGCAGTGGGAGAAACATTTTGCCCGGGCAGTTTAAAGGGGCCATGGGCCGTCACCGTTCACATATAATTTTATAAGAAGATTGTTGTACCAATGAATGGTTTGCCAAAGGGGTCTTGTTAAATAAGTGAAGTGTTTTTATTGAACCTATATTGTAGTTTCCCTTTAAAATAATTTTTCATACTAATCACTTGAGAAACCTGATATATTGTTTTTTGGGACCCTAATCCTCCTAGGGGTATAAAAGTGAGCCCACTAATTTAATTGCCGTCCTGGGCCTACTTGTGTACTGGCAAAAAAAATAAAAATCTCATTAACTCGGTAGCACAGCACCAGCGTGTTATAACATTCCTAGCCTGATAAGTGGAAATTCTATTCAGTGTCACTTTGATTTTAATAAGGTCCCCACTATAATTCTTGGATCGAAATGTGGCCAAATGTAATCACAGCTCTCTGTCTTCTCCGACAATATCTGGTATAAAAAGGGAATAATTATGTGTTTTTCCCTAAAGAGCTGATGTTGCTTTAACTTTCTCACCTTTATGGTAAGTGTATCTGACAATGACAGGGACGGCGCATAATGTGCTGAAAATCAAGGTCACAGCTGACATGCCATCGCTCTTTAAGCAATTGAGATACTAGAAGGAGCTTTTAAGTCAATTCTGTTACACTTCATTTTTTGGTGATATGAAAGAATACTCACTAGGGCATTTAAAGAGATTTCACTTTCCAGAATCTAAAAAATATACAAAATGTCAAATTGACAAGCTGAGTTGATTTTGTATGTGTGCTTATTCTTTTTTATTAAAAATCCGCACAAGTTCCAACATTTATATTTAAATTTATTATATTGATCTACATGAGTGTCTGTTTCAGTTTCCATCTAAAATGGCATGGACAGGCAGATGGCACCACTATTTCCACCTTAAAACTGAAATACAGGCAACAGCTAAATCAGGGGTGTCCAACCTGTGGCCCATGGGGCACATGCGGCCCAAGACGGCTATGAATGCGTCCCAACACAAAATCGTAAACTTACTTAAAATCTTCCAAAAAAGAGGGGGAAGGGGGGAGGGGGACAATGGCAGGTGTGTATAGGTGTTCTGATCAGTCCAATACTGATCAGATCCTGACCATGCACCTGTAAGGTGAAAGGGGGGGGGGGGGGACGACTTTTTTAGTTGAAACATGTCGGGTGGACCCCTCACAACTACCGCTACACGATTTACATGCCTGTTTGATCTGCAAAAAATGTGAGTTTGTTTTTTATTGCTATTTTTAATAAATCCAAGTTAATACGTTATTACACTATGTGAGTGTTTTCATCCCTCACATGTTACACGAATCTCTCGCTTGGCTTATGGTGGTGTGATTACTATTGAGGAAGTCATGCTGATTACTTCCCCCCCTTCCCTCCGTTGGTGCGGTGATGACATCTGACCAGACAATACATCTAGACCAGTTGGTCATCAAGCCTTTTTGACCTGTTTTGGCATATGCTATTTCAGGCCACTACTTCTGGTAAGCCCTCATATCTTCTGGTGATGGTCCTGGCACCGTTTTCACATTTCTGTGCACCTCTGGTCGTTTATGGTCCATTCATCTACCAGGCTACCGGGTTTAATTTGATCTTCCTGCACGTACAAGAAAAACACCTGCATACTATTTATACACTGTTATCACAGACTTTTTTTTCCTGGTGTTATGGACTCTATATCTGATTTTGTCCTTTGATGTTTAATTCATCTAAACACATATATGTACTATTTTTTCACTAGTCACTGTCACAAGTGCTCACGTGAGATTTCCATTATTTGATGATATTTAATGTTTAGTTTTTTTCATATTGTATTCACTCAACAGCGCCACACTGTGAATCTTTAGTTGTTATTTTTTTTTCCCTGAGTCTACGGGTGTGTTGGCTGCTTCCTTAGTTTTTTTAGCGCAGCGCTGTATCATACTTTCTTGATCCCTGGTAATATCAATTATCACATATGGTCATAATATAATGTGGTTATTGATGTCAGACAGCATCCCTGGCTAGGTTTGTTGGCATTCAGCTGTCAGCCTGGGAACTGTCATTTGTGATGAAAGTCTGGCATAGGAGGATCATCAGCATCGGTCATTGTATTTATGTTGGCTGGTGGAGCATTGTTTACCGTGAATCGATGGAAGATATCATTGATATTGGGTTCACCTCATGCAACATGTTTTTTTTTTTAATTTTTTACAGAGGATCTTCACCCTGTAAACAAAAAATGAAAAGTCAGCTGCTACAAATACTGTAGCTGCTGACTTAAAAAACACACACTTACAGTGCCTGTCCAGGGATCCAGCAATGTCCTCACCCGACCCGACTCTTTGCTGGTCTTTGGGCCCAGGCAACAGCATCTTAACTGTGGGCAGCCGGCTGTGACATCTTGCTTTCCAGCTTCCCAGCTGGCTGCCCACTGTACATGTGCGAGCTATGCTGTGCCCCGTGAATGGTCCCACAGTCTCCATGGGTCTGTGACATGTCTCAAGAGACTGCAGGGAGAAATGGTCAAGGAGCAGGAAAAGCGGAATTTTACCTTTTGGGTGACGTTCCATTATAATAAAATAATTTTACTATGATATCTGAGTGAATATTTACTTTGTCATTTTTTTTTGTAAACGAGTAACAATGGGTACCATGGACACATTCACACAGGATGAAAGGATATCTGGGGGTCATCTTATTTTAACAGGGACATTCAGTTTTTGTTAAGTCTCTCCCCCCACAGACCCCCACATATATCAGCCCAGATATGTGGCTATGAGACTCTTGTCCCAATCTCCCATGTGGTATGGTATGGTTCACGAGGAAGGGTACCCCACACTCGCTGCTCTTCCCTTTCCTTCCCAGACAGGCTGCATGCCTCGATAAGGGTCTGGTATTGATGTTTGAGGGGATCTCACATTCTTATATTTATTTATTTTTTTTGCATGGGGTCCCCCTTAAAAATCCATACCAGAGCCTTATCTTCGATAAGGCTCTGGTATGGATTTTTAGGTTGACCCCACATCTTTACTAGTTTTTGTTCATGTAGTCTCCCAAAAAATCTATACCAGAACCCTGTCTAGGATGAGAGTCTGGTATGGATTTTAAAAATAACCGCACACCATTGTTTTTTCTTTTGCAGGGCATGTGGCCTAGTATGTTTTAGGAGGGGAGGGGGGACCAAATGTTTACTGCCCCCTCTTTTCCTAGCCACCCAGGTTAGGTGCCCGGATAAGGGTCAGATGTAATTATTGAGGAGAACCCCGCAGAAAAAAAAAAAAAAACCCTTTCCCCCTCAAAATCCATAACAGCCCCTCATCATAGATTGGGGTCTTGTATGCATTTTTAAAGGGCACTCAATGCAAACCCACCCCCCGAACCCCCCAGAAAAAAGGTGTACACCTTCCCCCCTTCGTTACTCCAAATCAAATTAGCTTGCTTTGCTTGTTACTGCTCAGCAGTAGAGCTTAAGTGAAGGTACAAGGGGCATGCAAATTGATTCAAGGGCAAGCAATTTGACCTAGCTGGATTAGTAATTAATTTTTTTTAGTGTACTTGAATTTGCTTAAGCTTGTGGAGGGTGGGAGTAAGAATCCCTGACTCTGTAACATCAGTGACCTAATGATTGAAATAGCATAAAATGCTACTACCTAATTAAGTGCTATCCTAATAAGAAAGAATAAATCTTCTTTATTTGAGCAGTTATGCCACACATGGGGTGTTCCTCACAAGTGTAGGCTTCCTTTTGAGGCTGTTGCTACTCTTCTCCATATTGAATTGGTATTGAATTTATACAAATTTTTTTTACCAGTTCACTATTACATTGACCATATCGTAGCATCACATTTATATACAGTAAGTGGCTCATCTAGGCAAAGTTTACTATTGAAACCTATATAGGTTTGAAATAGGATGATTATGCCTCTTCTAACTTTTCTTGAAGAAATAGATAAAATGTGTTCTATGTATAGGCTTTCATATTGTTCCTGTGTTAGCTAAGCTTTAGAAATGTGTATATCAGCCTTTTGATCCAGGGTTCTGTGAAACCATAGGGTTCCTCCGGAAGCTGATAAGGGTTCCTTAGCATTTAGCCATTTCTTCCTCTTAGATAGGTAACCAGAGACACCAATGATCTTTTTAGCTATCTGTAAGGGTGGTATTGTTCCAATTGACTACAAATGTAAGGAACATTCTTCTCTTTAACCATAATGCTAATGTTCCAAGAGCTGTAAATATGGTACTTATTAAGAGTGATTCCCCGAGACCTGAAAGTTATTTTAAGGGTTCCTTCCCTTTAAAAAGGTTTAGGGTGGTATATTCTTATCATTTGTTCAATACCTTACCGCTGTTCCCAGTCCTTTTCATGTCATCTTCAACATCATCCAGCCATTTCACCCTTAGTTTTTCCACTTCATCAGAATTTGAATTTCTCAATCTCAGTAACCAATTCTGGTTGACTGTACAGAATGGACTGCCAGTTGTTCCTATTTCTGTAGAAAAGCCATAGAAATAGGTCAGACACTGCACAGGGTGGGCTTAAATTTTAGGCAAGTCTTTTCTTGAGGTTAAACATACCATGATGTAGTGATGGGGCTTAAATGGTCTCTAAGGAATGGTGGCAGTAGAAAGGTTATCGGTAGGGACACCCATGCTGGAAAGATCTCAGGCAATGCTCCAGACAAACAAAGAACATTCTGCTTCTCAATTGCTGGCCTTGGGACTAGACTCTATCATATAAAATATGTAATTGCTGCAAAAACTTAAATTCAGAAGTCCATGGCTAAATTAAGTTTGGGCATAGTAGTGGGGTACAATAATTATTTAGGTTTTCACCTGCATTATGAGTTAATCAATCAATTTATTCATTTGGAAATTTTGATACATGATAGCATCCTGCCTTCAAGGTCACCCAGAAACTGGAGTTTACTTGGGTTGTGATAGTTCTTAAGCTGTCATGTCACCTGACTTAACTATGTGTTTAACTCAGGGAGTGCTACCTCAACCCATATATTAACAGAAGCAAGTGAAATGTACAGTCGGCATAAGCTGGAGATAAATAATACATCTCTAGCACTATCTCTTAGCAACCCTATTAAACACTATTATGCCACCAAACATTCACATGAAACTAATTGCTACCACTAATACTTCTCATAATGCATTTTAGCAGGAAATGTTAGCACGTTGACAGGTAGTGCTTACTTTTAGTGGCTTTCTATCTTTCAATCAATAACCTCAGCTGTATCTCACTCCCTATCATGTCTGAAAAGCATCTGTGATTTATGGTGTGCTGAGTACTATGCTCTGTGGACTCTGGTGTTGCTCCCACCATCATTATCCGTAGTGATGGAATCCATGATGGTAGGGTAAAGGTCCCAATTAATAATGTACACTGGACCAGATGTACAGCAGCCAGAAGACATATGTTACAACTATTACAGTCTTACTTACCGATCCTTACTGACACTAATCAAGCAAGATATGAAGAAGCATTTACTGTACTACAAGGAGAAGGATCATTAGGGTGGACAGAATTTCATTCCCCTCTGTGTAATATTAATACAATCTATGGATACAGTTTCATAAAAAGTATTTCCCTCCCTCCCCCCTTTCCTTCCTTCCCTTCATTTCTTTTTCCCCTTGTTTCCTTCCTTCCCTTCCTTCCTTCTTACCAGTACAGGAACGGACCCTTTATAATTGCCTCTCCCTCCTTTTTTTCCTTCTTTTAAGTACAGCCATGTACAGCCTATGCAACTACTTTCCTTCCTCCTTTCCTTTCCTTCCTTCCTTCCCCTGCCTACTTTTCTTAGGAGGGTGGGTAGAGTTTTACTCCCCTCTGTGTAATATGAACACAATCTGTGAATAACATTTCATAAAAGTCTTTCTTTCCTTTCCTTCTTTCCCTTCCTCCTTTCCTTCCTTCTTGCCCTTCTTTCTTTTTTCCCTTACTTCCTTCAGGAACGGAGCCTATACAACTGCCTCTCTCCCTATTTTCCTTCCTTCCTTACAGGAAATTAGTCTATGTAACTGTTTCCCCTCCTCTTTCCTACCTTCATTCCTTCTCTCCTTCCTTCCATCCCCTCCCTGCCTCCTTTTCTTAGGAGGGTGGATACAATTTCACTCCCCTCTGTGTAATATTAATATAATCTATGGATACAGTTTCATAAAAGTCTTTTCCTTCCCCCTTCTTTTCCTTCTTTCCCTTTCTCCCTCCTTTCCTTCCTTCTTCTTTGTTCTGTCCCTTTGGTCTTTCATCCCTTTCCATCTTTCCAGTACCAGAAAGGAGCCTATACAACTGCCTCTCTCCTTCCTTTTCTTCCTTCCTTTAAGTACAGGAAAGGAGCCTTTAGAACTTTTATCCTTCCCCCTCCCTGCTCCCTTATTTTCTCTCTCCCTCCCTTCTTTCCTTCCCTCCCTTCATTCTTTAAAATATCTGTAAGGTGGATATAACACCAGTGACCCCTGTGTAATATTAATACAGCTTATGGATAAAGTTCCTTTCCTTCTCTTCCTTCCACCTCTCTTCCTTCCTTCTTTTCCTTCCTTCCTTTTCTTCCTTCCTTCCCGTCCTTCCATCCTTCTTCCCCCTTTTTCCTTTCTTTCTTCCTTCCACAGAAAGCAGTTGTAACGCCCACATGTGATGCTGAGCCTCCATGATTGAAAGAACTGAAACCCAATGAATGAAAGAAGCAGGCCAGAAACAGAAAATCCAGGGAAGAAAATGTCTTGCAGCCAGGAAATCAGGTGCTCTTTATCTTACTTGCTACAGCTTCTAATGCACACTGTAAGAAGTGAAATCATAATAAGCAAATCCAGTACAATAGAAAGGCCTATACAACTGTACAAGACTAAATGGTAGGCTGGAGGTCAGCTTTCACTCATCAATTCTTTGAGAAATAGCTAGTATAAATACTTACAGCACTGAATAGTTATAGTGCCTTAAAAAAGTATTCATACCCCTTGAAATTTTCCACATTTTGTCATGGTACAACCAAAAACATAAATGTATTTTATTGGGATTTTATGTGATAGACCAACACAAAGTGGCACATAATTGTGAAGTTGAAGGAAAATGATAAATGGTTTTCAAAATCTTTTACAAATAAATATGTGAAAAGTGTGGCGTGCATTTGTATTCAGTCCCCTTTACTCGGATACCCTTAACTAAAGTCTAGTGGAACCAATTGCCTTCAGAAGTCACCTAATTAGTAAATAGAGTCCACCTGTGTGCAATTTAATCTCAGTATAAATACGGCTGTTCTGTGAAGCCCTCAGAGGTTTGTTAGAAAACCTTAGCGAACAAACAGCATCATGACGGCCAAGAAACACACCAGACAGGTCAGGGATAATGTTATGGAGAAGTTTAAAGCAGGGTTAGGTTTTAAAAAAATATTCCAAGCTTTGAACATCTCACACTGTTTAATTCATCATTCAAAAATGGAAAGCATATGGCACAACTGCAAACCTACCAAGACATGGCCGTCCACCTAAACTGACAGGCCGGGCAAACAGAGCATTAATCAGAGAAGCAGCCAAGAGGTCCATGGTAACTCTGGAGGAGCTGCAGAGATCCACAGCTCAGGTGGGAGAATCTGTCTACTGGACAACTATTAGTCATACACTCCACAAATCTGGCCTTTATGGAAGAGTGGCAAGAAGAAAGCCATTGTTTAAAGAAAGTCAAAAGAAGCCCCGTTTGCAATTTGCGAGAAGCCATGTGGGGGACGCAGCAAACATGTGGAAGAAGGTGCTCTGGTCAGATGAGGCTAAAATGTAACTTTTTGGCCTAAAAGCAAAACACTATGTGGGGAGGAAAACTAACACTGCACATCACTCTGAACACACCATCCCCACCGTGAAACATGGTGGTGGCAGCATCATGTTGTGGGGATGCTTTTCTTCAGCAGGGACAGGGAAGCTGGTCAGAGGTGATGGGACGATGGATGGAGCCAAATACAGGACAATCTTAGAAGAAAACCTGACTGCAAAAGACTTGAGACTGGGGCGGAGGTTCACCTTCCCGCAGGGCAACGACCCTAAACATACAGCCAGAGCTACAATGGAATGGATTAGATCAAAGCATATTCATGTGTTAGAATGGTCCAGTCAAAGTCCAGACCTAAATCCAATTGAGAATCTGTGGCAAGACTTGAAAATTGCTGTTCACAGCAACTCTCCATCCAATCTGACAAAGCTTGAGCTATTTTGCAAAGAAGAATGGGCAAAAATGTTACTCTCTATATGTGCAAAGCTGGTAGAGACATCCCCAGAAAGACTTGCAGCTGTAATTGCAGCGAAAGGTGGTTGTACAAAGTATTGACTCAGGGGGGCTGAATACAAATGCACGCCACACTTTTCACATATTTATTTGTAAAAAAAAAAAAAACATTTATCATTTTGCTTCCACTTCACAATTATGTGCCACTTGGTTGGTCTATCACATAAAATCGTAATAAAATACATTTATGTTTTTGGTTTTAACATGACAAAATGTGGAAAATGTCAAGGGGTATGAATACTTTTTCAAGGCACTGTACCTATGGGATGTAGCTGAAAGCAAAATGGTAAGCAAATTAGAATGTTTGTAACTAACAAGGGAGAAACATTTGAAAAAGAATCCCATAGCCTAACGTTGCATATTCATCATCATATTCTTAGTTTCCTTCCTCATAATAAGTCTGGTTGAAAAAAGAAACAAGCCCATCTAGTTCAACCAATAAAAAGAGGAAAACAAAAAAAAATATTTTACAATCCTATATACACAATTCCATACCACAGCTGATCCAGAGGAAGGCAAATCTCTTTTCCTCCAGACGTAAAGAGTGCCCCCTTGTCCTCCGTGATGACCTTAAAGTGAATAATTTAACACCAAGTTCACTATATGGACCACTTATTTATTTATACATGTTGACCATATCCCCCCTTAATCTCCTCTTCTTAAGAGAGAATAAATTCAGTTCCTCTAATCTATCCTCATAGCTGAGCTCCTCCATGCCTCTTATCAGTTTGGTTGGTCTTCTCTGCACTTCCTCCAGTTCCCTGATATCCTTTTTATGAACTGGTGCCCAAAACTGAACTGCATATTCCAGATGAGGTCTTACTAATAATTTGTACAGGGGCAAAATTATCTCTCTCTCTCTCTGCTGTCCATGCCTCTCTTATGCAAGAAAGGACTTTGCTTGCTTTGGAAAACTGCAGCTTGGCATTACATGCTATTATTAAGTAAGGATGTGCTCAGTAGGGATGGGCGAACGGTTCGGCCCAAGCATAAGTTCGGGCCGAGGTTTCGTTGTTCGATCGTTCGGCAAACAGCCAAACAAACGGGTTGTCAGGGCACAGAGCACTGTCAGAGTCGTGATTGGACACTGTCATCATGACTTTATCCAATCATGGCTCATTCCTGCCCCACAGTTTAAAAGTATTCTTTCAATGGCAGCCATTTTCAGTGTGATTTCGGCGTGGAGAGAGATAGAACAGTGCTCTGTTCAGTGCTATTAGTTGGTTAGTGTGTAGGGATGAGCTTCGTGTTCGAGTCGAACATCGGCTGTTCGGTCGTTCGCCGAATTGCGAACGATATGGGCCGTTCGCGCCAAATTCGTGTGGCGCGTCACGGCCCATAATTCACTGCGGCATCGCAGTGCATTGCTGGCTGATGATTGGCCAAGCATGCACTATGACCCGCATGCTTGGCCAATCACAGCGCCGTCAGTAGAGAGAGCTGTAATTGGCCAAAGCCAGGGTGGCTTTGGCCAATTATGGCTCAGGGGATTTAGTACACGCCCCACACTATATAAGGCCGCCTGCACCGCGGCCCTGTGTAGTGTGTGTTCCGGTGTGCTGAGAGATAGAGAGAGAGAGAGACAGTGTCATTTGATTTGAGTTAGATAGATTAGGCAGAACAGTCAGTCAGTTAGCTGCACTTACAGTGTATTGTGTATATATATGCATCCCAGGTGTTGCATATATATATATATACACTGTATTCAGTTTAGCTAGATCCGTTCCTGTTATCTTCTAGACTATTTACATTTAGTGCAGTGCGTCCTGCTCACAATGTTCAGCTAGATCCGTTCCTGTTATCTTCTAGACTATTTTACATTTAGTGCAGTGCGTCCTGCTCACAGTGTTCAGCTAGATCCGTTCCTGTTATCTTCTAGACTATTTACATTTAGTGCAGTGCGTCCTGCTCACAGTGTTCAGCTAGATCCGTTCCTGTTATCTTCTAGACTATTTACATTTAGTGCAGTGCGTCCTGCTCACAGTGTTCAGCTAGATCCGTTCCTGTTATCTTCTAGACTATTTACATTTAGTGCAGTGCGTCCTGCTCACAGTGTTCAGCTAGATCCGTTCCTGTTATCTTCTAGACTATTTACATTTAGTGCAGTGCGTCCTGCTCACAGTGTTCAGCTAGATCCGTTCCTGTTATCTTCCTACTGACAGGCAGGCTTGTCTGGTTACAGTATATAAAGCTACCTGAAGAAAATTACAGGTGTTCTATTTGATCCTATTAGTACCACGGTCAGGCAGCTAGACTATTTACATTTAGTACAGTGCGTCCTGCTCACAGTGTTCAGCTAGATCCGTTCCTGTTATCTTCCTACTGACAGGCAGGCTTGTCTGGTTACAGTATATAAAGCTACCTGAAGAAAATTACAGGTGTTCTATTTGAACCACGGTCAGGCAGCTAGACTATTTACATTTAGTACAGTGCGTCCTGCTCACAGTGTTCAGCTAGATCCGTTCCTGTTATCTTCCTACTGACAGGCAGGCTTGTCTGGTTACAGTATATAAAGCTACCTGAAGAAAATTACAGGTGTTCTATTTGATCCTATTAGTACCACGGTCAGGCAGCTAGACTATTTACATTTAGTACAGTGCGTCCTGCTCACAGTGTTCAGCTAGATCCGTTCCTGTTATCTTCCTACTGACAGGCAGGCTTGTCTGGTTACAGTATATAAAGCTACCTGAAGAAAATTACAGGTGTTCTATTTGATCCTATTAGTACCACGGTCAGGCAGCTAGACTATTTACATTTAGTACAGTGCGTCCTGCTCACAGTGTTCAGCTAGATCCGTTCCTGTTATCTTCCTACTGACAGGCAGGCTTGTCTGGTTACAGTATATAAAGCTACCTGAAGAAAATTACAGGTGTTCTATTTGATCCTATTAGTACCACGGTCAGGCAGCTAGACTATTTACATTTAGTACAGTGCGTCCTGCTCACAGTGTTCAGCTAGATCCGTTCCTGTTATCTTCCTACTGACAGGCAGGCTTGTCTGGTTACAGTATATAAAGCTACCTGAAGAAAATTACTGGTGTTCTATCCCAGCTTAGTGCAGCTACAGGCCATTAGTATGTCTGGAAGGCCAAGAAGGAGAGGCAGACAGTCACAAGCCAATAAGAGAGGGCAAGCAGGCTCTGTGTCTAGTGCTGGTCGTGGAGACGGTGCATCCTCATCAGCACGTGGCCATGGGACACGCTTGGCCTTTTTTTCGGCAGCTGGCCGTGTTGAGCCGCAACATGCGGAAGACTTGGTCGAGTGGATGACCAAGCCGTCCTCATCCTCCTCATCCTCTCTCACCCATGCCCAGGGTGCTTTGTCTGGCAAAGCAGCGGTCTCTTCCCTCAGCTCAATGTCATCCGTGACTCCTTCCCTAGCTCCACCATGTCCTCCTGAGGATTCCCTCGAACTGTTTGACCACAGTGTTGGGTACATGCTCCAGGAGGATGCCCAGCGTTTGGAAGGCTCTGATGATGATACTGAGCTCGATGAAGGCAGTAACATGAGCACGGACAGAGGGGGTGCCCAAGAAGGACAGCAATCTGGTAGTCATGCTCCCCCTGCTGCAGCATACTGCCAGGTTTGCTCCAGTGATGAGGAGGGAGGGGATGATGAGGTCACTGACTCAACGTGGGTGCCTGATAGGAGAGAGGAGGAGGAGGAGGAGGAGGAGGAGGCGGCACATCACCAACGAGGCAGGATGCCCTCCAGGGGCCAGCCTAAGGGCAGCACATTGACTGCATCACACCCCAAAGCTCCACATGTGCAGGGCGCTGCAGTCTCTGCGCGTTATTCAAAAAGTTCTTTGGTGTGGGCCTTTTTTGAGACGAGTGCATCAGATCGCACCGCTGCTATTTGCAACATATGTCTCAAGCGTATCTCGCGTGGCCAAAACATCTCCTGCTTGGGTACCACATGCTTGACCAGACATATGTTGACCTGCCATGCAGTTCGTTGGCAAGCGTATCTAAAAGACCCACACCAAAGAACAAAGAGGATCTCTCCTTGCTCCTCATCAGCTGAGATTTCCAACCCCACTAGACCTCCAGTCCTCTCTGAGACCTGCAGTGAGAGGAATGAAGGTGTAGAATTAGGTGTGTCACAGCCAAGTACTTGTGGGCAATCTGCTTTTGGTACACCGACGTCAGATTGTACCAGGCAAATTTCCCTGCCCCAGCTGCTGCACCGCCGAAAGAAGTTTGCTCCCAGCCATCCACATGCCCAGCGGTTGAATGCTAGCTTGGCAAAATTGCTAGCACTTCAACTGCTGCCTTTTCAGTTGGTAGACTCTGCCCCCTTCCGTGAGTTTGTGGAATGTGCGGTTCCTCAGTGGCAGGTACCCAAACGCCACTTTTTCTCACGGAAGGCGATTCCGGCTCTCTACCGGCATGTGGAAGGCAATGTCCATGCCTCGCTGGACAGGGCGGTCAGCGGTAAGGTGCATATTACCGCTGACTCATGGTCCAGCAGGCATGGACAGGGACGTTACCTAAGTTTCACGGCGCATTGGGTGACTCTGCTGGCAGCTGGGAAGGATGCAGGACAAGGTGCAGTAGTGTTGGAGGTTGTTCCGCCACCACGCCTCCAAAATGCTGATTGTGACACACCTCTCTCCTCCACCCCCTCCTCTTCTTCTTCCTCCATGGCCTCTTCCTCGGAACCAGCGGTGCTCCGTAGGCGTTCAAGGGGCTACGCAAGTACGCAGGCCAAAAGATGCCATGCGGTGCTTGAGCTGGTGTGCTTGGGGGACAGGAGCCACACTGGGGCAGAGGTTCTGTCAGCTCTGCAGGGGCAGGTTCAGAGGTGGTTAACGCCACGCCAACTTAAGGCAGGAATGGTGGTTTGCGACAATGGCACCAACCTCCTCTCTGCCCTCCGACAGGGACAAATGACCCATGTGCCCTGTTTGGCTCACGTCCTTAACTTGGTGGTGCAGCGGTTCTTGGGCAGGTACCCGGGCTTACAGGATGTCCTGAGGCAGGCCAGGAAAGTCTGTGTGCATTTCCGCCGGTCATATAATGCCAGTGCTCGGCTGACGGACCTCCAAAAGGAGTTTAACCTGCCCAAGAACCGCCTAATCTGTGACATGCCCACCAGGTGGAACTCAACGTTGGCCATGCTGCAGCGGCTGCACACGCAGCAGAGGGCCATCAATGAGTACCTGTGCGACTATGGCACCAGGACAGGGTCAGGGGAGCTTGTTTTTTTTTCCCCACGCCAGTGGGCCATGATCAGGGATGCATGCACTGTCCTGTCACCATTCGAGGAGGCCACGAGGATGGTGAGCACTGACAGTGCATGCATCAGTGACACTGTCCCCCTTGTCCACCTGTTGGAGCACACGCTGCGTGGAATAATGGACAGGGCACTTGAGGCAGAACAGAGGCAGGAAGAGGAGGACTTCCTTAGCTCTCAAGGCCCCCTTTATCCAGACAGTGTTCCTGCGTGCCCGCCGATCACACAGGAAGAGGACGAGGAGGAGGAGGAGGAAGATTGTGTCAGTATGGAGGTGGAGCCTGGCACTCAGCATCAGCAGCAGTCTTTAAGGGATCAGTCCCAAGGAACACATGGACTTGTACGTGGCTGGGAGGAGGTGGCTGCGGACGTTGTCGTCCTTAGTGACCCAGAGGACTCCGGACCGAATGCCTCAGCAAACCTACGCTGCATGGCCTCCCTGATCCTGCAAAGCCTGCGTAAGGATCCTCGTATTCATGGTATCAAGGAGAAGGACCAATACTGGCTGGCAACCCTCCTTGATCCACGTTACAAGGGTAAGGTTGCAGACCTTATCTTGCCATCGCAGAGGGAGCAGAGGATGAAACATCTTCGGGAGGCCTTGCAGAAAGGTCTGTGCAATGCTTTCCCAGAGACTGGGAGGTTACAAACTCCTGTTTCTGGACAACGTGTTGCTGAGGCTTCGGTCAGTCAAAGAAGGAGCGGTGGAGAAGGTGGCCGTCTGACCGATGCGTTCAGACAATTTTTTGGTCCGCAGCCCCAAGGTATGATCGGTTCCAGCAACCATCGCCAGCGTCTGTTTTACATGGTGCAGGAATACCTAGGGGCAAGATCAGACTTGGACACCTTTCCCACCGAAAATCCTCTGGGTTACTGGGTCTTGAGGATGGATCACTGGCCAGAGCTTGCACAGTATGCAATTGAGCTACTGGCCTGTCCTGCATCCAGCGTTCTTTCGGAACGCACATTCAGTGCTGCTGGAGGTGTGGTAACCGATCACAGGGTGCGTCTGTCCACCGACTCGGTCGATCGGCTGACCTTCATAAAAATGAATCAGTCTTGGATCACCACCAGCTACCAAGCACCTGATGCTGATGTAACCGAATAATTTTTTTTGAAATCTCAGATCCCTTCAAAGACTGCCTATGCTGATGCTGAGTGACTATCCCTGAGTAATTATCCTCTTCCTCCTCAATCATCACGCTGATAGCTTGTAAAAACATTTTTGGTTCTGGGCGCCACCACCAGTGCCTAAGGCACAATTTTTCAGCCCCTGTTTAACAGGGGCGTGTAATTACAATTTTTGATGTAATACTTTGCAGCAGGGCTCGTTCCTGCATTCCAACTAGAGTGTCTGTGAGGGGTTGCAGTGTTGTGGCACCAGCACCAGTGCCTAAGGCCCAATTTTTCTGCCCCTGTCTAACAGGGGCGTGTAATTACAATTTTTGATGCAATACTTTGCAGCAGGGCTCGTTCCTGCATTCCAACTAGAGTGTCTGTGAGGGGTTGCAGTGTTGTGGCACCAGCACCAGTGCCTAAGGCCCAATTTTTCTGCCCCTGTCTAACAGGGGCGTGTAATTACAATTTTTGATGCAATACTTTGGAGCAGGGCTCGTTCCTGCATTCCAACTAGAGTGTCTGTGAGGGGTTGCAGTGTTGTGGCACCAGCACCAGTGCCTAAGGCCCAATTTTTCTGCCCCTGTCTAACAGGGGCGTGTAATTACAATTTTTGATGCAATACTTTGCAGCAGGGCTCGTTCCTGCGTTCCAACTAGAGTGTCTGTGAGGGGTTGCAGTGTTGTGGCACCAGCACCAGTGCCTAAGGCCTAATTTTTCAGCTCCTGTTCAACAGGGGCATTTAATTACAATTCTTGATCTAATATTTTACAGCAGGGCCCTGTGAGGGCTTACAGTGTTGTGGCCACAGCAACACCTAAGGCCCAAATTTCTGCTGAGTATATAGGGCAGGACCCTACTTTCAAACATCTAACTTACAAACGACTCCTACTTGCAAACGGAAGGAGACAACAGGAAGTAAGATGAAATCTACCCCTAGGAAGGGAAATTCTCTCCTGTAAGAGTTAATATGGGAAAACAATTTCTCCTTTCCACTGATGCTTTCCAATCCTTGTTCCACAAAAAAACCCAAATTTTCAAAAAACATTTTTCATTGGGGCAAAAAAGTGAGGTGAAATCTTCTGAAGAGGAGGAAAGACAGCAAAACAAATGTCACAGGGGTGATAACCCTTCCCTATGTTTTCCAAAAAGCTTAAAAAAGATTTTTTGGCTGGAGCTAAACACGTTAAAAATGTACCCGTTCAAAATTACAAAGAGATTCTACTTAACAACAAACCTACAGTCCCTGTCTTGTTTGCACCGCCTGTATACTGCTGTTCAGAGTATATAGGACCTGGTGGCCCCACACCTTTCCTTATTTTAATTTGGGTGCGGGGTTCCCCTTAATATCCATACAAGACCCAAAGGGCCTGGTAATGGACTGGGGGGTACCCATGGTGTTTGTCTCACTGATTTTCATCCATATTGCCATGACCCGACATTACATTAAACCCGCAAGCAGTTTTAAATGAGGTTTTTTCCTTTAAAAATGACATTTGGTGCAGGGACTGTTCTAAACACGGGAAACACGCGTCACTTTACAGGCATACTATAGACACCCCCCAGGTACGATATTTAAAGGAATATTTCACTTTTTTTTTTTTTACTTTAAGCATCATTAAAATCACTGCTCCCGAAAAAACGGCCGTTTTTAAAAGTTTTTTTTGCATTGATACATGTCCCCTGGGGTAGGACCCGGGTCCCCAAACCCTTTTTAGGACAATACCATGCAAATTAGCCTTAAAAATTAGCACTTTTGATTTTGAACGTTCGAGTCCCATAGACGTCAATGGGGTTCTAACGTTCGTGTGAACTTTCGGTCCGTTCGCGGGTTCTGGTGCGAACCGAACCGGGGGGTGTTCGGCTCATCCCTATTAGTGTGCTATACTGTGCTATTTTGCTTCAATTGTCAGTGTAGAATATTAGTTTAGTGTCAGTCTAGGCATAGTGTGAGTGTAGTGAGGAGGACCATCATTCAGCTTTGCATAGTGTGCAGCTAGAGTAGGGACAGCTCAGATAGTTTCACTGTAGTGTAGTGAGACCGTGTCATTCATACATTCATTAGTGTAGAGTAGGGACAGCTCATATAGTTTCAGTGTAGCGTAGTGAGATCGTGTCAGTAATCTTTACATTAGTGTATAGCTAGAGTAGGGACTGTTCAGATAGTGTAATGCCGCGTACACACGGTCGGACTTTTCGTCTACAAAAGTCAGACAGCCTGTCCGACAGACTTCCGCAGACTTTCGGCGGACTTGCGGCGGACTTGCGGCATACTTTCTAACGAACGGACTTGCCTACACACAACCACACAAAAGTCCGACGGATTCGTACGTGATGACGTACACCGGACTAAAATAAGGAAGTTCATAGCCAGTAGCCAATAGGTGCCCTAGCGTGGCTTTTTGTCCGTCGGACTAGCACACAGACGAGCGGATTTCGGGGTCCGTCGTAGTTACGACGTAAAGATTTGAAGCATGTTTCAAATCTAAAGTACGTCGGATTTGAGGCTAAAAAAGTACGTTGAAAGTCCGGAGAAGCCCACACACGATCGGATTACCAGCCAGCTTTAGTCCGTCAGCGTCCGTTGGACTTTTGTAGACGAAAAGTCCGACCGTGTGTACGCGGCATTAGTGGATAGCGTCAGTGTAGTGACGGTTGAACACTGTCTATTTGATTGCGTTACTGCCAGTTTAACGCCATTTACTTCTGTGTGCGTTACTGCCAGTTTAACGCCATATAGTTTTGCGGGCGTTAATGCCAGTTTAACGCCATTTACTTCTGTGTGCGTTACTGCCAGTTTAACGCCATATCATTTTGTGTGCGTTACTGCCAGTTTAATGCCATATATATTTGTGCATTACTGCCAGTTTAACGCCATTTACTTCTGTGTGCGTTACAAATTATAACGACATATAATTTGGTGTGCGTTACTGCCAGTTTAATGCCATATAGTTATGTGTGCGTTACTGCCAGTTTAACGCCATATCATTTTGTGTGCGTTACTGCCAGTTTAATGCCATATAGTTTTGTGCATTACTGCCAGTTTAACGCCATGTACTTCTGTGTGTATGTAATGCACGTAATATGTAATGTATGTAATATGTGTGTAATGCCATATAGTTATGTGTGCGTTACTGCCAGTTTAATGCCATATCGTTTTGTGTGCATTACTGCCAGTTTAACGTCATATAGTTCCATGTGCATTACTGCCAGTTTAAAGCTATATAGTTCTGTGTGCATTACTGCCAGTTTAACGCCATTTACTTCTGTGTGCGTTACTGCCAGTTTAACGCCATATCGTTTTGTGTGCGTTACTGCCAGTTTAACTCCAAATAATTTTGTGTGCGTTACTGCCAGGTTAACGACATATAGTTTGGTGTGCGTTACTGCCAGTTTAATGCCACATAGTTCTGTGTGCGTTACTGCCAGTTTAATGCCATATAGTTCTGTGTGCGTTACTGGCAGTTTAACGCCATATCGTTTTGCGTGCGTTACTGCTAAAGTTACTACTTTGTATGAACAGACGATTTGTCACTTCTCCCCTCAGAGACCCGGGATCTCTGTGTTTACACACACAGGTCCCGGTTCTTGACGTTCTCGCTGGGCACTCGCACCGGTTCCTGGGAAGAGCAGCGGGCGCGCGCCCCTAGTGGCCGCCTCAGGAACCGACGTAACATGACGGCGATTCACGCAGCCGAGCCATGTTGCGGCGGCTGGTCGGCAAGCAGTTAAAGTGCATCTACTTACAGATTTCAACTTCTTCTTTACATTTGCTTATAAGTAACGCCCCCTCCCTTTCAATAATGTCTGGGAGGACAACAAGGAGAGGCAGACGTTCCCTTGGCACTGTAAGGGGGCCAGCAACAAATGTGTCCACAGGCAAAGGTGAACGTGGTGGTCATTCCTCAGGCAGGGCATCATTTCCTCTGTTTAGTGAGTTTGCCCGTGCTATCCAGCCACAGCATGCAGAGGAGGTGGTGGACTGGCTTACTAAACCTTCCTCATCCTCCTCATCCGCTGTCACACAAGCAGAGACAAGTGTGCAGTCCCCTGCAGTTACAATCAGCCATTGAGGAGTCAGCCACTTGCTCCTTGATGATGCCCAGCTTTTACTGGATTCAGATGTTGGTTCTGAGGTTGAGGATGACAGGAACATGAGCCTAGAGAGAGGGAGGAACACTGGTAGACAAATTGGCATTCATGTTCCCCAAGCCGCAGCATATTCCCAACTATAGATGTTAAACTAACAGGTCGATAGTTACTTGGTAAAGACTTTGCTCCCTTTTTAAATATAGGCACTATGTTGGCCTTGCGCCAATCCAGTGGTACTATTCCAGTCATTAAAGAGTCCCTAAAAATGAGAAACAATGGCTTTGAAATGACAGCTCAATTCTTTTAGGATCCCTGGGTGTATGCCACCTGGTCCATGTACTTTATGCACCCTTATTCTGGCTAAATATTTCTGGACCATATACTGTACATTTTGAGCCATTGTGGATCATTTGGAGCTGTGTCAATATTATACCCATTATGGCCATGAGCTCCCCCATGCTCCTTTGTATACACAGAGTTGAAGAAGTGATTTAATAAATTTGCCTTCTCTTTGTCCCCAGTCACCCACTCTAGATTATTTTGTAAACGGCCTACATGCTCAGACCTGACCTTTTTACTATAACTATATTTGAAGAATGTTTGGGGGTTTGTCCTACAATATTTTGCAATCTATTGTTCATTTAAAATGTTTGCAGCCTTGATTTCCTTTTTACATATTCTGTTATATTCTTTGTAACATTTAAACAATGATAGTGTTCCTTCATTTTTATATTTTTTTAAAAAGCTCTTTTCTGATTATTCATAGCTTTTTTAACTTTGGCTGTGTGCCAAATATGTTTTATTTTTAGCCTTTTAAACGTATTGCCCATGGGAATACTGTATATTTTGCAGTGTGTTCACATACAAAATTGTCTTTTAATAGGAGTATACATTTTTGCCCTTTAACTGTTCCTGCTGTGCCATTACTTTAGTCAATTTCTGGGTAGTTAAAATCCCCCATTGTTATCACCCTCCCAGCCCTTGCAGCCCTTTCTATTTGTGCACGCAAATGAGTCTCCACCTCCTCACTAACACTGGGAGGTCTATAACAAACTCCAATAATAACCTTTGTAGTACGCATACCCATGTGAAGTTCCACCCATAATGCTTCAGCCTCATCATAGTCTCCATCAACTAGGTCCTCATTTACAGTCACTTTGAGATCACTTCTCACATACAGACGCCACCACCCCTCCGTTTTACCCTGTCTTTCCGAAAGAGAGCATAGCCAGAAATATTAAAAGCCCAGCCATGTGAAGAATGAAGCCAAGATTCACCAATACCATTTAAATAATAGTTCTCTTTGTGCACCAAAGCTTCCAACTCACCTATTTTGCTTGACAGACTTCTGGCTTTAGTAAACAAACACTTGAATTCATTGTCACATTTTGCACACATATTGTGCTTTTTTTAAATTTTAGTACAAATAGTACCATTTCTTGTGGTTGTTTGTAACATGGGAACCTTCTTATCATCTGCCATAGCCCTCCCCATCTTTCCCCATTCCACCCACCATTAGGGACTGCCCTATTATAATATAATTCACCCTCCCCCCTCAATCCTAGTTTAAATACTCCTCCAACCTTCCCATAAACCTCTCCACAAGGGCCATCTTAATAAGATAAGGGGCCCCTGAACAAAGTAATGCACAAGGGCCCCTACCAGGGAGAAGGTGACCTGCGGTGCGCAATGCGAGCGGTGGCAAGGAGTGGGTGTGGCTAAATAATGCTACATTTTGGGCATGGCTTTTTGGTCTGTTTAGAAAAAACACACACTGTCCCGTCCTCTAACAGAGGACTGTTTGGATAGGGTGGTATAGTGGCAGGTTAGGGTAGTATGGGGCGGTATAGTAGAAAGTTTGGGTAGTATAGGGCAGTATAGTGGCAGGTTTGGATAGTATAGGGAAGTACAGTGGCAGGTTTAGATAGTATAGGGAAGTACAGTGGTAGGTTTGTATAGTATAGGGCAGTACAGTGGTAGGTTTGGATATTATAGGGCAGTACAGGGGTAGGTTTGGGTAGTATAGGGCAGTACAGAGGTAGGTTTGGATAGTATAGGGCAGTACAGTGGTAGGTTTGGATAGTATAGGGCAGTACAGAGGTAGGTTTGGATAGTATAGGGCAGTACAGAGGTAGATTTGGATAGTACAGGGCAGTACATTGGAAGGTTTGGATAGTAAAGGGCGGTACAGTGAAAGGTTTGGATAGTATAGGGCGGTACAGTGGTAGGTCTGGATAGTATAGGGGATAGTATAGGGAGGTACAGTGGTAGGTCTGGATAGTATAGGGAGGTACAGTGGTAGGTCTGGATAGTATAGGGAGGTATAGTGGTAGGTCTGGGTAGTATAGGGCGGTATAGTGGTAGGTCTGTATAGTATAGGGCGGTATTATGGTGGGTCTGGGTAGTATACAGTGGCGTATCCATGGTATGGCATATATGGCAAGTGCCATGGGCGCTCCTGAGTAGCTGGTCAGCAAGGCACTGACTTACCAGGGTCTCTTCTTCCCAGGGCCGGACTAACGTAGGGGCTATTGAAGCTACAGCACCAGGCCCCTACCATAATATCGGCCCAATACAGAGATTCTACACACAATTACCAGCCGGCCGCAGCCACTACATTGCCTTGCAGTCTCGCCAGACAGCTGAATTATAGGCCCAAGACAGTGAGTCAGCCCGTGGTGGTGGCAGCTACATACATTGCCTTGCAGAGAACACTGCGCTGCATAGCCTCTGTACTAGTGCGCTGAGGCTGAGCACACTCCTCACCTTGACGTAATGGGAGGCTTGACGTCATCCAGAGGCTGGCCTGAGAGGCTGGTGGGAAAAAAGTGTGTGCGGCGCTAGCGCCGCTGCAAACAAGGAGGCGGAAGCGCCGTACAAGTACAAGAACAAGTAAGCTCTGCCTCTGCATGGGGCTGGGGAAGTCGGGCAGATAAGTGCAGCTCAATGTACTGCTCTGGCTAAAGTGGGTTAACTGCTTGGGAGGGAGGGCAGGCGGGGGGCTGTCAGTGCCTTCTAGTCCTATCACTACCAGTGCTCATTAGTGCAGCTCATCAGTGCCACCTATCAGTGCAACTTATCAGTGCAGCTCATCAGTGCCATCTATCAGTGACACCTATCAGTGCCACCTGTCAGTGCCAGTGTCACCTATCAGTGCCACCTATCAGTGCAGCTCATCAGTGCCACCTGTCCGTGCCAGTGTCACCTATTAGTGCCCATTAGTGCAGCTCATCAGTGCCGCCTATCAGTGTTAGTGCTGCCTCATCAGTGCTGCCTTATCAGTGCCCATGACTGCCGCAAATCAGTGCCCATAAGTTTTGCCTATCAGTGCTGCCTATCAGTGCTGCCTATCAGTGCAGCTCATCAGTGCTGCCTATAAGTGCAGCTCATCAGTGCTACCTATCAGTGGAGATCACCAGTGCTGCCTATCAGTGCAGCTCATCAGTGCTGCCTATCAGTGCAGGTCATCAGTGCTGCCTATCAGTGCCCATCAATGCTGCCTATCAGTTCCCATCAGTGCTGCCTATCAGTGCAGCTCATCAGTGCTGCCTATCAGTGCAGCTCAACAGTGCTGCCTATCAGTGCCCATCAGTGCTGCCTATCAGTGCCCATCAGTGAAGCTCATCAGTGCCAATCCATACTTTGTTAATTGAAAGATTAAAGAGCTTGACTTGTAGTTTTGTTAGCTGTTTTTTGTTAAGGATATGTGAACGATGGGTTTTTAAATGTTTTGACAGGAGCGCAGTTTCAGTGCTTGGCATAGGCACCATTTTCACTAGATATGCCTCTGCTAGTATAGGGAGGTATAGTGGTAGGTTTGGGTAGTATAGGGAGGTATAGTGGTAGGTCTGGATAGTATAGGGAGGTATAGTGGTAGGTCTGGGTAGTATAGGGTGAAATATTGGAAGGTTAGTGCAGTATGCAGTGACATGGGCTCAGTCACTTACAGCATTGCTGAATGCAAAGACTACCAGGCTGCTGTGGTCTTTCCTCCTCAGCTTGAGTGATCGAGTCTTTGGGAGGAGTGGAGGAGGCAGCCACACCCCTGGCTCCACCCATGAACTCTGGCTGCCTCGGGAGATATTGAAGATAATAAACGACAGGGGAGTGTTACATGCAGCCTCCCCCACACCGCTGATGCTCCTGCTGACCCGATCGACTTGACAAAGCAGGACATGTTTACAACTAAGCTGCAAGGGGACAGGGGAAGTGCAAGGGCCCCCTATGCAGCTGGGGCCCCTGGGCAGTGCCCAGGTGTGCCCACTGATTAAGACTGCCCTGCTCTCTACCAGCACAGCAGGCCCCCTTCAATTTAGGTGCAAACCATCTTTACCATCTATAGGTTGTACCCCAAAGAAAAGTCAGCCCAGTGTTCTAGAAACCCAAATCCCTCCTTCTTACACCAGGTTTTTAGCCTATGCATTCAGCTCTCTAATCTCCCCCTGTCTTTCCTGTGTTGCGCATGGCACAGGCAATCTTTCAGAGAATATTACCTTGGAGGTCTTTCCCTTCAACTTGCAGTTCTTTAAATTGATTCTTAAGGAGCATCCACTTTCCATGTATTTTGTCATTGGTTCAACACAGCTGGGTTATGCCTAGCCCCTCCCAGTAATTTATTAACCGGTCCACCACATGCCGAACCCTGGCACCAGGCAGACAGCATACCATTCGGTTGAGGCAATCCTGGCAACACATTATTCTATCAGTTCTACTGATTATAGAATCCCCTGTAACCACCAATTGTCTAGGCTTACCTGCGCTACCCTCATCACCCCTATTAGATGGGCTGCTCTCCCGACTGTTAGGAGTAGCAGTTACATCTAGGGCTGCCACCTCTGAGCTTGCCACCCCCACATCTTTACCCAACTTGGCAAATCTCTTAGGTTGCTCAAACCCTGGGCTGGCCTTCCCTCTCTGTGAGCCCCTACCACTCCCTCTGACTACAGTAACCCATCTTTCTACCTAATAATCCTCACTTACCCCTCCAACCTCCACATCAACCCTACTAACCACCTGCTCAGTGAGGACCCCTTTCAAGGTTGTCAGTTCTGCTCAGTGTTGCAATTTGTTCCTCCAGATCTCTAATGTGAGTTCTCTTCTTCCCCATCTTTGTTTCCGTCTTTTATCCTCCCTTTTCTTCTCTTTCCTTCTTCCTTTCTTTCTTTTTCTTTCCTTCCTTCCTTCCTTCTTCCCCTTCAACACTTTTTCCTTGTATCCCAACTATTTTTCTTTTGTCGCAAGTTGCTTCCCATGGAGACCATTGGATGGGCATTTCAACATAGTGTCACGAACAGTAAACCCACCTTGAGAACTGCCTTGAAGCCATTGCCAAGTGCATGGAGATAGGAAGAGGCTGCAGAAGATCAGCAGCCTGGAGATGCAACAAAAAGATGAAAAAAGGGTGAAAAACAATATTAAAAAAATCATACACAGTGCTTTACATTAATGTTAAACCCCCAGGTCCAATTTCCTCACCAAGACTAACATTGTTAAGCAATTTTTACACCATGGCAAAAACGTGACTTCACCAAACACAGCTGTATAATCCCATACATCCTCTTGTTTCACCCTCTCTCGGATTTTAATTTGATCAACATCTTACACGAGCCCGTACAAATGAGATGCAAAGCATTGAAAATGCTGCTGAGGTTGAAACATAATGGAAGAGGCTCTGACGTAAATACTCCGAGGATTTGTTAATGGAAATCCACAGCATTTTCAGCTACTTGCATCAGCCACTGTTTGTACCATAACCAGACCTCCCTTATTACATTAATTTTAATTAATCTCCTTATGCTGACGAAGCGCGTCTGCATCCGTTTTCAGATGCATACCCCCCCCCCCCCCCCCGCCCACACCCCGCGCCCCCTCCCTTGTGCTCCCCCTCCTCCCTTTCGATCTGATTACATCTAATTTTCTCCCTGTTGCTCTTGCCATGTAGACCTGGAGTTTACAATTACAAATCATCTTGTTAATGCCATTTCAGACAAACGCAAACGCTGCGTCTCATTAATGTATGAATATCATGCTTTTTTTTTTTTTTTTGGAGGATGTTTTATTAAATACTATGAGCCATCCGCTTTAACATTTATTAGTTCTTCCTAGCAGAGGTTAAGGTGGAGTTCAGCTAGACGGCGAGATGTAGACATAGATCCCGTTCCTGAATAAAATATACGTTTAGCGCTTCTTCCTGGTGCGGAGATGAAAGAGCTGCAGATGATGGGTAGAGGGAGCGTTAAGAACACACCAGCACTTTATTTATTGTGTGTTAGTTTATATTGATTTTCTAAAGGTTGTTTTTTGGATTTATTGAGTGGTCAGGGAAAAAAAAAGAAATCGTATTCTAGATCTTAACAGTCAAAAAAAAAAATAGACCCAATAGGGCCTCTATATATTTCAAAGGTAAAATAAAAAATAAAATAAAAATAAAATAATGCTGCTTATATTTTGCCTTCACTGATTTCTCTTCCCAACATTTAGTGCAGGAATACGGAACTTTCATGGCAGGATCACCAGGTATTATTTTAAAGCTGAAGTTTAATCCGATTATACGTTGCCTTTCCTGGTTCTTCTTTTCCATGCTAGTGAAAATTAAGAAAAAAAAAATACCTTTTTGTTTTGATTGCAAACCTTAGTTTAGACCCAGTGACATCATCACTGAGTCCCTGTGCTTTTCTATGTAATGTGCAATGCAGGCAAATCAATGCAGGCAATGCGCTTTTCTATGCAATGTGCAATGCAGGCTGATCATGGCTGGTGGGAGGGTGCTGTACATAGCTTCCTGAAAAGATCACAGCGTCCTGCCTCAGTAAAGGTTAATATACTGTATGTGTAGCGCTACCCCTGGAACCGCTTAGTAGACTGTCTGGAGTCCATTCCCCAACAGTTGCCCCGCAGCCGGGCATACGGTCACAGTCACTCTCGGGCTCAATGAACATTTCAGGGGTTTTCTTTTTGGTGATTTTATTTTTGAGTACCTTGGACAGGGTTAGGGAATTGAGTGGGATACTGCAAAGCTATGTACAGTAAAACCTTGGTTTGAGAGTAACTTGGTTTGAGAGCATTTTGCAAGACAAGCAAAATTTTGAAATAAATTTTGACTTGATATACAAGCGATGTCTTGATATACAAGTAGCATCAGGTCACAACTGAGTGTAAAAGAGAAGAGAGGCGCCTCTAAGTGTAGCAATATGGTTACATTTAATGAAGGTACAACATTTAGCAAAACTCACATGGTTGATGATTAAAAGAGGCACATCTAAGTATGCAGGCATCCGAGGTAAAGCTGTCTACATAGACCATCCTTCTCTCCGCCATCAACGTCATCCCTTCCACGCTGCGCCCTACGAGCTGTTCAATTGCTCTACTGCAGGGTAGTCTTCCTGGTCACGATTGCAGACTGACAGAAGTAAGAGCTGGTGGTGCAGGGAATGGTCTATGTGGACAGCTTTACCCCGGGTGCCTGCATACTTGGATGTGCCTCTTTTAATCATCAAACATGTGAGTTGCTAAATGTTGTACCTTCATTAAATGTAACCATATTGCTACACTTAGAGGCGCCTCTCTTCTCTTTTATACTCTGTAGCTCCTGCTGGATTTTGCTTCTTAATCCCCTTGTGGAGGCTTCCATTTGTGGATGGACATTTTATGGTTACACAACCTATCACATTGCTATAATCCTTTTTATATGGATTTAAACTGAAGGACTTATGAATAAATGGTTGTGGAACGAATCATTTAAGTTTCCATTATTTCTTATGGGGAAATTCGCTTTGATATACGAGTGCTTTGGATTAGAAGCATGGTTCTGGAACGAATTATGCTCGCAATCCAAGGTTTTACTGAACAAATAGGAGGACACTTATCTTCTTTAGAACTATGAGCCTGTAGCAAACCTGGGAATAGTAATATTCCTCTGGTGGAAAGTTCAAACAAAGTCCTGTCACTGGGAATTAAATAGACTAAGCTCTTTAGGACACTGGGCACTATGTCCCCTTTACATAGCTTCCTGAAAAGATCACAGCGTCCTGCCTTAGTACTCCTCCCAAGAGGGCTGGTTCTCTCTCTGATCCCATGGAACAGCACTGGTGCCTAGCAATTGGCCACTTAGGGCTCCAATGCTGCATCTTAGGAGCAAGTGAAAAGAGTCACATTCTTCCCCATACTCAGAAGACCTAAGTATCTCTCTCCACTGAATGGAGTAGCAGAAGAACAAGCAAAGGTTAATATATTTTATGTGTAGCCCTACCCCTGGAGCTGCTTGGTAGACTGTCTGAAGTCCATTCTCCAACAGTTGCCCGCAGCCAGGCATACGGTCACAGTCACTCTTTGGCTCGATGAACATTTCAGGGGTTTTCTTTTTGGTGTTTTGAGTAACTTGGACAGGGTTAGGAAATTGAGTGGGATACTCCAAAGCTATGTACAAATAGGAGGACACTTATCATCTTTAGAACCACGAGCCTGTAGCAATTAGCAAACCTGAGAATAGTAATCTTCCTCTGGTGGAAAGTTCAAGCAAAGTCCTGTCACTGGGAATTAAATAGACTAAGTTCTTCAGGACACTGGGCACTATGTGCCCTTTACACACACAGCTGACGCTAACACACAAGGGATGGCCTCAGCCCACAGTCTCTAGGATCTCTCTACAGTCAGTACTTACAAATGTCCTTGGAAAATTGTTTGCCTCCTTCCAATATTCTTACAATATTTTCACCCTGTGATACCAGACCAGACCCTCAGAAGACAGTCCCTTAGTCAGCTTTCTGCAGCTTGCAGCAAAGCAGGCCTCCAGGTAGACTCAGGCACATGGCAGGATGGCCTAAGGGGGCAATCAGCTTCCCTTAGGCTGTGATCTCCTTCTAAGGAAAAAGACCCCGCTGCTCTCTGTCTCAGAGTATTTATACAGGCGCCCAGCTACCTCCTCGGCAACCCTCCCCAGGGATTGCCAGGGCTTTAGCTACTGATTTAACTATTCCTGCCTGTGACAGACCCAACTGGGACAGGGGCTTTTGGAGGGGATTGCAGCCTCTTGCCTACTGACTATGGGCCCTGCCATTTGAGGGGGCTCTAGTCTTTGGGGGGTGTGTGCCTGGGGACCATTGGAGTAGTTTTACTTTGGATTCAAGTTCATATTTCCCTGAAACACACAGACTCTGAGAACTGGGGGACCCAGATACAGATTTGGAGCCTCTGTGCTTTATTGGGGCATAGACAGCCCAAACCTGCCTTAACCCCCTCCCAGACACAGAGACTCGAAGTAGATGATTATAATCGGCTCAACACAACCTGATGCTGGGGTCTCCTGCTGTTATGTGTAATTTGTTTATTAGGGTGTTAAGTGTCTTTCTCCCATTGTGTGCCTCCTAAGTGTGAATTCCCATTGTTAAATGAGTCACCTATTGTTTCTGTCTGTTTACTAATCCTACATGATGTGATTAGTCTCATGGCAACTTTGCCTTGTTACCTAACCATTGTGGGATGTTTACCCCAATGTGTAATGTTTGTTTTTATTGTTCATGTGGTGACTGCCCATATTTTTGAAGTGTATAAAAACCTGTATTCCTGTTCAATAAAGAGTTACTCCTTTGGTTTTTACCTCAACATCTTGTCTGTGTATGATGCTTGGGGTAAGGGGCTGGTATTAGCTATTGGTCTGCTATAAGGGTTTGGAGTAGGGTTGCTACCTCGTCCCTTTAACCACTTGCCCTCTGGAAGATTTACCCCCCTTCATGACCAGGCCATTTTTTGCGATACTTTGACAATTGCATGGTCGTGCCACACTGTACCCAAATAAAATGTGTCCTTTTTTCCCACAAATAGAGCTTTTTTTTGGTGGTATTTGATCACCTCTGTGTTTTTTTTGGGGTTTTTTTGCGCTATAAACCAAAAAAGGCCAACAATTTTGAAAAAAAAAACTATTTCTTTCTGCTATAAAACATATTCAATAAAAAAAATGGAAACATGTCTTCATCAGTTTAGGCCAATATGCATTCTGCTACATCTTTTTGGTAAAAAAAAGTCCCAATAAGTAAATATTGATTTTGCGCAAAAGTTATCGTGTCTACAAACTATGGGATAGATTTATGGAATTTTTTTTTTTACATTTTTTTTTACTAGTAAAGGCAGCAATCAGCCAGGACTGTGGAACTGCAACATTGTGGTGGACAAATCGGACGCTAAGTGACACTTTTTGTGGACTAGTGACACTAATATAGTGATCAGTGCTAAAAATATGCACTGTCACTGTACTGACACTGGCAGGGAAGAAGTTAGCATCAGGGGCAATAAAAGGGTTAAAAGTGTTCCTAGCGAGTGCCTGCTAACTGTGGGGGAGGTACTTGTACTGTGGAAAGGCAGAGATCTGTGTTCCTGCATAGGAGAAACACAGGATCACTACCTCCCCTTCACACAGAACGTTGATCTGCTGTGTTTACATAGGCAGACCGCCGTTGTGTCTCTCTCAGGAATGATCGACCGAACCTGCTGATTGGCTCCCGCTTTGTCCAATCACAGCGGGAGCGGGTTGCCGGCGGCACGCGTGAAGTCGGATCAAAGTAGGATCCTTGTCCTAACCATCCGACTTGTGACATCTGACATGGTGATTACAGCAGCAGTAAAAGGAATTTATGTCACTCTGGGATTGTTTTGATTGGTCAAAAGACAAGTCGTACTATCTCAAAGTCGGAGCAAAATCTTATCTTGTTCATTCAAGTCAGATGGAAGTAGGACCGATGTAGAACAGATGTAGCGGGGCAAAGTAGGATGATAGTCCTACAACAGTCGTGAACCCAGCCTTAGACAATATTTGCTTTTCCTGGAGTTCAACTTTAATTGAACCTGTTGTCTTGCTATGTATTGCAAAAGTAGAGTTTTTCTTTAACCACTTCAGCCCCGGAAGATTAGGCTGCTGAATGACTGGGCCATTTTTTGTCATTCGGCGGGGCGTCGCTTTAACTGACAATTGCGCGGTCGTGCGCCGCTGTACCCAAACAAAGTTTTCGTCCTTTTTTTCTCACAAATAGAGCTTTCTTTTGGTGGTAATTGATCACCTCTGCGGTTTTTATTTTTTGCGCTATTAACAAAAAAAGAGCGACAATTTTGAAAAAAAAAAAGCAATACTTTTTTCTATAATAAATATCCCCCAAAAACATATAAAAACATTTTTTTTCCTCAGTTTAGGCCGATATGTATTCTTCTATATATTTTTGGTAAAAAAATTGCAATAAGCGTATATTGATTGGTTTGCGCAATAGTTATAGCGTCTACAAAATAGGGGATAATTTTATGGCATTTTTATTATTAATTTTTTTTTTATTAGTAATGGCGGCGATCTGCAATTTTTATCGTGACTGCGACAATATGGAGGACACATCAGACACTTTTGACACTATTTTGGGACCATTGCCATTTCTACAGCGACCAGTGCTATAAAAATGCACTGATTACGGTGTAAATGACACTGGCGGGGAAGGGGTTAACCACTAGGGGGTGATGAAGGGGTTAAGTGTGTCCTAGGGAGTGATTCTAACTGTGGGGGGGGGGGTTGGCTACCTAGCACATGACAGCGATAACTGCCCCCGATCACAGGGAGCAGTAGATCTCTGTCATTACGCAAGGCAGAACGGGGAAATGCCTTGTTTACATAGGCATCTCCCCGTTCTTCCTCTCCACATCGCAATCGCGGTCGCCGGAGAACATCAGGTTCCCGGGACCCGCGGGCACGCTCCCACGGCGTGTGGCGGGCATGCGCCCGAAAGGCGGCAAATTTAAAGGGGCGTACCTGTACGCTCCTTTGCCTGCTTGTGCCATTCTGCCGACCTACATCTGTGTGCGGCGGTCGACAAGCGGATAAGGACATGTATAAAGACATAGTGGCTAAGTGGTTAGCATTTCTGTCTTGCAGCACTGGGGTCTTCGGTTTGAATCATAGTTAGGACACTATCTGCATGGAGTTTGCACATTGGGTTTCCTCCCATACTCAAAAGACATGCTGGTAGGTTAATTAGCTCCTGCCTAAATTGGCCCTTATATTTGCATGTGTTATAGGAACCTTAGATTGTAAGCTCCTTGGGTGCAGGGATGGATGTGAATGTACAATTTAGAAGTAAAGTGCTGCGTAAATTGTCGGCTCTATAGTAATAGCTGTTAGAAATATGAACTCACCTTGGCATTTATTGACCTTTACCCATACAGCGGCCTTGTATAATCCTTTCTTTGAGCTGCTCGGTAAATCCTAATATCCTTATAATTAACAGTAAAGCAGCGTGAAATCCAGAATGCAATCCCCAAACGCATCACACTTTTTCTTATGGCCAGCGGAGGTTGATCTGATTTTATGGTGACACGTGTGCAGTGACAAGCATTTTCGTAGCATTGCGGACAGATGAATGAAGTGGCCTTCTATATTAATCAATGAACATGTTACAGGGGCAGCGCCTCCTTGTCACGCTCTGAATGATTAATGTGTCCTGTTGATCACACATCAATGCATTCTAGCAGCTGGTATCAGGTGGACTTGTCGCTTTATTAATTAAAAAACGCAGCTTCCTGCTGTTTATTTACGCACACCTTCCTCCTGAAAATCAGCTAACTAGGAAATAGTGTAATTCTTGCATCTCAAAGTCACATTTATTAGTTTTACTGTAGAACAGAAAATAACTTTTTGGGCTGATTTAAAGCCCAGCTCCACCCCATGTGCACAGTTCAGCGCGGGGGTACATGTACAGGTGCTGTACGCTTGTTAGAGTAATCGGGTGTAGTCATTAAGGTAGGTAGTTCTAGGAATACGATAATGTGGGTGGAGTCTACCTTTGTACGTAATCACAGCGTCTACATGGATGTGCATGCATGCCCAGGCGGCATTAGCGCCAGATGGACTATTTAAGGGAGGCTCTAACTTACTGTCAGTGCTGACTGGTCTTCAGCATGCTCCTTGCTCCCCGATTCGTGTTCTGCATGTGATTCCTGGTATCGACCCAACATCCTCCTAAGCTGATTCAGATTCTGCTCTGTACTCCTGTTCTACCTGTTCCTGACCTTGGCTTTATCCCTGACCTTGAGCCAGCTCATGATTTGGTCCATCACTGCCTGCTCATTGCTGGCCTCGGCTTGAACTTGACTACGATTCTGCCTCTGATTGTGCTATATGTCATTGTCGAGTGCCTACTTACCTTATGTGCTGATGCAGCTGCTGCTACAGGCCTGTTGACATTATCTGTAAGCTGTGCCATCCTGGACATTCACACAAGCCAGAGTTCTACTTTAACTTCTGCTGATTATCCTGCTGACTTCTCAGTTGACGTTCCTGTTCGCACATCCTGCTGGATCTTCCTGGTCAGCATTTTGACTTCGAGGTTCTGTACGGTACGTCCTTTGGCACTCGCGTTCCTCCTGTCCCTTTGCACCCTTGGTTCCAACTTCAGGGGTGCTTAGGCAGCAGACACAAGAGAGGCTGCCCTCTTCATTTTGGCTACCTATCAGGTACATGACAACTACTCTGCTTATATTTGTCATCTCAAGCATCCCTCTTCCCTGCCCACATGTTAGTAGGGACCAGTGTTGTCTTTCAAATGCAGCTTTATGCATTGACATACCTCCTTAGACCCAATCTGTCTGGGCAGCTTGGTCACTAGCTGACTTGGCACAAACCACAGGCAACTTAACTCTTCAATAAGACACAGGTGTTGAATCCAACACAATTTTACTTGAGCTAATTGCAGTATGCAGTGAGGGAAAACCCTGTCCCTGGGCACCCTGGCTTCACAGCCAGGGTGCCCAGCTGTGAAGCCACAGCCGGGCGCCCACAGTTGAAATGCCGGCGCGGATGAGCAGAGGGGGGGGGGTGAGCGGGGCTTCGATCCTCCGCATCGCTGGACCCTGGGACAGGTAAGTGTCCAATTAAAAGTCAGCAGCTGCAGTATTTGTAGCTGCTGACTTTTAATTTTTTTTTTTTTTTAAATGGGAACCCCGTTTTAAGTTGTTCAGGTTGGTAAGGTCCAGTGAGGGTACTGATCCCAGCACCAGCTCTTCAGGCACTGCCAATCCACCTGGCCGCAGCTGCCCCTTTCACTAGCCCTCCTGGCTACTTCCCACAGTCCTCCCAGACTGTCACACTCACCATCCACCCGGCCGTCTTCTCCCTGGAGAACTTCTGGATGTGCTCGCTGGCTCCTGCTGTCCTCACTTTTGTTCCCATGCCTCTGGACAGGACTCATCCGGTTGTCTTGGGAGGATTCCTCCAGCACCCTAGCCTCAAGCTTCAGATCAACACCCCCCCCCCCCAGACTAGGGGGCTCCCTCAAGGGCCTCCGACAGCCTCCTCAACACTCCATCTCCAGCTTCCACCCAAACTCCACAATGCCCCTGCTGGCCTGACTCTGAGTATTTAAGAGGGGCCTACCCCCTGCCAGCCCATTTTGATGGGAATTGGCTGGGGCCTTCCTCAAGACTCCAGGCAGCTCCTCCTAACCTCCCTACCATTCTTCTGGAAACTCCTCTTTAAGGTTCCAGCAAGTAGGGGGAGGTACCAGAGGGGCTGCTTGATGAGTCATCCAGCCTCCCTGGATCACTCACCCTGACCCACATTAAAAACTTACGCTGCAGAAATACAACCTAGCACTCTACACTAGAGGGTGTTACATATTAATAAACAGTGTCTGACCTCACAAATGCCATTTTGAATGAATGGACACAAATTCCAACAGACCTTGTGGAAAGCTTTCCAAGAAGAATGGAGGGCGTCATAGCCACAAAGAAGGGCCAACTTCATATTAATGTCCATAACTTTGGAATGATATGTCCAAAAAGCTCATACAGGGTGATAGCCTGGTGTCCTGAAGCTTTTGGCCATATAGTGCTTAATATAACTGTGTGGAGGGTGATGCGTTGGGGTGGGGAAAGGCTCAACCTTTTCTGTAAAATGAAAGGTTTGTGTAAAACCTCAGCTGCTGCATGTCTAGATCGGTTGATCATTTTGACTTGTGTTTTTCGATAGAGGCAGCCTTAGATATAATTTTTACTTGTGCTCAACCTAAATAACCCAGGGTTGGTTATGTAAATTGCAAGAGGCTTAATAAAGCTTTTTTTCTGCCATCGTCTGGCTCAAATGCGGTCTCGGCAGATGTAATTATTTCACTGTATCTTTTTTTTTTTCATCCTAAGTACTGTATGTAGCTGTAGCGATGTAACTAGCATTTAATTCTTCAGCGTTTCATTATATTTCTTATTCTTGACTGTCTTTCATTTATCTCTTCATTTTTTAATGTGATATGATGGATTTATGTAGCCAGTCCAGGCTATCCGTCTGACCTCTACCGCTGGATTCGATGACAGACCGTTCAAAAGAAAAGAGCCAATTCTGCATTTCTCTGAAACTTTATGTCTTTCAGAAGCAACGTCTATATCGCTCTTTTCTTCTGCCTCTTAAAAAGAATATGGCAGCGGAATTACATCTCAAAATGTTCCACGGTAGTGACGTCATTTAGAAAGCCGGCTTCTCTAGATCTACTTCATTAAATAATTGGGAATTTAACTGATGGGTATTCTGGAAATAAAACGTTAACTGTCTTTATATTTTAAAAAAAATAGCAAAAAGTAAACCAATCAATGCATGACTAATGTTGATAAAGATGTATTATCAGTGTGAAGAATGCAGCTGACTCCTGTCACAGGCGGAGAGATACCAAATGCACTCCGCCTCTTGGGCAAAGCTGTCTTTAAGGCAGGGCAAAAGGGGCAGCTGCCCTGGGCCCAATTGTTGTTGTGGGCCCAAAGCAGCTGCCTCATACTTGACAGCTATCCCAGTTTAAATTCACTTATCCCTTGAAGCTTTAGTCCTGTGCTGTGTCCCAACATCTCAGTGTGAACTTCTGTTACTAATGCTGCCCAGCTCTGTCCTATTGCTGTGTACAGATGACTCACCTGCAGACCATGTAAATAACCTGCATTGATATGTAAATAGCGGCAGCATTATTTTGTAAATAGCGTTTACTGGTTGCATTGATATGTAAATAGAGGCAGCATTCATATGTATATCATGCCTTCCCTGAGGTCAAATCCACCATCATCTCTGCTAAATGCTGCCCACTGGGGAGATAAAGGAGCATGCTTGAACGTCCTGCCTACAACTGTGGTCATTAAGCTTAACATTAGCCTGTTCTGCAAAGGTAAGAAAATTTGAGGGGAAACCCTATTTCAAAATAACCGGGTGCCACAACACCCTGAATTTTGGTGGATGTGAATACGCACATCTCAGCAGATGCGTGAGCGTGTCCTTAGCAATAAATGGCACTTCTGTGTATCTGCTAAAGGGCTGAACATTTCTGTGGTGTCAGGAAAGTGATTTTGGATGCATCCCCGACACAAATAAATGTGAACGCAGGCTAAATGTCTCAGTTACATTGGTGGTCAATGTAAATCTTCTCATTACATTGGGGCTTGGTGTACAATCCTTTCATTTACACTACTGCCAGCGTGAAGGTCCCCCTTACATTGGTTGTCAGTGTAAACTCTTCATTAAATTGGGGTCAGTGTACATTTCCCTTTACATTGGCGGTAAGTGCAGAATTGCCCTTACATTGGAGGTCGGTGTAGAAGTGTCATCTTACATCGGTGGTCCATACAAATCTTCTCGACAATGGTTGTAACTTCCCCCTTACATGGAGGTAATTGTATATTCCCCCTACACTGGTGGTTGGTGTAAATGCTCCTATTACATTGGAGTCAGTGTAGAAATTCCTCTATTGGTGGGTGGCATAAAATCCCCCATTACATTAAGGTCAGTGCAAATTCCCTCTACATTGGTGGTCAGTCCCCCACTATATACTTGCCAAAGATTTCAAGCTTTGCTCTACATGTTTCAGAATTTGCCACAGTGTACTGCCTCTTAACTAATCCCATGCCCCCACCACTGCCACTGATCCAATCAACCCCTCAGCATTGCCACTGATCACACCCCCCTCCCCCAGCATTGCCACTGATCCCAGGAGTCCTATGATCCCTAGGAGTTTTCTGTCTGCCCACCACTGCCACTGATCCCATCAACCCCCCCCCCCCAGCATTGCCACTGATCACACACACCCCTCCCCCCAGCATTGCCACTGATCCCAGGAGTCCTATGATCTCTGGGAGTTTTCTGTCTATTAATGGGCCCCCTCACCTCCCCAGTCCATGGTGTGCAGCAGGGAAGAGATGATGTGCGGTAACCTTTAGCAACCAATCAGTAAGCAGTAATGATGTGCACTAGCCTCTAGCAACCAATCAGTGAGCAGTAATAATGTGCAGTAACCTCTAGCAACCAATTAGTGAGTGGTAAGGATGTCCAGTAACCTCTAGCAACCAACCAGTGAGCAGTATTAATGTACAGTAATCTCTACCAACCAATCAGTGAGCAGTATTGATATACAGTAATCTCTAGCAACCAATCAACAAGAAGGCTTTGCTAATTTCACTGATTTATCCAGCGTCGCCTTCCTCTTTATTTTGTTATGACCCCTTAATAAATGTCTATTTTTTTAAAACAAATCATTGTGTTTTACTTCAAAAAGGACAGTTTGTTTGTGAGTAGGCAGGTACAAAAATACAATGTCAAATTAACAGGGGACACCAACACCAACCAACCTCCTTGAGGTTAAAAAATACAAGATAATAATGGTGTTGTGGTAACTTGACACACAAAACGACAACAGATATTATGGAGATCACTAGAAAGAAAAAAAAGAGGAGATCTTGATTTTAAAAAAACAAAGAAGATCACTATAAACAAAAATTATAAACATTATTCTGGAGATCTGGCGAAAAAATAAAAATGATTATTCATGACATCACAAGAAATAATACAGAAATCAGTTTGTGAGAACGCTGTGTGAATATCAGCAGCAAAACAAATTCATTTTTCCAGCATTATAAAGAAGAAGAGAATGCGCTGCATTAAAAGATTAAAAAATTTGCAGTGTGACGAATGTGCTATCTCCATTACAAATGCTAGTTTTACCAGACCGAGCGCTTCCGTCTCGTACTTGATTCAGAGCATGCGTGGAATTTTGTACGTCGGAATTGTCTACACACAGTGGCGTAGCGTGGGGGGTGCAGGGGGTGCCGTGGCCCCGGGCGCGATATTTAGGGGGGCGCCAGTATGTGTCACTGGCTGCCTCCTCCTAATTTCTAATTTTGTGTCCCCGGGCTCCGGCCGCCATGTTAAGTGTCCGGCGCCCTGTGATTGGGTGTATGGGGGTCATGTGAGGCGCCCCGCCTCCGCACATGACCCCCATACACCCAATCACAGGGCGCTGGATACTGAACATGGCAGCAAGCAGAGCGCAGGGGAGAGAAGAAAGTGAGCCGCCGCTGTGTTCTCCTCCTCATCCGGATCGATGCAGCCAGGATAAGAAGGTAAGTGAGAGTCTTGTTACTGGGAGGGGGAGGGAGGCGAGAGAGAGAGACTGTAGGCAGGACAATGTAGTATAGTATGGAGGTCAGTGTAGTGTCACTATGGAGGTCAGTGTAGTGTCACTATGGGGGGCAGTGTAGTGTCACTATGGGGGGCAGTGTAGTGTCACTATGGGGGGCAGTGTAGTGTCACTATGGGGGGCAGTGTAGTGTCACTATGGAGGTCAGTGTAGTGTCACTATGGGGGGCAGTGTAGTGTCACTATGGGGGGCAGTGTAGTGTCACTATGGAGGTCAGTGTAGTGTCACTATGGGGGGCAGTGTAGTGTCACTATGGGGGGCAGTGTAGTGTCACTATGGAGGTCAGTGTAGTGTCACTATGGGGGGCAGTGTAGTGTCACTATGGGGGGCAGTGTAGTGTCACTATGGAGGTCAGTGTAGTGTCACTATGGGGGGCAGTGTAGTGTCACTATGGGGGGCAGTGTAGTGTCACTATGGGGGGCAGTGTAGTGTCACTATGGAGGTCAGTGTAGTGTCACTATGGGGGGCAGTGTAGTGTCACTATGGGGGGCAGTGTAGTGTCACTATGGAGGTCAGTGTAGTGTCACTATGGGGGGCAGTGTAGTGTCACTATGGAGGTCAATGTAGTGTCACTATGGAGGTCAGTGTAGTGTCACTATGGGGGGCAGTGTAGTGTCACTATGGGGGGCAGTGTAGTGTCACTATGGAGGTCAGTGTAGTGTCACTATGGGGGGCAGTGTAGTGTCACTATGGGGGGCAGTGTAGTGTCACTATGGAGGTCAGTGTAGTGTCACTATGGGGGGCAGTGTAGTGTCACTATGGGGGGCAGTGTAGTGTCACTATGGGGGGCAGTGTAGTGTCACTATGGAGGTCAGTGTAGTGTCACTATGGGGGGCAGTGTAGTGTCACTATGGGGGGCAGTGTAGTGTCACTATGGAGGTCAGTGTAGTGTCACTATGGGGGGCAGTGTAGTGTCACTATGGAGGTCAATGTAGTGTCACTATGGAGGTCAGTGTAGTGTCACTATGGGGGGCAGTGTAGTGTCACTATGGGGGGCAGTGTAGTGTCACTATGGAGGTCAGTGTAGTGTCACTATGGGGGGCAGTGTAGTGTCACTATGGGGGGCAGTGTAGTGTCACTATGGGGGGCAGTGTAGTGTCACTATGGAGGTCAGTGTAGTGTCACTATGGGGGGCAGTGTAGTGTCACTATGGGGGGCAGTGTAGTGTCACTATGGAGGTCAGTGTAGTGTCACTATGGGGGGCAGTGTAGTGTCACTATGGGGGGCAGTGTAGTGTCACTATGGGGGGCAGTGTAGTGTCACTATGGAGGGCAGTGTAGTGTCACTATGGGGGGCAGTGTAGTGTCACTATGGGGGGCAGTGTAGTGTCACTATGGGGGGCAGTGTAGTGTCACTATGGAGGTCAGTGTAGTGTCACTATGGGGGGCAGTGTAGTGTCACTATGGAGGTCAGTGTAGTGTCACTATGGGGGGCAGTGTAGTGTCACTATGGAGGTCAGTGTAGTGTCACTATGGAGGTCAGTGTAGTGTCACTATGGAGGTCAGTGTAGTGTCACTAGGGGGGGCAGTGTAGTGTCACTATGGAGGTCAGTGTAGTGTCACTAGGGGGGGCAGTGTAGTGCCACTATGGGGGGCAGTGTAGTGGACAGTATAGTCAGGGCCGGATTAACATAGGGGCTGGTGGAGCTGCAGCTCCAGGCCCCTCCCTCAATATAGGCCCATGCCAGTGGCTTGTTAATTCCTGTGTGCCTTCCTGAAGGAAAAGGAGCCCTCTGTGCACACATGGAGGAGACAAGTCAGTGCAGCCAAGTCCTGCCTCTGCCGATGCCTGACCCCTATCACAGGATCTGTTACACACACACACAGATCCTCAGTGTCTGGGGGAGGGGCGCTGATGTCCTAACCAGCAGGAGCCCGGGAGGAAGGACATCTCCCATGCTGTTATGATAAGGTCAGTACATTTGTTAGGGGGATGTTGTGTAATTATTGTGCTAGGGGACAGACTGCTGCTCCCCCCATGTAATATTCTCTCTTGTGCCCAGTGCCCACCATGTCATGTGCCTTGCAGTGCCCCCCATGTAATGTGCTGTGCCCACCATGTCATGTGCATTGCAGTGCCCCTATGTAATGTGCTGTGCCCACCATGTCATGTGCATTGCAGTGCCCCGCATGTCATGTTCTGTGCCCACCATGTCCTGTCATGTGCATTGCAGTGCCCACTATGTAAAGTTCTGTGCCCACCATGTCATGTGCCTTGCAGTGCCCCCCATGTAATGTGCTATGCCCACCATGTCATGTCATGTGCCTTGCAGTGCCCCCCATGTAATGTGCTGTGCCCACCATGTCATGTGCCTTGCAGTGCCCCCCATGTAATGTGCTGTGTCCAGTATGTAATTTGCTGTACGTTGCAGTGCCCACCATGTAATTCGCTGTGCTGAACAATGTCATGTGCTGTGCATTGCATTGCCCTTCATGTGATGTGCAGTGCCCACTATGTCATGCTGTGCCTTGCAGTGCCCACCATGTCATGTGCAGTTCCTAACATGTAATGTGCAGTTGCATTTCCCACCATGAAACGTGCTATGCCATGCAGTGCCCACCATGTAATGTGTTGTGCCCACCATGTAATGTTATGTGCCATTCAGTGCCCACCATGTAATGCGCTGTGCCCACCACGTCATGTGCTGTGCCATGCAGTGCCCACCTGTAATGCGCTGTACCCACCATGTAATGTGCTGTGTCATGCAGTGCCCACCATGTCATGTGCAGTGCCCATCATGTAAATTGCTGTGCAGTGCCCACCATGTCATGTGCTGTGTTGTGCCCACCATGTCATGTGCTGCACCATGCAGTGCCTACCATGTAATATGCTGTACTCACCATGTAATGTGCTGTACATTGTCCACCATGGCATGTGCCGTGCAGTACCCACAATGGAATGTGGTGTGCAGGGCTCATCATGTCATGTGTGGTGTCCACCATTTAATGTGCTGTGCTCACAATGTAATGTGCTGTGCTGTGTCATGCAGTGCCCACCTTGTCATGTGCTGTGCAGTGCCCACCATGCTATGTGCAGTACCCACTATATAATGTGTTGTGCCCACCATATAATGTTCTGTGCAGTGCCCACTTGTAATGTCCAGTGCCCACCATGTAATGTGCTCAGCTGTGCCTGCCATGTCATGTGCTGTGCCCACCATATAAGGTCCTGTGCCCACTGTGTGCATGAGCTGTGCCCACCATGAAATGTGTTGTGCAGTACCAACCATGTCATGTGCTGTGCCCACCATATAATGTACTGTGCCTACCTTGTAATGTGCTGTATTGGGCAGTGCCAACCGCGTAATGTGCTGTGCCCGCCATTAAATGTGCTGTATCCACCATGTAATGTGTTGTGCCAACCATGTGATGTACTGTGCTATACCCCCCCCCCCCCTCCCGTGTAATGTACTATGCTGTGCCCCCCACAGACTCACCCCCTCACTCCCACCCCCCTCTCTCTCTCTCTCATCCCCTCTCTCTCACCTCCTTCACCCCCTACCACCCTCTCTCTCTTTCACCCTCTCTCTATTCCCCTTTCTCTCTCTCTCTCTCTCTCTCTCTCTCTCTCTCTCTCTCTCTCTCTCTCTCTCACCCCCTCTCTCTCTTTAATAGTGTAGTATAGTGGTCAGTATAGTGTAGTTTAGTATGGAGGTCAGTGTAGTATAGTGGTCAGTGTAGTGTAGTATGGTGGTCAGTGTAGTGTAGTATGGTGGTCAGTGTAGTATGGTGGTCAGTGTAGTATAGTGGACAGTGTAGTATAGTGGTCATTGTAGTGGACAGTGTAGTATAGTGGTCAGTGTAGTGGTCAGTGTAGTGGTTAGTGTAGTATGGTGGACAGTGTAGTATGGTGGACAGTGTAGTATGGTGGTCAGTGTAGTATGGTGGTCAGTGTAGTATGGTGGTCAGTATAGTGTAGTATGGTGGTCAGTGTAGTATGGTGGTCAGTGTAGTATGGTGGTCAGTATAGTGTAGTATGGTGGTCAGTATAGTGGACAGTGTAGTATAGTGGTCAGTGTAGTGTAGTGGTCAGTGTAGTGTAGTGGTCAGTGTAGTGTAGAGGTCAGTGTAGTGTAGTGGTCAGTGTAGTGTAGTGGTCAGTGTAGTATGGAGGACAGTGTAGTATAGTGGTCAGTGTAGTATGGTGGTCAGTATAGTGTAGTATGGTGGACAGTGTAGTATGGTGGACAGTGTAGTATGGTGGTCAGTGTAGTATGGTGGTCAGTGTAGTATAGTGGTCAGTATAATGTAGTATAGTGGACAGTGTAGTATAGTGGTCAGTGTAGTATGGTGGTCAGTATAGTGGACAGTGTAGTATGGTGGTCAAGTGTAGTGTAGTATAGTGGACATTGTAGTCTAGTATAGTGTTCAGTATAGTGGACAGTGTAGTATGGTGGTCAGTGTAGTGGTCAGTGTAATATAGTGGTCAGTATAGTATAGTGGTCAGTATAGTATAGTGGTCAGTGTAGTGGACAATGTAGTGTAGTGGACAGTGTAGTTCTCAGTGTAGTGGTCAGTATAGGAATCAGGTAGGTCAGTACTATTGTATTTGAAGGGACTCAGGGATAGCTAAAAGTCCGCAGGTTGGGGGGGGGGGGCGCAAATTACTTGCCTTGCCCTGGGTGCTGACAACCCACGATACGCCACTGTCTACACACATTCGGAATTTCCGACAATGGATTTTGTTGTCAGAAAATTTGAGAACCAGCTCTCAAATTTTTGTTGTTGGAAATTTCGACAAAAAATGTCTGATGGAGCCCACACACAGTCGGAATTTCCGACAACAAGCTCCCATCGAACATTTGTTGTCGGAAATTCCGACCGTGTGTACGCGGCATTAGAGTCTACAAAAGACTTGAGACTGGGGTAGAGGTTCACATTCCAGCAGGTCAACGACCCTAAACATACAGCCAGAGCTACAATCGAATGGTTTAGATCAAAGCATATTCATGTGTTAGAATGGCCCAGTCAAAGTCCAGACCTAAATCCAGACCTAAATCCAGACCTAAATCAAAGACTCCCTCTATCCAATCTGACAGAGCTTGAGCTATTTGCAAATAAGAATGGGCAAAAATGTCACTCTCTAGATGTGCAAAGCTGGTAGAGACATCCCCAAAAAGCAGCTGTAATTGCAGCGAAAGGGGGTTCTACAAAGTATTAACTCAGAGGGGCTGAATATAAATGCACGCCACACTTTTCATATATTTATTTGTGAAACAAATTCAAAACCATTTATCATTTTCCTTTCACTTCACAATTATGTGCCACTTTGTGTTGGTCTATAACATATAATCCCAATAAAATCCATTTACGTTTTTGGTTGTAACAGGACAAAATGTGGAAAATATCAAGGGGTATAAATACTTTTTCAAGGCACTGTAAATACTGAAGAAGTCCTAATCCTTGCACACTATACGTTATGTTGCTTTCCCGACCTACAGATTCTATACGCCATGTTGTATTTTTGACCCAGGCACTCTACACACCATGCCGGTCCTGCTGAAGAAGCTCATCAGAAAGCGTAACGCGTACAGGTGTGTCGCCATTCAGGACGTTTTCTTCCTTCACATTATGATTGATGGTATGCATGTTTTTCACATTTGTATATCCCGGGAGGAGGTCCGAGCTGTCTAGGTGCACTGTGATGAGGATTTGTGTTCCCGAAAAATCCTGAGAGATATTACACTAAGCGTGTGTTACTCTGCAGTGGGGTCTACATAGTGAGAACCCAGGAGGAGGTCTGTCTTGTCCATGATCACCAGGAGGAGGAGTTGTTTTCCCAAGGCATCCTTAGAGATATAATCACAGGCGTGTGTGACTCTGTAGTGGGGTCAACTTTTGGAGGTGAGCAGGCATTCCAGCTAGAGCTGGTGGCCACTGAAGTCACTGGAAATTTATGAACGGTCTCTGAAAGTTGCACAACAGTAGAATTGTTATATTTGTTATATTTGGACTTGTTTTATTAGTATTGGTTTATGGTTGCGCTACAATATATTTTATTTTGTTTGATATATTGAGAGTCACATGTGGATACACTCTAATGCCCCGTACACACGGTCGGACTTTGTTCGGACATTCCGACAACAAAATCCTAGGATTTTTTCCGACGGATGTTGGCTCAAACTTGTCTTGCATACACACGGTCACACAAAGTTGTCGGAAAATCCAATCGTTCTGAACGCGGTGACGTAAAACACGTACGTCGGGACTATAAACGGGGCAGTGGCCAATAGCTTTCATCTCTTTATTTATACTGAGTAGGGATGAGCCGAACACCCCCCGGTTCGGTTCGCACCAGAACCCGCGAACGGACCGCAAGTTCGCACGAACGTTAGAACCCCATTGACGTCTATGGGACTCGAACGTTCAAAATCAAAAGTGCTCATTTTAAAGGCTAATTTGCATGGTATTGTCCTAAAAAGGGTTTGGGGACCCGGGTCCTACCCCAGGGGACATGTATCAATGCAAAAAAAACTTTTAAAAACGGCCGTTTTTTCGGGAGCAGTGATTTTAATGATGCTTAAAGTAAAAAAAAAAAAGTGAAATATTCCTTTAAATATCGTACCTGGGGGGTGTCTATAGTATGCCTGTAAAGTGACGCGTGTTTCCCATGTTTAGAACAGTCCCTGCACCAAATGTCATTTTTAAAGGAAAAAATCTCATTTAAAACTGCTTGCGGGTTTAATGTCATGTCGGGTCATGGCAATATGGATGAAAATCAGTGAGACAAACGGCATGGGTACCCCCCAGTCCATTACCAGGCCCTTTGGGTCTTGTATGGATATTAAGGGGAACCCCACACCCAAATTAAAATAAGGAAAGGTGTGGGGCCACCAGGCCCTATATACTCTGAACAGCAGTATACAGGCGGTGCAAACAAGACAGGGACTGTAGGTTCGTTGTTAAGTAGAATCTGTTTGTAATTTTGAACATTTTTAATGTGTTTAGCTCCAGCCAAAAAATCTTTTCTAAGCTTTTTGGAAAACATAGGGAAGGGTTATCACCCCTGTGACATTTGTTTTGCGTCTTTCCTCCTCTTCAGAAGATTTCACCTCACTTTTTTGTCCCAATGAAAAATGTTTTTTGAAAATTTGGGTTTTTTTGTGGAACAAGGATTGGAAAGCATCAGTGGAAAGGAGAAATTGTTTTCCCATATTAACTCTTACAGGAGAGAATTTCCCTTCCTTAGGGGTAGATTTCATCTCACTTCCTGTTGTCTCCTACCGTTTGCAAGTAGGAGTCGTTTGTAAGTTAGATGTTTGAAGGTAGGGTCCTGCCCTATATTCTCAGCAGAAATTTGGGCCTTAGGTGTTGCTGTGGCCAAAACACTGTAAGCCCTCACAGGGCCCTGCTGTGAAATATTAGATCAAGAATTGTAATTACATGCCCCTGTTGAACAGGAGCTGAAAAATTAGGCCTTAGGCACTGGTGCTGGTGCCACAACACTGCAACCCCTCACAGACACTCTAGTTGAAACGCAGGAACAAGCCCTGCTGCAAAGTATTGCATCAAAAATTGTAATTACACGCCCCTGTTAAACAGGGGCTGAAAAATTGTGCCTTAGGCACTGGTGGTGGCGCCCAGAACCAAAAATGTTCTTACAAGCTATCAGCGTGATGATTGAGGAGGAAGAGGATAATTACTCAGGGATAGTCACTCAGCATCAGCATAGGCAGTCTTTGAAGGGATCTGAGATTTCAAAAAAAATTATTCGGTTACATCTGCATCAGGTGCTTGGTAGCTGGTGGTTAGGGATGAGCCGAACACCCCCCGGTTCGGTTCGCACCAGAACCCGCGAACGGACCGCAAGTTCGCACGAACGTTAGAACCCCATTGACGTCTATGGGACTCGAACGTTCGAAATCAAAAGTGCTCATTTTAAAGGCTAATTTGCATGGTATTGTCCTAAAAAGGGTTTGGGGACCTGGGTCCTACCCCAGGGGACATGTATCAATGCAAAAAAAACTTTTAAAAACGGCCGTTTTTTCGGGAGCAGTGATTTTAATGATGCTTAAAGTAAAAAAAAAAAAGTGAAATATTCCTTTAAATATCGTACCTGGGGGGTGTCTATAGTATGCCTGTAAAGTGACGCGTGTTTCCCATGTTTAGAACAGTCCCTGCACCAAATGTCATTTTTAAAGGAAAAAATCTCATTTAAAACTGCTTGCGGGTTTAATGTCATGTCGGGTCCTGGCAATATGGATGAAAATCAGTGAGACAAACGGCATGGGTACCCCCCAGTCCATTACCAGGCCCTTTGGGTCTTGTATGGATATTAAGGGGAACCCCGCACCCAAATTAAAATAAGGAAAGGTCCCTATATACTCTGAACAGCAGTATATAGGCGGTGCAAACAAGACAGGGACTGTAGGTTTGTTGTTAAGTAGAATCTCTTTGTAATTTTGAACATTTTTAATGTGTTTAGCTCCAGCCAAAAAATCTTTTCTAAGCTTTTTGGAAAACATAGGGAAGGGTTATCACCCCTGTGACATTTGTTTTGCGTCTTTCCTCCTCTTCAGAAGAATTCACCTCACTTTTTTGTCCCAATGAAAAATGTTTTTTGAAAATTTGGGTTTTTTTGTGGAACAAGGATTGGAAAGCATCAGTGGAAAGGAGAAATTGTTTTCCCATATTAACTCTTACATGAGAGAATTTCCCTTCCTATGGGTAGATTTCATCTCACTTCCTGTTGTCTCCTTCCGTTTGCAAGTAGGAGTCGTTTGTAAGTTAGATGTTTGAAAGTAGGGTCCTGCCCTATATACTCAGCAGAAATTTGGGCCTTAGGTGTTGCTGTGGCCAAAACACTGTAAGCCCTCACAGGGCCCTGCTGTGAAATATTAGATCAAGAATTGTAATTACATGCCCCTGTTGAACAGGAGCTGAAAAATTAGGCCTTAGGCACTGGTGCTGGTGCCACAACACTGCAACCCCTCACAGACACTCTAGTTGGAACGCAGGAACGAGCACTGCTGCAAAGTATTGCATCAAAAATTGTAATTACACGCCCCTGTTAGACAGGGGCAGAAAAATTGGGCCTTAGGCACTGGTGCTGGTGCCACAACACTGCAACCCCTCACAGACACTCTAGTTGGAACGCAGGAACGAGCACTGCTGCAAAGTATTGCATCAAAAATTGTAATTACACGCCCCTGTTAGACAGGGGCAGAAAAATTGGGCCTTAGGCACTGGTGCTGGTGCCACAACACTGCAACCCCTCACAGACACTCTAGTTGGAACGCAGGAACGAGCACTGCTGCAAAGTATTGCATCAAAAATTGTAATTACACGCCCCTGTTAGACAGGGGCAGAAAAATTGGGCCTTAGGCACTGGTGCTGGTGCCACAACACTGCAACCCCTCACAGACACTCTAGTTGGAATGCAGGAACGAGCACTGCTGCAAAGTATTGCATCAAAAATTGTAATTACACGCCCCTGTTAGACAGGGGCAGAAAAATTGGGCCTTAGGCACTGGTGCTGGTGCCACAACACTGCAACCCCTCACAGACACTCTAGTTGGAATGCAGGAACGAGCCGTGCTGCAAAGTATTACATCAAAAATTGTAATTACACGCCCCTGTTATACAGGGGCTGAAAAATTGTGCCTTAGGCACTGGTGGTGGCGCCCAGAACCAAAAATGTTCTTACAAGCTATCAGCGTGATGATTGAGGAGGAAGAGGATAATTACTCAGGGATAATCACTCAGCATCAACATAGGCAGTCTTTGAAGGGATCTGAAAAAAATTATTCAGTTACATCAGCATCAGGTGCTTGGTAGCTGGTGGTGATCCAAGACTGATTCATTTTTATGAAGGTCAGCCGATCGACCGAGTCAGTGGACAGACGCACCCTGTGATCGGTTACCACGCCTCCAGCAGCACTGAATGTACGTTCCGAAAGAACGCTGGATGCAGGACAGGGCAGTAGCTCAATTGCATACTGTGCAAGCTCTGGCCAGTGATCCATCCTCAAGACCCAGTAACCCAGAGGATTTTCGGTGGGAAAGGTGTCCAAGTCTGATCTTGCCCCTAGGTATTCCTGCACCATGTAAAACAGACGCTGGCGATGGTTGCTGGAACCGATCATACCTTGGGGCTGCGGACCAAAAAATTGTCTGAACGCATCGGTCAGACGGCCACCTTCTCCACCGCTCCTTCTTTGACTGACCGAAGCCTCAGCAACACGTTGTCCAGAAACAGGAGTTTGTAACCTCCCAGTCTCTGGGAACGCGTTGCACAGACCTTTCTGCAAGGCCTCCCGAAGATGTTTCATCCTCTGCTCCCTCTGCGATGGCAAGATAAGGTCCGCAACCTTACCCTTGTAACGTGGATCAAGGAGGGTTGCCAGCCAGTATTGGTCCTTCTCCTTGATACCACGAATACGAGGATCCTTACGCAGGCTTTGCAGGATCAGGGAGGCCATGCAGCGTAGGTTTGCTGAGGCATTCGGTCCGGAGTCCTCTGGGTCACTAAGGACAACAACGTCCGCAGCCACCTCCTCCCAGCCACGTACAAGTCCATGTGTTCCTTGGGACTGATCCCTTAAAGACTGCTGATGCTGAGTGCCAGGCTCCACCTCCATACTGACACAATCTTCCTCCTCCTCCTCCTCCTCCTCCTCGTCCTCTTCCTGTGTGATCGGCGGGCACGCAGGAACACTGTCTGGATAAAGGGGGCCTTGAGAGCTAAGGAAGTCCTCCTCTTCCTGCCTCTGTTCTGCCTCAAGTGCCCTGTCCATTATTCCACGCAGCGTGTGCTCCAACAGGTGGACAAGGGGGACAGTGTCACTGATGCATGCACTGTCAGTGCTCACCATCCTCGTGGCCTCCTCGAATGGTGACAGGACAGTGCATGCATCCCTGATCATGGCCCACTGGCGTGGGGAAAAAAAACCAAGGTCCCCTGACCCTGTCCTGGTGCCATAGTCGCACAGGTACTCATTGATGGCCCTCTGCTGCGTGTGCAGCCGCTGCAGCATGGCCAACGTCGAGTTCCACCTGGTGGGCATGTCACAGATTAGGCGGTTCTTGGGCAGGTTAAACTCCTTTTGGAGGTCCGTCAGCCGAGCACTGGCATTATATGACCGGCGGAAATGCACACAGACTTTCCTGGCCTGCCTCAGGACATCCTGTAAGCCCGGGTACCTGCCCAAGAACCGCTGCACCACCAAGTTAAGGACGTGAGCCAAACAGGGCACATGGGTCAGTTGTCCCTGTCGGAGGGCAGAGAGGAGGTTGGTGCCATTGTCGCAAACCACCATTCCTGCCTTAAGTTGGCGTGGCGTCAACCACCTCTGAACCTGCCCCTGCAGAGCTGACAGAACCTCTGCCCCAGTGTGGCTCCTGTCCCCCAAGCACACCAGCTCAAGCACCGCATGGCATCTTTTGGCCTGCGTACTTGCGTAGCCCCTTGAACGCCTACGGAGCACCGCTGGTTCCGAGGAAGAGGCCATGGAGGAAGAAGAAGAGGAGGGGGTGGAGGAGAGAGGTGTGTCACAATCAGCATTTTGGAGGCGTGGTGGCGGAACAACCTCCAACACTACTGCACCTTGTCCTGCATCCTTCCCAGCTGCCAGCAGAGTCACCCAATGCGCCGTGAAACTTAAGTAACGTCCCTGTCCATGCCTGCTGGACCATGAGTCAGCGGTAATATGCACCTTACCGCTGACCGCCCTGTCCAGCGAGGCATGGACATTGCCTTCCACATGCCGGTAGAGAGCCGGAATCGCCTTCCGTGAGAAAAAGTGGCGTTTGGGTACCTGCCACTGAGGAACCGCACATTCCACAAACTCACGGAAGGGGGCAGAGTCTACCAACTGAAAAGGCAGCAGTTGAAGTGCTAGCAATTTTGCCAAGCTAGCATTCAACCGCTGGGCATGTGGATGGCTGGGAGCAAACTTCTTTCGGCGGTGCAGCAGCTGGGGCAGGGAAATTTGCCTGGTACAATCTGACGTCGGTGTACCAAAAGCAGATTGCCCACAAGTACTTGGCTGTGACACACCTAATTCTACACCTTCATTCCTCTCACTGCAGGTCTCAGAGAGGACTGAAGGTCTAGTGGGGTTGGAAATCTCAGCTGATGAGGAGCAAGGAGAGATCCTCTTTGTTCTTTGGTGTGGGTCTTTCAGATACGCTTGCCAACGAACTGCATGGCAGGTCAACATATGTCTGGTCAAGCATGTGGTACCCAAGCGGGAGATGTTTTGGCCACGCGAGATACGCTTGAGACATATGTTGCAAATAGCAGCGGTGCGATCTGATGCACTCGTCTCAAAAAAGGCCCACACCAAAGAACTTTTTGAATAACGCGCAGAGACTGCAGCGCCCTGCACATGTGGAGCTTTGGGGTGTGATGCAGTCAATGTGCTGCCCTTAGGCTGGCCCCTGGAGGGCATCCTGCCTCGTTGGTGATGTGCCGCCTCCTCCTCCTCCTCCTCCTCCTCTCTCCTATCAGGCACCCACGTTGAGTCAGTGACCTCATCATCCCCTCCCTCCTCATCACTGGAGCAAACCTGGCAGTATGCTGCAGCAGGGGGAGCATGACTGCCAGATTGCTGTCCTTCTTGGGCACCCCCTCTGTCCGTGCTCATGTTACTGCCTTCATCGAGCTCAGTATCATCATCAGAGCCTTCCAAACGCTGGGCATCCTCCTGGAGCATGTACCCAACACTGTGGTCAAACAGTTCGAGGGAATCCTCATGAGGACATGGTGGAGCTAGGGAAGGAGTCACTGATGACATTGAGCTGAGGGAAGAGGCCGCTGCTTTGCCAGACAAAGCACCCTGGGCATGGGTGAGAGAGGATGAGGAGGATGAGGACGGCTTGGTCATCCACTCGACCAAGTCTTCCGCATGTTGCGGCTCAACACGGCCAGCTGCCGAAAAAAAGGCCAAGCGTGTCCCATGGCCACGTGCTGATGAGGATGCACCGTCTCCACGACCAGCACTAGACACAGAGCCTGCTTGCCCTCTCTTATTGGCTTGTGACTGTCTGCCTCTCCTTCTTGGCCTTCCAGACATACTAATGGCCTGTAGCTGCACTAAGCTGGGATAGAACACCTGTAATTTTCTTCAGGTAGCTTTATATACTGTAACCAGACAAGCCTGCCTGTCAGTAGGAAGATAACAGGAACGGATCTAGCTGAACACTGTGAGCAGGACACACTGTACTAAATGTAAATAGTCTAGCTGCCTGACCGTGGTACTAATAGGATCAAAAAGAACACCTGTAATTTTCTTCAGGTAGCTTTATATACTGTAACCAGACAAGCCTGCCTGTCAGTAGGAAGATAACAGGAACGGATCTAGCTGAACACTGTGAGCAGGACGCACTGCACTGAATGTAAATAGCAGGAACGGATCTAGCTGAACACTGTGAGCAGGACGCACTGCACTGAATGTAAATAGCAGGAATGGATCTAGCTGAACACTGTGAGCAGGACGCACTGCACTGAATGTAAATAGCAGGAACGGATCTAGCTGAACACTGTGAGCAGGACGCACTGCACTGAATGTAAATAGCAGGAACGGATCTAGCTGAACACTGTGAGCAGGACGCACTGCACTGAATGTAAATAGCAGGAACGGATCTAGCTGAACACTGTGAGCAGGACGCACTGCACTGAATGTAAATAGCAGGAACGGATCTAGCTGAACACTGTGAGCAGGACGCACTGCACTGAATGTAAATAGCAGGAACGGATCTAGCTGAACACTGTGAGCAGGACGCACTGCACTGAATGTAAATAGCAGGAACGGATCTAGCTGAACACTGTGAGCAGGACGCACTGCACTGAATGTAAATAGCAGGAACGGATCTAGCTGAACACTGTGAGCAGGACGCACTGCACTGAATGTAAATAGCAGGAACGGATCTAGCTGAACACTGTGAGCAGGACGCACTGCACTGAATGTAAATAGCAGGAACGGATCTAGCTGAACACTGTGAGCAGGACGCACTGCACTGAATGTAAATAGCAGGAACGGATCTAGCTGAACACTGTGAGCAGGACGCACTGCACTGAATGTAAATAGCAGGAACGGATCTAGCTGAACACTGTGAGCAGGACGCACTGCACTGAATGTAAATAGCAGGAACGGATCTAGCTGAACACTGTGAGCAGGACGCACTGCACTGAATGTAAATAGCAGGAACGGATCTAGCTGAACACTGTGAGCAGGACGCACTGCACTGAATGTAAATAGCAGGAACGGATCTAGCTGAACACTGTGAGCAGGACGCACTGCACTGAATGTAAATAGCAGGAACGGATCTAGCTGAACACTGTGAGCAGGACGCACTGCACTGAATGTAAATAGCAGGAACGGATCTAGCTGAACACTGTGAGCAGGACGCACTGCACTAAATAGTCTAGATAGAAGATAACAGGAACGGATCTAGCTAAACTGAATACAGTGTATATATATATATGCAACACCTGGGATGCATATATATACACAATACACTGTAAGTGCAGCTAACTGACTGACTGTTCTGCCTAATCTATCTAACTCAAATCAAATGACACTGTCTCTCTCTCTCTCTATCTCTCAGCACACCGGAACACACACTACACAGGGCCGCCGTGCAGGCGGCCTTATATAGTGTGGGGTGTGTACTAAATCCCCTGAGCCATAATTGGCCAAAGCCACCCTGGCTTTGGCCAATTACAGCTCTCTCTACTGACGGCGCTGTGATTGGCCAAGCATGCGGGTCATAGTGCATGCTTGGCCAATCATCAGCCAGCAATGCACTGCGATGCCGCAGTGAATTATGGGCCGTGACGCGCCACACGAATTTGGCGCGAACGGCCCATATCGTTCGCAATTCGACGGACGGTCGAACAGCCGATGTTCGAGTCGAACATGGGTTCGACTCGAACACGAAGCTCATCCCTACTGGTGGTGATCCAAGACTGATTCATTTTTATGAAGGTCAGCCGATCGACCGAGTCGGTGGACAGACGCACCCTGTGATCGGTTACCACGCCTCCAGCAGCACTGAATGTGCGTTCCGAAAGAACGCTGGATGCAGGACAGGCCAGTAGCTCAATTGCATACTGTGCAAGCTCTGGCCAGTGATCCATCCTCAAGACCCAGTAACCCAGAGGATTTTCGGTGGGAAAGGTGTCCAAGTCTGATCTTGCCCCTAGGTATTCCTGCACCATGTAAAACAGACGCTGGCGATGGTTGCTGGAACCGATCATACCTTGGGGCTGCGGACCAAAAAATTGTCTGAACGCATCGGTCAGACGGCCACCTTCTCCACCGCTCCTTCTTTGACTGACCGAAGCCTCAGCAACACGTTGCTAACGACGAAACGCGTAGGGCGTGGCCTAATCTGTGCTTCCCAAACATCACCTCCTGTACCAGCGCTGAAGGATATTAATGACGGTTTTGACGTTTTTACCATTTCGCTTGATTTTTACCGTAAAAGTGTGAGTACCCTTTCATTTTGTGTAATAAAACTTTTTTAAAGCAATTTTACGCTATGGGCACTCCCTCTCTTTTTATATATGATATACCACGATCCTGAGCCCGCCAGCGATCGCTGTACAGTGGCGATAAAACTGTAACTGCCTACTACCCCCGCAGGGGTGAAGTGATCTGGTGAGTGGCTGCACTTTTAGAGCAAAGAGATATTATAAGTGAAGGATTATCACCACAGCACAAGAATATGACACAAGAGACTTACTAAAGAATTTTGAAGCACGTTTGCACTTTTATCTTGTCACTGTTGCCTTTTGGATTGCACCAGCACATTTGCACTTTATTTTGTTATTGTAATTTTCCTTAGGAACAGATTTCCTACACCCCTCCCCACCTCCCTAACTCACTCCCTTCTCCCTTCCCCCCCCCCCTTTCCTCCTCCCCCCCCCCTCCCCCCCCCTTTCTTCCCTCCCTAGCAATATTACTATGTAAGCATTTAAGTTATGTCTATGTATCATCTATGATTGCACAATATTGCAACAGAATATTTAATTGACACATGCACGGTATACTTGGGAATTCATATTGTTAATTTGTATTTAATATTTGATATATGCACGGTGCACCTAAGAATTTATTTTAATCTAGTAACCTATATGGAGGTAGGAAACTAAATAGGAACAGCGCCAAACCCTTCCATCATTTCTAATATATCTCAGCTGTCCCCATTTTAGGGTGACTGCCTGTTGGGAGGCAGCAGTTCCAAACTTTACCAATTAAGTCTTTATGTCCACTGCGCGGGTTCACCATCCCTTTATGTTTCATCCTCTGCTCCCTCTGCGATGGCAAGATAAGGTCCGCAACCTTACCCTTGTAACGTGGATCAAGGAGGGTTGCCAGCCAGTATTGGTCCTTCTCCTTGATACCACGAATACGAGGATCCTTACGCAGGCTTTGCAGGATCAGGGAGGCCATGCAGCGTAGGTTTGCTGAGGCATTCGGTCCGGAGTCCTCTGGGTCACTAAGGACAACAACGTCCGCAGCCACCTCCTCCCAGCCACGTACAAGTCCATGTGTTCCTTGGGACTGATCCCTTAAAGACTGCTGATGCTGAGTGCCAGGCTCCACCTCCATACTGACACAATCTTCCTCCTCCTCCTCCTCCTCCTCCTCGTCCTCTTCCTGTGTGATCGGCGGGCACGCAGGAACACTGTCTGGATAAAGGGGGCCTTGAGAGCTAAGGAAGTCCTCCTCTTCCTGCCTCTGTTCTGCCTCAAGTGCCCTGTCCATTATTCCACGCAGCGTGTGCTCCAACAGGTGGACAAGGGGGACAGTGTCACTGATGCATGCACTGTCAGTGCTCACCATCCTCGTGGCCTCCTCGAATGGTGACAGGACAGTGCATGCATCCCTGATCATGGCCCACTGGCGTGGGGAAAAAAAACCAAGGTCCCCTGACCCTGTCCTGGTGCCATAGTCGCACAGGTACTCATTGATGGCCCTCTGCTGCGTGTGCAGCCGCTGCAGCATGGCCAACGTCGAGTTCCACCTGGTGGGCATGTCACAGATTAGGCGGTTCTTGGGCAGGTTAAACTCCTTTTGGAGGTCCGTCAGCCGAGCACTGGCATTATATGACCGGCGGAAATGCACAGAGACTTTCCTGGCCTGCCTCAGGACATCCTGTAAGCCCGGGTACCTGCCCAAGAACCGCTGCACCACCAAGTTATGGACGTGAGCCAAACAGGGCACATGGGTCAGTTGTCCCTGTCGGAGGGCAGAGAGGAGGTTGGTGCCATTGTCGCAAACCACCATTCCTGCCTTAAGTTGGCGTGGCGTCAACCACCTCTGAACCTGCCCCTGCAGAGCTGACAGAACCTCTGCCCCAGTGTGGCTCCTGTCCCCCAAGCACACCAGCTCAAGCACCGCATGGCATCTTTTGGCCTGCGTACTTGCGTAGCCCCTTGAACGCCTACGGAGCACCGCTGGTTCCGAGGAAGAGGCCATGGAGGAAGAAGAAGAGGAGGGGGTGGAGGAGAGAGGTGTGTCACAATCAGCATTTTGGAGGCGTGGTGGCGGAACAACCTCCAACACTACTGCACCTTGTCCTGCATCCTTCCCAGCTGCCAGCAGAGTCACCCAATGCGCCGTGAAACTTAAGTAACGTCCCTGTCCATGCCTGCTGGACCATGAGTCAGCGGTAATATGCACCTTACCGCTGACCGCCCTGTCCAGCGAGGCATGGACATTGCCTTCCACATGCCGGTAGAGAGCCGGAATCGCCTTCCGTGAGAAAAAGTGGCGTTTGGGTACCTGCCACTGAGGAACCGCACATTCCACAAACTCACGGAAGGGGGCAGAGTCTACCAACTGAAAAGGCAGCAGTTGAAGTGCTAGCAATTTTGCCAAGCTAGCATTCAACCGCTGGGCATGTGGATGGCTGGGAGCAAACTTCTTTCGGCGGTGCAGCAGCTGGGGCAGGGAAATTTGCCTGGTACAATCTGACGTCGGTGTACCAAAAGCAGATTGCCCACAAGTACTTGGCTGTGACACACCTAATTCTACACCTTCATTCCTCTCACTGCAGGTCTCAGAGAGGACTGAAGGTCTAGTGGGGTTGGAAATCTCAGCTGATGAGGAGCAAGGAGAGATCGTCTTTGTTCTTTGGTGTGGGTCTTTCAGATACGCTTGCCAACGAACTGCATGGCAGGTCAACATATGTCTGGTCAAGCATGTGGTACCCAAGCGGGAGATGTTTTGGCCACGCGAGATACGCTTGAGACATATGTTGCAAATAGCAGCGGTGCGATCTGATGCACTCGTCTCAAAAAAGGCCCACACCAAAGAACTTTTTGAATAACGCGCAGAGACTGCAGCGCCCTGCACATGTGGAGCTTTGGGGTGTGATGCAGTCAATGTGCTGCCCTTAGGCTGGCCCCTGGAGGGCATCCTGCCTAGTTGGTGATGTGCCACCTCCTCCTCCTCCTCCTCCTCCTCCTCTCTCCTATCAGGCACCCACGTTGAGTCAGTGACCTCATCATCCCCTCCCTCCTCATCACTGGAGCAAACCTGGCAGTATGCAGCAGCAGGGGGAGCATGACTGCCAGATTGCTGTCCTTCTTGGGCACCCCCTCTGTCCGTGCTCATGTTACTGCCTTCATTGAGCTCAGTATCATCATCAGAGCCTTCCAAACGCTGGGCATCCTCCTGGAGCATGTACCCAACACTGTGGTCAAACAGTTCGAGGGAATCCTCATGAGGACATGGTGGAGCTAGGGAAGGAGTCACTGATGACATTGAGCTGAGGGAAGAGGCCGCTGCTTTGCCAGACAAAGCACCCTGGGCATGGGTGAGAGAGGATGAGGAGGATGAGGACGGCTTGGTCATCCACTCGACCAAGTCTTCCGCATGTTGCGGCTCAACACGGCCAGCTGCCGAAAAAAAGGCCAAGCGTGTCCCATGGCCACGTGCTGATGAGGATGCACCGTCTCCACGACCAGCACTAGACACAGAGCCTGCTTGCCCTCTCTTATTGGCTTGTGACTGTCTGCCTCTCCTTCTTGGCCTTCCAGACATACTAATGGCCTGTAGCTGCACTAAGCTGGGATAGAACACCTGTAATTTTCTTCAGGTAGCTTTATATACTGTAACCAGACAAGCCTGCCTGTCAGTAGGAAGATAACAGGAACGGATCTAGCTGAACACTGTGAGCAGGACGTACTGCACTAAATGTATATAGCAGGAACGGATCTAGCTGAACACTGTGAGCAGGACGCACTGTACTAAATGTAAATAGTCTAGCTGCCTGACCGTGGTACTAATAGGATCAAAAAGAACACCTGTAATTTTCTTCAGGTAGCTTTATATACTGTAACCAGACAAGCCTGCCTGTCAGTAGGAAGATAACAGGAACGGATCTAGCTGAACACTGTGAGCAGGACACACTGTACTAAATGTAAATAGTCTAGCTGCCTGACCGTGGTACTAATAGGATCAAAAAGAACACCTGTAATTTTCTTCAGGTAGCTTTATATACTGTAACCAGACAAGCCTGCCTGTCAGTAGGAAGATAACAGGAACGGATCTAGCTGAACACTGTGAGCAGGACGTACTGCACTAAATGTATATAGCAGGAACGGATCTAGCTGAACACTGTGAGCAGGACGCACTGTACTAAATGTAAATAGTCTAGCTGCCTGACCGTGGTACTAATAGGATCAAAAAGAACACCTGTAATTTTCTTCAGGTAGCTTTATATACTGTAACCAGACAAGCCTGCCTGTCAGTAGGAAGATAACAGGAACGGATCTAGCTGAACACTGTGAGCAGGACACACTGTACTAAATGTAAATAGTCTAGCTGCCTGACCGTGGTACTAATAGGATCAAAAAGAACACCTGTAATTTTCTTCAGGTAGCTTTATATACTGTAACCAGACAAGCCTGCCTGTCAGTAGGAAGATAACAGGAACGGATCTAGCTGAACACTGTGAGCAGGACGCACTGTACTAAATGTAAATAGTCTAGCTGCCTGACCGTGGTACTAATAGGATCAAAAAGAACACCTGTAATTTTCTTCAGGTAGCTTTATATACTGTAACCAGACAAGCCTGCCTGTCAGTAGGAAGATAACAGGAACGGATCTAGCTGAACACTGTGAGCAGGACGTACTGCACTAAATGTATATAGCAGGAACGGATCTAGCTGAACACTGTGAGCAGGACGCACTGCACTGAATGTAAATAGCAGGAACGGATCTAGCTGAACACTGTGAGCAGGACGCACTGCACTAAATGTAAATAGCAGGAACGGATCTAGCTGAACACTGTGAGCAGGACGCACTGCACTGAATGTAAATAGCAGGAACGGATCTAGCTGAACACTGTGAGCAGGACGCACTGCACTGAATGTAAATAGCAGGAACGGATCTAGCTGAACACTGTGAGCAGGACGCACTGCACTGAATGTAAATAGCAGGAACGGATGTAGCTGAACACTGTGAGCAGGACGCACTGCACTAAATGTAAATACCAGGAACGGATCTAGCTGAACACTGTGAGCAGGACGCACTGCACTGAATGTAAATAGCAGGAACGGATCTAGCTGAACACTGTGAGCAGGACGCACTGCACTGAATGTAAATAGCAGGAACGGATCTAGCTGAACACTGTGAGCAGGACGCACTGCACTGAATGTAAATAGCAGGAACGGATGTAGCTGAACACTGTGAGCAGGACGCACTGCACTAAATGTAAATACCAGGAACGGATCTAGCTGAACACTGTGAGCAGGACGCACTGCACTGAATGTAAATAGCAGGAACGGATCTAGCTGAACACTGTGAGCAGGACGCACTGCACTAAATGTAAATACCAGGAACGGATCTAGCTGAACACTGTGAGCAGGACGCACTGCACTGAATGTAAATAGCAGGAACGGATCTAGCTGAACACTGTGAGCAGGACGCACTGCACTAAATGTAAATAGCAGGAACGGATCTAGCTGAACACTGTGAGCAGGACACACTGCACTAAATAGTCTAGATAGAAGATAACAGGAACGGATCTAGCTAAACTGAATACAGTGTATATATATATATGCAACACCTGGGATGCATATATATACACAATACACTGTAAGTGCAGCTAACTGACTGACTGTTCTGCCTAATCTATCTAACTCAAATCAAATGACACTGTCTCTCTCTCTCTCTATCTCTCAGCACACCGGAACACACACTACACAGGGCCGCCGTGCAGGCGGCCTTATATAGTGTGGGGTGTGTACTAAATCCCCTGAGCCATAATTGGCCAAAGCCACCCTGGCTTTGGCCAATTACAGCTCTCTCTACTGACGGCGCTGTGATTGGCCAAGCATGCGGGTCATAGTGCATAGAGGAAACAGAATAATAGCTAAAAACCTTGCGAGCCACTTACGGACAAATGCCTATAAAATAATAAGTGAACAGTGGAGTCCAGCTGCAAACACTCAATCACGTTCCATATTCGTGTGTAGTATTAAAGTTGAAAATTATGTGTCTGCGCTAGAAAAAATCACTACACTCAAAGTGCAGTATTAATAAACATAAGCAACCTGAGTGTTGAAATAAAATATAAAGTGCACAATACTATATAAACAGAAAATGTGAATGATCAAACAAAGTGACATATCATTTGAAATAACAAATACTGGAGGGTATAGCAAATAGTGAATAAATAAAGTCCAAAAAGCGTGAATGTCCAATAATATCCAAAAGCGTGAATATCCAATAATACAAAAGTGCCCGAATAAATTAGTCCCAAAACTGAGTGATTTTCACATATTCTATCTTCCAAAATGTGCCACCAAGAAACATGCTGTAGTGTCTTCCAGCCGCCCCCGCAGGTGTATATGCTCACCTTTCTGTGTGTGACACAGCGATTAAACTATGCCAAACAAAGCCTTGGAGCCACTCCTGTGCTCATTAGGAACCAGCTGTACAAACTTCCAATGTTCTCAAATGGAGATGGTTTATGCAAGAGAAAAAAACTCCATAGCGCAATATGTAGGTATAAAGCATTTAATAAAATAATTAGCTCCCCTGTCTGGGGTACTCACATATTGTGGGTGCGTAGGTGCACCAACCATAACAAGCATAAACGAATGATCTCCCGGTGTGGCGTGCGGTGTAGCACCTACGCACCCACAATATGTGAGTACCCCAGACAGGGGAGCTAATTATTTTATTAAATGCTTTATACCTACATATTGCGCTATGGAGTTTTTTTCTCTTGCATAAACCATCTCCATTTGAGAACATTGGAAGTTTGTACAGCTGGTTCCTAATGAGCACAGGAGTGGCTCCAAGGCTTTGTTTGGCATAGTTTAATCGCTGTGTCACACACAGAAAGGTGAGCATATACACCTGCGGGGGCGGCTGGAAGACACTACAGCATGTTTCTTGGTGGCACATTTTGGAAGATAGAATATGTGAAAATCACTCAGTTTTGGGACTAATTTATTCGGGCACTTTTGTATTATTGGATATTCACGCTTTTGGATATTATTGGACATTCACGCTTTTTGGACTTTATTTATTCACTATTTGCTATACCCTCCAGTATTTGTTATTTCAAATGATATGTCACTTTGTTTGATCATTCACATTTTCTGTTTATATAGTATTGTGCACTTTATATTTTATTTCAACACTCAGGTTGCTTATGTTTATTAATACTGCACTTTGAGTGTAGTGATTTTTTCTAGCGCAGGGTCATAGTGCATGCTTGGCCAATCATCAGCCAGCAATGCACTGCGATGCCGCAGTGAATTATGGGCCGTGACGCGCCACACGAATTTGGCGCGTACGGCCCATATCGTTCGCAATTCGGCGAACGACCGAACAGCCGATGTTCGAGTCGAACATGGGTTCGACTCGAACACGAAGCTCATCCCTAATACTGAGCATGGGTGGCACTTTGTCCGTCGGATTTGTGTACACACGATCGTAATTTCCGACAACGGATTTTGTTGTCGGAAAATTTTATAGCCTGCTCTCAAACTTTGTGTGTCGGAAAATCCGATGGAAAATGTGTGATGGAGCACACACACGGTCGGAATTTCCGACAACAAGGTCCTATCACACATTTTCCGTAGGAAAATCCGACCATGTGTATGGGACATAGTGGTGTGGGCAGCAATAACATTTAGCCCATTAGTGGGCTAATTACATTATATATATTGATTTCACATTATTATATTAATTATTGCGGGGGGGGGGGTTCCCCTTCAAGATTCTCAGCACACAAGTCGCATCATCTTGATCCGACTTCTGGTGCAACTTCTATTCAAATCAGTGTTCTCCCATAGGGAACCAATGATTTTGAATAGAGACAGGGAAACGTGGCTGAAAGCTAACGTGGCTAAACAGGTATTGACGCCAATGCAAAACGCGAAAAAAATTGCGTTTTTAACAACGCTTTTTTCCTGGCATCGGTACTAGCTTTGCAGCTCATTTTTTAAAACGTCCGTGGTCATGTAGCCTAATGCTGGCCATACACGGGTCGAATTTCGAAAGAACTTTCTTTTGAAAATCTTATCTAAGAATTTTCGTTCATATTTCGCACCATTAGTGGGCTGCAGCAACAGCCGATTTTCGTGTGGCCATCGAATTTTAATAAATCGGATATGTTGGAAATTTTTTGAAAAAACTAACGATTTTCTAATCAATGATGGGAGAATCGTGCGAGAAATGTAATCGAAAAAGAAATGCGCATGTGCAAGAAGAGGAAATTACCGTAAAGAAAAGAAGATTCCCAGACAAGAAGTTCTTTTCTGTAAGAACATGAGGTGAAATTGAAGGTTTGGTTGGTCGAATTTCGAAATCAATGGGGGCACCATCGGATCACAAAACGCACAAATTTTCTGATTTTCAAAAGAAAGTTCTTTCGAAATTCGACCATGTACGGCCAGCATTAGTGATAACTGTAAACAGGACAAACAGAGAGGGTTATGCCGCGTACACACGAGCGGACTTTACGTCGGACTTTGCCCGGCGGACTGGATTTCGTCGGACAATTCGATGTGTGTGGGCTCCAGCGGACTTTGTTTTCTCAAAAGTTGGACGGACTTAGATTTGAAACTTGTTTAAAATGTATCCGTTGAAATCGAGTCCGGTCGGAAAGTCCGCCGTCTGTATGCTAGTTCGACGGACAAAAAGCCACGCTAGGGCAGCTATTGGCTACTGGCTATGAACTTCCTTGTTTTAGTCCGGTCGTACGTCATCACGTACGAATTCGACGGACTTTGGTGGATTGTGTGTAGGCAAGTCCGTTCATTCAGAAAGTCCGTCGGAAAGTACATCGAAAAGTCCGCCGGGCAAAGTCCGCCGTAAAGTCCGCTCGTGTGTACGCGGCATAAGTCTCCCTAACGGGGACATGGACAACAACAAAAACTGACAGGCATTCTAATCCCTCTCCACTATATCCAAAACGAAGAAAAAAAAAGAATTTTGGCTTTAGTTATACTTTAAGTTTTAATTTCCTAGATCCTGCATACGTCCAGTCACCGGTAGTTGTCGTGAAATCCTCATGTTCTTGCGGCAGAATGTAAATTTTCCTACCAATTTTGGGCAACCAAAGGCAGCAGCTCCACCTCTCGATAAATAGCATGTAAACTACAATACATCATTGTTTCATATGGCTTTTAACGAAAGTGATACAGAGTTCTTTGTACTTAAAACGTAAAAATAATGTTTCCTGCAAGAAGCCTGGCACGCAGCCCAGTCATAAAACCATGGCGACATACAACGCATCCGAAACAAGTTATTCACCAAGGGAAACAAATTACACCACTTAAACTCACAGTTATCACAACGGAATGCAACTTACACAGCTGATTCAGAGCAAATTGCGGGAAACAAATTGAAAGCGTATCTGACGCCTTCTTCTAGAAGGAAAGGTAGAAAATCAAACAAAGGTTAAAGGAGAGTTCCGGCGAAAAACATTTTATTTATTTTTTTGGGTCCTAGTATTATTGCTAGATTAGATAGATTATAGATAGATATAAATTTGTTACTGTGGTATTTCTTTCCTCCGTTTTTGGCCGTTTCCATCATTGATGTGGGCATGTGAAGCCCAATCGAGATTGCTTCCTAGAATATGCATGGAGAGGTGCATGCTGGGTAACCAGCATGCACCTCTCAATCTCGCGCTTGCACGATTCAACGGCGGCCGTAGCGCCGATTGTAACGTTGCTATAAGCTGTAATCGCGTTACTTCGAAGCCGGAAGTGACGCGGAAAAAGGCGTGTTGTTATCTAAGCTGTCATAACAACGGGGCGGGACCTTCCTCCGTCGCCGCCGACGGAGGAAGGTCCCGCCCCGTTGTTATGACAACTTAAGATAACAACACGCCTTTTCCTGCGTCACTTCCGTTTTCGAAGTAACGCGATTACAGCCCTCGGCGCTGCCCAGTGACTCCTGGGAAATGATGACAGACATCTCCCAGGAGCACTGGCAAGCACGGGCGCCGAGGGAAATGACGTTAGGCGCCTTGGAGAGAAAGAGGCAGATTACGAAGGACCCCCTAGCAACAGACCTGAAAAGGTGAGTAAAAAAAAAAATTCCAAAGGTTGTTCTTTGTATTTAATGCAGCTGAATAATGTAAAATGTGTTTTATGACTGGAACTCCGCTTTAAATAGGTATAGCTCATGTAGGAAATGTAAAGCTACATCGGGAGAGATTTACTAAAACTAGAAAGTGCAAAATCTGGTGCAGCTGTACATGGTAGCCAATCAGCTTCTAAGTTCAGCTTGTTCAATTAGGCTTTGACAAAAAAAGAAACTGGAAACTGATTGGCTACTATGCACAGCTGTACCAGACTTTGCACTCTCTAGTTTTAGTAAATTAACCCCGTTGTCACCTTGACAATTCAGGATAGTCACGGTATCTTTGCAAAGGAATCCCTTGACCCACCAAAGACACCTTGCCAGCATTCCCCTCAGGGACGTCTTTAAGGCAGGGCAAAAGAGGCAGCTGCCTCATACTTGGCAACTTTACCAGTTTAAATTCCCTTGCCCCCTGAAGTTTTAGTCCCGTGCTGTGTCCTGATATCTTGGTGTGAATTTCTTTTACTAATGCTGCCCAGCACTGCCCTATTGTTGTGTACAGATGATTCACCTGCAGACCCTGTGTTCACATGTAAATACTGACATTGATATGTAAATAGCGACGGCATCCATATGTAAATAGTGGCTGACCGGCAGCATTCAAATGTAAAAAAAGGCGGCATTCATATGTATATCATGGCCACCTGAGGTCATATCCACCGTCACCTATACTGAATGCTGCCCACTGCGGAGGTAAAGGAGCATGCTTGAAAGTCCTACCTACAACTGTGGTCATTAAGCCTAACATCAGCCTGGTGGGGGCCCAAGAAAATGTTTGCCCAGGGTCCAATCAATATTAAAGACGGCCCTGATTCCCCTGTCACTGTTTCCTTTTTTCAGAGACCATACCTGGTCCTTTTTGGCAGCGTTTTTCAATTCCTTTCAGTCGGGGCACCCTTTAAATGTATGGCACCCCCAGTCTAAAATGTTAAAAACCAGAAATGTTACTTATCAATGGGAAACCTGAGCCTGGGACAATGCACACAACCACCTCGATGAAATCAACTTCACATCAGGGCCCACGCCTCCTTCACATCAGGGCCCCCCTTAATATCAGAGTCCCGACATCACATCAGAGGTCCACCTGTGCATCAGAGTCCCGACATCACATCAGAGGCACCTCAATACATCATAACTCTCCCATCATGTCAAAGGTCCCCCATCCCCTCAAAGGCACCATCACATCAGATTCACCCCTATACATCAGAGGCCCCCTACACATGAGAGCCCCCAACACATCAGAGTCACCACCACCCGAAAAGAAAAAGGATCCCTGATGTCATTGAACTGGCTAAAACACTCTTAGGGGAAAAAAAAAGGTTGTTTAAATATTGGGAGGAAGCCTAAGGCTTGGTTTACACTGGAACCGGCTGCGGATCGCACAGGAACGCTGTGCATCTCCATTCTCCAGTTCAGGGACGAATCAGGGACGAATCTTTGCCTGAATTCGGCCCTGAAACGGAGCCAAAGACGCAGAAGTAGGCCCTGCAGCCGCAACGGAGATATGTGAACCGGCTTCATAGAGAGCCGGTCACACTCTCCTGCTATGCGGATTGGATGCGGGGAAACCCACATCCAATTTGCATAGGTGTGAACCCACTCTCAAAGAGGGGAGGAAGGGCATATGCTATCCTTAAAGTGTCATTAAACCCAGATAATGAAAAAGTTACACGCTATACAGTACAACGGAGTGTTGATTTTGGGTAGAGTGAAATATATGTGCTGGTTAATCCTGCTTTCAGCTGTCCCTCCTATCTTCTCTGTGTCCCCACTGCAGGCTGAGATTGTGCAGACCAGCTGTTATCATCTACTGATCATGCTCCAGTTTCAGTTCCCTTCTCAGTGATCTCCTCCTTTTTCTTATCTGTGCAGCCCATTTGACTACAGAGTCACACATGTGGGCGTATATACAGGGACGGCGCTACCGCTAGGCAAACTAGGCAGCTGCCTAGAGCGCACTGCTGTCTAGGGCACAGCCATGGCCATTGGTTCTTACTGGTTGACCTACAGTAGTCCCTGTCATCGTCGGGTCTTTGGGTTCGTTGCGGACAGGTTGTCCACCTTTCCCTGTTGGCTCCTGCGCCTGGAGCTCGGTATGCCGCCGCTCTGCCCTCTTTCAAGATGGCGGTCATCGGTTCTGCTGCGCATGCATGATCGCCCATCTTGCTCATGCACGGTTGCACTGTGGGTCTTGGACTGGGCGAGAGCCGCACACCAGATGGGGGATCGGTGTGGGCGGTGCGTTCTTTCCTGTAGGGAGGATATGGGGTGGCTTGGCAGGTCATTTGGCCTCTTGTGGAGGCACTGGTGGTACTACTCTTTGTTTCTTTCCCTCGATGGGGCAGTTGGACTGGTAAGCCCGTCACAGCCTTGTGTTCATCTAGGTTACTTTCTTTGTTACTCTGAGATCTTTTCCCCGCCTATTTTTCTTCACAGATGTAACATTGCTGACAGGTAGCTTGTCTGGCTTTCTTGCTTAGGATGCAAAATAGTCTAGCACTGGCCCTGTGTAAACAGTACACAGTGGTAAATGACACTCCTCTCCCTTCTCCATGTCCTCCTATTGCTAAACACTATGAGGGTGGGATATAATATGCTGATTGATTACATTCACTAAGAAACTTATAAAAAAAACTTAGTTTAAATATAAATCAATATTAAATACACTCACCGCCCACTTTATTAAGTACACCTGTTCAATTGCTTGGTAACACAAATTGCTAATTGTCCAATCACATGGCAGCAACTCCATGCATTTAGGCATCTAGATGACTTGCTGAAGTTCAAACCGAGCATTAGAATGGGAAAGAAAAGGGATTTAAGTGACTTTGAACGTGGCATGGTTGTTGGTGCCAGACGGGCTGGTCTGAGTATTTCAAAAACTGCTGATCTACTGGGATTTTTACACACAACCATCTCTCGGGTTTACAAAGAATAGTCCGAAAAAGAGAAAATATCCAGTGAGCAGCAGTTGTGTGGACAAAAATGCCTTGTTGATGTCAGAGGTCAGAGGAGAATGGGCAGACTACTTCAAGATGATAGAAAGGCAACAGTAACTCACATAAGCACTCGTTACAACCAAGGTATTCAGAATACCATCTGTGAACGCAGAACACATCAACCTTTGAAGCAGATGGGCTACATCAGCAGAAGACCACACCGGGTGCCACTCCTGTCAGCTGAGATCAGGAAACTGAGGCTACAATTCACACAGGCTCACCAAAAGTGGACGATAGAAGATTGGAAAAACGTTGCCTGGTCTGATGAGTCTCGATCTCAGCTGCGACAATCAGATGGTCGGGTCAGAATTTGGTGTAAACAACATGAAGACATGGATCCATCCTCTCTTGTATTAATAGTTCAGGCTGGTGGTGGTGGTGTAATGGTGTGGGGGGGATTTTCTTGGCACACTTTGGGCCCCTTAGTACCAATTGAGCATCATTTAAACGCCACGTCCTACCTGAGTACTGCTGCTGACCATGTCCATCCCTTTATGACTACAGTGCAGTGTTGTACCTTTGATCTTAAAATCTACGGGATAATGGTGTTGTGGTAACTTGCCCAAATTAAAAAAACAAAAAAAACATAATAATATTATTCTTGATATCACTAGAAAAAAAAAAGCCTTTGAAAATGCGTTTACAATAACTCCATCAGTATCACCAGCAAAGCAGCTTCATTATTATCCCATTAAAGAAGAAGAGAATTGTGCGCTGCATTTCGAGATTTCATAATTTGCCGCGTCACGAATGTTAATTCTCCACTTTGAACGCTAGTTTACAAGACCGACCACTTCTGGCTCGTCCTTGCGTCCGAGCATGCGTGTTTGTACCTTGGACTTTTGTCCCGACGGACTTGTGTACACACGCTGAGAAAACCCGACAGACATTTGTCCGCGGAAAATTTTAAAACCTGCCATCCAACATTTGTCCGTGGAAAATCCGACAACAATTGTCCGATGGAGCGTACACACGGATCAGATTTTCCGCCAACAGCCTGTCATCACACATTTCCCATCAGAAAATCCGATCGTATGTATGAGGCTTTAGTCTGATAGCTTTATTAGCACTCTGATTGCTTTCACTTATTGGCTGGAAATGTTCGTTAACACACCCGAGCAAAAGTCCAGCTAAACGATCTTTAACTCGTTCTGCAAATATGTTCATTTCTCATGCTTCTTGAATGTGATTCCGCATTCTTTAGTCTCTATTTCAGCCTGAAGAGTGAGAGTAAAAAGTGATAGCCTGAAGTCAAGTTGAGCCGTTTTATGATTAATCACCATTTGCATTGAGATAATCAGCGTTCCTGGTTTGTGTATCAAGTGGGTGAAATCAAATACATAACTAGTGCTTTTTTCATAAAGTGCTACTTCAGAAAGCACTCACCGATACTTTCCAGATAATATAACTCAACAACTTCCTCTGGAGGTTACTTAAAGCAAATTTATACAACGCACCTGCACAGTAAGGACAATCTTGTGCAACAAACTCCAAACTTTTTGGTTTTAATAGTTTTTTTGTTTTGTTAGAGCAGAATATTTTTATTCTCTTTAGTATATTTTTTTAATGTGGCTGGAAACTAGACATTACACTAGAGATGAGATGAACACTAACCCCCCCCCCCCCCCCCCAGTACGTTTTGCGCCAGAACTCTCGAACATCACAAGAGCTCGGACCCAAACCCTCAAACCCTATTGAAGTCTATGGGACCCAAGTTTGAGAAATCAAATGTCCCCATTTTGAAAGCTTATATGCAAGTTATTGCCCATAAACAGGGTATAAGGGCCTGGTTACTGCCCTGGGGGACATGTATCAATGCAAAAAAAAAAAAATTTTTTAAAAAGATTGGTTTTAAAGGAGCAGTGATTTTAATGATGCTTTTAGTGCCTGGGGGGTCCCCTTAGAAAGTGGCGTATCTGTACCGTGTTTGGAACCTGCTGATTCATAATTCTGATAAGCCCCCCCACCCGCAGACCCCCACAACCACAACCCAGGGTTGTTCGGAAGAGGCCCTTGTTCCTATCAACATGGGGACAAGGTGCTTTGTGCAAAGCGTCCCCTCCCCATGTTGAGGGCATGTGGCCTGGTATGGTTTAGGAGGGGGGTGCTCGCTCGTCCACGCCTTTCCTGACCTGCCGGACTGCATGCTCAGATAAAGGTCTGGTACATATTTTGGGGGGGACCGCACATTGTTTCTTTTTAAATTTTGGTGTGGGTTTCCCCTTAAAATCCATAACAGACCCAAATTGCCTGGTATGGATTGGGGGGGGGGACCCCCACGCCATTTTTTAAAAAACATTTTTGTATTCAGTACAAACATTTTGGTATTCAGTATTTTAGTGCCGGCGATTTAAATGTCATTTTTCTTTCTTTATAAATTTCAGTTTTGCTGCAGCAAGTTCTATACACGGTACAGATGCGCCACTTTACAGGCAGACTAAGGGGTACCCCTAGGCACTATATTTTAAGGAACTTTTAGTTCCTTAAAATATATAGTATATAGTGAAACTATTTTTATTGTTTCACTTTAGGCATTCAAAAACTGTCTGATTAATAAAACAGTCCAATGTTAAAACAGCGCTAGTGCTGGATAAATGTCCAACTACACAAAAGAGTGTATTCTCAGTTATGATGATGTAGCAAAGTGAGTCTATATTGGTGAATAATCCTAGATAATGGTTTGCGTGTGCCCCCTACACCGAATTCCAGTCTTCACCACGTGAGGCACTCTTTCCCCAATGGGGTTTAAACTCACCAAAACGTTGATATAAAACAGCATTAATCAATCATTTCTTTCAACCAGACTCCCATCGTCATCTCAGAAGGTAAGCAAATGTTGTACTCCAAAAGGGTTCATAAAAGACAGAAATGCTAACATAGCGTAATCCTGCTTTATTAAAGATACCCAAATATACAGCCAACCCTACTTCCAATCTACGTACATTTATCCACTGTTGATAGAACATTTCAAAAATGGAGTGTGTAATCACCGAATCTCCTGGTCCCAACCCAGCCTGTGTTGCATACACGGCGTTCGCGATAACTTCCTGGTGGAAACACAGGCGGGCTTTTATTACTGTACTGTATGAGAATACCTAATACTGAACTTTAAACGGCTGCTACCTCACTAGATCAAAGTGTTGAATAGAAAAATCTGGATGCCGCACACCGGATGAAGTAGAAAACTTGTTTTTATTGTAGAAATGGGACCATCAGAAGTACAAGACAATCATGCAAGATGTACAGGATCAGCTGACGCGTTTCACACTCGGAACTGAGTGCTTACACATCAGCAGCTATTAGTTGTCTTCAACTCTGAAGGCTTCACATTAACTTCACACCTGGGTTTGGATCGACCTGAGTGGTGAAACACTTTCTTTATCTCACTAGATCCCTTGTTTTTTTGAAGGATTAATGAGATTATAGCATTATCGCTAATAATATATATTACAAAATATTTTCTGCCTTTATATACTGAGAAGGATACTCCAGAGTGGCGAGATAATTTGGCGCTGAGTAGTGTACTGTAGGTCGGATTTGTACACTCTTTTTTATTCACTTTAAGCATTGTTTAATTACACCCAACACTTTTTTTTAATCTACTGGTAGGTAGGGATGAGCTCAGGCGGGTTCTGATGCGAGTCTGAACCCACCTGAGCTATACTGCTGGGAAGCTATCAAAGCGCACAGCCAAATGATAGCCAGCAAAGACATTTCCTGCCCATCAGTGTAGGGAATGCCTCCACTACCTATTTTTGGCTCCTGCTTTGAAACATTTTTGGCAAAATCGCTCGTTTAGGACTCCAAGCTCATCCATACCTGTAGGGATTACTCCCAAAGGAGCCACTTTTGTAATAGTTTTCCTGTTCTTGGTGTTAGTAACCCACTAGATAGAAACAGATCATTGGAGGTACCCAGTGGCGGAAGTATAGGGGTCACTGAGGTCGCCATGGCGACCAGACCCCTTGCTGCAGGGCCTTGAGGGCCCCCTGTATACCTCGATAGGAGGAGCGGCAAGGCGGCTGAGACCGAGCTCGCCGATCCTAAGCCGAACTGTAATCGGCACTGTACAGGGAGCTTGTCACATTGATTTGACCTAAAGTGAAAGCACAGTGTGTGCTGTGTTTTTTGTCTCCCCCTACAGTGCAGTACCCGGCAGGAAGAGGACTGCCATTTTTTATAAGGCTATCTATCTACTGTATGTGTGTTTATATATGTGTGGGCATGCGTGTGTGTGCGTGCGTGTGTACATGTGTATGTATGTATGTATGTGTGCATGTATGTATGTGTGTGTGTGCATGTATGTGTATGTGCATGTATGTATATGTGTGTGCGCTTATATGTATGTGTGTGTGTGTGCGCATGTGTTTATATGTGTGTGCATATGTGCATTTATATATGTGTATATTTATATATATGTGTGTGTGTGTGTATATATACAGTATATGTGTGTGTATTATGTGTGTGTGTTTATATATGTGTGTGTGTGTGTGTTTACATGTATGTATGCACTTTTAATCCTGACCCCCTATATGTGTACAATCAGAACTGATTTTTTTTTCTTGCATGTTCACAGTACCAGCAAAAAAAAAAAAAATGCTGTTCCTCTGAAAAGCGATCCATGCTCAGGTCGCTTTTCAGAGGCATTTGACAGCTGGTAAAGAGGCAATATGTTGCCTCCTGACTGCCTGTTTCAACCCCTTAAATGCATCATCACTATCCCGCAACTGCATGCAATGCACACAGTTGCAGGGTGGTTGCAGTGCAGCCCTATTTACCTAGGGGTATACTTCAAGGGTGCCCTGACTGGAAAAAGATTGAGAAACACTGGCATAGAGGAACCCATCTCTCCATTTTCCACCTGCAGCCGCTGAATGCCTGTGGGAGGGGGAGGAGGAGAAGTGGGGGGAACTGGAGAAATCGGTTCCTTTACATACAGCCAACCACTTGCAACCGGGCCCTGTTGTTCCACCACTGGGCATGGAGGAAAGGACCCTTCATGGTTTCTTGCCCTGAAGGTTCTAGTTACGCCACTGGAGGTACCCCAGGATTCCTAGGAACATGCGTTGAGAAAGGTTGGTGTATATGTAGACAAGTGCAGTCTACATTCTCCACTGTAGGTAGCACTCAACCACAAAAAGAGTTCATATGCAGCGCTTGAAGAAATAAGCCTGAAGGAAATGGAATCCAAGGGAGATGGTGTGTTGAAAAGACAGGACCCTCACACCAGCTTCAGTGTATGCAATGACACATCACACCACAGTGTACCTATAAAATTCTCCTACCAGAGGGCAGATGAACATAAACGTATAAGCACAGGTGCCCAGGATGTCTCCAAGCTCCAGCATGTACTGCTCTCCCACACTGCAAGCACTGCAACTGTTCTCCCTCTCCAGAGTTTAGTGACAGGACTCAGAATCCAGCACTGCTCCACTCGGTTATCCAATAACGGAAAAGCACCCAAAAATAGATGTAGGGAAGCACATAGCGAAGCTCGTTTGGGTAACTATTGAATTTATTGTGAAAAAACTCACAGGAGAAAGTTTAAAAAATGAGCATTGAAAAGATTGTGTGGCCGCGGCTCATAGCGCGCTTTGTGTCCTCAAGGCATCACCTGAGGCAGCACTCAACCACAGCAGCATTGAACAGGTAGAGGAAGTCAATAGGCACACGGTTCCTCTATGGTTTTCTGGGTCACCGTGGAAGCTATCCGATTGGATGCTGCCAACCCATGTGACTCAGGTGGCCATCTTGGGCCCTGGCTTGGCATGTATTTCACATGGGACAGGTCACCTGTCTGTCATCAACAATCATTAGTGGTAGGGAAAGGTTCCAGACGAGTAGGGAAGGGATAGGGACATGCCATCCTTCCTGGAGACCTCCTCTTTTGGGCACGGGCTAGCCAGGCTGCATTCTGCCTCTCAAGACAGATGCTGTCGACACATCCGAGACCTGCTCTATTATACATCGCTGTTGCCTTTGTGAGTGAGGATGCCTTGCCACCGGGCTAGTAGTGAATTTCCAAACTTTAACTTTAATACAAATTCTGTTTTCTACAACTGGACTCTAATGCCCCGTACACACGGTCGGATTTTCCGATGGAAAATGTCCGATCGGAGCGGGTTGTCGGAAATCCCGACCGTGTGTGGGCTCCATCGGACATTTTCCATCGGATTTTCTGACACACAAAGTTGGAGAGCAGGAGATAAAATTTTCCGACAACAAAATCCGTTGGCAGAAATTCCGATCGTGTGTACACAAATCCGACAGACAAAGTGCCACGCATGCTCAGAATAAATAAAGAGATGAAAGCTATTGGCCACTGCCCTGTTTATAGTCCCGACGTACGTGTTATACGTCACCGCGTTCAGAACGATCGGATTTTCCGACAACTTTGTGTGACTGTGTGTATGCAAGACAAGTTTGAGCCAACATCCGTCAGAAAAAATCCTAGGATTTTGTTGTCGGAATGTCCGATCAATGTCCGACTGTGTGTACGGGGCATAAGTGTTTCCTGCCGCCGCACCATGCTGAGCCTCCCCACATATAGAATAACACAACTTACAAATGAGAATCACTTATTATGAGTTCCCAAGAACCTACTTCAAAAGCAACGTTTAGACCTCCTTGGCCCAGACCTAAGGGGATACCTTAAATATGGGAGATGCATACAGGGGCTATAAAGACACAGTCTGTTCTTATTACCCTTCCACTGGCCAATGGAAAACAGCTGTAATTGGTCCTTGCTGGGGCATAAATTCTACTTTGGCATACTCTAGAATTTTGTAATCCCAACAAAAGGGGTAAGGGGGATGAAAGGATGCTCCAAACGGCATACCGTAAGGGTCCCAGAAAAAGGGGACTCCTGTTGTAGCTTTAAGCGGGTATTTGCTGAAAATCATGGCCAAAGGCTACTCACCAATATGGAACTCAACACAAAGAATCCACCTTCTCTTGGGACTTCCAGAACAGTCACTCCATGCAAGAGGCAGGCTCACTCTTGCAGTGACTTAGAGAGATGGCAGCAGTCCTGAACACAGCAACAGCAACCCTGGATGAAGCAGCAGACATCCTGGATACAGATGCTCTCTCAGCACACCAAGCCTTGCAATCGCACAGTAATGCAGATCTGGACTCCACCACTTCCCACAGGGAAGGGAAGCGGGGGAACACTCACTCACAGTCCTCCGCCCTAAGTCTTGTGGGACCTTGCACTCTAGAACATGATCCTCTATGCACGCACAATGGTCCTTATGGCAGCGGTGGTCTTTGGCCAGTTACAGCCGCTCCATCCTGAGCGTGTCTGACAACCCACCCTGTTATACACATAGGTCTAATGGTGACCTCCAGGGTTAGGGACAGCTGACATCCTTCTGTGTAGAGTTGGTTACAAGGCATGGTGGGTGTAATGCAAAGTAGATTGATGGGCACCAGACACTTCTTGAATGCAAAGAGATTTATTGTCTCTTAAACGGAACTGTGGGAGAGAGGTTTAGGGCCAGGACACCCTTAAGTAGATGCAATGTTAATTGGCAGACTCCGAGACTTCTATAGGTAGATAGCCCTACAGGGAAAGGAATCTAACCAGACACAACATCTGTATGAGTAGGAATGCTGTCTCCTATGGCAACAGTCTTGTTTCTAACAAAAAAAAAAGTTTCTAACAAAGGTTTCAATGAACTCTTTCACATTCACTGAGCCCTCAGTCTTTCACTAGACTTACTGAGCTCTTCCAATCTAGCACTCAGTATCTTCCTCATGCGTCACCCCCCGCTTCACCGCTGGGTCCCTGGCTTGGCACTCACAGATACTCCTCAAGCTTCACCCTTGTTGGCACGTTAGGTCCCTGGCTTGGCATCACCTCTGCTTTCCTGCTGGGTCTTTGACTTGGCACTTGCTGAAGTTTTCTCACTTCTTCACCGTCCCCGGCTGGCGAGAAGTCTGCTCTGGTACTGGCCTCAGCTTACTCACAGTGGTCTCCCGCAGCAAGGTGGATGGTCCATTAGTGGCGACAGCTTCCCCTCTACCACTGACCACGATTGGTTACCCAGCCAGCTGAACCGTTACTTCTGGTTGGACTGCAAGCTGCTCTCTTGCTTCTGGACAAAAGTCCAAAGTACAAACACGCATGCTCGGAAGCAGAAGCGGTCGGTCTTGTAAACTAGCGTTTGTAATGGAGAATTAAGATTCGTGACGCGGCAAATTATGAAATCTCCAAATGCAGCGCACAATTCTCTTCTTCTTTAATGGGATAATAATGAAGCTGCTTTGCTGGTGATACTGATGGAGTTATTGCAAACACATTTTCAAAGGCTTTTTTTTTCTAGTAATATCAAGAATAATATTATTATATTTTATTTGTGCAAGTTACCACAACACCATTATCCCATAGTTTATAAGATCAAAAATACAACTATGTTGGTGTCTCTTGTTAATTTTACATTGTATTTTTTTAAATGTAACTGCCGACTCCCAAACTGTCATTTGAAGTAAAACACATTTAGACATGTTATCTGCCAATAGAACTTAACCAAAAAGTGCATTCTATGTATCCAAAAATATTGAAAATATACCAAATCAAATCATTATTCAACCAAAAAAAAAAAAAATGTCAAAGCAATAACTCCAAGGCCAATAATAATTAACACGTTATCTCCTCTGATTCCGCAACATGTCTGGTTGACGAACAGCCGTTCAGAAACGAACTGAAAAGCACGAAATGAAAAGCGTGAAAAGAAAAGCACGAATTAAAACTCTCCCAACTTCTACTAACACAAAATTAGCAGAAGGAGCCCACAGGGTGGCGCTAAAGAGATGAAAAACCACATAGTACGTCTAGTACTTCACTACGTTCGTAAATGTTGGCCAACATTTATGTGACCGTGTGTATGCAAGACAAGTTTGAGCCAACATCCTTCGGACAAAATTCCACGGTTTTGTTGGCGGAAAGTCCGATCGTGTGTAGGAGGCATAAGGCTTCTTTCAAACTCATCAGTTTTTTTTTCCCGCTTTTACCATAAAAAAAAGTGGACATAAAAACGCATGACTGTTAAATCCTATGGAACTAATTACACTGGTCAGTTGCGGGTCCTTTGAATTTTTGAAAGTCCTGCTTGCTGCATTTTTCTTGCATGTTTGGTGTGTTAAAAAAAAAAAAACTTAACCAAAAAATGTACCTCCCCATTGAAATAAATGGAAAGTGCATCAAAAACGTGGCAAAAATGCACCCCCAGTTGCAATTTCGGTGCAGTTTTTGAGTTACATGTCCTTTTTTCACAGGTGCAAAACCCGCACCAGAAACGCAGCAAAAACATGGTAAAAACACTGCAAAACCGCATATGAAGTGCTACCACATTTTTTTCAATGGAGCAGTGCTTTGATTGATTGCACAGTTTGCACAATGCCCCCCCCCCCCCCCCCCCTACTCTCTTTGCAGCTCATTCATTGAGTAATTGAGTATCTGTCCTGCTATAATCATCACCTATTTATGCAGATTACAGCAAGTTTAGCTATCGTCTTTTTCAGAAGCAATATTCCTTTCAGCACATGCGGTCCTGATAAGGAAGTAAAAAGGAATGTGCAGCATATTAACTTTGAACTGTAAAAACTTTGTACCGTCACTGCTGGTCTGCAAATTTCACAGTGTCACCTCTTACGTTTCTTTTTTTTTTTTTCTAGTGAATGGGATCATGTCAGAGATAAGAGCAGTTACTGCCCATTGCATCAAAGCTGGACGCACTGTACTAAAGATAAGAACGTATCAGCTGTTCAGTACACAGTGAGCTCCTACTGTAAGTGTCGTGAGTCAGCGGATTCACTGCCACTCTATGAATGTCATTTTTTTTTTTTTTTTACGTAACTGTAAATCCTATCACTAAAATCAATGGTATACTTAAAGGATAAATTCACCTTTGCAAAAAATAAATAAATAAATGCACACGAGGAAAGAGAGGTTTTTTGATCACGGACAGATCAACTTAATAATAGCACCACATCCCTTGATTAGTTAAATGTAGATGGAGAGTTTGGGATTTTTAAGGTGCGAATTAATTTGAAAGATAGTATGGACTATAATATATAAGAAAAAAATGTAATTTGAGAAAAAATAAAAAATTGTTAAAACACAACAATTGGCAAGTACAAATCAACAGAATTTTATGGATACAGCATTATAGGATGGAATTATCAACATGTTTCATATATCGGGCTTCCTCAGGGCATGCTGTCCAATTAGAGGTACAAGCCTTCTTGGTCTCCTGAAATATGGTCAAATCACTAAAGGGTAACAGGTATCTATCTGCGTTCAGAGAACCATGTGCTAGAGGTGACCATAGGGGGCATTCAAGGACTGGAAAAAAGTTCTGCAGTGGACTCAGCACCAAGCGACGAATGCTGTCTAAAACTGCCAGTACTTATTGATAAGACCGGCATTGGCCGACAGCATGTGTATGTCCCTGGGTTCCAGCAGTTTCAATAAATACACATATTTTTGCAGTTTAAAAAATGTGCATTTATATATTTTTTTACTATGAGCCTGAAAAGCATCTGCAATCAGCAGGTCACGGCTGCTATGCAGGGCTCTTGCAGACATTCTGTGTTAGGCTCCCTTCCCACCTAGGCAAATTAAAGTGCAGGCGGAATCGCCGCCATTCTGCCCGCAATCCCAAATCGTGGCAGAACGCGCGCGGGGGTGGTGCGTTTGCGATCCTATTACTTTTTAACCACTTCAGCCCCAGAAGGTTTTAACCCCTTAATGACCAGGCCATTTTTTGTGATACGGCACTGCGATATTTTAACTGACAATTGCGCGGTCCTGCGATGCTGTATGCAAACAAAATTGATGTCATCCCCACAAATAGAGCTTTCTTTTGGTGGTATTTGATCACCTGTGCGGTTTTTATTTTTTGCACTAAAAAACAAAAAAAAGCGACAATTTTTAAAAAAAAAAAAACAATATTGTTTTCTTTTTGCTATAAAACATATCCAATAAAAATATGTAAAAAAATAACATCCATTTAGTCCAATATGTATTCTGCTACATATTTTTATATTTTTGGTAAAAAAAATCCCAAATAGTGTATATTGATTGATAGCAGGGATAGATTTATGGAATTTTTATTTTTACTAGAAATGGCAACAATCAGCGATTTTTGGTGGGACTGCGACATTGCGGCAGACGAATCTGACACTAAGTGACACTTTTTGGGGACCAGTGACACCACTACTGTGATCAGTGTTAAAAAAAATGCACTTTCACTGTATAAATGACACTGGCAGGGAAGGGGTTAACATCAGGGGCGAGCAAAGGGTTAAGTGTGCTCCTAGGGAATGCTTTCTAAAGGCCCATACACACTATATGAAAATCGGAAGTAAAATTTTGTTCGACGATCGTTTCGGATCGTTAGTACGGTGCTTTCGACAGCCGATTCCGTTTTTTCGTCAGACAAAAGCTGGATCTGCAGACTATAACATTTTTGTCGTACATGAACTCAACGTCCGATTTTCGTTTAATTAGTATGGTTTTCGTACAAAAAAAAACGTAAGAGCAAGACTACGCATGCTCAGAAACGAAAGAACACATACAAAACTAACACATTAAGTCACTTCTGACGTTGTATTCTGTCGTACGAGAATTTTCATATGGTGAGTAACCGCTTCACTTTCTACATGAGACTGGCATGCCACAAAAAACGGACATCCGAAAATCTGATCGTGTGTACGAGGCTTTACTGTATGGGGGATAGACAGACTGGAGGAAGAGAGACATCTGTGTTCCTGATTAGCAGGAATCACAGATCTCTCTCTTCCTCTGTGACAGAACGACGGTCTGCCTTGTTTACATAGGCAGACCGCCATTCTGCCTCTCCTGTTCTGCTTCTCCTGTCCAATCACAGCAAGAGCAGATCTCCGGCGGCGCGTGCGCGGGCCCCAGACCCAGGAAGAGGAAACAACGTACAGGTACGTTGTTTCGTGCAGCCGGGCCACCCTGCAGCAGTATATGTGCGGTGGGTGGTCCGGAAGCAGTGGATGGCACCCCAACGTGGTACGATTTTGCCACGTGATAAATCACGGCACATCGCAACACGTGACGCTGTCACCCAAAAGAAGCTCCCTTTTGAGTGAGAAGCTTTGTGTGTTGCAATTTATCGCATGACCATCGTGGCAAAATTTCACCATGATTGGGGCATCCCATTAACAAGTATTGGCATCGCAAACGCATCCTGCGTTTTGCCGTGATTTGGAATCGCAGAATCGGGCAGATTCCGCCCGCGATTCAAATCGCCTAGAAGTGAATGGAGCCTAAGCTGGCTGCTCGTACCTTGTATGGGCAAGCAGTTACACTCTGCCAGGAAGACTCAGTCATCTACCTAGAGTGCTCAGCAGCACCCTGGTAGTTCATTGAGAACTACAAGCCAACAGCTGCAAAGGCTGTCAGTACATGTAGTTTTCACATTCACAGATCTCTGTGAATGAATGACAAAGCCACAGAAGATCGTCTTCTTCAGGGGGGTGCTGGGGCCGGAGCTACAGTAACATGTTACATGTGTAGCGCCACCCTCGAAAGAGCCGCTTGGTAACTTCGGGTTCTTTGTGCCACATCTCGACTCCAAGAACAACCTCAGCCTCTCTGACACACCTGGTTGAATAAATTACTACAACACACAAGTTTACAGTACCTATGAACCCGTTGGAGCCGGCGCCCTCTGGCCCTTTAAGGGGTTTAAAATCCTGGGAGGTGGGGAGGGGTTTATGATCATGTGACCGTAATTGGCTGTCATGGCAGTCACATGATCGGAAAGCTCCCGATGGCAAGTATTGATCGGGAGCCTTCCGTTAATTGCTGGTAATTGTGCTGGGAGCGCGCAGGGCACTCGTTCTCAGCACAGCTGTATTCACACCAATTCACACAAATATACCACTGCTCAGCAACAAGGCCCACCCAGGGGAGGACTGATAACTCATGGGGCCCTCGGGCAGTAGGAAATTATGGGGCCCCCAGGCAATCAGAGATTATGGAGCAACACAGTATACACACACACACACAGTATACAATCACACAGTATACACATACATGTACACACAGTATACACAGACAGATGTAAAAAAAACACAGATTTATACATACTGTCCCTGGTTTTACTGAGGCTGGCAACCCTGATGGGGCCCCCTAGTGACCCAGGACCCTCGGGCAGTGCCCGAGTGGCTCAATGGTCATTCCGCCCCTGGGCCCACCACATATTTGCACACGGCTGGCACCAACCGGTTAATAATAATTTGCATAAATGACAGCGTAAGGCAGAGTTTAGCCCATGGCGGGTAAAGTAGAATACAGCCTGCTAAACAAAATCTGTATAAGTACCTCTATATTAAAAGCAAAAATCAATACGTGAATACGTAAATAAGTAAATCAATAATAAACAACACAACTGTATCATACCTCTCAAGATTTTGAGATGGCAATGAGGGACACCTACTAGCAAACATATGTAGGCATAGGACACGCCCCCTGCCACACCCCCTTAAAGGAGAATTAAACAAAAAAAAAAAGGTTAATTAAATCCACAATTGCTTTTTTTTTACCACTACTATTCCTTTATATTGGCTCTTAAAATTTACAAATGCAGCAATTTAGAAATTGGATGAAAGGTTTAGCACTTGGAAACACTTTTTGATTTTTTGAAAGATAAAATGTGCATTTTATATACAAATATATAGATCAGACCAAAATGAGGGACAAATGAGGGGGAAAGAGGGACAGAGGGACATTGCTCCAAATCAGGGACAGTTGGAAGCTATGCTGTACTCTAAAATGTGTCCAAAGGGATAGCAGTTCCCTAGTGGTTTTGAGTGTACTCAAAGGAATAACAGAGGGTAGGGTACCCTTTAAATGGCAAACAAGCTGGGCATTGGGGCAGTTAGAGTTGTAGGGCCGTCTTGTTGTCTTAAATCTTCATCAGCTAATAGTTGGAGCTCGTTTGCGAGCGTTGCGGCCGTGAATAAGTTCTGCAGGCAGTATTAGGGCTAAAGGATAGCAGGGTAGACAGTTTGCTAATGGCTCAGTCACAGAAGCAATAGTGGATAATCCTGGCAGCAATGCTGTCATTTAGCTGGCAGGTTGCAGTGCGTTGCTGCTGTCTCACACTCTCTCTGGTGGCTTTTGGTCAGCGTGGTTCTCCCTCCACTCTCAGGTGCACTGCAAAAAAGTGATCCCCCCCCATGGTGACACTGAACTACTCTGATGACAGGATGTAAAAAGTAAAATTGCAAAAAAAAAGTTATAAAAAGGAAAAAATGTGTTTATTTTTTTTTTTTACATACTGTCAGCAGTCAGTATCACTAATCACCAATGCACCAGTCATATGATGACGCTGTACTGCACTAATGACAGTATAATTTTAAAAAAATGTGAAAACAACCCAAAATGTATTTTTCTATTTTCATTTTCCAAAAAATTGTGACAAAAAAATACAACTTCAAAAAAATTGCCATGTCTCTTACTAAATACCTTGGACTGTCTACTTTCCAAAAAGGGGTCATTTGGGGATATTTATACTAACCTGGCATTTTAGGACCTCAAGAAATGAGATAAGCCGCCAGTACATTAGGATTGATTAATTTTCAAATACACTATACCATAGTTTGCAGACGCTATAACTTTCACAACAAACCGATTAATATACACTTGGGATTTTTTTTTTTTTTTTTTACTGAAGACATGTAGCAGAATACATTTTGGCCTAAATATACAAAAACATTTGATTTTATTGGATATGTTTTATAACAGAAAGTAGAAAATATAGTTTTGTTTTTTTCAAAATTTCCGGTCTTTTTTATTTATTTATAGAATAAAAAATAAAAAAAACCCAGTGGGGATCAAATACCACCAAAAGAAAGCTCTATTTGTGTGGGAAAAAAATATATAAATTTTGCTAGTGTACAGTGTTGCATGTTCGCACAATTGGCAGTTAAAGTAGTGCAGCGCTGAATAACATAAAATGGCCTGGTCATGAAGGGGGATAAAACCTTCCGGAGCGCAAGTGCTTAAATAAGGTGACTCCTACGTTGGGGATTTATCCATCATGGGGTTGTGGCCAGACTCATTAACCCACAGCTGATGGAAGCAGCTAGGAGTCTGAGAAGCTCCTTGGCTGCCTAACAAATTGATTCTGTGTCTTAGACCCCTTTCGCATTGGGGTGCTTTGCAGGCGCTACAGCGCTAAAAATAGCGCCTGCAAAGCGCCCTGAAAGAGCCGCTGCTGTGTCTCCAATGTGAAAGCCCCGAGGGTTTTCACACTGGAGCGGTGCGCCTGCAGGACGGGAAAAAAAGTCCTGCTAGCAGCATCTTTGGAGCAGTGAAGGAGCGGTGTGTATATCACTCCTTCACTGCTCCTGCCCATTGAAATCGATGGGGCACCGCGGCTATACCGCCGGCAAAGCGCCTCTGCAGAGGTGCTTTGTGGTGGTTTTTAACCCTTTCTCGGCCGCTAGCGGGGGTAAAACCGCCCTGCTAGTGCCCGAATACCGCCGCTAAAACTATGGTAAATCGCCGCTAAAAATAGCGGCGCTTTACCACCGATGCACCTCCCGCCCCAATGTGAAAGGGGCCATAAGTAAAACACTGAGCACTTTTGAAGAGCTTTTCAGGCGCTTTTTAAGTTTTAATTTTCATTAATTTCAATGGAGAGGGGCGTTTTTTCACTACCCTGCCAGCGCACTGCCCCAGTGTGAAAGCATTCATTGATTTTAATGAAAATAGGTTTTCGTGAGCTTTTCAGGCACTTTTTTCAGCGTGAAAGCGCCTGAAAAGCGCCTCAGTGTGAAAGGGGTCTAAGCCTCGTACACACGATCGGATTTTCTGACGAGAAATGTGTGATGACAGGCTGTTGGCGGAAAATCCGACCGTGTGTATGCTCCATCAGACAATTGTTGTTGGATTTTCTGTGGAGAAATGTTGGCTAGCAGGTTTTCAAATTTTCCACGAACAAATGTCTGTTGTCGGATTTTCCAAGCGTTTGTACACAAGTCCGTCGGACAAAAGTCCAAATTACAAACGCGGTTGGTCTTGTAAACTAGCGTTCGTAAAGGAGAATTAACATTCGTGACGCGGCAAATTATGAAATCTCCAAATGCAGCGCACAATTCTCTTCTTCTTTAATGGGATAATAATGAAGCTGCTTTGCTGGTGATACTGATGGAGTTATTCCAAACAAATTTTCAAAGGCTTTTTTTTTCTAGTGATATCAAGAATAATATTATTATATTTTTTTTTTTTTTTTTATTTGGGCAAGTTACCACAACACCATTATCCCGTAGTTTTTAAGATCAAAGATACAACTATGTTGGTGTTCCTTGTCAATTTTACATTGTATTTTTTTAAATGTAACTGTCTACTCCCAAACTGTCATTTGAAGTAAAACACAAAGCCAAGTATTATTCTACACAATTTTTTTATTGTGCATTAACTGCTTGCTGACCGCCGGCCGTCAATTGACGGCCAGGAGGCGCAGCTCTCGTGGCGGGCGGACGTCATATGACGGCCTCGCTTTCCCAGCCCACCAGGGGGCGCGCGCGTGCCGTGTCACTGGGAACCCGGTGCGCGTGTCCGGCGGCCGCGATGTCTGCCGGGCACCCGCGATTACCGATAACATAGCAGGACCGTGGATCTGTGTGTGTAAACACACAGATCTACGGTCCTGTCAGAGGAGAGGAGACCGATGATGTGTTTCCAGTACAGAGGAACACCGATCGGTCTCCTCCCCTAGTGAGTCCCCGCCCCCTACTGTTAGAATCACTCCCTAGCAAACACAGTTAACCCCTCGATCACCACCTAGTGTTAACCCCTTTCCTGCCTGTCACATTTATACAGTAATCAATGCATTTTTATAGCACGGATCGCTGTATAAATGTGAATGGTCCCAAATATGTGTCAAAAGTGTCCGATGTGTCCGCCGCAATATCGCAGTCACGATAAAAATCGCAGATCACCGCCATTACTAGTAAAAAAATAAAAATGTTATAAATCTATCCCCTATTTTGTAGACGCTATAACTTTTGCGCAAACCAATCTATATACGCTTATTGCGATTTTTTACCAAAAATATGTACAAGAATACATATCGGCCTAAACTGAGAAAAAATTTGTTTTAAAGAAAAAAAAATTGGATATTTATTATCGCAAAAGGTAAAAATTATTGTGTTTTTTTTTTTTGTAAACTTGTCACTCTTCTTTTGTTTATAGCGCAAAAAATAAAAACCGCAGAGGTGATCAAATACCACTAAAAGAAAGCTCTATTTGTGGGGAAAAAATGATAACAATTTCATTTGGGTACAGTGTTGTATGACCGCGCAATTGTCATTCAAAATGTGACAGCGCTGAAAGCTGAAAAATGGCTTGGGCAGGAAGGGGGGCGAAAATGCACTGTATTGAAGTGGTTAAAAAAAGGAAAACAAATAAAAATATACATGCTATCTGCCAATATAACTTAACCAAAAAGTGCATTCTATGCATCCAAAAATATAGAAAATATACCAAATCAAATCATTATTATTCAACCAAAAAAATAATGTCAAAGCAATAACTCCAAGGCCAATAATAAATAACACGATATCTCCTCTGATTCCGCAACATGGCTGGTTGACAAACGGCCGTTCAGAAACGAACTGAAAAGTGCTAAATGAAAAGCGTGAATCAACACTCACCAAACTTCTACTGACACGAAATTAGCAGAAGGAGCCTAAAGGATGGCGCTAAAGAGAGGAAAAACCACGTAGTACGTCTAGTAATTGTTGGCCAACAATTGTGTGGCCGTGTGTATGCAAGACAAATTTGGGCCAAAGCCCTTCGGACAAAATTCCACGGTTTTCTTGGCCAACAATCCGATCGTGTGTATGTGTCTCTAGCCTATGTCCCGGGACCACAGTGTCACCTCTACTTGAGTTAGTGCATGGGAAGTAACCTAATAAGGCATTCATTACAGTGATTGGACCCCGCTAGTGGGCAGAACCTACGTAATTAATGATAGGGTTGGATAAGCCACTCTAATAAGTGAGTGGGGAGCTGGGTGGGACTGTCCTGTCACTGGGCAGTCCTGAGGGTGAGGTTAAGCATGTCCGGGTAACCAGAATCTAAATGTTGGTAAGTACTGTATGTAAAAATTTTCTTTATTTGGCACCAAAGATTTTCCTTGCTGCAGCTAGATTCAAGATCTGACAGCCCCATGCCCAAATGGATCTGCTGAAACATGTCAGCATAGGTTTTCTCGCTTCGTGGAGCAGTATGGAAAGTCTGCCGCATAAATATCTCATTAGATTCTGCCTAGCAGACCAGAAAGAATGGTGCAAATGAATGTACATTTCATTTGAATGTCACAAACGTATCTTTCCCCCGATAAGAAATATGCTTAGTAAACAAAACGCAGGGTCATCGTGCCAGGGAGAAGGCTCTTAATAGTATTCCCGCTTGAAGGTGAACCTGCTTTATAAGACCGCTCCTGACATTAAAATTCATGAAGATTCGGAGGAGCGAGAGAGAGAGCTGAGTGGGCATTAGAGCCTGGGCCAACTGGGACTTTCAATACATTGTACATTTGTGATAAAAAAAAAAAATCAATCTTTGCTCGCCACAAACCTCCTCGGCAATCTGAGAAAGAGAAATAGAGGGGACATCTAGTTTATGTCTTCATATTAATCAAAGCCACACGGGCGATGAAACACAAATGGAAACAAAACCAGCTCAAGTCATCTCCCAAAAGCCGAGAACTGCTGTTTTTTTAAAATTTTATTTCACCGCTCAATAAAGGGCTAAAGAACGCAAATTTGTCTGATAAAAAAGACATTGCCTAAAGCTAAGCACAATAAAGAAAAGTCAAAAACTCCTGCGCTTATGAGACTGCCGTGAGGTTGATTCTAAAGTGATGGAAGGGTCTTCAACAATCAAACCACCACTTCAGCTGTGCTGCCACTCACAACAGGTCAGGGGGGACCCAGAGAAAATTCTAAAAGGAAAAAAAGAACAGAGAGCACACAAGCCTTGAGCATTACCTTTGCAGCACTTTAATGAATGAAAAAATTTAAAAAATGCATACTCACAAACAAGTTACATATTCAAGCATAGAGTATATAGTCCATAAGGTGCATCATCCAGCAAGATCAGCTGGCAAGCAACAGTAGTGGGATGTATAGTCCAAAAAGCAGCTGACGTGTTTCGAGGGTGTCCCCTTTTCTTCAGAGCTAGATTTGTTATGCAGGTCAATGGTCTTTATCATAATCAAGTCTAGCTCTGAAGAAGACAACCTTTTTAGAGTATATATCCCACTACTGTTGCCTGCCAGCTGATCTTGCTGGATGATGCATCTCATGGACTATATACTCTATGCTTGAATATGTAACTCGTTTGTGAGTATGCATTTTTTACATTTTTCAATCATTAAAGTTTTGCAAAGGTAATGCGCAAGGCTTGTGCGCTCTCTCTGTTCCTTTTTTCCTTTAAAAGCTAAGCACAGCCTGGAGAATTTAAAGGACAACTGTATATTTTGGGGCGTTCCTGTTGGTGGCAACAATTTAAATTATGACTTTGTGTTCTGATTTCTCTCACTCGACTCCAGAGTCCTTTCCAGGCTTTTCCCAACCTGCCATGGCCCCTTTTAGAAGACTTCTCCAGAGGGCAACATCCTCCTCTCCCTCCAGGCTCTCACTTGGTTCCTCTTCTCATCCAATAAGGTTGAGGTAACTTTGCACCTGCACCCCTGCCGCTGCTCAGTGCTAATGTTTGTTTATAATCGTATCTCCTCCTCCTTCACCCAGGACACTCCCCCAACTCGTTTTGCCCCAACCCCGGGGCTTAGTGATGATTATACCCCAGGGTCGGGGCGAAAGGTTTCATTGGGCTTGGCCTGGAAAGAGTCAGGCTGAAGCCGCTTTCATGAGTAAGCCCTGGGGGCGGGGTGAAACTTGTCATTGGGTGTGGCCTGGATGGCGTCAAGCTGAAGATGCTTTCATTCATTCAAGATACACTTTGCTGGTGTGTGGCGATTGGAGGGGTTTTCCTTTTAATTGGTATGCATTAAACCGGGATGGGCTTTTTTCCACGCCAGCATCCGCCTTCTTTTTTTATGTGGGTCACCAGAATCAGAGATGGGAACCTTGAGTGGTACCCAAAGTTTCCCTACCACATCTCCTCCCTATTTGCTCCTCCTACTTTGTTCATGTTTACATCTCCTCTTCCTTTTTTGCATCTGCGCTGGCGCTCAGCCTCAGTGACGCGTGTCACACAAACGTGGGATCACAGAGACACATTGAGGTTGATTTACTAAATACCAATAGACTTTTGCACTTTGCAAGTGCAATAGCTCCAGAGCTTAGTAAATGAGGTAAAGCTTCACTTTAAAAAGAATACCCAATCACATGCAAAGAAAATTTTAAAAAAGGAATTTTTTTCTTGCATGTGACTGGATGATGAAAGTTTGCAGAGCTTCCCCTCATTTACTAAGCTATGGAGCAACTTCACTTGTCGAGGGCAACTGCACTTACAAAGAGCACAGTCTACTTTGCCTTTAGTAAATCAGTGGCAAAAATCACCCTTCTTTCCCCGGTACACCACTGGAAGCAAGCTAGATATTTTGCTTACGGGACCACAAACACCGAGAATCAACAAGATTAACACACCCCTAAGTTTGCCACTGGAAACCAGAGAACGGGGCAGGAATGTACTGTAGGTGAAAAGCCAGCACTGCCAGCCAAAATTTGGCGAGTTCTTGGGCTTGTTTGCTGGTGGACATCTTACTGTGCTTGTTTGCTGCAGACCCATACATTCCTAGGGAGCTTTTTTAATAGAAAATTAAAATCAAGTCCAACCTATGTGTGTGATTATATGTCAGTATTACATTTTATATCCCTGTATGTTGCAGTCATTCAAGTGGATATCTAATTGTTTTTTGAAGCTATCAATGCTCCCCGCTGAAACCACCGCCTGTGGAAGGGAATTCCAAATCCTTGCCGCTCTTACAGTAAAGAAAGTGGCCACGTGTCTTGTTAAACTCCCTTCTGCAAAAAAGTTTTATCCCTATTGTGGGTTCACCAGTACGGTATTTGTATATAGAAATCATATCCCCTCTCAAGCGTCTCTTCTCCAGAGAGAATAAGTTCAGTGCTCGCAACCTTTCCTCATAACTAATATCCTCCAGACCCTTTATTAGCTTAGTTGCCCTTCTTTGTACTCGCTCCATTTCCAGTACATCCTTTCTGAGGACTGGTGCTCCCAGAACTGGACAGCATACTCCAGGTGCGGCCGGACCAGAGTCTTGTAGAGCGGGAAAATTATTGTTTTATCTCTGGCGTTAATCCCCTTTTTAATGCATGCCAATATTGTGTTTGCTTTGTTAGCAGCAGCTTGGCATTGCATGCCATTGCTGAGCCTATCATCTACTAGGACCCCCAGGTCCTTTTCCATCCTAGATTCCCCCAGAGGTTCTCCCCCCAGTGTATAGATTGCATTCATATTTTTGCCACCCAAATGCATTATTTTACATTTTTCTACATTGAACCTCATTTGCCATGTAGTTGCCCACCCCATTAATTTGTTCAGATATTTTTGCAAAGTTTCCACATCCTGCGTAGAAGTTATTGCCCTGCTTAGCTTAGTATTGTCCGCAAATACAGAGATTGAACTGTTTATCCCATCCTCCAGATCGTTTATAAACAAATTAAATAGGATTGGTCCCAGCACAGAACCCTGGGGAACCCCACTACCCACCCCTGACCATTCTGAGTACTCCCCATTTATCACCACCCTCTGAACTCGCCCTTGTAGCCAGTTTTCAATTCATGTACTCACCCTATGGTCCATGCCAATGGACCTTATTTTGTTCACAGGTTCCTCATCTTGGTGTGCATGCATGCTGAAGACCAATACTTACCCAAGGTGCTGTTTTTCTTAAGTAAAATAAAAAAAAAAAAAAAAAAAAGCATTATAGTGGAATTCCAAATTCCAAAGAGTTTTTTACCAACTGGAAAACATTTTAATGAGAAACAAGGTAGACACTTCATTTACAGGACCACAGATAGAGACAAAGTTAGTCAATGACAGATAAAAACAAAAATTTGTGTCGATGCGAGCTACATACCCATACATTCCTAGGAAGCTCTTTTCTTGCATAGAAACAAAAACTGTATTATTTTCAAATTCCAAAAACAGTTTTTACCCACTAAAGTCTATTTTAATGAGAAGGAACCTAGACATTTTGTTCACAGGATCAGAGACGCAATGGGGGAGATTTACTAAAACTGGAGCGTGCAAAATCTGGTGCAGCTCTTCATAGAAACCAATCAGCTGCCAGGTGTTATTGTCGAAGCTTAATTAAACAAGCTGACGTCAGATGCTGATTGGCTACCATGCAAAGCTGCACCAGATTCTAAATGATCCAGTGTTAGTATATCTCCCCCAGTGAGTCAGCAACAGAAATAACGCATTGCCAAATAAGACGCGGTAAATATCCAGGTATGCTCACCAAGTCCCCATCTTTGTGTGCATGCGTGCCGCAGACCCATACATTCCTGGGTGGATCTTTTTCTTTAGTAGAATAAAAATGGTCTGATTTTGTAATTCTAAAAACAGTTTTAACACACTGGAGTCTATTTTAATGAGACATGATCTAGTTCCCCGTCATTTGGATTTGTATGGAACCTGACCAACACAAGTAAATTGGTTCCATGGTGAGATGGAAAACTTTGACATGAAATTCCTGAAGAATGGCCGCTCAGAAACAATTCCTCTCACACTAAGCCCCGGTTCACACGGGGGCGGCACAACTTGCAGGTCGCCTCGCAGAGGCGACCTGCACACGACTTCCACGGCGACTTGCAAAACGACTTCTGTATAGAAGTCTATGCAAGTCGCCCCAAGTTGCCCCCAAAGTAGTACAGGAACCTTTTTCTAAGTCGGAGCGACTTGCGTCGCTCCTATTAGAACGGTTCCATTGTACAGAACGGGAGGCGACTTGTCAGGGGGCTAGGTCGCCCGACAAGTCGCCCCTGTGTGAACCGGCACTAAACCAGTTACACAATGGTACCATATTCCTCTAGCTAATCTTGATGGATCTTAAGCTCCTGGTTGGGCCACTAGGTGTTGGGGAATGGAGCTATCATTGTTAAATTTGTTTTTGAGGGTGCATATATCATGGCTGTTATCTTTACCTTTGCCTCGCTGTTATGCATGTCACTGACCGGAGACAAGCATGTGGATATGAGGTGCTTTAACACTGGATATGCACATGCTCCTACAACAGCAAGTTGCGAGAACAACCACCCTTGAACCTACACCATCAAAAACAAGTTATTAATGCCCAGTCTCAATCCAATCATCACTGGTTCCATCCAAAATAAGGTAGAAGCTTCAAATTAAAGTGAATTAGTCCTGATTGAAATTTGGGAGCAGCAGGTACCTGTGTCTGACCTAAAACTCGGTTCCGCCATCTAGCTGTAGCAGGCCAGTGCCACAAATACTATGCCCGTGTACAGATTTATCTTAGCGCCGTTTCCCATATGTTCGGAGGGAAACTGACTTTCATTAGTTATTTGCTCAGCTACTGTATAATATAGTCTATTGACGTAAAGATTATATCTGACACTGTTTCCCTTTAATATCTTATTTACCTGAGCAAACTTCCTTGAACTGTAAGTCTAATATTAACGTTCCTCAGAAAGGAAAAAATGCACAAAGTAAATTTCGCTGAAATCAGTGGGTGGAATTTCTTCTTTGACAGCTGTTCGATAGTACATTACTTCTGACACCTTCATTTGTCATCTGTAAGGCTTCTTTGAAATGTGCAAGTTCTGTTATTGAGAAAAGCGGGAAGCAACATTTCTGCCCGCCAAAACTGACATTGTCTACCCAACATACCCTATCCAACTCGGAAACACAGAGAACCGCCATACACATGGAGTGAAAGAAATGTTCTTTGTAGAAACAACAGAAATGTTCAGAGTTGGTTAAAGATGATTCCAAAACACAACCCTTTGAGCTATCAAGGTACAAAATAGGTCTAGAGTAATGCCCCATACACACAATCGGACATTGATCGGACATTCCGACAACAAAGTCCATGGATTTTTTCCGACGGATGTTGGCTTAAACTTGTCTTGCATACACACGGTCACACAAAGTTGTCTGAAAATCCGATCATTCTGAACGCGGTGACGTAAAACACGTACGTCGGGACTATAAATGAGGCAGTAGCCAATAGCTTTCATCTCTTTATTTATTCTGAGCATGCGTGGCACTTTGTGCGTCGGATTTGTGTACACACAATCGGAATTTCCGACAACGGATTTTGTCGGAAAATTTTTTAGCCTGCTCTCAAACTTTGTGTGTCGGAAAATCCGATGGAAAATGTGTGATGGAGCCTACACACGGTCGGAATTTCCGACAACAAGGTCCTTTCACACATTTTCCGTTGGAAAATCCAACCGTGTGTACAGGGCATAAGAAGGGGAAACATGGATGCAGAGCCTACATGACTGGGTTAAAAGGGGTTTGGCATAGGTAGGGGTTTTGGAAGTTAAAAGTAAATAGGGAATTAAAGGGTATTTACCAGTTAGGTGGGTCAGGCTGGAACAGGAGGGGCCACAGCACATAGTTGTGAGGA